>CM071955.1:5842500-6582500 GCA_036784905.1 Acrossocheilus fasciatus
TTGCATGAGAAAGAGCTGTAGAAAGGATGACATTTTTGACAGAATATTCATTTTTATGTGAACTATCCCTTTTTTACAAACAATGATAGAGTGATACACTTGATAAAGAGAAAAACAGTTGTAACTACTTTTAATTAACTATCCAACTGTGAAAAAGTATATACACTGTTCAGATAATTACTTACAATAGCCATAAGGCTGATACAATGTTGGAGAACATCATTTTGAAATGCTGTAAACAAGAGAAGTAAATGATATTTTACTGTTAAAAAATAGGCCAAAGGAAAGTGCTTTATTCTACTTCTCAATAGCCGCAAGCGTCTCGCTGGAGAAAAGATGTAAATGTGCTACAGCCATACTGTGCACTTTATCTATGTTGCTCAAAGCAGGTTAGAGTGCACGTTTCTGGAGCTTGTCAGTTTGTGTTTCAGTCCGCATGCTGTCTGCCTCTTTATCCCGATCGAAACAATCGTTCCCAGCTAACCATCACGGCCACCATTCGTTAGCGCTTGACCACAGGAGCTCTGCTCATCAAACATTAACTCTCCATACTGAATTATTGATTCATCAGCGGCTCTGATACAGCAGCTGCGTATTGCTACAATGAGAAGCATCGGGAGGATGGTACACAAAGAAATTCAGAGAACAACTTTGATTTGTCGCCACCGCTCGGCTGCGAGTGTGTGATTTCTGTGGGGATGTGAGCGTGCTTACCTGTCTGCGAGTAAGAGTTAGAGATGTGCCGATCGGTGTAACATGCGCTGAGGGATGGTGGCTGAATTGAGGAGATTTGTCTAGCTGTCCAAGTTGTCAATGTTCTTTGCTCACACAGATCTGATAAATTTGTCCTCATGCTGTGAGGAGTTTACAGGCCACTTCTTCCGTGCCGCAGGGTTAATGTGCCACCTGTGGTGGATCGGTTCAGACCCAGAGAGGGTCATTAACTTCTGGAGGTGACCCACAGTGTGGAGGCCTGAGCTGGATGCTCAAGCCTGGAGAGAGTGTGCTGTGCTGGGCTTGCTCTGCTGCCTTCGTTCCTCAGATGCCTATGGAGGAGACATCTGCCACTCCGGCTGTTTTCTCTTTGCTGTCTTTATCACTTTACCTGAATTGATTGTGTGTGTGGACAACTTCATGGACACTTCTATTGTTCTCTTGTTCGTTCTATCGTTCTACCCTTTGTTCTATATTTGTGAGGAACAATGCTTATAGTAAACCATCTCATATAGCAATTCAGTAATGTAAAAAATAAATAAGTAAATATAATGACAAAAAGTAACATGGTATCTCAATTTTTTGGACACGGTATTATGGCAGTATTATTTATTTATTTATTTATTTTTTAGGTACTGTGGTAATACCAAAATACAAAAAAAAAAAAAATCAAACAAAATATACTGTGGTATTACCCTTAAAAAGTACTGGTACCATGGTTTAGTGATGGTATCAGATTATATTACTATGATAATGCAGTTTACATTTATTGTACATTGTACTATAGAAATACCATGTTTTTGCTCATGTACCATGCTCTTAGTACTGTGTAAATGGCTTAGTATATGAATATGGTAATCATTTAGTATTATGGTGCTATATTTCATTTGATACCATCACTGTACAATGGCACCCTACTTTTCTGTAAAGGACATATGAGCAGAAACATAAAGCTGTAGGGGTACATTTACCTCAGTCTTATAAAACAGCCTTTGAGTGTGTGTGTGTGTGTGTGTGTGTTTGAGTGGGTGTAGTATGTGTCTGAGTTCTCCTGTAGGTCAGAAAGAGGAAGTTAATTCCCCAGGTTGGGCTCCTGACTGCCTCGTCTCTTTGATAGTGTCACTCTTTTCTCTTTCTGTGAGCGCTCCCTAAGATCTGTGCCACAGATACATCCTCAATAGTGCGCCACAGTCGCAGCTGTAATGGGGAAAATGTCACACAGGAGAAGAAGCTTCTAGACTCCTTTCAGCTCCTCTACCGAGCCTTTGTTAGCAACAAAAAGAGCTACTGACATATTTTATAATATAAGCTTAAAGCTCTGCCTGAAATAACTGAAACTTCTCATTCAGCTTCGCAAACATAAAGATTTGTTGGAGTTTACTATTGGCAGTCCTCACAAATGAAAAACATGAAGCAAGATAATGAAGGCTGACATAGTTAGGGAGATTTAGGAAGCGGGTTTGAAGCCAGGATTATTGCGGCCTGCTCTATTGTATCACGGTGACTCGCTGTCTGTCAGAAGTGTTGAAAAGTGTTCTGGACTGAGAAGAGGGGATAGCGCAGTTCATTATCCATCCTTTTAATATTTAATTCTGCGATTTGATAAAAAATGATCTAACATTTATGATGCGATCTATCTCATTGTAACATAGACACATTCATTTCATCTGTGGTGGCTTCCCTCGGGTCAGAGAATCTTTCCCTCATCTTTCCCTCATCCTCCAACCACAAATTATATATATATATATATATATATATACATACAAACACACACACACACACACACACACACACACACACACACACACACACACACACACACACACACACACACACACACACACACACACACATACATACACACGTGTTTGTTTTTGTGAAAAGTGGGGACATCCCAGAGGTGTAATGGTTTTTATACTGTACAAACTGTATGTGCTATTGCCCTACACCAATCCTGCAGCTAACCCTACCCCTTACAGAAAACTTTGTGCTATTTCAAATTTTCAATACACTCCATTCTGTGTGATTTATAAGCGTTTTGAAAAGTGGGGACATGGGGTAATGTCCTGAAAAGTCACCTTCTCCTTGTAATACCTGTGTCATACCCTTGTCAATACCTAATAATACCTATGTCATACCCATACCCATACAAACACACACACACACACACACACACACACACAATGATAATCAGAAATCATCTGTCTTTTTTTTAGCAGCAAATCAGCATGGTATTGGTGCTGAAAATTCAGCTTTGCATCAAAGGAATAAATTACATTTCTGAAACATATAAAATAGAAAACTCTTATTTTCAGTTGTAATAATACTTTTACAATAGTACAGTTTTTCCTGTATTTATAATCAAATAAATTGAGCCTTGGTGAGCATAAGAGAATGAAAAAAAAAAGAAAGATATTTTAAATATTTACAGAGCCTACATTTTTTAACAGTAGCGTATGTGTTTGTATAAATGCAGTACATATATACCGCTACTTAAAAAAAAAAAAAACGCTACTTACATCAAAGAGCACTATGGTATTATGGTAATTTCATAGTGCTTTTTGTTATGATTATATGATTTTTTAGCTTTTTTATATGATTAAAGGGCGTTTTATAGAACATGTTTTTAAAATGGTATCAAATTTATTTATAGTTTTAAATAAAGGTACACTTTATTTTAAGGTCCAGTTCACGCTATGAACAGACCATTAACAACAACTTTTGCCTCAATAAACTCCTAATTTGCTGCTTATTAATAGTTAGTAGGTAGTTGTTAAGTTTAGGTATTGAATAGGATTAGGGGTGTAGAATATTGTCATGCAGAATATGTGGTTTACAGGTGCTGGTCATATAATTAGAATATCATCAAAAAGTTGATTTATTTCACTAATTCCATTCAAAAAGTGAAACTTGTATATTATATTCATTCATTACACACAGACTGATATATTTCAAATGTTTATTTCTTTTAATTTTGATGATTAGAGCTTACAGCTCATGAAAGTCAAAAATCAGTATCTCAAAATATTAGAATATTTACATTTGAGTTTGAATAAATGACCATCCCTACAGTATAAATTCTGGGTTTCTCTTGTTCTTTGAAACCACAATAATGGGGAAGACTGCTGACTTGGCAATGATCCAGAAGACGAACATTGACACCCTCCACAAAGAGGGTAAGTCACAGAAGGTCATTACTGAAAGGTGTGGCAGTTTACATAGTGCTGTATCAAAGCATATTGAATGCAAAGTTGACTGGAAGGAATAATTTGGGTAGGAAAAGGTGCACAAGCAACAGGGATGACCGCAAGCTTGAGAATACTGTCAAGCAAAGCCGAATCAAACACTTGTGAGAGCTTCACAAGGAGTGAACTGAAGCTGGAGTCAGTGCATCAAGAGTCACCACGCTCAGACGTCTTCAGGAAAGGGGCTACCAAGCCACTTCTGAACCAGAGACAACGTCAGAAGCGTCTTACCTGGACTGTGGAGAAAAATAACTGGACTGTTGCTCAGTGGTCCAAAGCCCTCTTTTCAGATGAAAGTAAATTTTACATTTCATTTGGAAATCAAGGTCCCAGAGTCTGAAGGAAGAGTGGAGAGGCACAGAATCCATGTTGCTTAAAGTCCAGTGTGAAGTTTCCACAGTCTGTGATGATTTGGGCTGCCATGTCATCTGCTCGTGTTGGTCCATTGTGTTTTCTGAAGTCCACAGTCAACACAGCCATCTACCAGGAAATTTTAGAGCACTTCATGCTTCCTTCTGCTGACAAGCTTTATAGAGATGCTGATTTCATTTTCCAGCAGGACTTGGCACCTGCCCACACTGCCAAAGGTACCAAAAGCTGGTTCAATGACCATGGTGTTGGTGTGCTTGATTGGCCAGCAAACTTGCCTGACCTGAACCCCATAGAGAATATAATGGGGTATTGTCAAGAGGAAGATGAGAGACACCAGACCCAACAATGCAGAAGAGCTGAAGGCCACTATCAGAGCAACCTGGGCTCTCATAACACCCGAGCAGTGCCACAGACTGATCGACTCCATGCCACGCCACATTGCTGCAGTAATTCAGGAAAAAGGAGCCCCAACTAAGTATTGAGTGCTGTACATGCTCATACTTTTCATTTTCATACTTTTCAGTTGGCCAAGATTTCTAAAAATCCTTTCTTTGTATTGGTCTTAAGTAATATTCTAATATTTTGAGATACTGATTTTTGACTTTCATGACCTGTAAGCTCTAATCATCAATATTAAAAGAAATAAACATTTGAAATATATCAGTCTGTGTGTAATGAATGAATATAATATACAAGATTCACTTTTTGAATGGAATTAGTGAAATAAATCAACTTTTTGATGATATTCTAATTATATGACCAGCACCTGTATAAGTGCTAATAAACAGCCAATATTTTAATAATTGGTATGCTAATGAGAAACTAGTTAATAGTGAGAATTTGTCCCTATACAAAAGTGTTACCTAAATAAATTATTTCAATGAAAGACAAATATGGAAATATATGTATATTTGTTAATGCATTTGTTTATTTCTCTGTGTGTGTGTGTGTGTGTGTGCTACAAATTGGAGTCATGACCAAAGAAGTGCTAAAGTGTGTGTGGTAAAGCATATGGCTATGCTGATGAGCTCTTTTTGGATGGCTCATTCTCAGCAAGCATGTGTGTGTCCTTGTATGTGAGAGTCAGAAAGCGTGCCGTGTTATTCTCAGGGTCTCAGATGTCCACTCTGCGGTTCGTTTTGAGCGTCAGTGCCGCTTACTGTCATTTGGGACAGTTGCACACAGTCCGACACAGACGGCTAATTAAACAGGCTAATTATTATACACCTCACCCTCCGATATTTATATGCCAGCCAGCATTTCATATCCTCTCCTTCCTATTTTTTATCTCCCCTTCAAGGGAAAAGGGGTCAGTCGATTCACTCTTCAGCTAAAAGTTTCGACTTGTTCCCCTTTGAAAACGCTCTCCACTGATCTGGAGCTGGCGATGAGAACGGAGTCATTTTAGTATTCCTTATCTCTCTCCAACTTGGCTTGTTCTCTACTCTTTATGTCATTACAAGCCCTGCTGTTATGGATTCAGGTATTAGGAAATCTTCGGGTGTCTTTATCAGTCGGATGGTGTCCAAATTGAGACGTGCCAAGCCTGTTTGTGCTGTAAACATAATTTTGGCATTGTACTCTCCAAAAGTTAGCAACGTACAGTTCAAGAGTGCAGCAGTTATTTAGTTAAACTTTCACATGAGATGTAACGTCATTATTTTGGTTGTCCATGTTCTGATGTGGAGGGTTTGAGTTTGGAAAAGGATCGTCTGCAAATAGCTCACTATTCACTCCATTCAGCCTTTCAACATCTGTTTGTTGGTATGTGATTATGAGGATGTTTGTGTGCCTTTTTATTTACTGAAACTGTGCAAATAACTCTACTGTCCTGCTGTGATCCAAATAATAATTAAAGAAATAGTTCATCCCTGAATAAAAAGTTGGTCATTATTTACTCTAGTACTTTAGTATGTCGTTCAAAATGTTGTCATGTAGGAACCAATGACATTGGATGATCTTTATAATGTTGATGTTGATGGATAAACACACAAAGAAGAAGTTTCAGTGTAAACAGTCTTTAATACATCCACATTAGGGCAAACACAAGGCGGACAGGCAGGAAACACACATATGGATGTAGTAGACCAGACGATGAACTGAACGCAACTAACAAATGGTAACTAATGACGATAACTGAAGACACACCCATGAACCAAAATGACACAATCAACAAGAGACAGAAACTAGGTCACACAGAGCACATGGGGAATGAAAAACACAACAAAACGTCTGCGGAGGCAGAGATCCGGAGGTTCGTGGCGGAGCCGGAGCAACTGAGGACCAAGGTGGAGCTGGAGGGAGGGAGGAGCCCAATGGAGCTGGTGGGACGGAGCAACAAGGCGCAGCCGGAGGAGTGGAGTCCTGAGGCGATGGCGGATGGCCGGTGGAGCTGGTGGGCCGAAGGGTGACGGTGGAGTCGAGGGAGCTAGGAGCTGAGGTGGAGCCGCTGGATCGAGGAGTTGCGATGGGCTCTGGCTCTCCGTCCGCATTGGGCTTGGGCTGACGCTCCACGAATCGGGGTGATGGTGGGCTGGGATCTGGGTCAGGAGTGGGCTTGTGTTGTTGTCTGCGATGTCCACGGTGAGCCGCGATCCAGCACCCACTCAACAAAGGCGGCGAGGCTCTCTTGAGGACCGTCCCCGGATAGCTGCGCTCATGTGGAGGTGTTCAGTCCAGCTTGATAAATGAGTAGAGGCAGCTGTCCGGGTAGTGTGTCAGGTTAGCAAGAAACACAAAGTCTTTAGTATGGTCCTCGAGAGAGCGGCCCCCCTGCTCCAGCATGAGGATGAGGACAGCAAGATCGTTCATTTCACAAAACAAAAAACTGACAAAAAATTAAAAACAAAAACATGGGAAAACCGCTTTACTTTATACGGTCCAGTTTTCTGTCACGGTTCCATGTATAAATGCATAAAGAAGACGAAGTTTAAATGTAAACAGTCTTTAATAAATCCACACAAGGGCAAACACAAGGCAGACAGGCAGGAACCACACATATGGACGTAGTAGACCAGACAATGAATTGAGAACTGAACACAACTAATAAAGGGTAACTAATGATGATAATTGAAGACACACACCTGAACCAAATGACACAATCAACAGGAGACAGAAACTAGGTCACACAGAGCACATGGGGAATGAAAGACACAACAAATCATCCGTGGGTGTGACAGTTGAACTTGCTTTAACATGTTTTAATATGCACAAATGAAAATTTGAAAGCTTAAATTTTAGGCATAAATTTCACAAGATCAATTTTTATGATACCCTATGGTACTTTTTCATGATTTTGTCTTTTGAAAATGAGCAACCTAGACCTGTCCTAAACATCTTTTGTGTTTCTTGGAACAAAAACAAATGTCATGAAGGGCTTTCAAATGTTACAAGGGTGTGTAAATTATAGTATATATACAGTAGGCTATAATTACAGTAATTTTTATTTTGGGGTGAACCATCAAAGATTGCAGCAAAAAAAAAAAGGTCTGATGGTCCTAATGTTGTTATTTTATTTTGTCCAACAAAGAAAATTGCATAAAACTGTGCACTGACTTGTTATGTGGTTGCTAGGATGTTGCTAAGGTTTTCATGTGGTTATGATTGCTACTGTAGGTGGTTTCTAGGGAGTTCTGGGTGGTTGCCAGGAAACAAAGCTTTATATATATATATATATATATATATATATATATACCGTATTGTCCCGAATATAAGACGACTCTGATTATAAGACGACCCCCCTTTTTCCAAAAGATGCACCTTTTGGAAAAAGGCTTTTTGAAAACCAAATCTTGTTTTTTTTTTTTTGTTTGTTTGTTTGTTTTTCTCTCTGTAAAACACATATTTTTCTTAAATTATTTTCAAATTGCATATTTTTCCTATTTTAATTTTTCTTTTGAAAGTATGGTAAATACTGGTAAAATGTACCAACAATGACATTGAAAAATATTCACTTTTTGATATACCATTGAAATAACAGGTAGCCCATCTGAATTATATAACATTTAGGCTATCCATCTCATAGTAGCCTACCAAAATTGTATTATCAGCAAAAGTGAAATCTTATTGTAGTCTTCAAATCTGGGTACTGTCTTATGTTTTAAAATCACTTACAGAAGAAGTTTGGTCCCATCAGGCTAACATGACAGTCACAACTTTACAACACACATTACATTACATATTTCATGGCACACACGTTATATGCGTTTTTGGCGCCACCTATTGTCGTGGGTGTATTACTGACATGTCAAAGTCTAGACCCCGAATATAAGACGACCGCGTTTTTTCAGATGTATTTCCAAGAAAAAAACATCGTCTTATATTCGGGACAATACAGTATTAGCGCTGTCAAAATTAGCGCGTTAATGCAGGCGATTAACTTTTTCAGTTTAACACGTTAAAATTATTTAAAGCCGTTAATGCAGGGGCGGAGCCTAGGGTTGGCCACCCCACTCATAAAATGAAATGGGTCCGACCTGAAGTGGGTCAGAAAAATTGATGAGAGTAGAGAGAAAATACGATGCGTGTCAGATCTGCATCATGTTTAGCAGCGGCACCTCTTAAAGAAATAGCGGCCAAAAACAACCTAATAACCAGCTGCTGTGATGTCTATTAATCAAGAATAAAAGAAAAGAGGAAATCAATAACTTTTATATAGCTGTAAGTATTTATCTGTATTTAGTTTAGAATTTAGTGTTTGATAACTTTATTCAATTTCTGTATATTGCTGCTGAGGGGCACAGGTAGCCTAGCTAAATATAACATTTACTATGGGCGAATTCCAAACGGCTTTTTTGCGCCCTTGAAGGGCACTTCGGGAAGGGGGCGCCATTTGTAGGGACGTTCCAAACGAAAGTGAACAACTTAATCCCTTTACAAAGGGCCCTTCCAGAAGTCCGTTAGTGAAGGGAACATGCGATGGTCACTTTACGGAAGTGATTTCCGTTTGTGATCATGTGATCTTCAGTTAGGAGATCTAGTGATGCATTTTAAAGCAAAGTCGGGGTTTATTTTGACTTTACATACAAATGTAAGTAGAATAAACTAATTAAATTTGTCTTTATTTTTATGTAATACAAAATGTTTTCGTCAGTGATAAAAATATGATTTAAGACTATATTGATTTAAGACAGAGCAAGTTTAGTTTGAAAACATTTAATAGTAAATAAGAAACAATTAGACAGTATTTGAATAAAATAATAACAATAAGAAGAAATATTCATTTGCAACAACTGTTGGAGCGCTGAATGCTGCAAGCACGCGCAGCATTGTCAAGGTAACATATTGTCCGTTATTCCCTTCGCCAAGCGACCTCCAAACGCTTATACGAGACAGCTAATGCCCTACACCCTTCAAAGAACACGCTTCAAGGGCTCTGCCCTTCGAAGGGAGTAGGGCATAGGGATGCTCACTTCTGTTTGGAATTTGCCCTAAATTTACGTGTGAAAGGGTTATATGTTGGGCGAATTCCAAACGGCTTTTTTGCGCCCTAGAAGGGCACTTCATGAAGGGGACACCATTTGTAGGGACGTTCCAAACGAAAGTGAGGAACTGATTCCCTTCACGAAGGGCAGTTCCAGAAGTCCGTTAGTGAAGGGAACATGCGATGGTCACTTCACGGAAGTGATTTCCGTTTGTGATCATGTGATCTCCCCCCCCCCCCAAAAAAAACATGCAGTTCAAACATCCATTCAATATCTATTATTTCCTCAATATTACTGATGAAGTAGGCTACTGTTCACATGCGTTTTACTACTATATAGTATATTAATATAGTAATAATTTAGTTCTTTCTCCTGTTTTATTGTTGGTTTCCTCTTTTCTGATCATTTTGAATGAGGATAAAAAAAAAACATGCAAATAAGTTCAAACATCAGTTGAATCCTGAATATTATGAAATTCAAGAGGGCCGCCCCTGATGACGTCATTATATGCAAATTAGATGAGTATATTTACCCCCCACATAAACTTATGTTCATGCCCAACATTTTTCTAATTTACAGTAGATCTCTATCTTTAAGCCCTTTCAAGCCACAAGCTTTTGAAATCTTGATGTCAAAATCCAGCATTTAAAAAAAAAAAAAAAAACGGGGTGCCTAAAGGGTTAAGAATCCGCTCAGCAGCGCTCAAATATTAGCAGAAAATGGACGTTTTTAAAATTGCAGTACCGAATGGTACCGAAGTCGGTACTTTTGACAACACTGCTTCACAGAAACTGATGTAGGATGTTACAGTCTCTGTGAGCTCGTCCAGATCGTTTGTTGCAGCTTCAAAAACACTCCAATCAGTGAGAAAGAAACAGGCTTGTAAATCCCGCTCTGCTTCATTAGTCCATCTCTTTACAGTCCTTAATACCAGTGATGGGAATAACGGTATTATAAATAAACGGCGTTACTAACGGCGTTATTTTTTTCAGTAACGAGTAATCAAATGAATGACTGTTTCCCCCGTTACAACGCCGTTACCGTTACTGACAATAAAATGTGCCGTTACTATATTATATTATCAGAATTAAATTTTTCAGTTCATCTGAATGGATGCGCTGTGTAGCTGTATTTGACGTACCATAAACAGTGTGAAGGCGCACGACTCGCCATCGCTTTCTCTCACATACACGCATGCGAAGAAAGATACAGAGCAAGAGTCTTTCATAAACATGCAGAATTGACGCGCTACATGTAAGAAATATTCTTTGTTGTATTTTCCTGTAAAAAAAGGGAGTTCCTTTGGAATTTTTCAGCTTTTAAGAACTGTCGGTTTCTCTGGTAGTGGGCGGGACTAATGCGCAAACGACAATCTCATTGGCTGGCGCTCACCTATTATCGTCCCTGTTTTGATTTCAGCAAATCAATTCGAGCGAAAGCAGACAACGTGATTAATATTCATGAACCCAGCAGCTCATTAATCCTTAGTGCATTTTATATTGATGACAAATATGCATTCATACTTGGTTATTCTAATTACTAAAGTTCTATCATCATATAATATTAAATTATCATAATATTATATTATAATGCTTGACTGATTGATATTAAGTGTCAGTAGATAAATAGTGTAGATTAATGTACAATGTTTTATAATAATAATTTATACTTTTTAGTGTCCATTTTATTAATTTAACATATTTAATATTGGGGGCATCCAAAGTTAATTGACATTTGAACATTTTTTAAAAAGTAATGCAATAGTTACTTTCCCTGATCATTAGTTACTTTTATAATGATGTAACTCAGTTACTAACTCAGTTACTATTTGTGAGAAGTAACTAGTAACTATAACTAATTGCTTTTTTAAAGTAAAGTGCCCAACACTGCTTAATACAGGTTTAGCTGATTTCAGTTTCTGCCTGTAGGTCGGTATAAAATGAACCAAACAGTTGCAACACCTCCTTTTCTTAAGATGTTATTCTGAGGGGGTTCAACAGAAATTCGATCGGTACTGAAAGATAAAACCACTTCACCAACAAATATTCTTTTTTCTATTTTATTCCCACAAGTGCACATTTATATAATTACCACAAAAATAAATAAATAAATAAATAAATAAAGAATATGAACAAGCAAGCAATCTTTGTCTCTGTGTAAATGAGTCAATGTAATAAATGAAACATATCAAGTTTGGATGTGATGTTTGGATCACTGTATTTTATTTTAATAAAGTACCAACTGCGCTGTCAAGTTAGCAATGCTGAAACTGATATGTGTGTGTGTCTGTGTGTGTGTGTGTGTGTGTGTGTGTGTGTGTGTGTGTGTGTGTGTGTGCGTGCGTGCTTTTTTAACACTTTTTTTTAACACAGAGCAGCAGAGTTTGGAAAAATCCTTGTTTACCTGGGAAAACAGAAGGAGTTTGTCCGTTTTTTTTGGGTAGAGAGCGGAGATTCGCCAGATGGATACTGGGTAGCGGTGTTCGATATCCGTGCTGTCTGAGCTTCATGAACATGCCGGCTTGCTTCCCCCGTCTGCACGTCCTAAAGCGTTTGATCAGCGCCGCTGCTCCGCTGACTACTATGTTCAGCAAAATATCAGAATAATCGAAAAAAATAATCATTTAAAAACTGCATTTTGTATTTACTTGCATTATCTTTGTGCAATGTTAAAATTAGTTTGATGATCTGAATCTTTTAAGTGTGACAAATATGCAAAAAATTAAAAAACAGGAAGGGGGCAAAAACCTTTTCATGCACTGTATATATATATATATATAGCTATTTTAAAAGGTCCTTTATAGAAAACATATAAATGCTATACAGTTATGTAACTTGAGCAGAATGAAGTTCTAAAAGAATAAGAAAATAAATTAATAAATGCTTTTCTTTTGCACTGTCTATTCATCAAAGAATCCTGAAAAAATGTTTCATGGTTTTCACAAAAATATTAAGCAGCACAACCGTTTTCAACACTGATAATAATCAGAAATGTGCTGAAATTCAGCTTTGCCATCACAGGAATAAATTACATTTTAAAATATATAAAAAATAAAAAGCCGTTATTTTTAATTGCAATAATATTTCACAATATTATTATTATAAATGTATTATTTTTCAATCAAATAAATGCAGGCCATGACTTGTTTCATAAAGAGATTATTTCAAAAACATAAAAAAAAAAAATCTTACCAACCCCAATCTGGTAGTGTATTCTTTGCCTATTTTGTCTTTTCCCCTATTGTTTTCTATGCATTTTTAACATCTTCAGCTCTTCAAAACATGTTAAAATCTTCTGTGTTTCATAGAACATAAACACTCTTATGTGTTTCAAACAGCAAGAAAGTAAGGAAATATTTATTTTGAATTTATTTTGAATTATTTTGAGGTGAACTATTGGTTCAAAAGCAAGTACAGCGAACAAAACAGCCAGACATTTCTCACATTGTTAGTTGGCTTTATTTTTTCCAACAAAGAAAGTTTTGCCCAAAGCCATGGCAGCCCTAACTTTCTGTTTGCAGTGGAACACACACACGGACATCTATACACATATGCACAGGCAGATTTCTCCTGCCTGAGCCTCTCTAGATGGACACACTGGCCTCTCATGTCTTTGTGAGGACTCAAGCTGCTCCCCATGAAAAGAGGCTCTCCACGGCGGAAGAGAGGTGAAGAAAAAAGCTGATTCCCTCTTTCTCTCTCTGCCTCCCAAATTCAGAGCGCTGGACTCTTGCAGTGCCCTGCGGAGGTTCACAGAAGAGAAAGCAGTATTGTTTCTCGAGAGATGTCTCCTCGATGTTCCACTTACAGTACACTCTGCATGGCTGCGTTAAATTCACACAAACGCACACACTGAGCCGTAATGGGTTTATAATGGTAAACGGACCCTCAAAAGTGGATAAAATCCTAAATGGATGATGGATTACAGCTTGTTCACATATTTGTTGACTTATTTATAATAATATGTGGTCCCACTCAAAAGCACAAGAGTTTAAAGCTGTGCACAGGCGTGTGGTCAGCATTCCTTCGTACACACACACACACACACACACACACACTGAGATCTTTCTGTTCATGTAAAGGATTCATTTCCAATTTGACAGTGATTGATTTCTAATAAAACTTAGCCAAGTCTCATTATCGGTTTAGCATGTGATATGAAAGCTTTCATTTCCTGTGAAGAGGGCAAGCTGATGCCAGCTATGCTGCTGTTTTATGAATTCATATGGGGAGAAAAATCTGTGTTCAGAAGGTTTGTTTTAAAGCTGATTTTTAATTTGATGTTTGAGAATACTGACAGGAAATATAATTTAGGATACTAAACTGGACTTTTACTTTACAAGAAAATGTGTTCACCTATACAAAACTCACCGCTATATGATTCTGAGGTGTTGTGGGTTCTTGTGATGTTAGGCTACTTGAAAATATTATATTTATATATTATATAACATATTTATATATTTTTTTATTTGTTCTTTTAACATTTCTTTATGAAATATATTTTGAAATAGATTTAATTTTTCATATAATTTACTTAATATCTTCTGTGTTATTGCTGTGTGGCTGCTCCTTTTTGAAAATGTTATATATTTTTTCATATATTTTCTTAGCTCTTTTAACAGTTTTTATTTTATGAAATATATTTGATTATTTTTCCCTATGTATATTTTTGCATATAATTTATTTAATGTCTTTTTTGTCATTGTGGTTGCTACATTTTAAAAAGGTTATTTTATTTGTTCTTTTACCACTTTTTTAAATAAATTATATTCCCCCCCCCCTTTTTTTTCTTATAATTTCCTTGATATATTCTGTGGCATTGCTATGTGGGTGCTACATCTATTTATTTTTTGTGTATATAGCCTATATTGTATATATTTTTCTTTATATATTTCATTACATTTTCCCCCTTATTTTTATTTTTTTTATAATTTCTTTGATATCTTCAGCTCTTTCTTTTACCATTGCTATGTGGATGCTAGGGATGTTTCTAAGGTGTTCTTTAATGCATTGCTATGTGGTTGCTAGGGTGTTCTGGGTTGGTGCTTACTGGCCCAAGTCAAAAGTTTCTCAAGTGTCTGATATTCTGGTCTCATATGGCTCAGGTTGATTCTCCAGTTTGAGTATATTGGATTTGTTTTGCCTTTATTGTCTGCCAGGCAAAAACCATTATAACAAGCACTTAAAAAGTAATGACATACCTCTTCTCAACAAGCCACATGATTTGGGCTATCATTCACTTAGTTTGCAATATTAAAAATACAGTGTACCTTATTAAAATCAGTATACTGAGAGCAACGTCTATAGATCGATATTAAAATAGCTATGAAAAGTGGTCTTCCAAAAGTAGGAAAGGTGTAAGAAATGTTACTCTAAGAATAATTATTGTTTGCCACATTAAAACTTCCTGAAATCATAAGAAACAGAGACACGGATCACGATGCCGCTTCTGTTTTCCAAGTGCTCCGTGCTCATTTGAAACCGTGGGCTGTGTGTTCTGTGCTGGCAGATTGAGACGCCAAAGGCACACACTGTCTCCTTTGGCAGTCAGTTCAATAGCACTGACATAAAAGCATTTAATAACATTCTAATCACACGCTCTCGGCCTTGCCAGAAAAAACATTTCACAGCTGAAATTAGCGCAAAATAACGAGAGTCCTCGAGAATCTGTTTAGCAAATCTGTTATGATGCGGAAGAAATCTTCATTAGTGCTATCTCATCTGAAGATATCCGAAAAATCATAAATAGGTCAGGTATTAAATGTGAGCGCTAGTGCAGATAAGCTCGATATGTGGGAAGAAACAGGTGAAATATAACGGAAGCCAAAAAGGCAGTTTAAGGTCAAAGTTATTACCCCAACCTAAAGTCAAAGCATCTAATTGTCACGATGGCGTTGTTTTAATCAGACGGATTAGAGCTGAAATGCTGTTTCAGACATGTATTGATCTACAGACATGAGATAAGTAAACCGTACACTGGATTAGATGCACTGGACTGCAGAGAGACACACATAAACATTCAGAAGAGGCGGGGAAATCTCAGACAAAATGTGAGCGTTTGTTCTGTAATGACTTCAATTGTGATACGACCATACGCCAAGGGCAAAACAACAATTCAAGTGCCTGTGTGAACAGAATACAGCGCTCTTGAGTGCTTTTAAACGGCCTTCCTCTGGCTTATCATCTATCCAGCAGTCTATCTATTCGGTCTCTGAAATGGTTTCACCTTTAGATTGTGTGGCGCACTACATGTATCAAGCTGCATTTCTTCCTTTGTTTATCATGTTTTTGTCCTGGCTTAAAGTTGAATATGTTTGTGAATTAGACTATCAAAGCTTGCTGTCGTGTCCAATCAGCCCTGTGTTTCCCTGTCATCCTAGTTCATATTTAATTCCGTTTCCGCTGCTGGCTATGCGAGGCACGCGGCGGGCCTTAAGTCTCTTCGTGATGTTATCTGGGACGTCATACATTAATCATCTCGGCATTCAGCTGTGGAACGGCACATTTCCCTCATGAGCTGATCATTTACATAAATAAATGGAATGCACGGCCAATCAGATCAAAACTCAATGTCCCATTAATAAAGCCTGTTAATGTGATCATCGGGAGTGTTTATGACGGCTGTGCTTGGCCTGTATTTTGGAGTTTATTGCAAATGCTTTCCTGATTAATGCGATGGCTTTAGATTTATGAGCATTTCACGCCATCGTTGTTTGGTAATCTTGGCTTGATGTGCAGCCTGTTCTCTAAAAACTTTAAGTCCATTTGCTCATCAGTTGTATAAGTGGCATTCGTTTATGAATATGCACTTGAAAAGATGAAGTAGGCGACTGAAAGCTGCTGTGAATTGTGGATTTTTAAGGAAGTGTTCCTGGATCAATTCCTGGTGATTCATTAGCTGGATGGATGGATGGATGATAGATAGATAGATTAGATAGATACATTATGTTTTTTTAATACAAAGTCAACCTGATCTCACAGAATTCCGTGAAATGTTCACGGACTTAATTAACCTCCGAATCTGTGGTGGCATCACGGAATCGCCGAAAATTCCGTGATGGGCTCACAGAAGGCATCAGCCGTGGTCCATGCACGGATTCACTGGTTCAACGTAAAAAGAGTGCCTCCGATGCAGTTATACTTTCACTGGAGTACCTGACAGCCCCTACCCTAAACCTACCCAGTTCTGAACAATAATGATGACGATAAATTTCCCAGTATCGCGTCGGCATATTGATGCTAGAGTTTCCGTGCGTGGAGCACGGCTGATGCCTGTCACTGACTTACATTGGTATCACTTCTGTGAGCCCATCACGGAATTTTTTCTGTGACCCCATCACGGAATTTTCGGCGATTCCGTGATGCCACCACAGATTCTGAGGTTAATTAAGTCTGTGAACATTACACAGAATTCTGTGAGATCACGTTGTACAAAGTTTTGTCATGAAACTCTAGATGGCGTTGTCCTCAGTTCTGACTCAATCTGACATAATGAGATCATTATTAATGTGGCACAGTTGATTGGTTTCTTTTCACATTGGCAGCCAATGAACTTGCTGCGCAACATTCAAATACTCAGCTATTGCTTGCTGCAGCAGTTGTAGAGCGCTTCAGAAAACCTCCACCTTCCCCAGTTCCACCTGTCTAGATCTGCTACGGGCTAATTTCATGTATGTTATATATGGGGGTTATTTCATATATTTTTCCTACATGCTCACAGCAGCATGTCTATTGCAGTAGCAGCAGCGTAGCAGATCTATTCTGCCAAGAACAAACACATTAACATCATGTATACTACCATGTTAAACTCTCGGAAAATTGTCACAACAGAATTATTTTTAATCCAATATTATCTTGCTTAATGTATAGTGCACTTTCCTATGAGAGTATCCTCAACATAGTCAGAACCATCTTTGTGGCTCTATTTTTTTTTTTTTTTAGGACTTTTCTGTCCCAGTTTCAAATATTTTTCTCTAAAAATCATTCATGCAGGTAGCCCCAATCCTAAATTTAATCCTAAAATCTGATTGATTGATAGGAATGTTGATGGAGCAGTAAGGATGCTGATCCAGGAACATGTCCAACTTTGCAAAACCTCTTTCACCACATGGATGGGATTTTCTGTTTTGTTCCTGAATGAGTCAAATTCAGCGCAGCATCCAAGTTTCGACAGTCACTCTGTGAAAAGACTTGACTCACGGTAGATGTGCGCTCCCTAATTCACAAGTCATTCCGACTCTGAAATGAGTTGGAGTCTGAAAATACTGTTCTGCGCAGCCTTGAGTGAAATCAGTCATGCGTTTACACAAATAAAATGGAGAATATGGGATAGAGAGAGGTATGTGTATGTGTGTGTGTGTGTGTGTGTGTGTGTGTGTGTGTGTGTGTGTGGGTGGGTGTGTTACTAATCAATACACCGTGGGGGCTATCGCCAGGCTTGAGTGCATAAAACAACAAATCTCTTCATGGCCCTACACACTTTAAGTCTCTATCTATTCATGTGCCCATGGAGGGTGCCTTGAAGCTTACTGAGACTCTGATAAGCAGACATGTGTGTGTGTTTGTGTAATCGCCCACAGGAGAGCCGGTCTAACAGCTCTTAAAGTCCGCAGTGGGCGAGAGTGAATAGTATGAAAATAAAGCATGAATGTGAACACTGACTTGCTGCATGTCACTTTCATGCACACCGTCACCTTTTAGAGTCAGCTCTCTGTCTCTTATCTTACTGTAAGCTGCTTTCTAGCCTCTTTCTGCTATCTAGTACAGTGCATATCTTACTTTCACCCTCTCTCTCTCGATCGATTCATATTTCACTGTTTTTAATTAAATTTAGTGTGCTTTATTAGCATGACAAAAACTGCATATTGCCAAAGCATTTGCAGCACAGATTAAGTACAATAATGACAGTGGATACGGAGTAATCTTATTTAATATTAACAGTAATTTTGTGGGTTTAATGTAAAAGGAAAATAAATAAAAGAATAGTTTTCCCAAAAATGAAAATTAGCTGAAAATGTACTCACCCGGCAGGCCATCCAAGATGTAGATGAGTTTGTTTTTTCATCAAAATAGATTTGGAGAAATTTAACCTAACATCACTTTTTCAACAATGGATCCTCTGCAGTGAATGGGTACCATCAGAATGAGAGTCCAAACAGCCGATAAAAACATCACAGTAATCCACAAGTAACCCACATGACTCCAGTCCATCAATTAACATCTTATAAAGTGAAAAGCTGTTTGTAAAAAACAAGTCTATAATTAAAATGTTT
Source organism: Acrossocheilus fasciatus (assembly GCA_036784905.1). Lineage (NCBI taxonomy): Eukaryota > Metazoa > Chordata > Actinopteri > Cypriniformes > Cyprinidae > Acrossocheilus > Acrossocheilus fasciatus. The sequence continues at coordinate 5,861,526 of CM071955.1, forward strand.
TTAATCTCAAACTGGCATTCAGTGGACTGCTAGTCCTCTATTCATAACTCATAATTTTATTCATAACATGTTTAATGTTAAAATACCTTAATGAAGGCACCCATTTACTACAGAGGATCCACTGATGAGCGAGTGATGTAATGCTAAAACTGTTCTGATGAAGACACAAACTCATCCATATCTTGGATGGCTTGAGGGTGAGTAAATTTTCAGCAAATTTTCATTTTTGGGTAAGATGTACTGCATTTGTGGCATATCAATAACAATGATAAATTAAAAAGAGTACAGCCACAAGATCTAAATATTATGTTTTTGCATGAGACTATGATAGAATCATCTATTAAGCTGTCTGTGAAAAGCTATGTAATATGTCAGTTTCAATGTCAGGACCAATATGCCAAACATGGTAATTTTCATACAATATGTGCAAAGACCAGAAAGGTACGTGATGCAATTACCGCAAACCACTGTTTGCATGGAGCAAACTACATTCATAGAAATGACATCGCTAACACGTAACCAGAAGTTCATCCACCTAGAAAAATATTCCTACCTTTAAAAGGATGATTTACACAACTTTACAGCTCGAATAATAAACTGGTTTTGCTGAATAATTCATAGAAGTTCTTAACAAAAATACTCACTTCACATTTCTGTTTTTAAACTCTTCAGAACACTTCAGTGCCACTGCAGCCATTTTTGCTATTTTATATTTATTTTGAAATTGAAATTATTTATTTATTTGAAATTGAAATTATTTAAAAAGCAGCTTGGGCATTCCGATTTAAATAACATCTTTTATTTCTGAAGAAATTAGGGTGAGTAATTCTCTTTTTTGAGTGAAATATCCCTTTAAGGATGGACCAAACATGAAAAATTAGCCTGAATGTGCCAATAACAGTTATAACCACCGTAAGTTTATCTCTCTATTGCTCATACAGTCCTGGCTACAGAACATTTCTAAATATTTGTTTATTCTTCCTCTGCTATTCTCGCTGTGTGGAAGCAGTGTGGGAGTGACTGATAGCAGATGAGTGAGTCAGGAGAGAAACTCATACCCTGATTGTCATTCTCTCGCCTCTCTGTGTGTGTTTTTGTCTTACGTGTGCGTATGAGAGAGAGAAAGTGCTGGATTGTGTAAGATTGGGTGGATCGGTCTTCGTGCTGCTTATTTTAAGGAAAAGCACACATACACACACATATAAACACACACATACACCCTTGGTGTATTTGATCTCCAGGGATCATCTTCACACATCGCTTGACATACAAAAACCAAAGTGGGCATCAGCCACAGAGGGACAGAGGAACCACAGAGGTGAACCTGCTGAACTTGTGTGTGTGTGTGTGTTTGTGTAGGTACACTACACATATGTAATATCCCAAGGGAAAAGTCTGAGGTAGTGATTTAAAGGGCCAGTGTTTTTCATTTTTGCACCTTTGTACTGTCATACACACATATATGCCTGAAGAAAAGCTGCGTAAAGAAATGCTCTCTCTAACACGCATGTTGCTAGCTTAGAAAATGCTAACATCAAACTACTGACGTTTGCACACAAACATTGTTTGAATCATTCCATTTTTAATTGGATATACATGGTAAAAAATTTTTTTTTTCCAAAGTTGCAAATAAAGAATATTGAAGTACACTTTACAAGAAAATACTATTTTGTTTTTCTACTTCAAAAGTTCTTTAATTCAATGTTACTTTGATACAATATTTCTTTAATACAAAGTTTCCTTGTAATTAAATGTACATTTTACTAGCATTTTTTGTATGAAGATTGCTTTTAAAGTAAATCTTACACCTAATGTTTTTTCAGTATACATTTATTTCAATACTTTTAGGTACTGAACTTTTGTAGTGCCACCGGTTACCCAGTATGCCTTGCAGCTAGGGGAGTTCAGATGAGTATCAGGTCCAAATGCTCACAGACACTTTGAATTTATGTAAAATGGCGTTTGTTCGTAGTTATTTCTGACTTTGAGTACAAATGCAATGCACTGATATACCAACGCTATCTCACAACCAATTCGTACGTATTTTACAAGGTGCCTAATTCGTACGAATTCATACGACCTCACTTATACGATTTTGTACAATTTGTCTAGACCCCCGTGACGGGTAGGTTTAGGGGTGGGGTTAGGTGTAAGTCATTCGTACAAATTCATACGAATTGTGCAACTCGTAAAATATGTACGATTTAGCAAACATCGTATGAATTTGTACGACCTCACTTGAATTAGCCACCTTGTAAAATATGTATGAATTGCTGTGAGATCGCGCTGGATATACTAATGTTTTAAAGTTGGAAATAAATGAAAATGAACAATCTTCTTTTCATATCTGTCCTGACAAATAAAACGGCGTTAGAAAAACAAAATGGAAGGCAGGACTTGGATTTTGTCAATCTGAAATTGAATTATTGTTTGCAAATCTCATGGATTGCTAATGTTTTTTTTTTTTTAATTAAAGATAATGAGGGCGTATGAATTTTAAAAAAAACGTACAATCACATATTAATAATTTATAATAAACACATGCATCAAAAAAATCTGAATTGTCAGTTTTTTATTTCATGGTGACTGCCGAGCTTTTGGAACAGACTTTGCACTGAGAATATACATGATGCATTAAAATGCTTTATGTGTAGTTAGTTACAAAGTTTTCTTTTGCAATTAATGCAAGTATTCACAAATCAATGGCTTTAATTAAAGAATTAAATTCCCACTGAGCACTTCAATAGCAGCCAATCTCACTTGTTGTCACAAGTACATTGTGTACAAGCAGTTGAGATTGGCTTTGAAATGAAAGAATGAGGCACAATTCCCTGACCCATGCATTACACAGGCCTATAAATGATCATTGCTTTTAGAAGAGCTTGAATGTTCCTGGAATCAGGCTTTCATTAAACCATGAGCAAAATTACAGCTGTATCTGGGCTCCGCAGAAGTAATTGTCAGAGAAGCGGCCGGCAGTCTTTAAGGTCATTGTGAATAAATGAATTTCCTGTTACTGTTATAGGAAGTTGTCAAATGGATGAGGGCTTGTTCTAGCAAGTTTGATCAGGCTTCCTGTTGTCATCCCTCTTTACTGTCTTATGTCTGATATTCTTGGATTTAGATGATTGTTCTGAAGCCTACTGTGACACGAACAGCTCTGGTGATTACAAAACTCATTTTTACTTTGTTTTTGACAAAGTATTTCAGAATGCGAGTACTTTTGCATAACTTTTGTGTAGTGCATAATAGTGGTCTGATATGCAACTTGTGCTGGCTTCAGGTCAGACTCTCTTGTGTAACTTTGGGTTTGAGTTTTGTGTGTTGTTGGCATTATGGTCATAGGGAATGTGGCACCATCAGTATGATGAGCAGTTTCATTATCATGTTCTCTTGTTCTGACATCACAATGACAGCAACGGGTGCACATAATGACACTTTTCTCCTCATATCTGCCCTCTATTAACTATTTAAACTCAGCTAATCATTAATCTGTCTAGCTGCTTATTAAGTCAAATATTTATTAGGCCCAATGAGGAAATCCATATTTCAGACAAGACTTCTTCTCATCTTTTCTGCTGTGCGTTAAATATTCATGCTATTACACATGACAAGCTGACTTGTGATGTGAAATCAGTGATAGCCTTTCTCGGAAGACTTTCCTTCAACTTTTGAAGAATCTCCCTGAACCACTGGATCTCTGGTCTTCTGTTACTTCCCTTTATTTTCTTCGTTAGCTCCGTGGCTGAGAAGCGTCCCACAAGGGCATCGCTCTGGCTCATATTTGGCTGTTGTTTTAAGCTTCAGGAGCCTAATTATCTGGGTCATTCTATAAAATAACTTTTGTGTCCTTCATATAATAGCATTCAAAAGTTTGGGGTAAAAAATTCAAAAAAGTTCAAAAAAATTTTTGTTGTTGTTTTTGAAAGTTTCACCAAGAGAAGTGCTCACCAAGGCATTTAGTTGAACAATACAGTAAAATCAGTAATACTGCAACATATTATTACAATTTCAAATAACTGTTTTCTATTTTAATACATTTTAAAATGTAATGCATTTTCAGCATCATTACTTGAGTCAGAAATCATTTTGATATGCTAATTTGGGGCTAAACTGGTTTCCCCATCTACCATTGGTCGAGCAAACAGATAGTCCCGCCCCCAAGGTCATGCCATTGGATGAGTTAATGTTGCTAATCGGGAATCTCAAACAGTAATTTTTAAAATTTTCTCTAGTGGCTTATATTATGCACTGTCAATCAAAAAATTTGCGGTCAGTGCGATTATTTTTTAAATAAATAATATTTTTATTCAGCAAGGATGCATTAAATTAAAAAAAAGTGACACAGTATGTAATGTTACAAATGATTTTTTAAAGATTTGTTTTCATCATGAAACATTTCTTATTATCAGTGCTGAAAACAGTTACACTGCTACACTGTCTGTGTAAAGTGATATTAAAATATGTGTTCTGAGTTTGGCACACAACAGAAAAATGTGTCATTAACCACCCAGCCAAATTTGAATGATAAAAAAATCCGCCAAGTAACTAAAATAAGTTATCAAAATCTTTGAAAAATAAGCAGGACTCTCTGCTCTCATACGCTGGGGGCGTGGCTGCTGGCGGCGCTGAAACCACGCCCACTCGCGGGAAAGCTGCCGTCTCTCTCAACTGTCAAATACCGCTACAGCCTGAATGGATGCTAATGATGCTACCTCTAATTAATTGGATTTATACAGCCATACATGTTTGAGCGTGAAAGTACGTTATTTAATTGTAGACGCGCGGCAAACGCGCTCAATTCGCGTCAGCGCTGCAGTGAATTGAAACCTTCTCGTCTTCAAGGCGAGCGCGGATCATGGTTGCTTAGCAACGGCAAACACCACAAGAGTGTAAGCTCCGGTGCGCTGTGAAAGAAGAGAAAGCGGTAGCCTACAGCTCGCGTTTCCATGCATTTTTAGATGCGAATTGTGAACGCTCCATGTTTTTAAATTGTATGTATTCTGCCACATATTGATGTCTCTGGGCTAAGTCCCGGGTATCCATTCACCCTAGAATCGTCCCTGCCTAGAATCTGTATATCTAATCTAACATCACAGACATTCAAAAAGATGAACTAAGAATTTGACCTCTCAACATAGTTATCATTGTGTTAGGGGCGGGGCCACGCTCGGTGGCTCCATTGCGTCATGGAGCCACCGTTTTAGCCCCGCCCAATAAATCCTGAACACAGAATTGGTGAAAAACTGTTCAACGATTTAACTCCACAATTCAGTACTACATAGAGTCTTTGTGTGTTTCAGCAATACATTTGTAACATTTGTAATGTTTAGAAACAATTCTCAGAATTTTCTTTACATGGACTTTAATATTTTTGTGATGTAGCACAAGATGTGTAATGCTGTCAAATATGTTATCTTTCTGAAGATAATTATGTCCTAATATATATTCAAATTGATTATTTAATGCTTGATTCTGTTTGAGATGACACCAAATTTACTTTTCGCATGCAGCTATTATTCCCACGTTCAGTCAAAAATAAACAAACCATTTGTGAATAATGCACTGCGCTATTGCAAAGTTATTGAACCTGCATCCCACAGCATGGTACGTGTAACCAGAGCAAGGACAGCTACCAACGAGGAGTGAAGTTGGAGTAACAAGCAATGCAATGGCAAATTATTGATATTATATTGTTTGTGACCGAGAAAGAAAATGTTATATTTTTATTTTCCGATGCACACGTTACATGGATGTATCATACTTATTTAAAATTTATTTTGGCAGCGTCAGTCTCTGCAGCCCTTCGATGAGTTCCTCCTCTTCATGGTCCACCTTTCAGTCGGTCTTCCACAGAGAGATCTGGCCTTACACAAAACACTTGGGATGGATTAATTTGGTTTTATTTGTACAGACTAGAATATAAAATGTAAGTGCAAATATATATATATATATATATATATATATAACTTGAATACAGTTTCTTGCTCACTAGTGTAATCTAAACATGTAAATATAAACACATACATTTTAGAAACTTTGATACAGTGTAGTAGTTATGTAAAATACTAATAACTTTTTTTTTTTTTTTTTTACTTCTGCCACTTGGAGGACTGATAGGTCAACAGTTATGTAAAATACTAATAACTGTGGTTATGTAATTTTTATTTATTTATTTATTTTTAACACCTCTGCCACTTGTAGGACTGATAGGTCAGGCAGATCGCTGGTGACACCACTGTAAAGCGTTCTCCTGAGATGAAAAACACAGGTATAGTGTAAATCGACCATTAAAAAAAATGTAAATATTCCACCACTGGCATACATTATGAATGGAGTCATATTCAATATGATTGTGTTTGTCTTTTTTCTGCTAGGGCTAATCATATAGGCATGTTATACATTATGAATACAGCAAGATATGAAAAGATGTAACAATATTAGACAGTCTACTGACAGGACCTGACTTGACTCTCTAGGCATACCTATGGGGCATGTTAATATTATTAATCAAAGTTTATTAATTATGTCATTCATTAAAGAATTTGATAATTATCTTACTTACCATTTTTCTAAGTTTGTGCCAGCTCTGCTGGATGGGAGTCCTTTAAAACAATCTGGCGCATCAGCCTGCTCTGGCACATAGATATATATACATAGATGTCTCATTAGCGACTGTTTCTATGGCCTGCGATACGTAAGGATATACGTATATATCTATGTATATATACATATGTTCCAGAGCCGTTGACGTGTCACGCGCCGGATGTTGTGGATGAGCTCAGGAGAGTTGGAAATTGCCTGTATCAGAGGTAAAATATGATATAAATGCTGTTCAGTTTCTCGCACAAACCGATCGTTTCGTGTCTTAGGACATCAATGTATCGTCACGAGCTGCAAGGTTTAATTTGAATTTGTCTGTGCATGTTTTTTATTCTCTCAAAGATTGTGTGCCCATTGACTGGCATTATACAACTGACAGACTACAACGGTTTGAGTTAAAAATCGTCGTTTGTGTTCTACTGAAGAAACAGTCACCTAGATTTTGGATGCCCTGGGGGTAAGCAGATTAACATCAAATTTTCATTTTTGGGTGAACTATCCCTTTAATGTTGTTGTGTTGTGAGCTAATGTTTGCTTTTTTAATTGCGTTGTGTTGTGCACTACTGGGCCACCGTATTGATGTGTCAAAGCTTCACACTTAAAATTGCATTCCGATGAGATACTGGTCGAATGAAATGGAGACAGACAAACAGAAAGGAATAGAGAATTGTGGGTAATAAAGGTTTGGAGAGGCTTTATCGCAGGCCTGAAGTAGAGGCCACACAATGCAGTGTTCCACAGAGCACTGGAGCATGGGAACTGCCTCGGTCTCTATAGTTCCTCAGAGGAGACCACTTCTCCAGCCTGGTATCCTCAACCCAACACAATACCCACAGCTTCTCACGGTCTCCATCCCCTCCAGCCATTCCCAAATCCTACCACACAACCGGCACAAACAGCCGCGAATACCAATGCCCAGATTAGACGGATTCATTCACCGTACTCTCCATACACACATTTGAAGAGCCCTGGGAGAAACTCTCACAAATGTATGAATGTGTGTCACATAGTGAGAAAACTTTCCTCTGTAGCATGTGTGTGTGCCTGCGTGTGTGTGTTTTAACAGATGGATGATTCATCACCGTCCTCTCTCAGCACAGAGAGGGTGCACTGAATTGATGCCTAAAAGGATTGTTTTATTTCCACAGTACTGTAGCTTCTCAGTTTTGCACAGCATGGTAAGGAATATGTTTGAATGTAAAACATAAAAACTGAGATCTGAAACGTGTAGCCTATTTTTAACTAGCATCCCTAAATGGAATTGCAAAAATAATTACTATTTTCAAACTGGTTTCCCCATCTACCATTGGTCGAGCAAACAGATAGTCCCACCTCCAAGGTCATGCCATTGGATGAGTTAATGTTGCTAATCAATTTTATGAAACTGCTCCAGTGGCTTAATTTATGCACTACCAATCTAAATGAATTTTTAAAGAAATAATACTTTTATTCAGCAAGGATGCATTCAATTGATAAAAAGTAAAGATAAAGATTTTAAGATTTATTTTTAATCTTCTTTTGTGCTTTTTATTCATCAAAGAATTCTAAAAATATGTATCCTGGTTTACACAAAAATATTAAGCAACAGAACTGTTTCTAACATTGAAAATAAGAAATATTTCTTGAGCAGTAAATCACCATGTTAGAATGATTTCCATGTTAGGATCATGTGACACTGCAGACTGCAGAGTAATGATGCTGCAAATTCAGCTTGGCATCACAGGAATAAATTACATTTTGAAATATATAAAATAGTTGATTTAAATAGTAATAATATTTCACAGTACTACTGTTTTTACTGATCTAATAATTGTTGGAACACTCTTGAGCATAAAATAGGCTAGCCTGAGTACATTTGAGACATGTGTACAGTTGAAACACCTGAAATAACTTGTGTACACAAGAACCCCGAGTCGTGATTTTTGCTCCACACGTGTATATTAGTGTTCTCTTTGATCGTGGGAAATTTGAAATGTGTGTGTCTTTCCACTCCGAAGATATCGGCAAAAGTTTTTATTTCCAAGGTGAGATTTTCATTTCACCATGTCCCTTCCACAATGAATAGCTTAGTATTCTTTTATGATTGTTAATCTTAACAAATATCATTGCAAACGTTACTCCGTGCTCTAAAAATAGACATATTTTATGATATTGTGCCATGCAAGGTCTTTTCATAATCTAGAGAAATGTGCGAGCATGTCAGTGGTGTACGGTTGAGACAGTGTATCTACTGTACCCAGAGTGGTGTCTTGCTTCACATGCTGTTTAGTTGTACAGTGGATAAAAGTCACATTTACACATGTGCTGTGCAAATTCTGTTTAAAAATGATACTTGTGATATTTCAACTGTCTATTATTAATGGACATATTTTCTAGCATGAATGTTAAAAGGATTACATAGCATTTTAAGAAATACAAGGTAGCAAAGTGGGTACAGTTGAGACACCCTTTATATATTGCTATATACTGTATACAGTAACAGTTCAATCATAGAAAATAAAATGCATACAGAGGCTCCGTGTGTTTGTGTAAATGTCCCCACAAGTATAGTAATACCATGGGGATATTTTTTAGGTCCCCATGATGAAACAAGCTTATAAATCATACAGAATGATTGAAAATGTAAAAATACAGAAAGTTTCAAGTGATGCGTAGGTTTAGGGGTATGGGTTATAGAATATACCGGTATTTATATTGTTATTTTTACTGTTATGTTTACATTTGTACTGTTTGCCATATATTTTGTAGTGTTAAATATTTGTTCCTGTTTTGAAGAAAAAGCAGAAAGTGTCTCTACTACTACTTTTTTCAAAAACATTTAAAATCTTACCTATCTTACCTGTGGCTGTCACTGCATATTAAACTTATAAAAATATTAAACTTTTAAAAAATGTAACTCTTGGTCTTTAAAGAATTTTGTGAATCTGCTAATGGCACAGAAATGGCACATTCCACATTTATGTGACTTATATTTGTGGTTAGACAAGATTAAATGCACCCGTAATTGTTACTGTAAGTGTTTTATTTTTCCTTTCATCTCACAATACCAGGAGACACTAATACAGATTATTCATGGCAAATTGTGCATTGGCTCTGTTCGTAGAATTTGCTTGGATTGATCCCAGTGTTATTTTGGCTCCGTCCCCTTTAAATAACAGCGCGGCTGTTGTGGAATCTGCTCAAATGATATGATATGAGATCACATCGCAATTTCCCTGACCACTATTTGAACACTGAACTCAATTAAAATGCCAATCTCCCATCCTTTAGAATATTAAAAAGAGATAAAATCCATAGTCCTTCCAATTAAGAGTGTTGAAAATGTGTTTAACAAAACTGCACTCATTTTCATTGAATATTCAAAGACAAAGCCATTTCTGTAAAGATGTTACATGCTCAGAAGTTATTTCATAATTATGCATACATATTTCATATCTGCATACTGACTTAGTGATTATTTGATGTTATTGATTTGATAATAATTTGAATGCACTACAAAGGTACTTTGTACTGCAAGGTAGCATTACTACAGTGGAGTACTGTAAATGAAAATCGTGTGCATGCTCAAAATCACTGATGCTGTCAGTCCTATTTATTGGGACACAACAGTTGATCACATCTGATCATAACCATAATGAACTATTGTCATACAATCACAATCGCTTTTGCTGCATAGAGGTGGAGAGATGGAAAGAAGAAGGGAAAGATATGAAAAACAAACGCACTGCAGTATGTTCGTTAAGGGATTGTTCACTCAAAAATCATTTTCTTTCTTACTATATATTTTTTAAAATATTCTTTTTGTGTGTGTGTGTGTGTGTGTGTGTGTTTCACAGGGGAAAGAATGACATACAGTTTTGAAATGACATGAGGGTGAGTAAATGATGTCAGACTTTTCATTTTGCAGTGAAATATCCCTTTAATTTGAACCAGCAATGAATTCAGTGATATGTATCTTCATTTCCATCTACTTTGCTCCCAGCCTGCATTGAACACTTTACAACTTGATCTATATGTAGTTATGTAGTCTCCTCCAGAAAGAAACTTGTGAAATACGGCATGGCCTTGTACTATGTTTCTTTATTGAGAAAGATCAATACGAAAATCAAAAGGCATCATAATTTACTGATTTACACTTATTCTCAGAATGTAGCAATTATTTATCATACCTTGTGTTAAATCGATAAGCCCTATTCCCTGAACTTCATCGATATTGATTTTTCACTCTGTGTAATCTAGTTACACTTTTGCATTCCTCTCTCTCTCTCTCTCTCTCTCTCTCTCTTTCTCACACACACACACTCACCAGTTTGTTTTTGTGAATTATGGGGACGTTCCATAGGCATAATGTTTTTTTTTTAAAATTGTACAAACTGTATGTGCTATTGCCCTACACCAACCCTATACCTAACCCTACCCCTTACAGGAATCTTTGTGCAGTTTTATTTTCTCAAAAAAACTCATTCTGTATGTTTTATAGGCGTTTTGAAAAATGGGGACATGGGGTAATGTCCTCATAAGTCACCTTCTTCTTGTAATACCTATGTCATACCCATGTCATTATACAAATTTGTGTCCTCATATGTCACAAAAACGCACACACACACATATACATATATACACACACACACACAGTTGAAATCCAGCTATGTGGCACTGTCCAATATTAGTTTTCTCACCTGCTTTTAGAGGCCCAGAATGTTAATAATAATATCAGGCTGTACAGTTTTTTTTTTTTTCTCCAGATTTCTTTCTTTTCTGATAACAATTAGACATAAGATTCTGTGAAAACATACTGCACCATCTAAAAGGGACAATCCAACAAAACGGGAAAGTTATTCAAAACTTCTTTTGGGATACACTGAAGAAAGAACAACCCAGGCTCATTAAATATGTGTTTGTGGCAACATTTTTGCACATTGTGTGCCAATTTCAAAGTGAAATGTCCAGTGAGTGGTCCTAAAAAGTTTAAACGTGCTAAACTTGACCTAAATCTAACCAATAGTGTTAAAGAAAAAAAAAATTAAAACAAATTTTGTAGCAATCATGCCATTTTAACTTGCTTTTACATGGTTTTGTGCTCTCTTGTTGAGCTATTTTAAGAGCATTGTGCCTGAGCGCCCTGTGTTGCAAGTGCAATTCTGTACCAGGTGAGCTACTGAGCAAGTTTGCTACATTAAAAAAGCCATACATATGGAGCTGGTTGTGTGATTCAAACATCAAAATGTATTAGTTTACAAATCATGCGCTATGGTAAAAGTGTTTTGAGAACATAGTGTCATCTTAATCATTATCAGTAATCATAATTTATGTGAAAAGCAATAAATGATGTTGGCGCTTAACTGCCTCTAGTGTTCATTTCAGCTGGAAACTACAGTGAATTATATTTATAGGTAAGTTTTGCAAAAATTCTGGTGGAGGAATGTTTTTGCAGTGTGCTTGAGTTTGAAAAGAAAGAGTAAATGATTGCAGAATTTTAATTTTGGGGTGAACTGTCACTTTAAACCCTACACAAATAACTCTAATTGACCTCCAAAAGCTTTACGATTCAGCACCCGTTATGATTTGATTGACTCATGCCCTTCAAAACCAAACACAACAGCCATACTTTGCATTTATTTACACACTTAACCTTTCACAACACCAAAGGAGGCACTTCACATTATAGATCACAGAAGTGAGCGAGTGGCGGAAGAAGAAGATGCTAATATCGAACGATGCTCTCTGATAGGGTCAAGTGCATCTGCTCTGAGCAAACCCAAGCCTTATCCAACACCCTTTTTCATGTAAATAAAGGTTAAACAAGAAGCAACACGTAAGAGAATAATCACAAGAAGGTCAGTCAGTTGTTTTTGCTTTATTTTGTTTTGTAAACAAACAATAAGAACCTGAGACATCATTTTAGTCAAAACAGCCTCAAGACGTTGCTCTGATCTCTGAAGACATCTAACAGATAAAAGATATCTAAGCTCAAATAATAATGTTTTATTTGTGTTTAGTTGTTTCAAGATAAAAATGAATAGACTGAATGGTTTGGATTAACTATAAATAGAGCAGTGCAAATGTATGTAAATATATAAGCTTCCTTTGTCTTGTGGCCCATTTAAAGACATGAAATGGATATACAAATCCCTTTTTTGCTCATTTTCATTTATTCCCTTTGACAAAATAGAACATCATTACACAACACTAAACTGCAGCCAAGTTGTTTGAATATTTTTATCACTTTGTTATTCAAGGAATACCTGGAATTCCTTGAACATTTGATGATTTATAATATCCAAGGTCACTCACAGAAAGCACATATTCATTTCAGCTGATAGAACAGTAAAACTCACTAATACGTCTAGAAGCGACCCACCTGCTGTTTAACACCAGGCCCCAAGGCTTGGCAATTTATACTTTTGACAGCTAAGAATTACATCTGGGGACACGTTTGCAGAGCGATTATGAGGGGTAAATGGTATAGGTGGGGAATAATGGCCTTTATTCATTGCTTCTTTTACCCAAACAATCCATTAAACAATATGCAAATGAGGCTGTTTGTTTGGCTAAATAAGGAGAGATGACCAATAATTAGCCTGTGCTTTAGTTCTATTGGTGTAATGAGCTGCTCTGAGGCTTTTGGCAATTTTCGAATGTTCATTTGTTTGCACTTCCATCACTGCCAGCTCATGGCTTTTTTATTACATGAAAGCATTATTCAGATGGGTTTCATTGTTTCTGTAAATACTGCACATATATACCACTTTCTTTGTTTCACCATCAAACCTTTATTCTACCTAAACCCTCAATAAATCACTCTATTACAATATATTCTCCTGGTTTCATGGCTCTTTGTCCTGCACATTGTTTGTATGTATGTTTCAAATGTTAGACCCCAGTACCCCTAGACCAACTCGGGGTCATAACATTCAAATTTATGTCTTGAGTTACAATTATCAGAATAGGATGTTTGTCATTGCATGTACTGATTTGGATCAGATTGAGATACAAAAGTTACAAGAGCTGTCACTGGGGCAGTACCTTTTCAAAAAATTATACTTTTGTATTTTATTTACCCCTAAAGAGTACATATCAGTACCTTAAAAGTACGTATTATTACATAAAGTATATAAATTACTACCTAAAAGGTACATATTAGTACCTTTTGAAAAGGTACCGTCCCAATGACAGTTTTTTTTGATTCTGACTGGTTTGAAATCATAAAGTACATCTCAAAAACACAAATTCAACTAACTAAACTAGTCTACTTAGTGCTTTGCTGTTATTTATGGATGTGAAAAACTGGCAAAATGCAACATGCACAGACACCTGGGTGACCAATTTTCAGAACAACAGGACACTAAATAATCAGTTTATTTCAATTCGGCAAAGAGCCATGTTTCCTTATGCCATTATTCTTACAATGAAAGTAATTCCCTGTCTTTTCTTCCATGGGCCGTCCTTGTAATTTGTTTTCATGGTTGTTTAATTTACACCAGCTCATTGTTCAGCCCTCCTGAACTCTTCTTTTCCCCCTGTTCTGATAAAACACGAGCCAGCTTGCAGGCGTGAAGTCGGACTAATATGATTCTGTTTTTAATGAACTAATTAGAATCAGGGTTGCAGAGAGATGTTCAGTTTCAAGAGAAACAAAACGCCTGCACTTTTGTACTGATTTAGCCCTGAAAACAACCTGTCAGTGATCACCAGGGCGTGGCCAAGGGTTTCTGAGTTTTTGTTAGCACATTGCTAAGTGGTTGCAGTGATGTTTGGTATGGTTGTTAGGAAAATGATTTGTAGTTACTAGGATGTTAGCAAATATATACCTGTAGCAAGGATCAAAAAAGAAAAAAGATATTCTGCTCCAAGTTATTACAGAATGCACAATTTATATATTTATGTTTTATACTTTTTTTTGTCAGTTTTTTTAATAAATATATTGTAAATCTAAATATATTTAGATTTTTTTTTTTTAGAAAGTATTGTTGTTTAAAAATTTAATTGTTTTAATTGTTGATTAAAAATGTACTTTCCTGCCCCTTGAAGTATGATATATTTTGTAACATACAGTTTTCTTGGCATGTGAAGTTTTCAATTAAATATATTTTAAACTTGAATTTTAAAAAAAAAATTACATTATATACTACAGTATGTAGCATTTGAAATAAATAAATAAATAAATAAATATATATAATATATATATATATATATAATATATATATGGGTTGTTGACGTGACATGGCATTTTCACTGTCCCACAAGATAAAAATGAATATAATTAATATTGTCGTTATTTAAAATGCTGTAAATCATTAAACATTTCGTTGTCCTACATGGAACTGCTATTATAAAAGCTGCAGTGTTATTCGATTTTCAAAATTTTTGTGTGACTGTCTCAAGCATGGTTCAATAAATTACAACTTTTATAAATTAAAAATAAAAGCATAAAAATGTTAATAAATACCTCTGGCATAATTGTACAAGTGTCTATTTTAGTAAATACAATAATTATTTTTTCATCCATATATTTCTGAAGTGTAGGAGCTTGATGCATTTTGTCTCTGAAAACCATGTCCTATGGTGTGACACCATATCCTGATTTTAAATCGGTGATTCCAGAGAATACTTTAATTAGCTGAAGGACCCCAATCATGGTCGTGTTACTGAAGCCCCCTGGGAAGCCCATGACATGAGCAGATGGTCAATTTTTGTCTCAGAATTGTTCAAATATTTAACTTTTTTGGAACCACTACAAAAGTGATATGTTTTGTTGTCCTTTGGTGTGACACCCCTAAATTATATTTTTTAATTAAAAACTGCATGTTAAACTAATAATGGAAAATTATGCAAATGTGTCTTGCAAACTGCTAATGACAGGTTAGCTTTGAATAGCAAGGTCATTAATTGACACAAAAGGCTGAACCGTTTAGAGAACGATGCAGAAAGTAAATAGAATCAAAATCATGCCTTAAAAAGTGTAGCTATGTAATAATAAAAAAAACATTCACATCTTAATGAATATAGTTTCAATCATATATCAATAATATTTAGCTGTATCATAAATATCAATCATATTTAGCTGTGCTGCACATGCAGCAGGGGGCTAGAAGAGTTTCAGTAACATACTGATTTACTACGAGACTGAATTTTGTTGATGGAAATTATTTTGTTTTGTTTAAAAAAAATATGTTGATATTGTTTGTATCAAAATTAAACTTTCTTTCTCATTTGACGTTCAAAATTAAATAGAAATACTTTAATAACTACCATTTCTGTCCTATGGTGTGACACAAATAAAATAACCACAGATTTGTTTTTATCTAAAAAAAACAAACAACAAAAAAAAAACTATTGAGTATTGCAGTCGGGGAGATAGAAATATCTCTCATCTTAAAATGGTTTAATTTTCAGCAGTTTTGAACAGATGACAGCAAAGTTTGTCTTGTTGTCAAAGTTTGTCTTGAAATTGTCCAACAAGTCATGGGGAAAAAATGATGTTAATTATAATTTCATATTAAAAAAATAACACTCTATGAAAATAAGTTTCTAACAATGAAGATAAATCTCTCTCATATTTATATTTTATTAACAGTTTTTTTACCTTCTTAATTTTTGCTATGTCACACCATAGGACAAATTTATGGTACAGTAAAAATGTAAAAACAAACAAACAAGAAGTTAAATTATGTAAAATGTACTTAACTAAGTTATCTAAGATTAGCAAAGGAAATACGTACATTTAACTTTGCCAGGTAGAGTTTGATGAGTAATTTCTACTTAATTATTTTAAGTTTACCCTGCAATACTCAAGTACATTTCACTCAGTCACATTTTGTAAACTTTATTCAAACAACATAGCACTGAAAAAAAAAATGCCTATAAAGCATGTGGTTAAATAACAAGCACATATGTAAGCAAGCAGACTGCTCGTTATTCATTTTAAAGTAATATGTTGACTCAATATAGTTATTAACTGAGTGAACACAGAGAACTGAATACTTGGCACATGATACACAATGACGGTGACAATCAGTGAATAGTGTTTGAGTATGAATGGGTCATTTTGAGTAAAAAGTGAACTCCAGATGTCACAAAACAGCAAGTTACTTAACCTAACAACAAAAGCAACCATAAAACAGTGTAAATACATCTCGAAAACAGCAAAAAAAAAAACCTTATTACCTTATTCATGCCCATCCATTGCAGGATGGAAACAACGGGTTCATGACGTTGATATTTACTTAAACAATCTTTGTAAAAATAACAAACAATTCCAAGTAAAATATACTTATATGTTCGAACTTTAAATTCTACAAGCTTAAATTGAGTACTAATATTGAATTTACTCTTTTTTTTTTTTAATTCTTGCCTGAACTAAATTATTTAATGTAGAAATTACATTTGTTTTTCTGTAGTATTTACTTCACCACAAAATATTTTTTATTAGTGAATGAAAGAATTGACGAAGTTAGGGACCCTTTATCAAAGACCAGACTTCACACTACATAAATATATGCATTTCTTCTTCAAAAATGGTCTTTTACAAAAAAAGCATTTTTTACTGGCTATTTGTCAACTACCCATATATATATATATATATATAAAATATACAATTTATATATTTCATACTTGTACTTCCCTTTTTTATCAGTTTTTTTTAAATATATTGTAAATCTAAATATATTTATATATAACCCAAAATGTTTAAAGATTAAAAATGTCGTTTCCTGCCCCTTGAAGTATAATATATTTTGTAATATACAGTATTTTGCCATTTGAAGGTTTCAATTAAATGTATTTAAACATTTTTACATTATATACATTTTTACAGTATATAGCATTAGAATTTTTTTTATTTATTTATCTTTTTTTATTATTATTATGGGATGTCTGCTGCCCAAACATTGCAGGACAAGTTACCACTGAAATTGAACTTAGTTTGGTTTATCCCAAAAGAACGAGCTGTAGTAATAGTTATTCTAGCAAACATCACAAACTACTTTTCAGTTGCAAAAAATCCTGGCAGAACATCAGTGAAATGGCTCTATACACTCTGTCTCAACTTAGAGTGTGTGTATCGCTCTTCCATTGTGTCCACACATTATTCCTGACCTGGGCAACCTGGCCGTTTTAATGTGGGCTCACATTAATTCATTACCTGGGCTAATCAAAGCCGTGACAGTGAAACACAAGCCTGTGATGTGCTAAACAGGAGAGTTCCTCATCTGGACATTAATTAATACGGACACTTACCTTCTGTAAACCAATTCTGCTCTCTGTTTTCTATTTTTCTCCATTTAAATAGAAAGGGCCTCAAGGGTTGTGTTTTGTCTTGTCCACGAAGCCGGGACATTAATGTTGTTGTTGCGATACACGCAGCGTCTTTGTTTAGAAGAGTAGCCACTCGTATCCGTGAAATAAATAGCTCTTTTTTTGCCGTCTGATGATGTCGACACAGATAGACCTGGAAATTGTGCAGGTGTGGGACTCTAGAGGTGTCCTCAATAGCAGCAATTGTGACGTTATTAGCATTATGAGGTTCTGTTGTTTTTGGTTTTGCATTATCTCTGTCCACACCAAAGCACATTATTACTACAAAACATCTGATGCACCTGTGAAAATGATACCTGCATATCCAGTGCTTTGGTCATCCGAATGCTCAGATCTGTTTAATGTATTCCTGCATTTCCCCATGAAAAGGGATGTTTTGATCATTTCTGCGTTTCATTCGGTGGAAGAGAATGTGCATATTGACTGGAGTTGGACACAATTACGGTATGACACTAGGAGTAATTTTGTGAAGAGTGTTTTTGTGAGATGTACTCCATGTTCATTTACATTCTCGCCAGACACTGCATTGAATTACAGGAGAGCCTGTGTATTATGTAAGTGACCTACTTACTCCAGCAGGTAGCTCTATAAGCACTAAAAGTATACATCTAGAGCAATAAGAAAACTATTACAAAATGTGAACAGTGCCTGTACTGTAGTACTGCCAGAAAAAAAAGTACAAAAAGCTGTCATTGGGCCAGTACCCTTTTAAAAAGTTACACTTTTGTACTTTATTTACACCTAAAGGGTGCATATAGTTCTTTAAATGTAAATATTACCTAAAGTTTACTCATTAGTATGTATACTAATGTGAGGTACCGCCTCAGTAACAGCTGTTGTACCTTTATATAGTAATTTAAGGTTACACTTTATTTTAAGGTGTCCTTGTTAGAGTGGTAATTATACATTTAAGTAATGAGTAATATTAACTAAATGTACTTACTATATGGATAGGATTAGGGTTTAGCTTAGGGCTACTTGTACATGTAATTATGCATAATTTATTGTTATTATAATAGTAAGTGCATATAACGTGTAACAAGGAAACGTTAAAATAAAGTGTTACCTAATTAAAATGCAAGACAGTTGTAGAATGATGTTGTTTGGCATGTTTTTATGTTTATGTCATTTCCTACGGTTCCCATTTATATTATATTATATTACAGTATGTGTGTGCATGTATCAAAATACATATAAGAACGTTTTTTTTATTCCATTTGAAGATGCTATTTGTGCAGAAATCACACAGTTCAGCTTTAAAATGCAAATTAAATAATAGTGCAAGTACTGCAAAATAAGTTGAGTATTTTTTGACAGTTCGCTTGAGGTGAGTGAAGTTTGAGATGGTACAGTACAATTCAGTGAGCCACATTTGACTTTGACTTGGAGGTCTGAAGCTTCTCTTCTTTCACCAGACAATGAGAACATGTCCTGAAACACCTCAGGCGGTTGCGCCTTGGCTCTCTGTTTTTTACGGGCATTAGATAAAGTAGCCTGGCCTTGTCAATCTCACATTCTCCCCTTCTGCCTCCTGCTAATCTAAATGGGATCTGCTGTAGAGGTGATGGTGAAGGGGAACATCACGATTGATTGATCACTGATATCTTGAAACTCCATTAAAAAAGCACTAACTCATTCAGACACAAATAATTCCTGTTGGAAACAGCAGTGTATATCTTGCATCATCTTGAAATCTCTTACACCGAAGCGCTACTTGGATACAGCACAAGTGTTTTTAAATTCACTTTATCGCAGTGCTGATTGTGGTAATTAGTGGAGCACCATGTGAGCAAAGTTTGTCCCAGCTCTCCAAACACGTTCATCCATTTTAAACTAATGCTTGGTGATGTTTACCCAGTTCAGCCGTTAATGAATTATAGATGTGCCCCTTTAGTGATCCAGTGTAAAGAGGATCTGAAACCAAACTTGTGTGCAGAGAGATGGATTGGAAGGGCCTGGTGGCTGATCAGAGCCTCGGGCGGATTAGAAATGTCAGACAGGTGAGAATTTACAGAATGGGACTGACACAATGAAATGCTTTTCTGTATAATACAATCTTAAAAAAAAAAAGGTTCCAAAAGGGGGTTTTCACAGTGATTTCACAGAAGAACTGTTTTTGGTTTCTAAAGGATCCTTTCGCACTCTTAAAAATGAAGGTTCTTTAGAGCCATTGATGGTTCCATGAGGATCCTTCCACATCCAAAGTTTCTTTATAGTGGAAATAGTTTCTTTAGATGTTCCTCACACTTAAAAATGGTTCTTTTAGGAACTGGTCACTAAATGGTCCTTTATTTTTAGAGTGAAGAACATTTAAAAAATCTGCTTGACTGATGTTAGAGGTTCTTTATGGAATCATAGATGGGCATAGTACAAATACCACTCGCAACAGCACAGTTTGATTGTTTGAATGATGCACTTTAACATTTAGTAACTTAAATATTGAAATAGGAAAATATTTCCAACCAGAAAACCAAGCTTTGACTTTTGCAGCAGCATAATCGAATGTATTGCTTCTCATGTTTGTTGCAATAGCCTTTATGTCATTGAAAAGGGGAGTTATGAAACTCATAAAAGTCAACGTAGCATGGCTGCACAGATTTGAGTGCAATGAGATATGAAGCCATTTTTGAAGCGTCATGTCATATGAAACTACTGTAGCATTAAAAAAAGAAAATTAAAATGTTGCGGAGTCATTTTGCAGTACTATGTCTATTAAATGCATTATAATATGATTTGCATGTAGCCTATCTGCAGTTAGCTTTGCTCCAACAGGAACCATTTTTTTGGGTTTTCAAATCTGATGTTTACCATCCAGATCCAAATCACATCAATATGTAATTTAAAATCTGGTTATAATCTGATTTTTTGGTAACGAGTTTTAGTCTAAACAGTCAGATCAGAAGTAGTTTTTTGTCATTCAGAATGCAAAACAGTGCAGTTTTATCTGGACAGTGTTCATAAGCGCATCAATTTTCATTCACTCTTCCATCTTACAGCAAACTTTATGTAATGAATAGTAAATGAGTGAACAAGTCAGCGGTTTTGGACACAGCATGCGGATGTCTCGGTTAAGTCATCTCATGCACCTTGAGATTTCACCAAAGCAGTGAGATGTCATCATACACACGAGCAGCAGCAAAAAAAAATGTCTTCCTCTTTTTCCACACTGACAGCAGGTGCTTATATCATTACGGTAGCAACTACTGTAGAAACAGCAGACATTGACTATACAGGTACTATCTTAAAAAATAAGATTTCATTACCTGAAAACTGACAGTCTTTTCTAAAGATTGAACTAAATAGGATTTGTGTGCAGTGTGAACAAAGCTTTAACTCGTTTCCTCAGGATGAATCTTTTTAGGCCTTTATATCAAATCTAGTGATTGCTAAAAGAACCTAAGTGAACTAATTGTATTACTTATTTAATTTATGTACACTGAACAAAGTTATTTGACATCAACTAGCCCTTAGAGAAAAAACAATTGTCCTCTCCTTAAATTAACCAAATTAAAGTGATAATTAGAGTCAGCTGGTCCAGCACTGCCAGACTTGATTACAGCCACTTCTGCTCTGTGTAATATCATCAGAGTCAGGTTACCTGCTTGAAAATACAATAGGCATTTATGAAAACAAAGACAAATTGATATTTATCAGCGTGGAAAGAGTCACTCAGTCAGTCTGGTACTCTACGATCCAATTGAACAACTCAAAAGTCAATAAGCTCTGAAATGGACACTTGGAACAGTAGCAGATCCTTTCAGGAGAGGCTAGTCTGCCAAAATAGCTTTAAGGGGGCATCATAAAATCATAACAAAAGGTTCTAAAAAACATAGCCCGTCTCAGCTGAGGTCCTGAATCTATTAGAGCTCGACTGAGGTAAAATGGACTTCACTGAAGACCAGCATTTTGGCTCTCATAAATAAACTTTTTGGCTCTTACCACTAAACTTTTTAGTGAATCGGAAACATACAGCACAACCACTGTAAGCTGTTTTCTGAATGAATGACTCTAATTTGGTTCTTTGCAGTCAACCAAAGACATAAAGCACAACAAGTGTAGTCGGTTTCCTTAAAGAATGACTATTATGATCTGGTTCTTTTTAGTTAATTAAAAGCATACTGCATTACCAGTGTAGTAAGATTCTCAAACAAATGACTCTCAGCTAGTACTTTTTAGCAAATCAAAATATACAGCACAACTGGGATTCCGATTAACGAACAAGTGAGTCTAATGAGTTCCATGTTTTACATGTTATAGTACATAATGACGTAGTTCATCTTCGTTATGGTACTATATTCAGTTTTTGGTGTTGCATTTACATTTTCAATTTTCACGTGCAGTTAATTATTTGTGATGCAATACGTGCAAGCAGACGACGGTGGATACAAATTCTCCAGCAACAGGCCTCCTCTGCCCTTTCACGCGCCAACTGGATGAGAGTACAAAGTAAAACTTTAGCACAATCAAATATACTTACTGCAAGTCTATTTTTAGTTGGACCTCGGCAGTACTTTTACTTTTACAATTAAGTGCATTAAGCACCCAATTAGTTGTTTGACTCTAAGTATACTAGTTTAGTACCAAAATTACTATTGCAGGGTATTTTTTTTGTATTAAGCATATAAATATGTAAATGTATTTGTAGTATACTTAGCACAAATAAATGTATTTTTCTCACTAGGGTGGTACACTCATCGTCTTGGCTAACAGTGATTAAGTATTTCCATATTTGGCATAACATGCATATGATACATATCTGAACAGTGCTCATATGTATCACCCTTCACAATTACTCACCAAGTAAACTAAAGCATGACTCTTGAGCTCTGGTTTCAGACCCACACAGAATGTCTCGGCTGGCTTATTCTCCTTAAGCTGTTCTCTCTGATACTCGCTGACAGATCCTGTCAGTCATCTGATGCTTCTCCTAAGTCCATGCTGGATGTCTCTTGGGTCTCCTGCTGATGAAAAGATGTGCTTTTTCTGCTCTCTTTTTTTCTTCCTGATACCTTGTACATTTTCACACTGAAATGTTCCTCAGGTAAAGCTGATAAGAATGGGTGCCGGTTGGCCACTGCTGGTGCACGGGTCTGTGGGGTGTGGTTGCCAATGCTCTTGACCTTCTCCAGACCCTTGGGTTTCCTTTATTATACACCTCATTGCTCAGTGGACAGCTTTAGCTCACCTTTAATGTTCCACATCAGAAATGTGTCTCAGCTGCAAGAGAGGAAAGTCCTAATCGAAAGCAGGACCTTTCAGTCCACCCGATATAATAATAAAAAAAAAACATCCCACTGTAGACTTCAACTTTATCAGTGCCTGGATTTGTGTGCACAGTTTCCTAAAACAACCTGAGAATATTTATAAAAAATGAATTGCGTCGGCTGTTTATTTCATTAATCTAGCAGTGACAAATTCAAGCATATACTGTAATACCAAAAATTTGATTGCAGTTCAGTGAGCTCTTAAACTCATTCTCATTACAGCTCCACTTATTTGCATATTTGTTTAATTTAGACTGCAGTATTTAACTCAATATCTATGACAAGAACACTATCAGACACTAAATAAGAAAACACATTTGTTGATGAATTGTAGGGTGAGCTTTGTAGAAGTGTAACTGAGAACATAAAAGATTTATATTATGATCTGTTGAGTGTTTCGTGATACCAGAATAGTATTATATGTTGTTTTTGTGATTAATCATAGACTTTTGAACACAGTTTGGCATTGCATCTTGCTTTTTTCAGGTAAAGTGAAACAGTGATTTTAAATTCATAACATGTTACCTGCTTCATCGAGTCACTTTGACCCAAAGACACAGTTTTATGTAGCTACTACAGTAAAAAAAGGAATCTCAACATTGTTTTGGAGTATCAATAGAAAGCAGAGACATTTCTTTTTATTTTAGTGCATTACGTTTGTTGTGTTTCTCGGTCAAAGTGACTCAGAATGATACAGCAGGTCATATTTGATTGCTGTACCTTAAGAACTACTAAAATATTCTGACTTTTTGTCTCTCAAAAGTAAAAATGTAAAATGTGGTTGAATTTAGTCAGTTTAAGGTTGCAAAGCTAGGTCAGTCTTGGCCCCAGCAGGTGACTGATTCCATTATCTTCATCAGCTTGGACCAATTCTTGGCCAGTTTGGTCCAGCTACCATGTAAAAACACATAGAACATATATGTATCATGTCTGTGATGTAGAACTGCTTTAATTAGGCAGGAAATGTCTAGGCTGTAATCGACGTATGACATGGTTCTTGGCATGTTAGCTCATAATAGTGTGATGATTAATGATCGCAATCCATCAGAACAGTGAAGAGTGTCCCAATTTACCTGAAAACTTCTGTCTTACATGATCATTGGAAGCTAAAGTGGCACCAGTGTTGAAGGTAACAGATTACAAGTAATGTGAGTTCTGTTATCAGATTACTTTTTAAAGTAACTAGTAAAGTAATGCATTACTTTTAAATCTACAATTAAATATCTGAGTTACTTTTTCAAATAAGTAACGCAAGTTTATTCACTGATACATCTCCTGTTCCCTTGTTGAGAGAAATTGGGAGTACGTGCGGAGGGACTTCCTTCAGCCTGAGGCTTATTCATTTCACGTTTGGTATGAAAAGGCCTTTAAAGTTGCTAAAAATATAACTTTTGGGGTTTTTTTGTTATTAAAAAAACAAATAAGCAAGCCAGGTCAGGTGACAAAAAGTTACATTACTTTCAATTAAGAGTAAAGTAACACAATTAGTTACTTTTTAATGAAGTAGCACAATATTGTAAAGCATTAATTTTAAATGTAAATTTCCCCAACTCTGAGCGGGACAGTATTAAAACATACAATCACAAATAATTAAATGCAATTTTGCAACAATATACACTTCTGTTATTATGTTTGGAGTCAGTAAGATTTTTTATTTTTATTTTTTGAAAGAAATAATATGCATTAAATTGATAAAAAGCGTCAGTAAAGATGAGAATCCTGAACGAAGTACAATAATTTTGGCAAAAAATAAGCAGCACAAATGTTTTCAACATTGACAATAATAATAATGGTTCTTGAGCAGCAAATAATTATATTAAAATGATTTCTGAAGGGTCATGTGACACTGAAGTCTGGAGTAATCGCTGCTGAAAATTTAGCTTTGCATCACAGGAATAAATTAGATTTTAAAATATATTAAATTAGAAAAAAGTTAATTTAAATTGTAATTGTATTTTTACAATATTACAGGAAAATACATTAATGTATTTTTAATCAATAAATGCAGCATTGATAAGTATAAGAGGCAAAAATTGTAGAAGTAAAAATTGACCATTCAGGCATCATTTAAAAACAAAACTAATTTTCTTAGGGATAATAAAAAATAAAAAATATATATTATTCCAATGTGTCTTTGCTGGCTGAGATTGGTGAGAAGCCCACTTTTGCTGAAAGTACTCTGTTAGTTGACTTTCTAACTGAAAGTGTGATAACATCACTAATTGAGAAGAGAACAGTTGCAATATCCGCTCTCCTGTCAGATGCACTATATTTCTACCAATATGTTAGCGAAGGTCAGTTAATTGTATAATAAATAATTCATAACCATTTTGATAAGTATATTTTGATCCTCTGATAACAAAAAGGTGTGAAAGATTTAGCTTGTAATAAAGCTTATCATTTTCTTCTAAAATATATACATTTTTATAAAAGTGGCGCTATCTATAATGCAAGCATAAATGTTGTACAGTGCAGGGTTACAAAATGAACAACAGCAACACCTAGTGGTCATGCCTGGAGTTGTATATGTATAATAGAAAGGAGCAAATCAATCCCCCTATTTAAGCTTCTGTTACCATAGTGCTTTAAAACGTTCAAGGACTCTCTTTCTGTCTTTCAATCCAACTCTGTCCTCGAAAGAGCACCTCATTGATCTGCCGTCTATACGGTTAATGTGAAAACACTCTCTTTTACGACCCACACAGCGGGAAACATTCCTCAAATTCACAGGGTTTCTGTGGATATCCATGGAGACAGTAACACACTATTTGTGGAGATTCAAAAGCGGACAGTTAACTGAAAGCACATGGTGTAAACTATAGACATGGCTGTCTGACAGTCATCTGACTTTGTGACCGAAGAAATTGGTAATGAAATTCAAACCTGTTTCAGATTCATGTGCTTCCTGTATCTTTTTGTTCTTAAATGATTTCATCCTGAAATCATTATGCATGTTCTTGTTGTGCACAATTAACCTTTAAGAGATTGTTTACTGGAAAACTACAATTTGCAAAAATACTTTGCATCATATTGCTTGGGCGATTTTCAGTAATTAACTTGATTTTCTTTATTTATATATATATTCTCTCTTTCGTTGTATGGAAAAGAGCAGATCGGACATTCTGTTAAACATCTTATTTTGTGTTTCACAGAAGAAGTAAAAATCTTTGGAGCAACATGTGTTGAGTAAATTTATTTTAAACTATTTTTTTAAATACTTTTTCAGGAATGCAAATGTTTTCTCTCCAAAACCATTGTTAGATGATGTATCAAGTCACTAGAGGGCAGTCTTTAGTAGCTTTACAAGCACAGTGTAACCTGCACTGAAACATACATACAAGTTACATACTATAATGTCCAACTAATATACTAACTGATTGACCAGTCTGTGATTCACATGTTAATCTGCTAATAAATTCACATAACCTGTGCTAGTGCACATCTTGTATTTGTTTTTTCTCTAAAGACGTACAGAGTGACGTAAAATCCTCTGTTTCTGTCTCTGATGTGGAATTAATATTCCAGTCATATATCTTTCCTCTAGCAACTCAAACTCCTCTCATGTGTGGGTTTAAAGTCTCTGAGAATAGTCTCACTCTGACTGGAGTGCTTCCTCTGGTCTTGTGATGAGGCAGCTGTGAATATCTGCTCCTGGCTAATACACACGCACACACACATACACACACACCTGCCTTGTTTCCCCCTGACACACTGATGCTTTGGGAGATTTGTAAGCTCTTTTGTTTTTGAAATCCTCAAAGAGCTTGCGAATGCAGCATGTCTGGTGTCATCGTCGCATGGGAAGACGAATGGGACGGTGCTCCTGTCTGTAAATTTACCATACTGCTTCTGACATTTTAACCTTCTCCTTGACATTTAGGCCTGTTAGCGTCATTAAAGCCTCACTTTGCAAGTCTGCACTTCCCCTACAAGTTTATAGATGCCCGTGTGGCTGCCCCGAGGTGCGGATGTTGTAAAACAGTGATGAGATTGCTGATAAAGGTAAATGGGGGTCGGATTCATGGCCGATGTGTCCACTGTCCTCTCTTGAGTCGGTACTGTACTCTACTGCATACTGTATTTTATTGCGTACTGTACTACAGAGGGGTTGTAGAGTAAATTTCAAGCGTGTGAACTCTTCCACACCTGGAGTTCATCCTGCAGTTCAATATCAAACACACGCAGGAGATTCATTTCCCTCTGGATACCATTCCCTGTCCCTTTTTATGTCCATTTTTTCCTCTTTTCTCTCATTCACCCTCACACACACTCTCTCTATGACTGTTTTTCTTTAAGGTTTGGCTTTCAATGTGCAAAATTTATACTTAAGGTCTGTTATAATCTAGTTGCATTTTAAAGCATAACTTGTTAGCAAATTATGTTCTTAGTAAAATACACGATCATTCAAATGTTTGGGATCGGAAATGGACAGAAGAAACTAAGTCATTCAGGTTAGTAACGACAATGCCGCCACTGCACACTGGGGTCACCAACTTAATAATATTTAGACTAAGTCTGCTTATTTAGTAGGCCTTATGATGCACACTTTCAAAGCAAGTTATAAAATACACAAACTGACATTTAAAAATAATTTTTTTCCCCCCATTTCATCCACCTTGGCTTGATTCATTAGCAAGCTGTTCAAACCTCTCTCCATAAATGGAGAATAATGTTTTGAAACTCTGGAGTTTGAAAAGGTGCAGACTACAGTCTGTCTCTCCCTCTTTAAACTTCGTCCAAATTATTTTCAGGCTATGCTTGTATTAAAACAGTAACATATAGTAATTATTGCCCCGTTTCTTGCCAAGCACACCTGTTTCTGGTTAATAATGAGAAATTTCAAGCCAGCATAGTCCAGTTTATGTTGTTGCTTCAATGGCTAAATGGCTTCTAAAATGACCCGTTATCCTTTGAAGAATCTTGGAGTTTATATTGGCGCAAGTGCAAATTATCAGTAAAGATCTAAATGTAAAAACCTGCCCAATGAGAAAGATATAGACATAGATTTCCATGTATGAAAACATAAACCTTGTTGTTTTATCATTCAAGTAATTTGTCACAATATGTGCACATTTTTGTTGATAGTTGATCATGTCATGATTAAATAGAAAGTGAAATGGACAGTGATAATGCAGTGAATGAATATTTACTCTCTAATGGTGTTCTAATGTCATGTTTTGAGCGGTGGAGATGATTTGGCGAGTGTGTTTGAGTAATCGGGACAGTGCTGTGTTACTGCTTGAAACCCTGCTGCTTTACTGTCAAAGAGATTTTCCTTTTCGTAGGCTTAATGCCAAAAACAGTCCGTTTTAGACACACACACTTACCCCAGCCACGGTTTTTATCGGCCCCTAAAACAAAACCTTTTGTCTTTCATCATAATGAGTAGAGCATGGCTATAAACTTTAAATAGTTCAGTTGGACTTTTGTGGCTTAGATACCTAGAGTGATCCGTCAGGAACTGAGGTTGTAACAGTTATATACAGTTATGCATATAATAGAGTGTAAATGAGATTGGTCATGGCTTAACGAGAGCCTTCGACACTGAAATTTTATTAGGTAAGTAGGTATTACTTGAGTTTGCAAATCAGAAATCAGTTTATTTAAAAGTGTTGTATGCATTTTTTGACTGTACTAAATCATAAAAATACAATAATATGTTTGCATATATATATATATATATATATATATATATATATATATATATATATAAAAACATGCTTGTTTTTCCGAAAAACAATGCTACAGCCAATTATTCTGCTTTGAAATGTGTGTTCCATGTCGGAATGTCTGTTTTTGTTTTGGTGTGACCCCGGCCACTAGCAATAGTATAGTGGAAGGATCGTTGCCTTTCATTGTTAATTGTGCTTGTTCCTGTTGTGTGTCCTCAATCTGGAAACCTGCATTGAGTCTGAGGAGTAGGGAAACTACTCTCTTCAATATTTTGAATTCAGACTGCAGTACCCATTTCAGCCACTAACTGTCAATATTACATAATGCACCTTTTTGCATTTTGAATTGCATTTCTAAATGTATGATTTATATGTTGTTGAAGTGTTTTGCAGGACATTTTATAGATACACTTTATAAAACATTATAGATATGAAAACATTTAAAAAATATGGTAACAGGACCTCTTATGTGACTGTATTTATTTTTTATGTGACCTGATGTTGAATTCTCTATGTGTTGGTGGTAAATTTCAGCTTGCATTGTTCCCTTTACATGCAGAAATCACATCACATTGCAATGGCCTAATAACCACCCAGAACACTATAAAAACTAAATAGAAATGCCCTAGCAGAACACCCTAGCAACCATCTAGAATTCCTTCACAACCTTGTGGAACACCTTAGTAAACATGTCCTATAAACCTCCTAGCACACCTCAGCAACTACCCAGAGTGCCCTAGCAACCTCACAGAACATCATAGCAACCACTCAGATTGCTCTAGCAACCACCTTAAAACACCCCAGCAACCATCCAGAACACCCCAATACACCCTAACAGCAATCTAACACCCAGTACACCCTAACAACCACTCAGACCACTCTAGCAACCTCACAGAACACCCTAGCAACCATTCAGAATGCTCTAAGAACCACATTAAAACAGCCCAGCAACCACACAGAACACCCTAAAACACCCTTGCAATGGCTTAGCCTCCCTATCTAGCACCTAGTGCACCCTAGTAACCACCCAGAAACACCATAAGAACCATCCAGAACACCCTAAAACACCCTAACAGCCATCTAGCACAAAGCACACCATAGCAGCAACTCAGAATACCCTAAGAACCTCCCAGAACGCCCTAGCCACCTTACAGAACACCCTAGCAACCACTCAGAATACTCTAGCAACCACCTTAAAATCAGCAACCACACAGAATACACTAAAACACCCTAGCAACCACTTAGCACTCCCTATCTAGCACCTAGTGCACCTTAGCAACCACACAGAACACCATAAGAACCATCCATAACACCATAGCAACCACTTTAAAACACCCCAACAATCATCCAGAACACCCTAACAGACACCCAGCATCCAGTACACCCTAGCAACAACTCTGGACACCCTAAGAACCTCAGAACGCCCTGGCAACCTCACAGAACACCCTAGCAACCACTCAGAATGCTCTAGCAATCACCTTAAAACACCCCAGTAACCACCCACAACACCCTGAGTAGCAACTACTCAGAGCACCCTAAAAACCTCCCGAGACATCCTAGCAATTATCCAAAACTCCCTAGTAACCATCTAGAACTGCCGTAGACAACCACCTATTAGCCAGTTCACCCGAGCATTGAGTATTGGCTAGGTTATCTGACACGTGCACATCTCAAACTTAAATATAACTAGTTGAATAAGACTAGTGTTAGAGCGTGGGTCGTTTTAGAATAATGCTATCTGAGATTTGGCTGTATGGGCCTCTTTGCTTTGGCGGCAGTGAAAGTGTGAGGAAAGCTGAGACTGTCGTACCTAACAGAGGCTCCTCTGCCCTCACCGACCTGGCAGAGAAACAAAAGTGTGGCTGTTCACATTACACTCACATCCAAGTTTTATTATTTATGAAAGACCTGACGGTGTTTGATTTCCTCCTATGTTTTATCATTATGTCAGCGCTTGCGTATGAAAACACAGAGGTTAACGGGAAAGTGGAGGAAGCCACTTTACCTTTTGTGACGCAGATGGGCCGCAGCTGGATTGTGTGTATGAAAGAGAGCAAATATACCTTGTTTGATCTGGCTGTAGTTTGCGTCCAATCAGCATGGCCTCTGAAGCCACAATGTGTCATCTAAATGAACCGTGCTATCCAACAGGGTAAGCTACGAGAAAAGCAACAGGAGAACGCCCACCGAAAGTGTGTGTGTTGGACAAAGGGTAAGAGAGATCAGCGCGATCGCCCATTGGACAGGAAACAGACTGATAATGACTCGTGACCTTGTCAGTATGCATCACTGCTGCTATCTGAGAGATAAACACACACCCATGGCAAAAGTAGTAGCTTGCTGAAGTTCTCTATTTCAGTGCAGGGAATTCTTTAGTAGTTGATCATTTCTTCTGTGAAATGAGTCTTTCCTGTGAGTAGGGATGTAACCATAAATCATGATAAAATTCCCCACGGTTATTATTACCATTTTATATTTTAATTATCATTAAAACCGTCTTCGATTACTGCGATTTGAACAGCTCACGATAAATAAATACTGTCCAGCATAAAGCAGTTTTTAAAGTAAAAGTCTCACGTGCGCACAGCCCACAGATTAGTTTTGAGTGAAAACAGGGCGGAAAAGCTGTGAGCTTTTAAAAGAGTGCTGAGGGAATTATGCAAATTAATATATGAATTATATGAATGTACCTCTGAAGGTTCTGACTGTCTTCAGAAAAGATTGATAGCATTTTGTTTTCATCTTTGCTACAATTGTAATACCTAAAGGAACTGTTCTTAATCGCAATACTGCTTTGTCCACGGTGTTTACGTTACAGCTGTAATTCAGCTTTTCCATAAGCGCCACCTAGTGTCAGAGAGTGGATTTACAGAGACTATTTACATTCAGTCTGTGTGCAGTTTCTGTCTGGCCAAAAACGGACCAAATTTGCATGCCATATTTTGAATATTTGAGTATTCAAAATATTTACATTTGATTGAATATTTACATTAGATATTTGAACATGCTATTAAATTGTTGTCAATCAAGTTGTCATTTAAAATCCGAACATCATTGGTGGTAATGTTATTGTTTTAGTGATTAAACAAACAAAAAGTCATTTATCTGTTGTTTGTTGATTTTTAAATATAAAACTTGGTGAAGTGATTTATGTGTCGGTACTTTTTGAACATCTCCAGCACATTTTAACAATACCGTGATAATACTGATAATCATTATAATGTTGGTTTCTATAATCGTGATAAGAAATTTTCATACCGTTACATCCCCACCTGTGAGTCCTTCTTTCTTTTGACATGTATAATCAACCCAGTGTGATCATTCTAGGCTGGTTCCTGTGGTGTAACCAGACTGATTATAGAGTTCTGCGTGTGATGTTTGCCCCAAAATAGAGGGACTGGGCTGTCATTTATATGTCTGAAACAAGTCTATTTTATGTTAGATAAATCATCACAGAGAAGTGAGGATAGGTTTACAGATCGGATCTACAACATGATGTCCATGGTAGCAACCAAAATAAAGCAAGTAAATATAAAAGAGAGATGGTTGCTAGTGCACTCTGGGTGGTTGCTATGCTGTGGTGTTCTGGATGTTTGCTAGGGTGTGCTAAATGGTTGATAGGGTGTTCTGGGAGGTTGCTAGGTTGTTCTAAATGGTGCCTAGATTGTTCCAGGTGGTTGTTAGGACGCTCTGGATATTTGCTGGTATACTATGGTTGCTAGGATGTGCTGGATGGTTGCTTGGTTGTTTTAAATGGTTCCAAGATTGTTCCAGGTGGTTGTTAGGGCACCCTGGGTGGTTGCTATAGTGTTCTGTATGGTTGCTAGCATGTACTAGATGGTTCTTAGATTGTATTAGGAACTGGGGTGGTTCCAAACTGTTTTAAGTATGCGGTTGTTCAGCCTTTGCTTAAGAAACAAGTTTTGGATGAAAGTTGCTTTAATAATTATTGGCTTGTCTCTAAGCTGTCATTTTTGTCAAAGCTTTTAGAAAAAGTTGTGCAGTGACAGTTGATCCCATTTTTAAAATACAGCTAACTTATTAGAACCTTTTCAATCTGGTTTCACTGCTTATCACAGTACAGATTCTGTCTTGCTTAAAGTATTCAATGACATTTTGCTTGCAGCTGATGCTGGTAAAAATGCTGTATTGATACTACTTGATCTTACAGCTGCCTTTGATACTGTAGATCATAATGTTCTTATTTGGCGTTTACAGAATTTGATCGGTATTCAGTTCATATCTTAAAGATAGGTCTGTAGAGTTAGGTAAGTTCACTTCATTATCTGCCCCTATTATTAGCGGAGTACCTCAGGGCTCTATTCTGGGCCCTCTTCTTTTATATGCGTTCTCTGGGCATATTATTAGGAAGCATAATGTTTCATTTAATTTACGTATATGCAGACGATACTCAGTTGTATCTGTCATTGAAAGCTGGCGATTCCATTCATCCATTGTTGGAATGTATCTGGGATATTAAGAAATGGTTATAAAATAACTTTCTCCAACTTAATGAGGAAAAATCAGAAATAATTGTTTTTGGTCCCCCCAAATTTAAGAGTGGTCTCATTATAAGGAGCTGGCTACCACTTACCCCCAATTCCCTCCAATTCCCTCCCAGGTTAGGAACCTTGGTGTTATCCTGGACTTAGAATTATGTTTATCCACACAAATCAATTCTGTTGTTAACTGCAGATTATTTTAAAGTTAAAAAATTTAAATAGAAAGAATTCAGAAATTTGTGGTGTTAATATTTTGGGTGTCTTAGGGTAGCATGTAGCTAGAAATGTCATGTTTTTGTCTTGTTTTTTATTTTAATTTTTTTTCCCCCTTCCCAGATAGATTTGGATACAACAGTGTATACAACATACAACTTTATATTCTTTGTCCCAAATATTCAAATTAGTGCTCAATCACTATTGTTTTTCAGTGACCAGTTCTTAAACTTTTACCTTTTTTATGCCCTAATCTTATTTATTTGGTTACGTTCTTGGTCATAAGACTTTGCTTTTGTGAGCCATCACATTTAGAGTGTGGCTGAAAAGTTGCCACCTGGACAATAAGAAGTAGAAGTCATGAGAGAAAAAGAGGCCTGAAAGCTCAGTGGAAAGTCTTCAGTCACTTCCTGTACTCTCAAAGGTGTGTTTATCTGTCTAACCATCCAGTCAGCCAGTCTAAGACCACCAGAGCTGCAACAACTGCATCAATACTTCAAACGCCAAGCCTGCCACTCTTTCTCTGTCTCTCTCCATCTGCTTCACTCCAAGTGCCTGGCAGTTGGTTTTTGTCTCCTCTTTGAGACAGGGTTTTAAACAAGGGGCTCAGGTTAAACAGTATCACAGATGTCTGCTGATGCTATAGGTGAACGCACACATGCTTTCATTTACTTTACTGCTCTTGCTTTACAAGATTGCTTCAGTATGGATATATGAGAGAAAGCCGGAGGTGTGTTTTCTATGAATATTTAAAACAGGAAGGATTTGTGAGGACTTTAGCAATGAGACGTGTGCGTGATTGTTCGGTCATAATGAACGTGTTTTATACAGAAATATATGAAATACTTGACTAATCACCAACTATACATTGTTTAATTGCATAACATGAGTTGATTTTGTACTGCATAGTCATTTTAGATAGATAGATTGTAGAGGATGGAGCAAATTACTGTGATCTAATGTATAATTTACTGAGACTGTCTATTCTGGTATCTGAATCAGCTCAGACCAAATGTGTTTGTGTCTGGATGCAGTATACGCCCTGGTCTTCTCCATAATTTGATGAATAACTGCTGCTATGATGGATAAAAATGTACAAAAACAAACTTCTGTTCACTGCCTCATTTTCCACAGGTAGTGATTGCATATTAATAATATGTATTGATAGCTCCAGGAAAGTCTTGTTGATTAATATGTCAAATTTTTTGCACATAAAACAATGACAGTTGACTTATTTGCAGAGGTGTTAGTGATATCACACATATCCATCAATTTTTGGAATTTAAACCATAAAAACTGAAATTGAGTTTTTTTTTAAAACCCCATATTGAGTAATAATGCTGAAAACTCAGTTTTACAGGAATAAATAGTTTTTAAAAATATATTTACATAGAAAAGTTATTTTACCATTTTAGTGTTTTTATTGTATTTTTGATGAACTGTTGGTCAACTGTTCAAACATAGTTTCCTTTTTAACACATTCATCTTTGTTCGTAATTTTATTGATGTATTATTTTAAGATGTAATTGTTGGCCAGATCTTTCTGTTAAAAACACGTTTCTATCTCCAGAGACTAAAGAGGTTGAATAAAAGTTTAATATTACGTTGTCCTGTAGACAGGTGCGATGTATCACGCCCGACTCCTCTGCATATGCATAATTATTGTAATCGGTTCCAGAGACCACTGCAAAGCTCACAGGAAGCTAATCAAAGGAAAAAGGAAAGATCATCCAAATATGATTGATTATGGAACTAGTAGAGCAGATCTCCAGTGACAGGGAGCGGAATTTAATTTGCCTTGCGGAAGTGTCCCATCAGTGCCAGAACGAGAAGCATTTGTCCTGTTGGGAAGTGACAGTAGGTTTCCTTGATGTCTGCTGGGAGCTACAGACACAAGGTTTTTCCCTTGAGGAAGATGGATGATTGGGTGTAAAGTATCCCTGTGGTAGAGTGAAATATGCTCGGCGGTCATTGCAAACAGAAGTGCAGACGTTAGGTCATGCAGTCTGAGCTGTAGTGACGGACTGCTTGGGGAGAGGACTTTTGCCAGATATAATGTTCTGAGATGATGTGGACAGGCCTGATCTGGACGACTGCTAGAAAACATACCAGCATTCCTCAAATGCAAGCGCAAAATCATAAAAACATGCCTAGGCAATAAAACCTGCAAACATTTTTAAAAGAATAGTTCACCAAAAATTGTTTTCCACCCTCATGTCAGTTGAAACCCATATTTTCTTTATTATGTGGAACAATTGGTCAATACACACACACAAACAAACAAACAAACAAACAAACACACACACACACACACACACACACACACACACACACACACACACACACACACACACACACACACACACACACACACACACACACACACACACACACACACACACGTCTTTGTGTGCATGTATTGTGTATATTATTACAAAAGATACATTTATTTATAAAATTAATTTATTTTGATACTTTTTTATTTTGATTATTAATAAAATAAATAAATTATCCATTATTATTTTCATTCTGTTTTATTTTTTAGAATGATTATGGTGGTGGTCCTTTGAGAATGTGATCTAGTTTAGGTTCATACAGCTGTGAAGAACCAGGATGACAGCAGCCTCTGTACTGCTCTGGGCAGCTGATGCTGGTTTTAATGCAGCACGGAAGAAATATTGACCAATTAGACTGTTGACCTGTCAGATGTTGCCTGAAGGGTAAGTGGTGGATGCCCTTGGGTAACCCACGGCAACGAGGGGTCATTCTACAAAGAGGCTCTCTTAACGAATTACTATATTAATGTCCGTCTGGGTCACTGGGTGTCATGTCCTGCCCTTATGGCTTTCATTTAGTTCTGTTTAATTGTTTTTTGAAATAAATATACAGTGAGATCTGAAACTCTGAGACCACACTGAAAACTGAAAAGCAAAAATCTAAATTTCTAGGTTGTTTCTAGGTTGCTAAACAAATAAGCAAATTGAAGCAAAATATGCTTGTTTACATGTTAATTCTATTTTTAAATAAATTCTTTTTTGTTGTTGTTTAATTTTAAATTTTCACTCAAATATGCTGATAAGATTTATTGAAACATTATTAAATTGTCAAATAATTTGACAAGTGGTATCAGACTGTACTGTATGTTAATCACATGCACTTAAAAATACATTTTCTTCAGTGCTACTTTATGGTACAAAAAGAGGTAAACTGTAATTGTTAGCTATTTCTACCTGATTTAACCCTTAATATGTTTAAGTTTATTTAATGAACTTAAAAATGATAAGTTATAAGTATATAAAATAAGTTATTTAAAAGTTACCACATAATGCAAATTTCAGGTTATTATTTTAAAAAGAATTCAGCAAAATTCAGAACTCAAGAAAGAAAATAAAAATATTTAGAAAAAAACTAGTTTCATATGGAAACATTTAAATTAATTTTATAGAGAATCTGAAAATGAAAAGTTCTTCGTGGAATTTAAAACATTCTTAAAACGGCTGTAAAAAGTACTGATTGGAACCTTTATTATGTGCAGAATACACATTTCATACGTTCAATTGTTTACAATCTTCTCATCACGTTTAGATATGGAAATATGCAAAGTGCATTCTCATAGTAGCTGCATGCATTAAACATATTATAATTAAAGCTAAGAGTAATATTGGCAGTATAATTGCTGTTCTCTGGATGCACTGGACTGTGTGTGTGTGTGTGTGTGTGTGTGTGTCTTCTCTGAGCTCTCTTCCCTGGGTTCACTCTTCACAGGTGCACTGAGCTTATCCCACTTTGACCCTCTTAATGAAGCACTCTGGGGCTTCCTGTGACCCCTCACCTCTGTCTTTAACCTTTCTCTCTCTGCACGCACACAACGGACATTAGCATGAAGAGCCTTGAGGATACAATAGCTTAAAAACAGCAGGACAGGAAGTGTGTGTGATGTGGCCAATGAGATGTTCCAAAAGAGTGCAGAAATGGATAGAAATACTTTTGATTGAGTTATTTTCACTTGGATTACAGTGGAATACATTTTCGTGGGATAATAAATTTGTCATTATGCTGCATCTCTCATTTTGCTCGTTATCTATCTGTCTCTCTGTCTCTCTTTCCGTCCGCACATCATTCATTTCATCATTCGTTCTATGTATTTGAGTCTATCTGTCTGTCTGTCTGTCTGTCTGTCTGTCTGTCTGTCTGTCTATCTATCTATCTATCTATCTATCTATCCATCTATCTATCTATCTCTGTTTGTCTGTCTGTCTATCTGTCTGTCTATCTGTCTGCCTGTCTTTTAAACAGATGTACCTTTAAATCAATTCAAAATCAAGAATGAATACTAAATATCAGTTTCCTTCTATAATGGCATGTGGAATTTCAACAGTTTTTAATAAAGAAAACTTGAATTATGACTGGTGCCACAGAGAGAGGCATTTCATGTGGGTTAGTTAGGAGTACTGGTCTGATTAGTTTGTGGAGATTTACTGTGGGACTGCTAGTGTTGTTATTGGTGTCAGTAAGTCATATGACCGTGTGGCCCTTTCTTCCCAGGGTGCACAGTGTTAATAACGTTCCTCATTTCTAATGAGGCCGGCCTGTTTTAGATCTTTCATATACTTTCCTTCAATGTGTGGCGCACACACACACACACACACACACACACACACACACACACACACACACACACACACACACACACACACACACACACACACACACACACACACACACACACACACACACACACACACAGGTTTGTTTTTGGGAATTATGGGGACTTTCCATAGACTTCTATTGTTTTTATACTGTCCAAACCGTATTTTCTATCACCCTACACCAACTCTACACCTAAACCTACCCCTTACAGGAAACTTTGTGCATTTTTCTGTATGATTTCTGTAACTCATTCTGTATGATTTATAAGCCTTTTGAAATATGGGGACACCGAGAATGTCTTCATAAATCACCTTCTCCTTGTAATACCTATATCATACCCATGTCATTATACAAATTTGTGTCCTCATATGTCACACACACACACACACACACACACACACACACACACACACACACACACACACACACACACACACACACACACACACACACACACACACACACACACACACACACACACACACACACACACACACACACACACACACACACACACACACACTTAAACAATTTATAAGTTTTCCTGCCATATATGGCATCAATAACAGAGAGTTAGAGAGGTGACAGTTCAGAGCAGAGGGTAGAAACCTGGATATAAAAAAGACAGGAAAAGTTCAAACACAAAAAAACAGTCCATTAATGATAAGTGGATATCAGGTTTCACACAGAATGTGTCATTAGGCAACTACTGGCCATTTTTAATAAAACCAAACCTAAATCACACTCACATGTTCGTTGGCAGATGCATATAAGCAATTATGACACATTTGTTTGCACTTTATTTTACCTATTATATTTTATTTAGCACAGTCCAGAATAAGCTATTTCACACAACAGATTTTTACATATAGGCTACTCCACAAAACAAAATAACTGCATATATAAAAATGACCCTGTTCAAAAGTTTACATACCCTTGAATCTTAATACTGTGTTTTGTTACCTGGATGATCCATGACTGTTAGATGTTCATGAGTTTTTTGTTTGTCCTGAGCAAGTCAGCTGCCCGCTTTTCTTCAGAAAAATCCTCCAGGTCATGCACATTCTTTGGTTTTCCCAGCAGTTTCTTATGCATATTTGACCCCTTTCCAGCAGTGACTGTATGGTTTTGAGATTCATTGTTTCAAACTGAGGACAACTGAGCGACTCAGACACAACTATTACAAAAGGTGAAAACATTTACTGATTTATCTATCTATACATCCTCCATTAGCACCTGTACTTACATTTTTTATGCTTTAATGACCAATGATTAAATAAACTGCTGAACTATTACTAAGATATAAGATACACAGTTAACCAAAGGTGCTTCTTTTTAATTATATTATGATGTTACACTTACTTTTGCAAACAGCAAAAAGCCCCAACAGCATATACAATGAACTTAGCAAGAGAGATGTGAAATGTGAAAGCTGTATATGTGGTGATTAAAGCCCTATATGTGCAGAGGAAACTTTAATGGTTGCAATATCTTTCTGTAATGAGGCAGATAACAAGGTTGTGTTTGTGCCAGAGCACTGCAATACCTGCACTGTGACTTTAACAAGACTAAATGTGGCACCAATTTAAACCACAGTGCTAGAAACCCTTTCATTGTATTTGCCTGGAAATGCCATTATTGAGCCACTTTTTATTTTTCACAGATGCAGCTGTAAATGTGCTGCCCACATCACAATGCATGTATTATTTCCTAACTGATGTTGATGTGTTTTATGTATGGCAGCAGTCAGTAGGCCTGACATACACCACACCTTCTGTGCCTGTAATCAGCCAGTCCTCCAAACGTATGGCACTGAGAGTGTTAACACACACCTTTACTAAACCAGCCTTTCAGTAATGACCTCCTTGGAGACACACCAGCACACACACACCAGCACACACACACACACACACACACACACACACACACACACACACACACACACACACACACACACACACACACACACACACACACACACACACACACACATCCATTCTGCTCCCACGCTGCTAATGACTTTGAATTGTTCGTAATTGTTTTTCCATTAAAGTTTGCTTTTCAAATGACTGTATCCTGTGGATGGTTTCTGGAGCAAAGCAGTCATATGATTAATGGAATTATTTTTATGGTGCTGCTTGGATTATACCAATTCATAAAATTCAAAGTTTATAGAAGGATGTTAAAAATATCTATAAATGCTGTCTGGAAATAGTACTGTTGTTTTATATCTTTTCAGGACAGCAGCTAAATGCTACTATATCCAATTGTGATGTATCATACTTTTACATTTTAACATTTAATTGACATAACTATGGAAGCCTGTTTCCGCCACTGAATAAAAAATAAAAAAAGGTTATTGCAACTTTTATCTCACAATTAGGGTGGAGACTGATGTTCTCAGAATTGCGAGTTTATATCTCAAAGTTCTGACTTTATTTCTCAGAATTGCGACTTTATGTCTCGCTATTGCGAGTTTATATCATGCAATTCTGACTTTTTAATTTGCAATTGTGAGTTCATATCTGAGTATATTTCTGAGAAAAAGTCAGAATTGTGAGTTTGTATCGCGCAACTATGAGGAAAAGTCAGAATTGTGAGATAAAAAGTCGCAATTACCTTTTTAATTTTTTTATTCAGTGGTGGAAACGCGCTTCCATACATAACAGGCCTTAAGTGCATACTTTCCCCATTACTTTCTCATTTTTATTTTCTTGAAAATTACTGTTTTATTTTCTGCTTGCTGTTTATCACTTTCTACTCCTGATTCTGTCAATTTGCAGATTTCTTCTGTATGACATGCTTTTGCCATATTTAATAAAAAACAGATCTAATTTCCACTTAAAATAATTACAGATATTCCTGGTTTGTTGATTGATTTCAATGAGTTTACAGAAGTTTACACAAGCCTAAACACGGAGGATCCATTGTTGAACAAGTGATGCAATGTTAAATTTCTCTAAATCTATTCTGATGAAGAAACAAAATCATCTATATCTCGGATGGCCTGAGGGTGAGTACGTTTTCAGCAAATTTTCATTTTTTGGTGAATTATTCCTTTAAAATTCAAGGGCCACCACTGCTTTAAAACAGCACTTTTTGAACATGTGCCTACAATTTCAATTACATTCATCAAATGAAGTGTAAACATGTTAAAATCACAGAAACAAAGGGTCTAGTGAGATTTGACAGTATATTATTACATACAGCACAAATTAATCATTGAATGAAATGTTAAACAACATATTTTCCACCATTATTTGCAATAAATGTAGACAAATTCCATTAATTTGACAAATTCCATTAATTATTCAGCTAAATGAGGACCTGAAGGTCTAAAGCTCAGCATAAGTCACTTGGCTGACTGTCAGTCACTATACAATTTGGCTGTACTGGGGTTGTAAAAATATAAATTGGGACACAAGCCACATAGCTGCACGGCTGCATACTTACACATATATTTACATGCACACATAGACAGACGTGCACAACTATTTCAGTCTTTAATGGCATTTTCTGGTCAGACAGAATAGAAAGGGTCATCTCTAAAACAATTCCCCCCTGACCTGTTGAGTTTACTTAACCAGGGACAGACAGTTTATCGCTGAACAGTTCTCCCCACTCCACTGAGCACAATTACAAACTACCGTCATTAGAGCCTCTCACAGGATACAGCTACAAGTCCAACTGATTCATGTGAGGAATGTGGAACACACACACATGCATTCAGCATGCACAAACCCACGCAGTCATTTGTATTTATGTCAAACATACACTATAAAAAAAAAATAGTTGATAAATATATTAATACTTAAATAATTAAACTGTTTAAATTAAATAAAACTTGATTTAAAAACACAATAAATAAATAAATAAATAAATATTTTATTAAAATAAATAATAAATAATATAAAATTCAAATAAAACAACTAAAT
This sequence comes from Acrossocheilus fasciatus, assembly GCA_036784905.1. Classification (NCBI taxonomy): domain Eukaryota; kingdom Metazoa; phylum Chordata; class Actinopteri; order Cypriniformes; family Cyprinidae; genus Acrossocheilus; species Acrossocheilus fasciatus. Next base: position 5,903,681 of record CM071955.1, read on the forward strand.
TACATTTGATTTTAAATAAATAAATAATACATCTAACAGTACCATTCACTGTATAAAATAATATAAAATTTATAAAGTTGTAGATAAACAGATTATTGGAGGACATTTTACAAGAAAATACTATTTCAGTTTTTCTACTGCAAAATTTCATGCTTAAGTGTGTTACTACTTTGTAATTGTTTGTTAAATTTACTAGCAATTTCTGAGTGAAAATTGTTTCTACACCATTTTTTTCAGTCTATCCACAGTCAACAGTCATATGAAACTGGTTCTGTTCACAGATATGTTACTTAGAAATCTCATCTGTGTTTCAGTAATGTTCTTGTTTCATACATAAATAAACGCCTGAGATTTACCTGTGGGATCAGTGACATTTTGATATTATTTTAAGAAAGAAAACACAGCAAGTGAGTTATCGCACTCAACTTACAGATCTGGTTACCGATCTTATAGGTACTCAAATGTATTTTACTGGCAGGCAGCAATATGGACGGCCTGTGGGGTCCTGTGCAGTTTCCCTCTAGAGTGCAGATGTCCGATAAGGCGAGAGAAGCATAAAGCTGTTAAAATGGACCACAGGCATTGCGTATAACCCTGAATATACTACAGTATGCTTTATAATTGCTCCCTTTCCCATTGATGCCAATCTCTGCGGACGGAAGAATACAGTAAGACACATATTCTAAGGAGAGAGAGAGAGAGAGAGAGAGAGAGAGAGAGAGAGAGAGAGAGAGAGAGATTGGTCGGTGGGCTAGGTCACAATGTTCTTATCTTGCTAAATTATTAGTAGAGTTGACTATGTAATGAAGTCTCAATGCTGAAATCACTCCACAGCAAAATTTTGGCAAATGACAGCTTGCCTTAGGCAAATGAAAAAGTTTGCAATGAAAAATGAATGTGTACTCCAAATCCTTGCCAATACAGAACATTTTGGCCTTGAAAAGATCCATAGTTTTTAAATGTAGGGTGTAACTCTCGTCCTGTAGATCATGGAGGCATAAGAACATCTTTTTGATTGGAGTGTTGTTTTTCAGATGAGACAACTGAATGGAAAGTATTGAGGTAATACATACAAAGCATGTATTGTATTTGTATGAGTATCTTCCAGGATTCACACTCACTTTGTGAACTCTCTGACCATTCTTTCTTACTTAACTAGCACTTCTCTTCCTCCACTTTCTTGCCCTACAGCCATCGTTTAATGCTGAAACTTGACTCGACTTGACTTGGTATATGGTACACTGCAAAAAAAAAAAGTAATTTTCTCATTTGTATTTCACTTGTTTTCCAGTTTTGGGCATTTGTCAGCTGGACAGCATTGAAGAACTGCTGTATTATCAGCTGATCATAAGCCTGGCCAGACGTCAAACCACCTGGTTTTAAATTTTACTATCCAGAATTCTTTGACTTAGATTTGTCATCTTTGCTTTAGCTTCCCCTCCTCCCTCTGAGTTTAAATGGATATCTGTCCATCATAGCAACGCCCAGGCCACAAAAGGGCCAGCAGACAGTAAGTACCAGTGGGAGGAGGACAAAGCCCAGTGGTGTCTGTCAGTCACTAGTAAGGCAGGAAGTGCCGATCCCATGCTTCTCACCCTCGTTTCCTCTCTGTCACAAGCTATGGGACTTTGACCTACTGCCACTACAGCCCTACTGCCTCTGCACAGCTGCCAGTTCAACAGAAGAAAGGACTGGAGGACAGAAAAGGAGGATATTGTGCAGTACATTTTCATGATTCTTTATATTCAGGATAAAATATTAAAATAATGAAATAAAAAAGATGGAAATATTTAATTTAAATTATTTTTAATAATTTTATTTTAGTCTTTAATCCAAAACAAAAGTTTTGAAACAAAAGTTTTCAGATTTTAATTGTTTATTAATTTAAAGTTTTTTTTTCTGTGTCTTATATATCACTGTCATTTTATTATTGTGTTAAGTTGATGTTTTTCTTCTAGTGTCATCATCCTTCAGGAAGTGACATCATTTTGGAGGGAAAACAACAGCACAAAGTGTGGCGACCCATACTCGGAATTTGTGCTCTGCATTTAACCCATGCAAGTATACACACACACACACACACACACACACACACACACACACACACACACACACACACACACACACACACACACACACACACACACACACACACACACACACACACACACACACACACACACACACACACACACACACGGGCCACGACTGCCCCTTAGTAAATATTAGCAATGGATTCTGTGATGTAGTGGTATCAATTTGTTTGTCTTACTCTAAAACATTTCTTCATGTTTGATAAATTTACATTTGATATGATAGAATCAAAAAACTTGACACTCTCATTTTAGCTAATAATCATCACTTAGAAATGGCTATTACCTTTTTATTTTCGTCCTGTTAGGTTTGCATTATGCTGTTTGTCTTGCTATTGTGTAAAATTATCAAAATATAATAAATATTAAGTGTCTGACATTGACCTGAACATATTTCTGAAGGCCTTAGAAATGCCTCCCTATATTACAGCACAAACACACAGTATTCTTTATGTAAAAGTAAGAGCGTTCAAAAGGTACTGCATAATGCAGGAATGACCCAGGAGTTGTCTCATTATTCTGATTTGAAGAGGCTAGGGATATTCAAACTAATTAAATGGAGGTGTAGACTTAATGTGATTGGCATTATGAGAGATATACACACAAACACATTAAACTAGTAAGAAGGCAGAAAGGTTAAGTGTGTTAATTTCAGTGGAATACCATTGCAAGCACATCATCTCAGGTTTTGTGCAAATGAAAATGGATACCCTCAGCTGACAGGGTAATTGAATCATAGCAAATGGCTTTGATATGATTCATGAGGAAAAGTGTCCACTGGGTTTCATGCCAAAGCGGAAAAGCCCAAAGCACGGGTGGAATCAGAGCTTGACTGAGAGTAAAGGATGGGAAGGGAAGGTGAACACCCTGACGAATGTGGATTGTGAATGTGGGAACATTGTGGCAAGAAATGTCCATCTTTGTGGTTTATTCAAAGGGCTAGAGGGTTTAGTTTAAGGTGAGGGCACGTTAGGTTGAAATTTGTGTTTTAAAGGTCAAGTCTGTCATTTTTTTTATGGTAAAATATGCTTATCCTGTTTAAAGGAGTTATTCACCCCAAAATTAAAATTTACTCACCCTCAGGCCATCCAAGATGTAAATGAATTTGAGAAAATTCATCGAGAAATTTAGTGTTACATCACTTGCTCACCAGTGGATCCTCTGCAGTGAATGGGTGCCATCAGAATGAGAGTCCAAACAGCTGATAAAAACAACACAATAATCCACAAGTAATCCAAAAGATTCCAGTACATCAATTAATGTCTTGAGAAGCGAAAAACTGCATGTTTGTAAGAAACAAATCCATCAAGGCATTTTAATTTGCTTCTGGCCATAAAAAGAGTCCATAATCCATCCTCCAGTGAAAAAGTCCATCCCCTTTTGTCATCTCACATCAAATCTCACCAACATATTTGTTTAGATCTGTTTTGGACCGTTTTTGCTTGTAAACAGTGTTTGATCTGTGCATATTTCTCTCCTGATTCGGACAAGATGACTTTTTCACTGGAGAAAGCAATATTATGTAGAGAGGACTTGTATTTTAGCCAGAAGCAGAAGTTGAAAGTTAAAAATGTCTTACTGGATTTGTTTCTTACAGATGTACATACTGTAACATTCCCCCATAACGTCAACAAGTGTAAAGCATCCCAGCGAGTCCAAAACGGCAACATCGTCTCAACCAATGGAATTAGGTTGGGGTGGGACTATATTTTTGGATATTTTCTGGACAAATGACAGTCAAGGGGTGTGTTTGGGAAACCTGTCATTATACACTTAAGTACTGTTCTGGGTTCATATTTATAAGAACAACATGCGCATGTGTTTGTATGTGTGTTCCTGCAAAATTCTTAGCATTTTTTTGTTTTGTTTTGTTATCCAAACAGCTTTTGTTAACACCCAGTGTCTCAGGGCAGACATTCATTTGGGGTGTTCGTCTGGGTGAGACACTGAACATAGCCTTAAAGCAGAATTCAATACAAATAAATGACTTTAGTCTGAACCAGTGGGTAGTGACAGTCAGTTTATATTAGGATCTTTCTAAACACCCCAAGCACATATTTAAAGTATCAAAGCCAACATTTTACTTACAGTATCTGGTTAATCCTTTCCATGTGAAACATGGAATAGTTTGCCCATATATGAAGCATTGCATGCAGCTCATCTCCCTTCTTGTTAACGTATTGTTATTAATGTGAAGGCATTCGTTTTGAGCTTTTACACACGAGTCACATGAAAGCTGGTGTATGGTTGTAGGTCATAGTGATGTAAAGCTAAACACATTTTTAACACCTGCACCAATACTCAGAACACCTTACAGCTTTTTTCTGACATCTTCTAGTGGCTAACACACACAAACACACACAAACAAATGTTCCCCCCATTGTCGAGCCACAAGCAAGAGTGTGTCCACCAGCTGGCTGACATTACACTTTAAACAAATTTTCTCTGAAACTATTTCCCAAACATCCCCTGCAGGTCAGAAGCATGTAATCTCCCTTCTGCTTTCCCCTTTTCTCCATTCCGTCCTCCTTAGTTCTCCTTTTTTTCCAAAAAATTCATATCAGTTTTGCTCCACATGCACCCAGACATCTCACACTGGGGTCTTTATAAAAATCTCTCAAAGTCACTGAAGTATTTGATTTATTCAGCTCAAGTTACAGTTGATATTTTCAAAGCTGCAAATAGACAAAGGAAAATTTTATTGTTCACAGGTTGTTCTCTAATAGCTATGTTTCATCAGCTTTGTCTTAAATTTAATATTCCTAAGGAGAAATAAAGATAGGAACAAATGAGACAGTTGTTGGCATGGAGTAAGAATACAGAGCTAAGTAGACGAATGAATCCCACTTATGATCTCCCAAGAACAAACAAAATGATCTCTACCCGAACGCACAATGTTTACGTTTGGATTCTAGACGAATGGAAGCTCAGAGGAAACTGGTTTCCTGACAGATATCGACATGTCATTGCTGAGGTATGTGGATAATACTGTATGACACACTGTAACAAATAACATAGTTGGTATGTGGAATTAAGATTTATAATTTAGCCAGACCTCATCTTAAGTTGCTGTCAAAACACATATGCTTTACATTACTTTCGTGCTTCGTCATCTATTCAAAGATAAACACTCACATATAGATGTATTTCAGTTGTTTATCTGTTCTAGCATGATGTCAACCAGAGCAGACACACCTCTGAATGTTACTGTGCTATATATATGGGTGTGTTTATGTGTCTCGTATGTTTCAGATCTCTGCAAAAAACCTCGGCCGCACCAAAGAATCAAGCTGCCTTGTCAAGAAGAAAAATAATAAATAATCCTATGCACAGACGCTTGCCAATCATGAAAAAGTGAGGGGTAAATAAACACATTACAGAATGAGAGAAAACTTTGCTTTGCTGATTACATGTTTTCAGTGCAATTGTGGTTAAGTTGATTTTTCCCGTTAAGTGTTTACCTATGGAAGAGTGAGACTATGTAGACTGCCACACTGTTTATTTACAGCGAATTCACTCTGGGCTGGTTGGAAAACAACCTGTGCTCGGTTGCATACTGAACGTCGGAAAAAACACAAACAGCAGATATCAGGGCATCTTTCTGCCTGCTTTGTCAAAACAGTGATTGTTTTTAGTGCAGTGCCACAGACGAGGGGTCGACTGGTCGGGGAACTGAACTGGCAAAATTAAACAAAGAAACTTTAATGTTCTGATCAAGATGGGAAATTGTTCTGATGGTTGTCGGTGAGAATTAGTTCAGGGCGTAAATTTTGCTTCTGGATGGATGAAGTGCTTTTAATGGTCCGGTTCGGTCGTGAAGAATGCTGAAATCCCCCTTCAATCTCATGGGGCGTATGAGGAGGAATGTGTAATAATGTATGCCCATGTATTTATGAAGGACTCATACAGTACCTCTTTTTTTCCCAGACACATCCTGCCTGAAATTTCTAAATTGCCTAAAATGTCTGGGTTTTGATTAAACTCAGTTTGACATCAAAATGTCTTTGTTTACACTGTGACATGACCCTCTCCTTATATGCACAAGGACACAAACATCATTCACATGAAATCTTCAAATATTAAAGGGGGCATAACACACACAGTTTCACTCAATCTCGTGTTAATCTTGAGTACCTACAGAGTAGTACTGCAACCTTCATATCTCCAAAAAGTATTTAGTTTTATCATGTTTATAAAAGAAAGATACAGCTTTACGATTCTCTCCGAAAAAAGCCGAGCTCCTGGAGGCGCGCCGTGGGCGGAGCTAAAGAGTGATGAGCACTTGAGCGCCAATCGCCAACAAAATGTCTGGGTTTTGATTAAACTCAGTTTGACATCAAAATGTCTTTGTTTACACTGTGACATGACCCTCTCCTTATATGCACAAGGACACAAACATCATTCACATGAAATCTTCAAATATTAAAGGGGGCATAACACACACAGTTTCACCCAATCTCGTGTTAATCTTGAGTACCTACAGAGTAGTACTGCAACCTTCATATCTCCAAAAAGTATTTAGTTTTATCATGTTTATAAAAGAAAGATACAGCTTTACGATTCTCTCCGAAAAAAGCCGAGCTCCTGGAGGCGCGCCGTGGGCGGAGCTAAAGAGTGATGAGCACTTGAGCGCCAATCGCCAACAAAACAGAGATGTTGATGTTTCACTTACCGTCTGCAGTTCTGAATCATGACCGGGATCTTTATAGCTGGGACCGCTCCATCTTTCAGTATTAAATGATGTGCAAATATAGCGTCGAACTGGGCCTTGTTTATAAAACGTTCCTCATCAAACACACTTGAGAAACTCAGTTGCTGACCCGAAAAACAAACTGCATCCATTGTTTACGTAACGCTGGGTTCTTCGGAAAGCTGAACAAGGTTATCTTTCCCTCACAACCAAAAACACACTTTTTTAGAGACATTCTTCCCGAGCGAGTCCCGTGCAGTGATGAAGCGCGTTGATGGGCGCGTGCAATTGATCTTGCTCTGGTCGCTGCGTGCACAGGCGTGCTCTTCTGGGAGAAATGCCCATATAAGGAGTTCCACCGTCGTTTACGTCAGCAAGAGCCACGATCGAAAAAAACTCTCTGAAACTTGTACGAACCATATAGACTGTAAAAAAAAAAGAACCCGGAAGTGAGATTTTTGCCACAGAAATACTCTGTTATACGTCCAAATTGTTTTTTGAAACTTTGTCCTTAGCATGAGAATCCAACTCTTTAACAGTGTAAACAACTCTGAATGCATGAAACAGCATTGTACCCCACCCCCCCTCCCTTAAGATTTAGATATTTAAAAAAAAAAAAAAAAAAAAAAAAAAGGAAAAATGTGAAAAAATAATGACTACTATAATGCTGATAAATTCACCCACATTCCCAACTAATCTGCATTTCCATTTTAGTGTCATACAGACAAAAGGCTTCAGTCAAGTCAGGTTCTGTATGTAATAGTACAAAGCAATTCCTTGTAATACATCCAGATACTTAGCAGGGAGTTAACACATTGAAAAGACAGTATTTACTGCAGGAGAAAAGACTGTATAAACATCTTACATGCATATATATTATGCAAATAATGAGTCGTGTGGTATCGTTTGAGGTGCATATGTGCAAAATGTACATATGTGTGTGTGTGTGTGTGTGTGTGTGTGTGTGTGTGTGTGTGTGTATATATATATATATATATATATCCTTGTAACAGTACAAAAATTGACCAATAACAAATGCCCATATAACATAAGAATAGAATAAAGAGTTTTCTTAAAATTTCCATTACATGTTCTGGTCAGAATTTCTAAATTGCCTAAAATGTCCAAAGCAAAATGTTTCTGCTTTGTTTTTCTATTGATAATGACTGGAAAGTAATTTGACCAATAGTGAGCAGGCATTGTACATAATCGATCAATCCAATTATGGCATGCAAGAAGTTGGGATCTACAGAGAACGGTCAAAGCAATGTAAATACGAGTTTAATGTTTGAGGACTTTAAAGAACGGTGACAGGAATCCAAGCCAAAACCAAGACATTTTAGGCAATTTACAAATCCTGGCCAGTACAATATATGTCCAGGAAGAAGAGGACGTATGGTCACCCTACTTAAAATCACCACATACTTTTTTTTTTTTTTGCATTATTTAGGCATAGCTTCATTATTAGATCTTCTATTATTAATTCAGCATCAAATCATATCATTTTCCCTCTCTTTTACGGAACATTCCTGTGTTTTGTTATATACAGAATATCTGTGTGTGGCATGCTTCGCCACCCATTCCCAAACCCTCAGTGGACCTTCATGGTTGATAAACCCCCCACAATTTCTCAAGTGACTGGTGTGATTTCATTATTGATACTTATCCTAATCATTGATAAGCCTGGATATCATGGCCTGTTGCATTGTGGGAGTGCTCAGCCAGAGGCCTGGCTCATAGACTGCACTAATGGCATGATTGGTTAATCACTCTTTCTCTCTCTTTGCTCTAATAAGTTGTTCTGTGTGGGGAACGGGAACTAAAAGGTCCCTTGGTGTAGCATGTTGGCTCTGGGCCCTCGGCGCAGTAGATCTCTACTACAGATTACTGCAGAAATTACTCACAGATTTCTCTCAGCACTCTGGCTTAGGATAGATGGAAGCTCAGTTGGCTTGCTGTTGGTAAAGGAAGACTGTTTTATATCAGAATTTCATAAACATTTACTGCGCTTCCTAGATCACACATTTAAAGGCTAAGGCCCAAGTCGTATTCTATGCAAATGTGAGCATGAATGTTTCTATTTACACTCTTAAAAAGTTTCCAAAATGGGTTTTCACAGATTTTTTTTTTTCTTAGAGAAAAGAACATCGAAAGAATCTGAAGAACCATTTTTTCACTATAAAGAGCCTTTTGTGCAATGGAAAGGTTTCATGGATGTTAAAAGTTCCTCTTAATGGCAATAAAGAACCTTTTAAAAGTGTATACAAGCTCAGATGTACACATTGTTGCCTTTGGAAATGTGTCAGGACAATTATGTGTTGCATATGGCATTGCAACCCAAAGAAAAATCACAAATGAGACCTATTTAAAGTCACAGTTGTTTCTCTTAGATATCAATTAGATTAAATTAAATTCAAATTGAGATTCTCAATTCTCAGATTTTCTCTTGAGAAAAAGAAAGTTACATCTCAACAATGCCTAAAAAAGATTTGCCTAGATATCACAATCTGCACTCAAATTTGGGTGATTTCTGTCATCTGTGCTATGCTGTCCACATTATTGTTGTTACTGCATGTCAACAATTGTCTCAGTTGTGTTTGTTTTTATTTCTTGATAATGCAAAGAAATATAATCCAGAACTCTACTATGCCTTCTGAGACCTTAAACATTTCTTATACTTGAGGTATTAAAATAATTAAAACTTAAATTAATATTATGGTCAAGTCATGTTTAAAAATAATTAAAAACTTAAAAACAAAAACACAACATTTGTCTAAATTCTAACTAAAATTAGATTTAAAAAAAAAAAAAAAAAAAAAAAAAAAAAGATAAAAATATTTATCACCAAAATGACACTGTTCGCCTGAATTCTGTTTGTTACCGTAGCACTCACACACTTGCAATGCATTGGCCACGCATTTGCATCTGGGTTTGTACATTTGCATGAAGTATGTTTCTAACTTCTAGCACACACACACACACACACACACACACACACACACACACACACACACACACACACACACACACACACACACACACACACACACACACACACACACACACACACACACACACACACACACACACACACACACACACACACACACACACACACACACACACACTCTCACACACACACACTCACTCACACTCTCTCACACTCTCACACACACACACACACTCACTCACACACACTCACACTCACACTCACTCACTCACACTCACACTCACACTCACTCACTCACACCCAGATACACACTTGTAGACAACACACAAAAGTTCTTTCCAGGGGAATATTCCACTTCTTACGTCTTTGGCAGTGTTGTGGGACAGCAAGCCACTTTTCTCAACAACACCCAGTTGTTTTTACACAGACTGTCCTGCATTTTATTCAAAGCACATCCCAAAAAGGTCAGTAAGCATTCAGCACTGCCCTTGGTTTTTAGGAGTTTCCAGATTAATCACAATATTTCAGTTGCTCACAGTATATTTTTCCAAATAATACAACTGCATGCTACAATCTACAACAAGAAGGCTTTATGATTTGATTACAGTTTTTCTCGATTGCTAACACACAATTCATGAAACAATTCACCATTTTCTCACAACTATAAACACAATCTCAAAACTACACACCAACTTGTGCAAACTTCAAACTTCCAGGTCAAAGTCAAACATTTTAGTCAAAAACATATTCTCTTTTGTCAGAATCTAATCTTTGGCCTCAGATGACACACAAAGATGTCAAATACACAGACTATGTTCCTGACTAGAGAACACTAGTGAGATCAGTTCAAAACACTGTTACAAAAACCTCCTTTAGGGATACAGGAAACATCTTGCATGTCAATGTCTGTTACAGTATGCAGCATAAATAGAGTTGTGTAGATACAGTAAAATTCACCAATAAACTTTAAGAAAAGTTTACTTTCATTACACTACTGTAAAGTTATCTTACAGTAGATGAAAAGCACTAGAAGAGAAAAGTACAAAAAACAAACAACAGAATATACAGTAAACACACATTGGAATATCCTGTCAGTTTCTGTACAGCAATAAATAAATACAGCATCCTCTGCCAAGTTGCATTACAGTACTGTCTACTATGTACTGTAATTGTAATGTGTAAGCATGAGCCTGCAGGCAGCTTCCCTTATGCCCAGTGGGGGAGTTGTGGCCTAATGGTTAGAGAGTCGGACTCATAACCCAAAAGTTGCGAGTTCGAGTCTCAGGTCCGGCAGGAATTGTAGGTGGGGGGAGTGAATGTACAGCACTCTCTCCACCTTCAATACCATGGCTGAGGTGCCCTTGAGCAAGGCACTGAACCCCCAACTGCTCCCCGGGTGTGTGTGCACTTTGGATGGGTTAAATGCAGAGCACAAATTCCGAGTATGAGTAACCATACTTGGCCACATGTCACGTCACTAACTTTATATTTCATCAGGAACAAATGACCTTTGACCTCATCCCTTAATTTTTCAATTCTCATCCTATTCCTCTTTGTCTCCCACTACCAGGATTCATTTTCCAAAACACATAATCACTTGTGCTCTTGTTCATATTATCCTGAAATTCTGACTGTCGTGTCATCAGTTTTGCTACTGAATGTTCAAACACAGATAAATGTGTGCTATTTGTGTTCATTTTGTGATTCTTGAGGTAGTTATATTGTGTATTTGTGTTTTCTAAATGATAACATGGTTAGACCTTTGCAAATTGGTGCTGTTATTGTGTAGAGTTTTGCAGAAAACATTGAGAAAATTGGAGCATGTGTGAAAGCAGGTGGAATGTGTTAAAAGTTTTGAGAAACGTATCTTTGTTTCGAGAACTGTATGAATGGTTTGGAAAATTGGGTCAAATGAATCAGTTATAGAGTGTTAGCAATAGAGAAAAACGGTAATATACCCAGAAGGGCAGCTGAGTTTAGATTCGCATTCTGAAGCTCTTTGAGTGCAGTATGTCTTGATGAATTCATGGGAAGGGTAAAGTATGGCGGAGCTCGGTTTCAACCTCATGTATGTAATGCTACTCCAAATGTGGAAGTGAAAAATCACATCAATTGAAGGATGTCATTTTCTCAGTGCTCTCTCTCTCTCTCCCCACTCTGGCAGGCTTGCCGGCCAAAGGCTCATACAATGACTGAATTGTACACCACATTCTGTACAGTAACAGTCTTCTGAATTTATTGTATATGTCAGCATTCATAAAGAACTATGTTAGTCACTGCAAAAATGAATGACATTAACTATCATTAATGACGTTTGTAGCCAGAGAGAAATGACTCATATTGAGACCTCGACCAAGCCTTGAATATACAGTGCAGTAGAGACCCCTTTTTCAGGGGCTTTGGATCCAGAATGATTTTTCCCATTAATTTTCTAAATCGGTGAAGAACTCTAAAATGTAAAATATGGTATAGGCTACTTATAGGTATAGTTCACCCAAAAGTGAAAATTCTGTCATCATTTATTCACCCTCAAATTGTTCCAAACATGAGGATATTCTGAAGAATGTTGATAACCAAACAGTCAATGATAGCCATTAACAAAATAAAAAAATAAAGTATTCTCATAGTGTATATGTAAGAATAATTGACTTGCCATTGAATTATTAGAAAATAATGCACACCCGAGTTGGTGATGCGGCCACGACCGAAGTGAAGCATTATTTTTTAATAATTCAATTATTCAATAATTCAATTATTCCACTTATGCTACGGTTACAACGCTACAATACTTTATGGTGGGGTGCAGTTCATAAAGTATTGCAGAAAGTATAGCCTACTACATAAAGACATCAGTCAGATGATATATTTCAAGGCATTTGTCCAGTTTTTGTACTTAAAACGCTATTGTGAGTATTTCTTACGCATCTCATCCAACGCCTCCGTTGCTAATTCCAAAACGTCATTTTAGACTTATTAATGGAGGCTTGAGCCGTTGATAGCAGACTAATGCAGTTAACAAGTAAGTTATAAGAGAGAGAGAGAGAGAGAAAGAGATTTAAGAGTGTGAATGAACTCTCTTGTGTCTGTGCATCTCTCAACAGTGTATGTATGATAATTACAAATGAAATGTAATTTTGTGGCGAAAAGACTATTCTGTCGTTTTTATCCTATTGTTTACTGTATTTATTTGTTTGGTCAGTTTCCTTGTGGGTTTTGGTTATTTTGCTGTTTTAGGCTTTAAGGTCCTTTGAAATAACTGAAATCATTTGGCGATGATATGGACATATGCAGTCAAAGCCTGGAACTATGTTCGCCGTGCGTTTCCCTGAAAATAACTGCACACCTTAGAACATTCATCAGCCAATCAGATTTAAAGGGGTGGTTAACTGGCTTTTTTGTAGGCTTGATTGTGTTTATGGGGTGCAGTCTAACATGTGATGCTTCGTTTAAAAAAAAAAAAAAAAGCATTATTTTTCACATAATTTACCTTTATTCCACACCGCTCTGTCTCTTCTCGGATAAATGCTCCAATCATTTCCTGCTTTTATGAAGCCCCTCCCTCAGAAATACGCAATGGGCTGAGACTGGCCAGCTGGTCCAGCGTGTTGTGATTGGCTAAACCGCCTCTAGTGCGCTTATAAACGTTCCACCCCTCAGCTCAGAATTTGCTCCGGTTGTATTGTAAACAATGGCGTCGTTTACATTTCTTATAAATTTGAGCCCGATTGAGACGCAGAGGATATTAGTAAAGAGGCTTTTAATGGTAGGCCTATGTTTTTTGTTTGTTGCTGTCTCATACTTTTAGATACGCTGTTATTTGTAAATGCTATGTTAGCTTTTAATATACAGTTTTATTCTGATTAAAGCTTTAATACAGTACGGCAACCGCAGACACGTCCATGTATAACGCTTCTCATAGCTATGTGAAAATAAGTGTATTTACTGAGCTGATGATCTGAATGAGAGAGAGAGATGCAGAGCAGAGCATGTGCAGAGCAGGGAGATGTGAGGTCCGCTGCTTTAGAACAATGATTTTGAAACTTGTGAATCCATTAGAATCGTTAGAAGACAGAATCGCGATTCATATATGAATAGATTTTTATGTGCACCCCTAGTTTTTTCTTCCTCTTCTCTAAAGCAGCGCAGCATGGCCCTGAATGTTCCCGGGGGCGGGGTTTATCTGGGTTTGTTACCTCACGAACCCTGAAAGTAACTCGTTGTAGTCCCTATCAGCCGTTTTTTTAGGCATTAAACTGCCATAATTTTAAAAGACAATATCTCCATTTGCATCGAACTTTCAGCTTCGTAACTTTGCAGATATTGTTTATGCTCAAACAGCAACGTTACACACTAACGAACTTTAAAAAAGTGAAATCGCAATCAACCACCCCTTTAAGCAATGGCCCATAGTATAAATTGTAATAAATGTTATACATTATAAACTTCGGACAGTGCTCGTCAGGCGCAGGCATCTTTATAGGCTACATCAATTAAGGCTTCTTGCAGTAGTTGCGATTAATCGACTTAATCCGACTTCACCATTCGGTTGTTCGACTTCGACTGCATTCTAGTTTTTATTTTCATGTTGGGAAAAATGTCTCCTTCAGTCAGCATTTTATTCAAATCAATATATATATATATATATATATATATATATATATATATATATATATATATATATATTTATTTATTTATTTATTTTTTCATAAAAGAAATATAGTTTAATCGATTAAAAGGTTATGCCTACACTTTATTTTGATAGTCCACTTTAGACATTCTCTGTAACTTTGCAACTAGCCTACATGTCAACTAATTCTCATTAATTTGCAACATGTCTACTACTCTCAGAGTAGACTCTTAGGTTAGGTTTAGGGTTAGTAGAATAAGTTGACATATATTGGCAAAGTTTCTCATAGTCAGTATGTTGTATGTTGTGCACCCATCAAAATAAAGAAGATATTAAGCAGACAGTCTACTAATACTCTAATGACTGGTACATCTAGTTGCAAAGTTACTTTCTGTTAGTAGAATGTCTAAAGTAGACTATCAAAATAAAGTGTTACCGATTAAAACTGTCAGCACAAATACAGTATCTCCAACTCACGGGAAAAGTATGAGTATGTTGAAGCGTGCGCTGCCCTCTCGCGCTCCCCGCCCTCCAGTCTGCACGCGGCGCTAATTGGCGCTCTCAGCTCGAGCCAGCAGCCACGAGCGCCACAGACGCGGATACCTCAGCCAAATTCACAGAGTCCAGTCACACTTAGAGAACAGCTCATTAGTCTTTTTATTTGTTTTCGTTTTATGTGTCTCCCCTCATTAAGTTGAAGAGAGCTTAGTTTGGGAACAGTGGACACGTCTTGAAGACATTTAAAGCATGACTTTGGATAATAACGGATCTTGAAGTGTCAAACTGCGCCTCAGACTTCCAGAAAACAACGACAGACACCAGCTCTCACAGGTACCCATTTATTATTAATATTTCAATGTTTGATTGCATTTCATTGGTGGATATTGAGCTAACGTCATTAAAATTTCTATCTTCAGTTCAAATATATTTTCATGAAGTTTTAGGAACATCACTGAGGATATTATTTTTTTAATTTTGACGGACTATAGTCGAAAGCGATAGTCATACGATAGTTATGTTATATGATTATATTATTATTACATTCATATTAAAGATACACCAGCACTACAGTGGCATGTCTGCTCTGGGTGATACAGACTTCAATGTGTAAAATAAATCGCTGCTCTCATGAGGATAAATATTTGCAGTGCTGTTGTTTGAGGCTGTTAATCATGCGTGGCTCTCCCCTTTTTTCATCTCCACTCATTTTTAGGTGATAGGAAACAGGTTTCATTTCAGAAGATTCAGCTTCGCTTTATTAAACATTGTCTTACTGGCAGTGGCAAGTTAGTGTAAAGCAAATGTTTGACTTTAACAAGTGCATGAACCTATTGTAAAACGGCATCTTCACAAAAACACATCCATTTATTAACATGCATGTTTGCTGTTGTATTTTATTATTTATTTACATTATATTTTATTTACATATTTTATTATTAACCTAATTATTTTATTTACATATTTTAATTTGTAATTTAATTTAATTAATATATTAATAAAATGAATATATTGATTAATGTTAAAATTAATGAATGCATAATTAAATAAATAATATAGATACTCTTTTTATTTACATTATTATTTTATTTATTATTTATTTTATTTATATATATATACAATAAATATATTTAAATGAATTAGTTTTCATCATGCATAATTTAAATATTAATAAAATATATATAGCCCACACACACACACACACACACACACACACACACACACACACACACACACACACACACACACACACACACACACACACACACACAGATGTAGTTTGCTAGGCCTATGTGTCAGATTAATATTGGTGTATGGTTAAAAAATTATATGAATTATTTGAGAAGCAATTTTCTCTCCTGTGTCCATTGTAGTTTTATTAAACAGGAAATTGCCTTAGGTTTTATTCGGTGCGGAATTGTGATTTGATTTTGCCATTTCTAGTCAGTGGCAGGTGGCATTAGAGGAATGGTGAGGGAATTGTGAGGGGCGCATGATATAATTTTAAGTTTCAGAAAAGCGTATACTGCTGCGGGACAGAGTAGGCTACTGCTCGACAGTCTATGTGGCATTACGTCACGATAGTGTGGATTTGGAGGAGGACCACAAAGGCTTAGGGTGTCATTTGGCGAAGTGGGTCATCAGTAGGTTTTGTTTACAAATATCTCTAAGTTTTAAGTGCGTTCTGTATATCTGCTCATTTGTATCAACTTTCTAGCACACTGAAGGCCTCAAAATATGGATTAAAGCCATTAAACTCCCATTTTGATTTCGTGGGCGACTTTAAATTAAGGAAAAGATTAATATGGTTATAAAAGCAGATAAGGTTTATTTTCAAATGGCTGGCCAGATTTGCTGGTGAGGAATGTGTGATGGGAGTAAAAGCGTGTCTGTGGTGTCTGTCAAGGGAATGAAAGATGGGAGATTCTCAGTCTGCCTCTGGTCCTCCTCACACATCTGCGCCAACAGCTGAGCTGGGATTGGCATTAACTCTCGATTCTGTGCTTCTTCAGAAGAGTAAGAGGACGAAAGCAAGCCAGAACGTAGTACTTGAGTGGATGAGAGGGGGCTCTTTCTCTTCCCAGCGGCATTCACCCCGTGTTAACGGGCCGGATAATACCTCTCTGTGATCCACACAGACTTTATGGAAACTCTCGCTCACACACCCTGCGGTTTTATGGGGTGAGACCAAGAGAAAGTCTCAGTCATAAGCCACAGATGTCGTATACACACTTTACAGACTATATGCATGTGTGTGTTTCTTATTAAGTATTTATTAAAATAAATATTAGCAGTTCATATATCTATATTAAAAAATACTTCTTTTTTTAAATAGTAAAACAGCTGTTTTTGTTTAATTTGCATACACAGGCACACATGCCATGAAGTATAGTTGTATCTATGTTCTGAGTATAATGTTTTGCTTTGCTTAATTCAGCAAGCTGGACCTCTGACATATATTTGGAGAGGAAAACATGATACCAGAGAGGGTGGGGAGCTGGATTTCCTTTGCTGAAAAATCAAAGTAGGGCAGTAAGTGGCAGTAAGTGATGGATTCTAGTTGCTGTGTGTGTGTGTGTGTGTGAGTCCGTGTCTAAGTGTGTTTACTGTACGTCCGTGGAGCATAGTGCCACCTGGGTGTTAAAAGGCTCTAGCACAGAAGTGCGACTGATTTCTTAGACTTATGTCTCTCTCTCGTACATTTTCTCTCTGTCTGACTCGCCTCACTGTCTCTCCTCACTACATCAGCACTTTATGAGCCAGTAAGACAAACCAACCTTGATTCTTTTAAAGCCCAGGTTTCTTGACTCATTTAGAAGGCAGAAGGCTGAAAAAAAGTTTTTTTTTTTTTTTTTTTTTTTTATGAAGAAAAAGTGATGCTTGCCGTGCAAAAGTAGCAGTTAAGTGGTTGATTTTGTACGTTTGCCCACTGACAAAGAAATGATCAGTCTATAATTTTAATGGTAGGTTTATTTTAACAGTGAGAGACAGAATAACAACAACAATAACAACAAAATCCAGAAAAACGCATTTCAAAAAAGTCATAAATTGATTTGCATTTTAATGAGTGAAATAAGTATTTGATCCCCTATCAATCAGCAAGATTTCTGGCTCCCAGGTGTCTTTTATACGATTAGGAGCACTCTCTTAAAGGGAGTAATCTCAGTTTGTTACCTGCATAAAGACAACCTGTCCACAGAAGCAATCAATCAATCATATTCCAAACTCTCAACCATGGCCAAGACCAAAGAGCTGTACAAAGATGTCAGAGACAAGATTGTAGACCAGGGGTGGGCAAACTTTTTGACTCGAGGGCCAAGAACCCCAAGAACACCATCCCCACCGTCAAACATGGAGGTGGAAACATTATGCTTTGGGGGTGTTTTTCTGGTAAGGGGACAGGACAACTGTACCGCATCAAAGGGACGATGGACGGGGCCATGTACCGGGCATTGAGGCCAGCCAGGGCATTGAAAATGGGTCATGGATGGGTATTCCAGCATGACAATGACCCAAACTACACGGTCAAGGCAACAAAGGACTGGCTCAGGAAGGTCCTGGAGTGGCCTAGTGACAGAAGAGGTCCGATCTTCTGTCACGGGGGCGTGGTTGTAGTAATAATAATAATGAATATAAATGAAAGACAGGAGAACAAAACAACATCAACTCACTTTTCCCATTTAATGAACTTAAGATCGGACAAAACACAAGGGGAGAACTGAGGACTTATATATGAATGGGAACAAAAGAGCAAACAACATAATACAAATCAGGTGGGGACAATGAATAGTAATTAATAAACGAAAAACGGAACCAGACCAAATAAGGAAAACGGGAACTTCAGACAGGTAGACACGTGAAAAATACACACAAAAATGTGTCAAAATGCGGCGCTTAGTGATTATTCACGTAAACCCTCGTCAAATATGTAATAAATGAATGTAAAGAGTTGAGAATGAAAATACTTGTGTAACAGTAAATTGGATCCGTGCAGCTCTTAAAGTGACAGCGGGCTAATATTCCTGCTGCGACTGTGTGCTTTATATTAATCAAACAACAAAAGACAAATTCAAAATCACTCACTGCTCTTGACCGAAGGACTTTTGTAGCTTTAATAAGAAACAAAGGAAATTTAATTCTTACAGTGAAGACTATGCTGTTTTATTTTACATTAGGTTATTCAATTTATCTAGTAGGCTGTTAACTGAATACTTTAGACTTGCATAAAAAAAAAACAAAAAAAAACTTAAAGCACAGTTTGTTTCATTTGTGTGTTTTTTTTAATTCTATTGCATTCCTTTGCTTTTTTTATTACTGCCAGTTTAATTATTTTTTATTTTATTATTTAAAAAAACAAAATATATATATATACAAAGATGACTTGTTAACAACATATTTCTGCTGGGAAAATTTTATATGCACAAATTGAAAGTGAAACCAACGTTTTGTGTATTTTATAATGAGTTTATTTCTTATAGCCTACAAAAGTCCTCAAAGTGAAGAAAAAGAAAAATGCAATAAATCTTTTGTCATTTATAGAAGAATACTATAAGAAAACCCTAGCCTGCCTTTATGTACCTGTCTAGCCTGCCTTTATTTCTTCATGTACCTGTTCTGTATATTCTAATGTAAAAATGTACTGATATTGCCACGTTATTTGTATACATGGCTAATTGCTTAATAAATAATAAAAAATGCGAAAAAGTCCCCTCCGAACTTCCTGCTGCCCTGTATTTGCTCTCTCATTGGCTGTAGGTCACCGCCAGTGTTGGGCACGTTACTTTAAAAAAGTAATTAGTTATAGTTACTAGTTACTTCTCACAAATAGTAACTGAGTTAGTAATTGCGTTACATCATTATAAAAGTAACTAATTACCAGGGAAAGTAATTATTGCGTTACTTTTTACAAAATGTTCAAATGTCAAATAACTTTGGATGCCCCCAATATTAAATATGTTAAATTAATGAAATAGACACTAAAAAGAATAAATTATTATTATAAAACATTGTACATTAATCTACACTATTTATCTACTGACAATTATTATCAGTCAGTCAAGCATTATAATATAACATTATGATAATTTTATATTATATGATGATAGAACTTTAGTAATTAGAATAACCAAGTATGAATGCATATTTGTCATCAATATAAAACGCACTAAGGATTAATGAGCTGCTGGGTTCATGAATATTAATCACGTTGTCTGAGTTCGCTCGAATTGATTTGCTGAAATCAAAATAATAGGTGAGCGCCAGCCAATGAGATTGTCGTTTGCGCATTAGTTCCGCCCACTACCAGAGAAAGCGGCAGTTCTTAAAAGCTGAAGAATTCCAAAGGAACTCCGTTATTTTGACAGGACAATACAACACAGAATATCGTTTACATGTAGCGCGTCAATTCTGCATGTTATGAAAGACTCTCTTGCTCTGTATCTTGCGTGCGTGTGTGTGAGAGAAAGCGACGGCGAGTTGTGCGCCTTCACACTAGAGTTTACGGCACGTCAACACTGCGCATCCATTCAGATGAACTGAAAAATTAAATTCTAATAATATAATATAGTAACGCCACATTTTATTGTCAGTAACTGTAACGGGGGAAACAGTCATTCGTTTGATTACTCGTTACTGAAAAAAATAACGCCGTTAGTAACGCCGTTTATTCATAACGCCGTTATTCCCATCACTGGTCACCGCCAAAGTATTTTTCAGTCAGAACTCATTTCACACAGCAGGATTGTGAATCGCCCACAGGTCCAGATATTTAGCATGCCAAATATTTCACGGGCGTCGTCGATGCATCAGTGTTTCTCTCAGATCGCGTCTTTGGTAATTCACACTGCGCGACTGTCACTCACATGAATGAGCACCGATTTGCCTCCGATTTCGGGCATTTGTCGGCGATTTCGCAAAACCAAAAAAGCAAGTGAAAATCAGGGCTAAAATCGTACATTGTGAACTTGGCATTAGCAGAGCCACTAAAACAGGCCTCATGAAATAGGCTATAGGTTTTGGAACAAGTCTGTTATGTTTTGGACACACCACACCCCTAATTGGTGTTACCCGAGTTCCTGTTTTTCACTGATACTGTTTTAAGTGTGTGAATGTTTGTATCTTAAAATGATTGACTGACATGTTGTGTTCAGCCTTGTCTCCCTCAAAGGGCTCCTGTCAGCGGCCTTACACACCTGAACACTCTCGATAAAAACACAGAACAATGTCAAACACCTCGTCCTTATCCTTCCTTCACACGGCCTAAACCTTACACCATCCGCCCCCTCTTCACCTGTGTGTGGGTAACAGTACAGTTTTAAATCCGTTCACTCCAAACACAGATAATCGACAGGAGACATTAGCCGAGCACTTTGTCTGCTCTCCATTACGGCTATGGAGGTTCCTCTCAGGATGTATTGAATTACCCATAATTCCCTAAACCTGTCATTCACAGACAGACAGACAGAGTGTCAGGTATTCCGTGCATATAATGAGGTTTGGGAATGTTGGCAGAGAGGAATTTCTTCACCGCTCTCTTTCTGCTCTCTGTCATTAGATATGCACCTGGCTCTCTCTGAGCTAAGTGCAGGTATGAAAGTTAAAACGTTTCCTCCTTTAAAGATGAGAAGGGGGATTAAAAACATATCATTAAACATGGACTTGGCTCAAACAAACAGGACTAAATACAGAGTTTCACCCTTTTAAAAGTCTGCAGAACATTTGAAAGCTTTTTTACTGTACTCTTTCCTCTGTCTAACAATGTGGCGATACTTGATATCCTTTTTAGTTGCCTTTACCATAACAGACAGAGTGCAACAATCCATGCATGATGATGATAACCTTCATGAGCGGCTGTGGATATTAAAAAAAAACCTGCCTTAAGTCAGACTTATAGACTGTTAGAAACAGTTGTTGAGGATTAGAAATTAAATTTGAGATTGCATTGTTATGACATCGTCTATGTGTCTGCTTTTGTGCCGTGTGATTGGGCGTATAAGTTGAGGCCAAAGGACTGTCCAAATTTTCATATGAAAACTATTCAACGAGTTCAAGTAAAGGTCTGCTTTTCCTTTCTCTGCATATGTAAGCTGTCAGTCATTCAGTAATGTCCTGAGGCAAATATAATGTATTCGCAACAAATGAGGGAAATAAGATTTTACAAATGTTTTCATTATAGGTATTGAGATGGGTTGTATACACATTACCGGGTCACAGAATCCCATATACACAGTTATGACTGGAATAAATTGAGTTTTTTTGTAAACGAAAACAAATTTTTTTTTATTTCAGTCTGTGTGAGTAAATGCATGTCATTAAGTTTATTTATTCACTAAAAATACTTTAACTTACTTACTTTTAACTGATTTTTCCCAACCATTAATTATCAATTTCCATGTTTACGTTACAGACCATGCAGCACATTTTCACAATGGAAACCTAAAGGTGCTCTGAGGAGTTTTCAGGTTTTACACATGAAGAAATGAACATAAGTTTTATTAACTATCATTAAAATTTTACTCACATGAGATATAGACTCCAAACTCTAGTCAGTCTTCTAGAATAAATTTCTTTGTGGGACAAGTGAAATGTTAAGATCACATGATCACAGCTGTTACTACTACTACTACTGTTTCTGATGATAATTATAGAAATGTGAATAGTAAAACATTTACTTTTACACCAATAGGTATAAGGTCCCACTTTATATTAGGTAGCCTTAACCACTATGTACTTACATTTAAATTAATCATTTGATACAATGCACTTATTGTGTACATACATGTTTTTACATTGTACTTATATTTTTCAAAACTACCTATATGTAATTACATCTGTAATTAAGTTCTGTAATTACATTTATAATTACACTGTCAACCCATCCCTTACACCTTAACCCACTCTTAAACCTACCCATACCACCAAACCTGCCCCTAACCTTACCCGTATCACACCTCAATAGCAAGGTGTTTTGCAATACAATATGACCACAATACATTGTACTTATTTATTTTTTTTGATGTAAGTACATAGTAGTTAAGGCCACCTAATATAAAGTGTAACCGGTATCAGTATAATGGCAAAGACCACTGGGACAAATAAGCCTCAGCAAACACAAACAAAAGCATTTACATTTTGTGTGAGTAGCACCTGTCACTATTTGCACTTAACAGTAGTGTAAAGAAATGCTGTTTTTTGCTATTTATCCTCTGTGTAAACAGTCTTTGTCTTTTTTTATTTTTTTATGTCTTTTTTTTTTATATAGAAATAGCCTTGGCGTTATTTTGCATAATTCAGCTTCAGTCATTAGAGTACAATTAGAGTCATGTGAAATAATAAATGAATGCTGCCAAACTAATTTAGCTGCATTTCAGTTCAATCAGACCTTTTTAACCATATTTTCGTTACTTATAACAATATTTTTTTTAGCTTTTGAATTGTTCTGTTTTAATGAACAAAACAGTAGCTGTACAGCTTGCAGCCATGGGAGCTGAAATTCTAAGATCCATGGGAGGTGAATGTAATATAATGTAACTGGGCTATATGAAATATTGAAGCCAGAAAAATATGGGGTCAAATGATAGGATATTATTATCTTCTCTAAAAACCAGTGTTAGTCCAACCGCCACCTTGAAAATTATACGAATTACTTGTAATACCACAAGGACAAATTTTCGTTGTGTGTTATGATTATGAAAACATAACATAGCCTTGGTGTCTGCGTGTGCTTATGTTGATATGAACATTATTTACACAGAGCGAGGGGTAACCCTTACACCCGACTACAACCACAGCGAAAAGATTGACCCCTGCCAAGAATAACACAAATACGTAACCCGAGCTCATAATAATGAACTTGGTCTGACCTGTAAGGCTGAACATTAAAATAATGTAGTGGACTATGTCTGTGGTAGGTGTAGGAATCCATCCAGGAGATGTTTGCAAGAGACAATAGGTGTAATGTCAAAGAAGAGGAAAAATGTGTCTTTGTGGAGGAGGAAGAAAACTTTAAAAACTTTGTAAAAAAGTTATATTGTTTGATATATGAACTTACAAGACTCAGGCATTACCCAAGAGCTCCCATGCTGATATCCTCGTGACACTTGCTCTCTGAGATCGCTCCCTCAGCCCCTTTAAATCTGCTCTACATGTCATGAATGCAGTATGATCCATCATAATCAAAGCTATCTGTGATGCCGCCTTGTTCTTTAAATAAACAGACAAATCTGACTTATCTTTATGTTAGAGTTAGAGATATGTCTGTCTGCTGTTGATAAATGTGCAGTATTAGAGGAACATTCCTTAGTGACAATGTGTATCTTTATCAGATGCCTAAAAACTAGATGTGTTTGGGTTGCATTATAGGTCTTTGAAATATATGTAATATATATATATATATATATAAACACTATTTGCGTTGAATTCAATATGGTGATTGATGTTCAACAAATAAATATGCTGCAATCTAAAAAAAAAATCTTGGTTAGCAACAATCCAGTTTGTGTCATTTTTGCTGGGTCAAAAAGGGATGAACCTGGTGCTGGGTTGTTTTGATCCAACATTCTGGGTTGTTGTTTTAACTCAACTATTGTAAAAATAACCCAAAATGGGTATGGTTAATAAAAGTCACATAACACATGCAGAATAATTACAGTAACAATACAGGAAACTGAAAATAAAAATAAAAATACAAGCAATAGTAAAAACAAAATGTGTGGGAGTGAGAGAAAGTGAAGAAATGAATGACAACTTATTCGGTTAATTGAAGTTGCTTTTTTTTTTTTTAACTTTCAGTGAACATTGCTGAATAAATATTGAATACCTTGGGTTTAAGACTAAATTTAACCAGTTATTTGTCTAATTTTTTTTCTTTTACACCAACCACAATAGTCTGTCTGTGGCCAAAGCATTAAGGTTCGAGTGCCATCAAGAAACACTCAGAAAGCCTGTAATAAATAGTAGAAACATTTCCAACCTTGCATAATTTGGTTTCTGCTTATAAATGATTTTTAACTCAAACTAGGTCTAATTCAATAACCCAGTGTTTTTAAGGTGTATAACCATTTTATGTACAGATCTGTCATAGTCCTCATAATATATAAAGATGTAATGCATAATAATGGTGACATTTCTCAGTAGGTGATTGAAAGTCTGACAGTAATTCTCTTTAAATTTATTGTCAAAGATGGTGAATTTGTTCCAAAATTTGTTGCTTTGGAAAAAGCAGTGCTATAAAAGATGAATTTGAGATGAAACTTCTCAGGGAGGA
This sequence comes from Acrossocheilus fasciatus, assembly GCA_036784905.1. Taxonomy (NCBI): domain Eukaryota; kingdom Metazoa; phylum Chordata; class Actinopteri; order Cypriniformes; family Cyprinidae; genus Acrossocheilus; species Acrossocheilus fasciatus. Next base: position 5,928,803 of record CM071955.1, read on the forward strand.
TTAAGCACAGCACGCTGTCAGCACGCTCAAACCCTCGCTGAGAACACTGCTAATAATCTACGTAAATTCACTAGCTGGTTGTTGGACAACATAGTATAAGACCCTCCATGGCCCCTTTTCATTCACTCTTTCACTCGTTCCTTCATTCAAAATGATAGGACTATTTTGAGAGCCCCTGATCTGAAGTGTGTGAATCCTTGTTCTAATTGATTCCCTGCTGACAGAAATCTCCTAATGAAGACAGACTACTACAGTTTTCTCACTCTCTCCCACAATTTCATGGCACTCTGTTGACTAATGAAGCAGAGATTCAGACATGATTGTCGCCCCAGCCGAATACTATTTGTTGAAGAAGTGAGAAAGGGAGATGGAGACAGAGCAGATGAAAGATGGTGTGAGAAAATAAAAGAAAGGCATTTGAAAGAAGGCTGAAAGTGGCTGCCCTCATCAAGCTGACCTTTTGTTTAGAGACAAACAGATTTATAAAGAGTGGGAGAAAGTATGTGTGTTGGTGGACAAAAGAAAGGACTTGAATAGAGCAGCAGCTGATGCAGAGCTGCTGAAATGCATAGACATGCCTGAAAGAGACCACAGTAAAGCAGCTGAACATTTGCTTGGGATTTAACAAGAGCTCAAACACACACACACACACACACACACACACACCCACCCACACCTCCCACAGATGCCCTGCCACTCCCTTAGATGACTCCATCTAACTGTCCACTCCATCACAGGTCCGCAGCAGCAGAACTTTCCTCTCTCATCATGAAGACTGCCGAGGAACCAGACAAACAAAGACAGAGGAGCAGACATCAGCGTCTCCAGATGGGGTGGTTCTCCAGTGTCTGGTGGTTTACATTGGTGATGCTCTTCTTCTCTCTGCCGGATGTGAACTCTATGAAGGAGAGTGTGCCAAGAGTTAAACTCGGCTACAAAGGTAAAGTTTGTCCTTATGACACACACTTTTAAACTTTATTTAACATTCTGTTTATTCCAAAAAGCTTTTACATTGCTCTATGTAGATGATTTCTTTCTAAGATTATCTATTAAATCTTTAGTGTTTTGCTGAATTTCCATGTATTTATTTTAAACATCTGCTGGAACATTTGTCATTTTTAAAGGATACATTTTGAAGTACATGTAGGAGTGTGATGAGAGGTTTACAACTCACTTGTATGAGGTCAATATTTAGACTTTGCATGTGACTGATTGAGTGTACATAAGGGATGTGCTTGATATCACAGTAGCAGTATGCACATTTTGTATATTGTTTTTACTGGAAGCACACATATATACACACTTCACTATCTAAATGATATATGTCGTAGACATCTATTGTTTTTATATGAAGCTGATTTTAATTTCTATAGACAAAATTATTTTTAAAAGAAAAACTAATATCTTTAGAAAAATATTATCTTTGCTTTTATTTATTTATTTTGGTCCTTACACTGTAGATATTCCTTCTATACACTTATACATTGTCTTATTTCATAACGGTGCTCAGACAAACCATTTAGCAATGACCTAGCAGCCACTCAGAACACCACAGCAAACATATTGCAATGCCTTGGCAACAACATACAACCATAGGAAAAAGAGAATAGATTAATTTGAGATGAATCTTTGCCAGTTTATATGCTTTGCCAGTTAATTTAAACCATTCAAGTGCAATAAGTCGTGAAAGAGAACTAGATATGTTTTTTTGCGCCTTATTGCACTTAATTGATCAAATAAACACAAAACTATGTCAAAATGGCTGTTGTGATTATTCATGTAAACACAGTAGGTTGTCTTAAGTGAACGTAAACAGTTGGATATGTTTCATAAGATAAGGTCTGCGCATTAGCTTTTAAAATGACAGCGTCTAATATTCTTGCTGCTTTCGGTGTCATTGATGTTAATCAAACAACAAAAGATGGTAACACTTTATTTTACGGTGTCCTTGTAGCACATTACATGTAATTACTATTATAATAACAATAAATTATTCATAATTACATGCAAGTAACCCTAAGCCAAACCCTAACCCTAACTCTAATCATATTCAGTGGGGAAAATAAATTATTTGAACCCCTGCTGATTTTGTATGTTTGCCCACCGATAAAGAAATGATCAGTCTATAATTTTAATGGTAAGTTTATTTTAACAGTGAGAGACAGAATAACAACAAAAAAGTAAAAAAAAAAAAAAAAATGCATTTCAAAAAAGTTATAAATTGATTTGCATTATAATGAGTCAAAACATGACTTAGTACTTGGTGGCAAAACCCTTGTTGTCTATCACAAAGGTCAGACGTTTCTTGTAGCTGGTCACCAGGTTTGCACACATCTCAGGAGGGATTTTGTCCCACTTCTCTTTGCAGATCCTCTCCAAGTCATTATGGTTTCAAGGCTGACGTTTGGCAACTCGAACCTTCAGCTCCCTCCACAGATTTTCTATGGGATTAAGGTCTGGAGACTGGCTAGGCCACTCCAGGACCTTAATGTGCTTCTTCTTGAGCCACTCTTTTGTTGCCTTGGCCGTGTGTTTTGGGTCATTGTCATGCTGGAATACCCATCCATGACCCATTTTCAATGCCCTGGCTCTGACGGTACATGGCCCCGTCCATCGTCCCTTTGATGCGGTGCAGTTGTCAACAGCAGTGGATCAAATAATTCAAAATCAGCAGTGGATCAAATAATTTTTTTCCCCCCACTGTAGTTAAGTACATGTAGTTAATTAATATTACTCATTCCTTAAATGTATAATTACACTGTAACAAGGACACCCTAAAATAAAGTGTAACCTAAAAGACAAAGAGACTGGACTGGATAACTTTAGTAGCTTTAACAAGAATCAGTGTATATTTAAATCATACAGTGAAGACTATGCACTTTTATTTTACATTTATTAATTTTTTGTAGCATTTCTTCTGACCAATGAAAAATGTCAAGCACTGTATTTCATTTGTCTTTGTTCTATTATATTTATTTGTTTTATTGCTCAAAATAATTTTCTATTTCTTATTTTATTACTTCCTGTTTAATTGTCTTTAATAAGAACTTTTTGCTTGCGTCAGTTAGACTACTATTAGTTTTTGCTGTGATATTAAAATTAGTGGCACAAATTGAAACATTTCAACAGTATCTTACATTTTTATAACATAACTTTATTTCCAGCTAAAGTAACTTTAAAATTACTCATATCATAATGTAAGATTTGGGTAATATCACCAACCCTGATCTTTCACATGTAAAAATCTAGTTTAGTGCATTCCATGTACACCTGCATTTGTTTGTTTATGAGCATAGTGCAGTATATTTTGCAGCGTCAGACATTCTAGAACAAAATTACCATTTCATAATGAGAGGTTAAATAAGGACTTGACGACTAAGGTCTGGGATTTTACCCAGTACCTCACTGTAACTGTCTGCATCTCTTGTGGTATTTGCTAACCACGGTTTCATGCTGTGAGCACCCTCCCTCCCTCTACCTGTGGTTGTGTTTGATCGCTCGACTGCAGCTGCGGCTTCAAAGGTTTGATAAGTCAATAAGGCGTTAACTCTCTGATCTCAACAGCGATCCCACGAGCACAGCACATTTTAGCTTATCACTGGAGTTACGCTGACAACACCATAGCAGTGCCACACTCTCAAACACACACACACACACACACACACGTGCGCACACACACACACACACACACACACACACACACGTGCGCACACACACACACACTTACTTATGCTGTGTGTATTATGGGTGGGATAAATGCATGATGCTATAAAGTAAGTGAGGCGTAAACGAATCAACTGTTAAAAGTAACAACATGTCCTTACTCATTTAAGTGCACTGACACATGGACACTGTAAAAGTCATGTATACCTTGTCCACAGTTGTAGACACATGATAAATCTGCACTGGGCTTTACAACATCAGTAGCAACTCTGATTAGATACCATGTTGTTCTAGAACATGTTTTTGATAGTGCTGACAAGTGATAAAGAATCCATTAGACATTAATGTTTTTTTCTAACCAACAAGAAGAGATAAAAGTCATTTTCTCTGCTTGTTTCTTTTCTTTCTCTTTTTCATTTTCTTCTGTGTTCAGTCCCTGCTTTGATTTGAGGAGTTAAGTGAATGCAGCGTTTGTTTTATGCGACTGGGGGAAATAAAAGTTATAGCTCCTTAAAGACTGACCCACAGCATGCCAGCACTACTGAAACAGACCTTCATCCGTATCAGGAAACTCATGCCAATAAAAATATGAATGACTGTGCAGGGGCGTCTGTTTATTTTCGGTTTCTTTAGCATAAAAATCCTACATGCTGTGTGTCAGTTTGCCATAGCTGAGCTGGCGAGAATGACGTGAATGAGAGGAGAGAACAGACAGCTGTCTGACTTGTGCTAGAAATTATGTTTTGTGCATGCAATGACTGAGCTCTTGAAGAGATTTTCTTGAAGTGTCTACAATTGAAATTTGAATGTTGAACTGTGTTTTATGTTGGGTTTTTTTTGAGAGACAGATAATAAAGAAACCTTTTTTTATATATAGATTAAAGTACAAATAAACAATAAATAAATAAAATAAAATAAATTCATTTTAAATAAAATAAATAAACTTTAATTTTTGTGAGAAAATTACATATGTTAATCTATATCTAACAGTAAACATCCTTTAAACAAGATAAATTTACTGGGAAGCCCAACTATGCAATAAAAATAAATCACTTAATAAATAAAAGTGTTTTAAAAGTACTTTAGTTTATTTGTCTTAACACATTGCCATTGTTTTTCTGTTTTGAAGCATAAATCTAACAAATCTAACAAATATTAGTATAAAAATTATATATATATATATATATATATATATATAATTTTTTTATACTAATATTTTTATATATTAGTGCTGTCAAACGATTAATTGCATCCAAAATAAAAGTTTTTGTTTACATAATATATGTGTGTGTACTGTGTGTATATATTATGTATATATAGAAGCACACACATACAGTATATATTTTGAAAATATTTTGTGTGTGTATATATATATATATATATATATATATATATATATATATATATATATATATACACACACATTATATAAACATAACCTAAGTTTCTTAAATATATACATGCATGTGTTTGTATTTATATATACATAATTAATATACCCAGTACACACACATATATTATGTGAACAAAAACTTTTATTTGGGATGTGATTAATATATATATATATATATATATATATATATATATATATATATGTGTGTGTGTGTTTATTTATTTATTTATTTATTTTATTTTGTTTTATTTTTTGAATAGTCATTTAAAACTGTCTATAATATCCTACACATTTTGTATAATATATTGGCTCTTGCTGGGCCTTTTTTTTTTTTTTTTTTTTTTTACAAGTTTTTAACCTACACTGAGCAGGTCAGTTTGATCTTAAAACTTGCTGTTCCGCTCCATGTTTGGTCCTGTTTGGAGAGGATGCAGAAGTACAGTCTTTCACAATCCATCATCTGAGCAGATTCTCTCATAAAAACATCGGGACCATTTCTGTATCACTGCACTACATTAAAACAGAGTGTGTTATTATCCAGAAGTATGCAGGGCTGTGTGCACACCTCAAGGCCGATCGGCAGTAAGTTCCTCTTGTTTTTCTCTTAAAGGAAGGCTAAAAGGGAACATCTGATCTACGTTAGATATAGTACATCTCATAATGTTCTCTGGAGTCAACTAAACAATATTCTTTCTGTCGCTAACATCACTCCTAGCTGACAATGTCCAGTGAAACGCATCAAAATATTATCTTCAGGTTGTGTAAATATTTCTATTAAAGACAAGTCTCCCTTGGCACGGGGGTCTTGAGTGAGGGTAATTGATTGTTTTATGAGTGGCATATTTTTGTGTGTTTGACATAAAGTGTACATGCATGATGGTATAGACATGCATGGCAGAGTCGTGAACGTGAAACATGCAAACACAATGCCTTGTTTTGCAATAGGAAAACAGCAATTTAAGAACTCACAGTATAGTTTACAATGAATTTATAACTACATGGCTCCCAGTTGCCTGTAGCTCTCTAAACAGATGTAAAACAAGCAGGTCATAAATATAGTCATGCGTCTTCCTAATGTACTGTACACAGAGTTACACTATTTTCCACTAGTTTGGCTCTCTTCCCAAACCACAGGCTGGATATTGATTACACCTAAGAGTGTAATCCTTTACCGTCTGAGAAATCTTAAAAGAAGTCTTGCTCTGTGACATTAGTGCTCTGTTTTTGGCGAATAGCTGGGGGTACCTTCATTTGTCAACTCCTCAAATTGTGCATTACTTCATAGGTTTGTATTTCACTCATCAACCTTTATGCTTTGCCATTGCCTGAAGATAAATTATGTACCTGTAGGGCTGAAATAGCTTGCAGTGTGAAGGTTGAACTGTACAGCACAATGTAAAGATTGAACTGAATGGACAATGCTTCCTTTATGTTTCCACAGGGAGTCTGCATTTCTTATAAGAATAATTATTAAGCCACTACGATCAGCAAACCGCAGAAGTGTAGGATTACACTACAAGCTTATAAAATTGGACTTTTAAGAAGTTCTTTTTAGAGTCCGTTCAGTCTGTGGCCATTTTGGCAACAGCCCGTCTAGACATGGAAGTATAACTTCTTTGCCAAGCTTGCGTTTCAAAATATTACAAATCACAAAGAGTATTAAAAGGGTATGCAACTTTTGTATCTTCTGCTGAAATAAACAGTTCATTTATTTATTTATTTATTTATTTAAATTTGAGCTAACATGCTTGCATGTTCCAGGGCAGATGAATGAAAATAGTTCATTTTAAAATCCGCATAACATTCTTTCTTCTGTGGTGCACAAAATAAGTTATTCATATCAGAATGTCTAAGATTCCCTTGTTCATTCAATAAACATGAACGGCGACCACAGCTGTAAGACAAATATTGGTGAATAATGACATAAATATGCATATTTGAGCTGTCTGGACTACTTTTACTACTTTTTTGCTTTACAAACCTTGGTTCCCATCCCCTTCTGTTGAATGGAAACAAGCAGCTCAAACATTCTGCTAAATGTCTCCTTTCATATAGAAGAAATCATATACTGTAGGTTTGAACTTTATCCCTTTAAAGGCAAAAGATCCATTTTCTCCTCATTATATTGTCTCTGATATTACTTAGGAAAGAACATTTAATCTTTGTAATGGATTTGTCAATGCACATCTTAAATATCCTCAAAAAACATTGTCTAGCTGTTATTTACAGACTACTGCTTTTAGGGGATGCGAGAGTTGATTCCCTGAGGGGTCCAGATAAAGCTCCAGAACTCCAGATAAACCTCTGTAGACTTCATTGCTAAGCAGGGATCTTTCAGCAGGGCTCTGACCTTAAGCTGTTTGCGGAGTAGATTAGTGTCAGCTAGTCAGGCATTAGCATGAATGGGGTTTTATTTTGGAGAGGAATTTTTGTCTTATAAATATTGATCAGAAATGACCTGTCCTCGACCCTGCACCCCAGAGAATAAATAGTTAAGTCCTAGGATTTATTCAGCTTCTTGACGCTCTAGACTCATAACCCTGACGCCCCATGACCCACCCCTCACGTGGCTGTTTAAACGATGTATGTACATGGCAGACATGCAGGGAGGTAGCTGAAAACTGAGAGATGGAAAGAATGAATGTGAAATGGTGTGTATATGTGAAATTCAGAATTCAAAACTGAAGAAAAAGAGGATCAAAAAACATAAACGAATCTACAGACCTGCTTTCCATGGTGTTTAAGTGCACACTGCCAGATTTTCTTGCTTTGAGGCTACTGGCAGATGGCTATGTTTGTGTGCAAGGAGAGCAGAACATAGGGTGGAGAAATGTTAGGACTCTGTCCAAGTTTACTAAAACTGCGTGCTTTAGTCAAATGCCATTACGTGTTTCAAAAAAATCCTAAGAATTATGTATCTAGAGAGTTCAGCTTGTACGTACCAAAGAGAGTATGAACAAGGCTTAACAACGTCACCTTTGCAGATTTTCCACCTCTCTTATGATGGTGTTGATAGCCTGGAACTTTTAAACTTATTTGTGTTATCATGACAGCTTTTGGCTTACGTTCGTTGTGTGCAAACGCCAATCTGAACTCAGCTGTCTAAGCTGTTAACCGGCACTCTTCAGCGAGAATAACAGAATGTGTCATTGCTCCCTCAGAGAGCAGAAGAAGTGAAATCTGAAACCTACAGCAAATGAACCATCGAGCTAATCTGCCGCTGTGTCGACGTGTGAGAATTGATAGGTGGAGCAATTAGATCCAGCTGAATTTTCAGACAGCTCAGAGGCTTTTGGTTAATGTTCGGCAGGTGAAGTAAGGGCTAGAGGAGGGAGGTTTAGTAGAAGGGCTGATTTTAAAGAGAGGATGAAACTTTATCAGTATAGAATCAGAACACGTAGATGACAGATAGCCCCGAGGTTATGGCTACTGTAGATAATATTGAATATAGAAGTAACAAAGTCTCTCATTTTATTAGAAGAGTGAGAGATTCAGGAGACAGGGCAATAGCGGTGATATGATAAAATTTTCGATTTATTCCTACACTGCAATGCTTAGACAAATGCACAAGTCTCTATTCTGATACACAGGTTATTTAGTATGTTTGTGCATATAGTACATGCTATGTGTTTATTTGTATGTATTCACCCTCATTTGACTTCTTCAGAGCTGATCCATTCTCGAAGCATGGTGCCATTTGTGGGGTCCAGCGAGGGGCAGCGGTTTCAGACAATCCTATTGGATGAAGAGAGAAGCCGATTACTGCTGGGAGCCAAAGACCACATCTACCTACTGGACCCAGACGACATAAATAAACACCCCAAAAAGGTAAATACACACACCGTAAAAGGCTCACACCTGCAGACATGCAGAATCAGGTCTCCGTGAAAAGGAACGTAAAGACTTTACACAATGTGTGGTCTGGGGCGAAACGTAACACATTTTTCCATAGAATAATTTAGAAGAGCATTCACTCACTCTCAAACTGGTTGACTTTATTTTCTCATTTAGTGAATAGAACTATATCAAATGCAAGTTTTGAGTGAAACGTTGTGCATAAACTAGATCCTGTATATTTTTTTAAAGAAAAATGGTGCTTGCCAGTGCAAACGTTGCTGTTTTGATCAGTGCAGTACTATTAATTTCCAGAGTGTTGTTCGTAGGTGGTCGCTTTACTGGTCCAAGAGCCTATCCCCAAGTCAGATTCATTTAATAAATTTGATGTTTTTATGTATTTGTCTGTCTTTTGTCAAACAGGTGCATGTTTTATTATGAGAACAAAATTATTTTCCCTTTTTTTGTTATAAATCTGTTGACTTGTCGACTGGTAATACTCCTGTGCTTGGACAACATAATCTGGTTTAAACTAAGAACAAATCAAAACTGTTTATACCGTTTTAATCTCACAAAAATTCCTGATAGCATGGTGTGGGAGTCTCTGGATATGTTTAGCTTATGAATACATTCATGGTAGTAGTATGCTTATGTGTCTCTGCATGTCTCTGCCTCAGGAGTTCCTTTAGATCACTTTGTACTTTCACTTTAAGAAGTTCTCACAGTTATTTCACTGTCACATCTAGACATTCCCACAGGATCAACCTACAGAGCTCCTGAGACGGCCCTACCAAAATATTTTTTTTGTCTTTCTCACATACAAGTAAAGACACCCATACAGCAAAATTATATATTTTCAGATGCATTTCAAAATAAACCAAAAATGGCAAAACCAGCAGGTGGAGGCAGAGATTGAAATGCAAAAAAGGCCTTTCTGATGTGTTGACCTGTGTGTGTGTGTGTGTGTGTGTGTGTTTATGTAATGTGTTTGTCTGTTCATGCACTTGTTCTCATTTGTATAGTGGAGTTTGCGTATTGAGCCCATTTTCAATTTGCGGTAGGCATGCCAATCTTCAAAGCACCATCATGTAAAGTCGTCTCACGAGCATGTGTAATCATGGATTGCTTATTACATGTAGAGACGGCTCTGGTAGGTCAAGGTCAAAGGTCAGGCCTGTGTGTGCTAAGCGCTTAAGCTTTTTATAACATGTATGCAGAGACAGGGCCTGCAGCCCCTTCATCACTCTTTATCTGTACGTCATCCTCCCTCTTGTGAGCTTAACCCAGAACTCATGTTTGTACAATATTTCATGTGTACAGCTTTTCATCTGTTAAATACACAATGGATTAAACTCTGTTTAAAATACTACTTTGAGTCTCAGTTTAATCTTAGTCTAAATCAAAGTTTTTGTACAGTTTACACTTCATGGTTGAATTACCTTTCTGAAACAACTCCATGAGAGACAATTGTAAACACTTATGATCACTATATAAATTACAAGGTATGTGTTGCTTGCATTTTTACCTGAATTGACTTCCTTTTTGTCTGTATGTTTCTCACGTCCAGCTGAGCTGGCCAGCTCCAAGAGACAGGGTGGATATGTGTATACTGGCTGGCAAAAACCCTCTTGTAAGTATCAGTCAGGATATATGTCTGTTGAATGAACATTTCAATACACAGCCTGTCCTCTCTAACTTGGGTGGCCATATGTGGCGTTTATATGTGCCACGTCCTGGCCAGGATTTTAATAATGCCTAAAACATCCAAAGTAGTTTGACCAGTAACATGCAGGTATTGTACAAAACAGCCAAAACCTGGATATTTTAGGCAATATAGAAATCCTGGCAAGGACGCTTCTGTAAAAATGGCCTGTATGGTCACCCTATCTCTAACTCAAACCTGTCTTGTAAAAGAGAACTGTAAACTATTTGCTTCAGACCTCCACTGCATTTCACTGCATATATCATGATTTTCACAAAAATAAAGCTGCACAACTGTTTTCAACACTGATAATAAGAAGTGTTTTCTTACCAACCTTTAAACAGTAGTGTATATAATATCACTTCATCCCAAAGGGATTTTTAGTGAATGTATTAAGTCAGTCCCCTAAACCAAGGTATTTTTAAACAGAATATTGATTATTTTGCCATCTGAAATTCTTTTTGTAAAACACCTAAGCAGTATGCTGATGATATCTTTCATGATAAAGACCACTTTGTTAGATATTCTGCTATGCAATGACATCAATACACTAAATGTGTTATAAATACCCAAATCGTTTTTAAGGCCACTTCACATGCTCACATTCTCTCTCTTTCTCTCTCTACCTCAGACCGAATGTGCTAATTTCATTCGAGTTTTACACAGCTATAACCGAACTCATGTCTACGTCTGTGGTACTGGAGCGTTCCACCCCACCTGTGCTTTCTTAGAGGTCAAAGGTCACAAAGAGGTAAGGAATTAAATTATTGACTGTTTACACACAGATTACATTGAGTTTTTTTTGTTTGATTCACTGGTTTTCTTGAAGTCATTTAACCTGTATGGTAAATAGTAATGGTGAGTGTTTTGTGTAATCATTAGGACAGCTGGCTGCACCTACACAGCAACACTGTGGAATCTGGCCGAATGAAATGTCCTTTTGATCCACACCAGCCCTTTGCTTCAGTACTCACAGGTGAGCCTGAATCTAACAGATCTTCCTTCTCTAAACACAAACCTGATGCAAAAGAGCATTTTACTCTTTGCACGTGATCAGCTTTCTCCCACGGAAAACCTGGTTCCTCTGTACCGTCTGTCAGACATTTGTTTTTGGCTTCAAGTTAAACTGACCATGGAGGGCTGAAGAGAAATGTCACACTCTGTCAAGAGTACCAGCTGTTAACTTGACTTTTTTTTTCTTGCGTTCCATTTTTGTGGGTTGTATTGAAGCCTGAATTTTTCCAGCTGAACAAAGTTTGATTAATTACAGCCATTAGTCAGATCCTTCCTTCTTACCAGAAATTGGATTGCTATAATGTAATCTTCATAAAAAGACCTGAACTAGGAAAGTTTAAAAAAAATAGTTTACTCAAAAGGGAAAATTGTCATCATTTACTCATATCATTCCAAGACTGACTTGCATGAAGCACAAAAGGAGTTTTGAGGAAATGTAATGCAATGAAAACATTTTGGGACAAGCTCCAAAAAAAGTTTCTTAATAAAATATACAAGCACATGCACACCGTACAAGTTGCAGGTCGGAAGATATCAAAGTTGTGTAAAGAGGATATATACACTCACTTGCAAATAAACTACTTTATTTAATTAACCAACATTTTTGCAAAGAGTTCTTGCCAAAAAATTGGTTAATTAAATAAAGTAGTTTATTTGCAAGTGAGTGTGTGGTTATTTATCCTCTTTACAAAGCTCCAAAGTTAAAATCCAAAAATAGTATTGCAAATGAGATTTTTTACTTTTGGTTGAACTCCTCCTTCAACAGTGTGGTTGAGTGTGTTTGTTTATTTACATGGACAGCCATAATCAACAGTGAGCAACTCTTGGAGAACACAGAGCATCGAGATTTGCTCCAAACCACATACATAGAGAGAAGGGTGAGGTAGGGTGGAGGCCCAAACACCAAATGATAACTCGGATAGAAATCGCTGAGTGATTCTAAAAACATAATCCATAAACCCATTTTAGCTGTCATGGATATTATGGAGATGGTCATTTATTTATGGAACATATTGGGCTTATATATCACAATCTGAAAAAAATGATACAAAATTTTTTCAAAGGTAAGTGGTTGCAAACAATTTATTTTAGCTACATTTAAATAAAAAAAAAAAGGTTGAAAGTTAGTCAACTAAATTTGTTTATTTAAATGTAGCTAAAATACATTGATTGCAACCACTTTGCTTAAAAAAAAAGTAAATTAAATGAAAAAATTTTTTTAGTGCACGTGTGAGGAAAAGAGAACAAGAGAATGCTGATGGCGATGGCTTGATGGTCAGCCGTAGTAAACGTGCCTACAGCCCAAGTGACCGCAGCTCAATGTTTACGCTGAGATGCTCCCTTTTTATGTTTTCAGATCAGTATCTTTATGCTGGCACGGCGTCTGATTTCCTGGGCAAGGACAGCACGTTTAGCCGCTCTCTCGGGCCGCCCCCAGACCAGCAGTACATTCGCACCGACATCTCTGAGGACTACTGGATCAACGGTCAGCGCTCTGCACTAGTCCGCTTCAATACACTCATACCAGCACTCAGTGAATGACATACAACCTGTGTTTAGTTTAGTTTTTAGGTTTAATTTATTGTCCTTGAAAAGCTCTGAATGAGGGAATTTTGCAGTGATGGTTTACATGTTGCATTTTTGTTTTTGAAAGAAATCAGTTATGCTCACTTAAGGCTGCATTTATTTGATCAAAGCATACAGTAAAACATCAATATTCTGTAATAGTATTACAATTTAAAAGGACTGTTTTCTATTTTGGTGTTTTTGTCAAAATGTAGTTTTTTTCCTGTGATGCAAAGCTTATATTACTCCAGTCTTCAATGTCACATGATTCTATAATTTTATTATACTAATTTGGTGATTAAAAAACATTTCCTATTATAGTCAATGTTGAAAACAATTGTGCTGCTTAATATTTTTTCAGGATTCTTTTATGAAATATAGAAAGTAAAATAAAAGCATTTATTGGAAATATAAATCTTTTGCTTTTCATAGAATTAATGCATCCTCTCTGAAAAAAAGTATTCATTTCTTTCCACAAAAAAGAAATCTTACTTACCCTAAACTTTTTTGTACCCTAAACGGTAGTGTATATAAAAACAACATTTGGCCACACACATAAGCTCACACTCATGCTAAAATACATACAAAACATAAGTGACAGAATGGGGAAAACCAAAACCACAGAAAAGAGCAAAGGCACAGTCATTAATATACTGATACCACAAACTGATTTATTCTCACAGTCTGTGGATAAGTTATTACGGCATTAAAATATGCCACATTTGAGGCGTTGCCTGTGTGTCTAGGATATATAACTCACATGATTAGGAGAAAAGATCCTTAAATCATAAAAATTGATGAGTCAAATCACTCAGGATAGAAGATTAAATTTATGGTCAGGTGTGTGTGAGTTTCCAGCGTTTACAAAAATCGCATTGGCTGTTATTAACTCAACTTGAGGTTTTTAGAGATACCCATAAAAGTGTCAAATAGCTCATAAATATTATCTTTGGACTTCCACCTCTTAAATATCTTGAAAAACTAAATGTGATACAGTATATCTTCTGCTGGGACTCTGAATAACACTCCAATCCTTTATACCAACTGCTGGCATTTTCATCTCCTCTTCTCCCCTCTCTATTTGGGTCGGAGTCATTTGCAGAGTCCAATATAATACAGTTTTTGTCTAGTCATTGAGTTAATGACCGTCTTTCTTCCACCTTTAGTTTCCTCCTCAATGATGATGCAATTTAATTTTTAGTTTGAACCCACACAGTCTATTTTCTATCCTAAACACCCATTAACAGTCTGCTGTGAGTCTAAAAGGAAATGCCTAGCATTTACACTAAGCAGTAGGATACAGTTTTGTCTTTATACTCTGTCTCACACACACACACACACACACACACACACACAAACAAACAGTGAGTCTTAGCTCTTTTAATAGGCCTCCACACTTTCTTGTGAGTCTAAAGTGATTGGTGGATTGGCATCACAGAAATAAACGAAAGCTGACCAGCTTTTCTCTCTTTTTGTCTCTACAGAGGGCAGGTTTATTTCCGCCCATCCCATCGCGGACACCTACAACCCCGACGATGACAAGATTTACTTCTTTTTCCGTGAGGCGTCCCGTGATGGGAGCACTACGGACAAGAGCGTGCGGTCTCGTGTCGCCCGGATATGCCGGGTAAGACCTGTCCTCACGCTGCCTGATCAGAGAGGAACTCACCTCATCTCTCTGATCCTTCCTTAGCACATAAGATTAAATGTGCTTCCCCTGGGAGGGGAGGCTTCCTGGTACGTTCCCCTTGATGTGATCTGCTGAAAGCGGACCAAACCACTGTTGTCAGGCGGGGTAAATCATAGGAGAGGTCTGGCCATGTAATTGCTGCCCAGGTCGTTGTTCATGATGACAGTGGAAGTCCCTTGCGTAGCGAAATAAGTGTGCTAAGTGACTCCATGTTAACACATTGTGTTCTGCCCATCCCTTAACAAGTGAACTTCATAGTTCACTATGAAGGCTGGGGGCATTACATAAAAACCATCCATAAATAAGTCAGATTTTAATTCATTTGAAGTCAAGATAAACTGTGGGGAACAACAGTTCAAACATCACACTGACCGCAAATGGATCATTTTTACATCCACGAAGAACACTGTGGGAAATGAACTCTATTCACTAGGTCGCTCCCTAAAGAAAGTGAGTAATTGATTCCCTTCACAAAGGTCTCTTCCACAAGGCTGTCATCAAAGCACATAGAAGATGGAAGTAATTTTGCAGTTTGCTATCCTGGGTGGCGATTACTCATAAAAACTTTCAGTTTAATTTAATATTATTAGCTACATTTAATCTTGTTTTGAACTTTTAAAACCCTCAACATGTACACATGGATAATCAATGCAATAAACAAATGGCAAGCGTTTTAAACAAAAACATATGGAAAGACAGCTGTAGATTTTCTTTTTCTGCTTTTTAATTTATGAGGAAACTAATGTAGAGTCTGACTATACATTATACTGCTTATTAAATACTGTTTTGAGTTAAAATTATTGTATTATGTGAGAAGAAAGAGACCACATAGTAATATGACCATGAGTGATACAAGAGACAAAAAACCAGCACTGATACATGTACACTACCATTCAAATTGTAGCAGTATTTAGCTATAAACTATTGAGGTCAGGTGCCGGGGTGAAAACCACCACAATTATTAATTCAGTACGATTCAGTAATTCAGTACAGATTATTCACAATACGATGTACAAATAAAGAAACTTGCACTATAGATAGAATATCAAATCAAGACAAGGAACAACCAGGCAATAAGTTGTAAGTCTTAACTATTCAACCTCATTTCAGTTTAGTTTGGGGTCAGTAAGATTTTATAATATTTTATTTATTTTATGTGACACTGATGACTGGAATAATGGCTGCTGAAAATTCAGCTTTGTATTACAGGAATGAATAAAATTTTAAAATATATTAAAATAGAAAAGTGTTTAAATTGTAATAAGATTTCACAATGTTACTGTTTAACTGTATTTTCTATTAAATAAATGCAACCTTGGTGAACATAAGAGAGTTCTTTCAGAAACAATAAAAAACATCTTCCTGACCCCATACATTTAAATGATTAATGTATAAATGATACAGTTTATACTGTATGTTGAAAACAGTTAAAAATATTTCAATGCTGAATGCTGCAGTTGACCAATCAGGATCAAATATTGTAGAGAGCTCTGAAGTCATTTTAAGTAATTGTCCATGCATGTCACCTGTCAGCCTGCAATTATAAAAAGTCAATGATTTAAAGCAGTTTCCTTAATGCTGTAGGCTCATCCTCCCAGACTGTATGCTATAAAAATTCCAAGCTCTATTGCAAAATTCTTGGTCTGAAGTGGGTGGGTTTTTATAGCTTTAGGAGTGAGCTGTAAAGCTATCCGAGGCCAGATTCCTCACTGGATAACTGGTCTAACACTAGAGAGGGCATCTTTGAAGATTAAAGAATTTGGATAACACCACTCCTAAACCTCTTTTAGGTCTTTCCCCCCCTTTTTCTCAAGTGTGTGTGTTATTCAACAAGGATAATGGCCGAGGAGGAATATGTTTGCTGCTCTAAGTGGGTGTAGGTGAAATCATTGCAATCCTTTGATTAAACCCTTCTGGCTATAATGAGGAGATTCATTTAAGTGTTCTCAGCATGTCCTCTCGTTCTAAGACCTCTCAGTGCTCTATTGTGCATCTAAAGACATAAACCTGCACTTGGAGAATTCACAGAGAGGGTCGTTATATTCCCATTATCAACTCCCTCACTCACTCTTCTCAATTTCTTGAACTCTCTTTCTTTGTCTCTTGTGTGCGAGTTTGTGTACCTCTGAAGTCTGTGTATAACTGAGATGTTTGTGGTTTTTTGTAGTCTCATGCTTAATTAGATAAGCTGCTCTAATCAGAATCAAATGCTGGTTTTTCACTCTTATTATAAAGACTATAAAATTTAGGATTTAAATAATAAATGTGCTTTCAGCCTGACATAATTAAGAGTCCCTCTATGCTCTTGTGTTTGCATACAGAATGACGTTGGAGGTTTGAGAAGTCTTACAAACAAGTGGACGACATTCCTCAAAGCAAGACTTGTGTGCTCCATTCCTGGACCTGATGGAGTGGACACGCAGTTTGATGAGCTCCGTGAGTGATATGTTTTCTGTTCCTGCTCCCTCTCACAAACATATATTTCAGTTATCATTCTTCTTAGCATTTAAAAAGATGCTCATTGTGATTTTTTTATTTTTTTATTTTGTGTGTGTGTGTGTTACAGAGGACATCTTTCTCCTCCCTAGCAGAGATGAAAGAAATCCAATGGTGTATGGAGTGTTCACCACCACCAGGTGAGACGCAGCTCCTACAGCGAGCATGTCAATATTTCATTGCTTTTGGTCTGAGTACCATAGCTTAATATCCATTGTGAAATGTTGATTTGGTATAAAATGATTTTAAATATATTTTATAGATTAATATAGCAATTAAAAACATGGTTATTTGTTTAAAGTTGGCCATTTGTAATGCCCTTTCTTTTACTGTGGCATTCATGTTGTTATTTTTACAACATATTTTTTGGGGTCAGTTCTATCTTTAGAGGATCAGCGGTATGTGTCTACAACATGGAAGACATCCGTTCTGTGTTTAATGGACCGTATGCTCATAAAGAGGGACCGGACCATCGCTGGGTGGAATATGAAGGCAGAATCCCCTACCCAAGACCAGGCACTGTTAGTAACACTCTGTCAGGCCTGTTTTTCGTCTAACTTTTAGTCACTGACACTTTGAGTGAGGATTTTTATACATTACCACTAGAGGGAGACATAACACTATATATACCAATACTTGACTTACTGTGATTCCAAATACTGTTTACACCAGGGGTGTCCAAACGTGCTCCTGAAAGGCCACTGTCCTGCAGAGTTTAGCTCCAACCCTAATTAAACACACCTGAACCAGCTAATCAAGGTCTTCAGACTCACCAAAAACACCCAGGCATTGTGTGTTGGAGCTAAACTCTGAAGGACGCTGGCCGCCATACTGGAGCATGATTGGATGTTCCTGGTTTACACAAACACATCATTTATGATAATGCCAAAGGCAGTTACATTACTTCATTTGAGTGCATATTTGTAATTAGTTCCAGGATTTTTTGCTGTTATATTTTAAAAATGTATAATGGTAAATCTTATTTTTCTTTTGCAGTGCCCCAGTCGGACATATGATCCTCATATAAAAACGACTAAAGACTTTCCAGATGAAGTCATCAGTTTTATACGGCTGCACCCGCTAATGTACCGCTCTGTGCACCCAATGACGGGCCGGCCAATTTTCACTCGTATCAATACGGAGTATCGGCTTACTCAGATTGTAGTGGACCGCGTGGCAGCTGAGGATGGACACTATGATGTTATGTTCTTGGGCACAGGTAAAAAAGACAACACAAAGGTTACTAGTGATATGTAACAATTAGATATAATGTTGCATTTTGCACCAATTAAGAAAATATGATTTTAAAAAGCTTTAATGATCTAGTGAAGTGACTACATAGACAGTATTTTGCTTGTTCTACATAACTGTGGTGTCCAGAATGCAGTGAAGGTTTGATATACTTTAAACCCTGTACACTGAAAAAAATACTGGTGAAGAAACAATTTTCACTCAGAAATAGCTTGGAAATTTCACAAATAATTACACATTGTAACACTGAAACTGACTTGAAGTTTTGAAGCAGAAAAACTGAAATAGTATTTTCTTGTAAAACATACAAGGACATTTTTTCTTGAAAAACAGCCAGCAGATGGCAGTACAGCTTAAGATACAAAAATGTGTGCGTGTATGTCTGTACAGATATGGGATCGGTTTTGAAGGTTGTCAGCATCACTCAAGAAAACTGGTCCACAGAGGAGATCATCTTAGAGGAGCTTCAGGTGTTCAAGGTAAATGTTGCATAGAGGATGAATGAAAAACAACACATGTATAAAAACAACAAACAAACAATATTAAACAAAAAGTTCACCTTCTAACAATATTGGTGCATTAATTTATTCAGAGTCCCTCACCCATCCTCAACATGGAAATCTCCTCAAAGCAGGTAAGAACAGAAGTTCAATCTTGGTTCTAGTAAACTAAATATTTATTATTAATTTAATAAATAATTTCCTCAAGAATTGAGTGACAGCATTCATCAACCAGCTGTTTTAGACATTCTACAGGACTTTTTGTTATATTCAAGAAAATCAAACTCAAACCTGATGTAACAGATAGACAGATGTGTTATGGCCTCTATTGTTTGTACTGTTTTATCAGAGTCTCACAGATAAGTCTGTTTCCCCTGCTTTTTGGCCATTCCTTTCATTTTCCCTTTACACTCCCATTTGTCCAGTTATCTCTTATTATCTTGTGGAGTTCATGGTTAAGTTTGCAGTTCACCCAAAAGCTTTTATCCTCCTTTCCTCTGCACAAAGATAGAACCTTATGGATACATCACTTGATCAGTTCTTTCCACAATTATTACTTTAAGGCCTTTTTCTTTTTAATAGCAGAGGATAATAGAGTACAGATAAGAAATCATATGGATAATACAGGGGTTGGATGGAAACTTTGTCTCATTATCTAATCTACATTTTACTGCCTCTAATTCGTTACGGTGAATGCTACGACTTGAAATCATTAAATGGTTTCAAATAAGTTCCTGAACAGCTTTTGCTTTTACAAGGGTGTTTTATGGGAAGCTCTGCTGTGACTGCCTGATTTTTTTCAGACTCATGCTGAGAGAAAAGCAATAGCACCACAACTTTTATTGTGCTTATTGCTGTTTTCTTATTTCTCTAAGTCAAGTGTACACATGCTTCTTTTTAGAGTTTGTTTGACCAAAAAGACAAATTGTGCTGATTGATAACTCTGTTAGAGAGTTTGCTCCAGTAAGCACTTTTTTTTGTCATTGCACCTGGTTTAGTACTTTGTGCATGTGTGTGTGTGTGTGTGTTTGTGTGTGCAGCAGCAGCTGTTTGTTGGAGGAAGCGACGGGTTAGTGCAGGTGTCCCTTCACAGGTGCCATATTTATGGGCAGGGCTGTGCAGAATGCTGCCTGGCTAGAGACCCCTACTGCGCTTGGGACGGCACCCAGTGCTCCAGATACATTCCAGCCTCCAAAAGGTAACACACACACACAAACATGAACCGATAAAGCCATTGTCCCAAAGAGTCAATGCAAAGCCTTAACATTGATTCACAGAGTCAGCACTTCTGTTTAACTGTTCTGTCGTCTTATCGGCACACACAAAAACGCAAAGCCACATGTGTCCTACGATATCCCCCAGATGTGCACCGTGTGCAGTTTGGTGCTCTGAGGTTTTTGGCATAGCAGAAAGTTAAAAGAGAGAGAGGGTTTTATGGTGCCCTCGTTCTGACCTACTTCTCCAGGGTGAGTTGTTTCCTGGAGTTCAGCACGGAGAAGAAAATGATAAATATTTGATTTTTCCTGTGCCATAGGGTGTAGTGGGACTGGACTGGACAGGCAAATTGATTAAAGTTGCTTTGTTGTTGAGATGATGTATGTGAGCTGCCAGAGAAGTTTTCTTGCCCTTTCTCTTCCCGGCTCTCCGGTCCGCCACTGACGCAAGGAGGCCAGGTCAATCCTGCAGAGAGAGCGAGCGAGAGATAGGGAGACACACAGAGAGAGGAATTTTAGTTTGTTTTGGAGATTATTTGGCTGTCAGATGGCTCTGTTTGAAATACGCTGTGTGGCTTCATTAAGATTCACTGAAGTTTGTTGTACTACAGAAAGAGCTGAGGGTATTTTTAGAAAAATCATGGTGGTACTGCTTTTGTGTTTAAAATGAAATAAAATACATAGCATAACTGCAGTCTTACTGTTTTTATATATGATTGATTTATCTAGTAGTTCTCAACCTTTTTGACTGCAGGCCCTCCATTGTCTATAGCAATGTTTATAGACCCCATGACCCACTCTTCCAGTAGTTTGTGATTTTCTCAATAAGGATTTAAAAAATATTTTTCACACACAATTTCTACTCAATAAAATATTTTATAGCTTGGCATAACAAGAAGAATGCATATACATTATACAAAGTTAGTTATGTTTGAATTTTAATGAATGGATGCTGAACAATATTAAAAACTCAAGCTGTGTTTGCCTAATTTGGCCTGCAGCTCTTTAAAGGGGTCAAATGATGTTGCTAAATAGAACATTATTTTGTGTATTTGGTGTAATGCATTGTGTTTACGTGGTTCGAGGTTAAAAAAAAAACACATTATTTTCCACATACTGTATATTATTGTTGCTCCTCTATGCCCCGCCTTTCTGAAACGCGCCGATTTTTACAAAGCTCATCGTTCTGAGAAGCGAGGTGTGCTCTGATTGGCCAGCTATCCAGTGTGTTGTGATTGGCCGAATACCTCAGGTATGTGACGGAAACGCGTTGCACCACGCAAACATAACACCATGTCTGCATTTGTGATCATAGAAACGCCAAACAAGCACTACACTACACTGCTCAAAACTCGCGTTTGAGAGGATCACATGACCCTTCGACAGCGATGCACGTGTAGTCCTTCGCTCTGCTCACTCTGTCAAATATTATATAATCCTGTCAGTAAATTTCGAACCACTCTATATTTAACCCATCATGAATGCAGTCAAAGACAATTGGAAAAGAGAGATTGAGCAATCCACCAAAGATTCCACCATCTCCAGAGAGGATGTCGACGGTGCTATCGCTAACAGTATCAAGCTAGCACTTAAAGAGCAGCAAAGTACTTTGGATTCAGTAGTGACCTCGACAGTAAAAGACGCGGTAGACTTTGTACTGACAATGACAATGCTGGGGGCATTGCGTGACCTACGTGCGGACATACAAGTGACCGACAATTCTGTTAAAGAGCTAAGAGGGGAGCTTGAGGGACTAGCTAGCACGGCGAAGCAGACTAGCTAGCATGGCATGTGACCAGGTCGATTCCGTTCAAGCCGCTGCTCGTGAGGATAGGAGGACATTGAAGATAGGAGCAGGAGAAATAACGTGCGACTGGTGGGGTTGCCGGAGGGGGCGGAGGGCTCCGATGCAGCTGGCTTCCTCAGAGCTAATCTTTCCAAGTGGATCGCTTCCCTGAAAGGCCGTGACATCGAGATTGACCGGGCCCATCGCATGTATGATGGAAGGAAAAACTCCAAACTCTCATCTCCCGTGTACTAAGATGGCATGACAGATCGGTGGTCCTGAAGGGTGCTCGGCAGGCATATCCGGTGAAATATACACAGGACAATGTCACGCTACTATTTTTTCCTGATTTTAGTCCAGCCACAACTACTAAGAGAAAGAGCTTTAATCCAGTCTTGAAGAAAATGACAGCACTTGGTCTCCAGCCCTTTCTCACCTATCTGGCGGTAATTAAACTATGGCACAAAGGTGAGCAGATGATGTTCGACTCTCCTCAGAAAGCGGAGGATTTTATCAGCTCACTGTTACAGAAGAAGACATATACTGCAGCTCTGCAAAGCAATGGGAAAACAGTGGCCACCATCTCCATCTCTTAGGCCCTGTGAGAAGAACTTAATGACTGGGATGGAGGCGATTCCAGCTGCCCAGGAGAGGATAATAACACCTGTTAAATCTCTTTTTTTTTTTTTTTCTTTCTCTCTCTCCTCCTGGGATATTTTTCCTATTTATCCGGCACAACTGTCTCTTTACTGGTAAGACTAACACCCTTTTTTCTGGAGGGGGTCTAATGGAGAGTAGGTTTAATTACAATAATTTTTGACTATGTGGGCCTTTTGGGGACATGTCTTGCGTTGAGGTCACGTATCATCACCATTTTTTTGTTGCTCAATCAGACCTACGTTCTCTGTAATGTGCGGTCTGAGTTGTTTCTTATTTATAGTTGTGTGTGTCACGTAATCAAAGACTTAGATCCAATTGCGAGTGAAGAAACACTCGCAACTCGTTTATTGGCTTCACAAAATGAAGAAACCACAGCAGTTTTCAAATAATCCCAGAGTGACGTCCGAGCTCGTAGAGCAATGGTCCGTGAGAACAGAAGTCCAACCGAGGAGGGAACAATCCGAGCAGGTTACAGAAAGCACACTAGAAGCCGAGAAGAGAATAAACAGAGGTGAGCGAGAAAACGAACTGACAAAGGATCATGAAAGAGCAACCCAGATATAAGGCAGCGAAATAGGGTGCAGGTGAAACCCCTGATTAGGAAGCGGGGTTGCCAGAAGCGGCAGAACCACGCGAAACACACAACACGCACACAGGAATGAGCACACGGACCCATGAACCATGACAGTTTGTTGTTCCTGTTTCTGTGTTGCTTTTATTTTTTACAACAGACATTCATACTTTTATTTATTTTACCTTATTTCTAAAAGGATTTTTCATCTAGGTGGTTTGGTATCTAGAATGCACACCAGCGTTTACATGTTACTTACAGAATGGGAGTGTTTTGCTTTTCTTCATTTACCGAATACAGTTTTGGGATTATGAATACTCAGTGCATGCTCTAAATATTTTATCATTGAATGTGAATGGCCTAAATTCTGCTGTTAAACGTACTTGTGTATTAGAATATTTACACCGTAAGTCGATTTCCTGTGTGCTGATACAAGAAACACATTTAAAGCAATCTGACGTAGCACTTTTCTAGAATAAGTATTATAAATTGGCTGCCTTCTCCTGCGCTCTTAATAAAACGAAGGGGTGCTTATCCTTGTTAACAGGAAGTTACATTTAACAATTGAACATATCGGAAGTGATGAGGAGGGTATATTTGTTTTTATCCATTGCAAGATACATAATATAGGTTAGCATTGGTCTCTATTTACGGTACAAAATGAGACAGACTGCGATCGCTCATTAGTGGTGGTTTTGATGCTGTCGTAAATCCTGCTTTGGATAAATATCAATCTGATACAACAGTCAATCCATCTTCTAAATTGCTGAATAAATTTATCACTGAGCTCAACTTAATCGATCTTTGGAGAATTCAGAATACTAAATCTAAGGACTTCACTTTTTATTCTAATATACATAAGACTTTCTCTAGGATAGACTAGCCCATCTTTAATTTCATATAATTCCTCCATCTCTATATTATCAATTTTATTATCTGATCATTTTGCTGTGTTATGCAATATTCCTCTTTCCGATATTAAAGCCAAATCCCCTAGATGGCACTTTAACATATCATTATTAAGTAATCAGAACCTTCATTACTTCTCTAAAAGAATATATAAAAGAATTTCTTGAAATTAATATGCCCTCTGATGTGAATCCTCAAGTACTGTGGGAAACAACTAAGTGTACTATATGAGGATTCTGTATATCTTTCTCTTCTACTCTTGCCAAAGTGAAAATTCACCAGTTTACACAATTAGAAAATAAAATCCAATCATTACAAAACCTACAAAAACAACATTGTAGGCTACACAGCTGTCCTCTTTAAAAGAAGAATATGATTTACTTTCACGCTCAAAGGCGGAATTTATCTTACATAGGACTAGGCAAAAATATAATTTAGAATCAGAGAGACCTAGTCACCTATTGGCCCTTAGGCTGAAAGAATGTGAGTCTAAGGCATATATTAGCGCAATAAAATCATTGGATGGTCAGATCACTACGAACCCTGCGGTGATTAACGACATATTTAAAGGTTTTTACACAAATCTGTATAAAGCCGAAACATATTTTGATGAACCAATTTGTAAGCAGTATTTAGATAAATTGGAATTGCCTCAGATCTCACAGGTGGATAAAGAATCTTTGGAGGCCCCATTAAGTTTGGAGGAGCTCCACGTCTCTCTAAAAAGCCTTCAAAAGGGCAAATCACCGGGTCTACGGTGATGGTCTCCCCCCTGAATTATATTTGGAAATTTGGGATTTGGTAGGGACACTTATGCTTAATTCATTTAATTTTGCAATTGACCATGGTGTATTTCATAGAGATCAAAAAACATCATTGATATTTTTTCTTAAAAAAGGGAATGATCTACAAATTGATTGCTTTGCTAACCCAAGTTTGTGTCTTCTTAATGATGATTCTGGTCTCTGTATAAGCTTAATGCAAAAGAGAATGCTGTTTTCTGGTTTTACAGCTGCGAAGAAGACAACAATACAGAACTGGTTTACACCGCATGTGTGTGGAAAAACATATTGGATTCATAGCCACCTGAAAATAGTGACTTGTGAATGTACAACAGCGCGAATTAATGGGGCCAAGCCTTCTACTACTGATGCTTGGCAGGGTTTTTTCTTTAACATACTCGATTATATAAAGGAATGACTTGTTTTTTTCCCTCCCTCTCTCTCTCCTTTTTGACTGGACTTTTGAAGTGTTGATTGTATGTCTGTTGTTTTGTTTTGTTTTATTTGTTTTGAGTGGATGTTGTGATGTTATGTAGAAAAATTATTAAAAAGTTGATGAAAAAAAAAAAAAACTCGCATTTGAATTGTCAGTGGCAAATTCTTTAAATATCGAAACGTACTTACAGGCTGTGAGTCAGAAGCACCAGACTTTCCTTGCGATGTTGGAATTTCCCCACTTTATAGTGTTCACAGCCATCCATAGTGTTCACATTATAGGCTACTCTCTCCCAGGTTCAGGAAATAGTCCTCTGTAAAATGCGCTGCACATACTCGAATATTTGTCCAGAAAAACTGTTCTGGAACAGTATTGTAAATATAACTTAACCACTGATTTCTAGTTGTGTCCTCTTTTGGAAGCCCCAAAAAAGTACTTTCTCTTTCACAACAAAACACAGCATCTCCAGGACATGGTGCCGGCGGCAGCAACAATACTACAGCGAGAATAAAAGTTACGCCTTCTTTCATTGCGTATATGTTTGGGCGGTGTTTTGCAGCTCTCCCCACACCATGACATAGACATGTGGGGGTGTGTTTGAACAAGCCGTTTTAGGGGGGCGTGGTCGAGTCTTAACTTTTAGAAAGAATATCTCTTTGGTTTTGAGACTTTAGTCTTTGCAACTTTAGGGATCTTATCTATGCACAAACAGCTTGTAACACTCCAAAGCGAAAGGAAAACTTGAAATCTCATCATATGACCCCTTTAAATATTTTTGTTGTTTAAGAAGTCTAAAATGTAATCAAAATTAATCTGAAACTAAAAAAGGCTTTTTACTCGTGCTTACAGGAGGGCCAGAAGACAGGATATCAAACATGGAGACCCATCCAGCCATTGCTGGGACACAGAGGATGGTAAGGAGGCATATGAGGGTGTATGTGTGTGTGCGCATATGGAGCATAAAAGCACTAAAAGCTCTGTTTTGTTTTAAAATGCTGCATTGTCCTGTGGGGCTCACCTAATGGATCTCAACACTAACCCAAAAAATACCTTTACTGTCTTTCTGATATGCTGATCACTCTCTCTCTCTATCTTTGGCAGTGTTAGGGAGGAATGTCGAGGAGAAGGTGTTGTATGGAGTAGAGAGTAACTCCTCTTTTCTTGAGTGCGTTTCAAAATCCCAGCAGGCCTTGATCCGCTGGTTCATACTGAAGCCAGGAGCAGACCACCGTCAAGAGGTATAATCAACATGCATTGTCTCAGTCTGTGCCTTTGTAGTAAGTAGTTAGTTACACTACAAAAGTAAATATTTTATAAGTATTTTATTATTTATATATTTAAGTATTTTACTTTATATCAGATGCAACAAATAAGATTAGTTTGTGAATTGTTTATTTGATCAATTATTTTGTTTACATGAATCATATTAACAAAACCACTAAAAAGTCACTAAAATGAATGGTTAAAATGGAGTTAAAAATGACTGTTTTGTTTAGCAGTGTTTTAAACATCACTTAGCATAAATGTGTAAAGTATAGCCTGGGCGTATTCCAGTCATAGCTTCTCTTGCATAACAATATCTTTTCAATATCACAGGCTTTTTATGATTGGACACACTCTAGAAGCTGATTTACAGTAACTCTGAACCCCCTGATGCTTAGGAAAAATAGATGTTGCATAATTCTGAAGATCGTCTTACTAAACAATGTGTTATAACAGAGAAACAGAGAACTGGAACAGTTCTGCTGGTTATAGTGAAAACGGCCTGAGGCTTAGAAACTGAGGGAACACAAACAGAGATGCAGAACACAGCAGTACTGTCAAGAAGTGACCTTCACTGGTGGATTCATCTCTCTTATTCAATGTTTTACTCCTACGCATTTAATCTCATCTCATCTTCATTTCTGTCGATTGGGAGTCACGCACATGGGTGACATGCATATCTTACTTTAGAAACATACAAATTCATTGGTCTTTCAGATATCTCTGTCCCTTTATACTGCCTGAAGGAAGTTTATTTGTGCTACCTTCTAAAAACACAGATTTATGCAGCATTTGTGAACAGTAGTCCTTTCAAGTGAGTAGTAATGGAACTATGTGTGAAGTGGAAAGTTCATAGTGCGGATACAGAGGTCATTTTAACCTTGTGTCGTGGGTGTCTCTTGTCTTTATTATCTGTGATGAATAGACGGGGGCCAAGACCTGACTCTGGAGTGGTAGATCAGCATATCCTTTTATTGATCCATCTCCACAACAATTAATCCCAACAGGAGTATGTGAGTGTGTGAGAGAGAGAGAATTGAAGACACATATGGGGAGGCATGACAGCAGAAGGTCAAATCTCAGCACAAATGTCACAGCGTAGATGCAATTCAAGAAAAAAACGTGCTGTTTCCTGCTTTTAGAAATATCCTGCAGTCCCACGTCTCAAGTAAACATTACTCCTGCTACGATGCATTTGTTTTGTTTTAGTTTCCCTTCCTGCTTTTCTTCTCCTCCTCTCTTTCTCCTGTCTTTCCCACAGCACAAAACAACTCCCTACCACACAGCTGCCCAAAACACCTGCAACACACGCACAATCTCACACGTGTGGTGCAATTTTAAAATATCAGCCCACACTTCACCTCGTAAAAGACAACAATGAATGATAGAAGAGAAAACAGCTCTTGGGTGTTTGTGTGAATGTTTATCGAATCAGAGTGAACAGATATCTGGTTGCAATAACAGAATGGACCCTTCATATCCCACATAGCTGAGAACACAACAAGAGAACTATGGGATAGGAATTGTAAAGAATTTATTTATTCTGGTTCCAATTCTGATTTTAGCTCTTTAACAATCCTATAAAAACAATTAACTTGTTACGTAACTCTTAAACAAATGCCTAAACTTACTTGGTTTGATTTTGTTGTAAAAAAAAAAAAAAAAAAGTCTAAAGGCATGCAAAGGTGATACACACTTAAAAATAATTAGGCCTATGTTTAAGATTTATGTATTTTAATTGGATAAATGAAACAAGAAAGAGTAAGTTTAACTGAAAATTTTGTGTTTACTCTTGTCCTTTTGCATTGTCACATACACAATCTGTATTGTTAAAAGCACTAAATAAATAAAGGTGACTTGACTTGACTCTATGACTTGAAGTCATAGTGCTAATAACCTGAATGTGTATTAAATATGCTTTAACTAGGTTTCTATATTTATCATCAACAAATCAAAATTATTATGCAAACCAATCTCATACTTTTTAACTAAATGAATCTTGCTTGATCTAGCCATATTTGAACCGTTCGACTAATTCAGTTTGATTATTTTCACATTTAACAGATTTACTGTATGCTAATTCTAAGTAATTTGAATAATTACATTTTGAAAACGTGATATGACATGACAACAGCAAAGTTTTAGTCTAAAGTTTAAATGCATTAAGTACTGCAGCATATTTTCTTATGACATGCTGACATTCTGGAACAGTTAACAGAACCAAACGTCATGAAAATCTTGCCAGTATTATTTTAAAAATTTGAATAAGAACCTGTTATTGACTACCAATTCTAAACAGGACTGTTCTCACTCCTTCATGCCTTCTTTCCCTCTTTTTCCCTCCAACCCTCTACCCAATTTTTCCACGCTCTTCACTACCCTCTTTTTACAACTAAATATAATTTCCCATAGGACTGTGAGGTCACCGGCAGGCCAGCTCGTATTTGAGATGTGAGACAGATCCTGTACTGAAGGTTCCAGACCTTCTCTCTTTTTCTCAAAACCCACAGCAGACCCAGCGGTGTGCGGAGGGGCTGCAGACAGACAGAGGCCTCGTTTCGTGGTTTTAATGCCTTTGACCCAGCACTGAGACCGATGCTGCGCTTAAACCTGCGTCTGTGATCAGAGGCCAGTTTCCTCCTGCCCCCCAGTAAAACCTTCAGCAAGAGTTACACGCCATGATATACTGCCGAGATTCAAAACACAGACACACACATTCACTTAAAACACACCCACACACCAGAACATCTCCATGACATACACACGCGTTTCATCTTGACACTCATGTGCCCTTAGCCTTTATATTTTAGTTCCAGCTGTCACAGGTGCTAGAGACAGTGTGAAACCGCCCTATTTCCTCTCATTCCTGACACGTTCTGCAAGGTATCATTTAAAAGTCACACTCCAAATTTAAAATGCAAATATAAAGAGTTGTTTAGTGCAATCATGACTATTGCATTTCCTTGAAGCGTCCTTTAGATGGCAGAGAGATTAGCATAAATCAATGCAGCGGTAAGCGGTTTGTGTGCGTTTTACATGGATTCAGTGTCTTTGAAGCTTTCTTCCCTCCTCTTCGTACTGCACAGCTGTATTGATTTAGTCCACGACAACAGCGTGACTAGCAGGAGAAATCAGCAGGCTCAAAAACACAGATAACAGGAAAAAAAAATAAGAAAGAAAGAACGGAAGGGAAGGGAGGTGAAGAGATGGAAAACTGATATCTACAGAAAGAAAATATAAGAAAATATTAGCATGACTTAAAATGGGGGAGATGACTGATTTATGAATAAATTGTTAGTTTGAATCAGTTATTTTAAATGATTTGACTAAATCGAAATCTGTGAAAACAGCTCTTTCTTTGCTTGAGAGCATCAGCCTTGAACCTAAATTTATAATAAATATGAATAATGCAATTTAAATCAGCTTGATTTATACAACGAAATCAAAAGTAACTGTGATATCAGCAGCATTTAAAGCTACACTATATAACTTTGGCCCATTATGATTTAAAACTTAATCCGCATGCCTCTTACTGAATAACTTTGCATGGATGAGTGTGGTTTGAGGCATTGGTGCGCAGATGGATATAGAACATCTTGTTTTGCTTTGTTTTTGTTGCTGTTTTTACAAACATTATTTTGAAAATTTGTCATTTTGAATGATCCATGGTCAATTTTTCTTGCTTGTTATGACAACAAACTTTCAGCTTCACACTATCCACAGCCTGAGCTACTTTTTTTTCTGTGTAGGAACACCATGTTACACAATTGGGCAAATAGCATGCAAGTAATATGAAATTTCCTGTGAAATCTGTTCAGACACTTCTGAAATATAAATCGATATTATAGGTTTATCATATATGGGTAAAGACCTGTTTTGGAATATTTTATTTTTTATTTTTTATTTTTTTGCACTCTGGGTAAACAATAAGTTACTTAAAAGCTACAAAACTACAAACAAAAAAATACCACACACAGGGACTTTTTAAATGATGAATCAAGTGAATCAAAGTGACAAACAATTTTTGGATTTATATGAATTAATAAGATTTCACAAACAGGTTTGTATGCACAGAGAACTTCTATGTCAGAGGTCACTAGAAAGATGGACACCTTGGATATAGATCAGTGCAATAGATCATGCAAACACTTTTAAGTTGAAAGTAGACCCTGAAATCACAAGACCAAGGGCATAACGCTACTCTGCTCCCTTTTTCTCCCTCATTAGCATTAACATGTGGTCAGCTTGTCTCATTTGTCTAATAAGATTCTAATGATCAATCAGATGTGTAATGTGAGGTCAGCAGGAAACGGAGCGCAGAGGTTAAAGACTGATCTCTGACCTTGAAGGAGTCTCGCTGTGGGCTCCTGGGCAGAATGAGTTATTAGAATAAACCCAGCAAGTGACACATAAAATCACTGTTTGTCTGTGATTAAGCTGTTGCGTGTGTCCAAGAAAGTATGTGTTGATTTTTATGAAAGAATCAGTAATTCTGTGTATTTGTTGCAGATCAAACCGGACGAGCGTGTGCTGATAACCGAGCGAGGTTTGCTGATTCGTTGGCTCCAGCGTAGCGACGCAGGTTCATACTTCTGCACCTCACAAGAGCACAGCTTCACCCATACCCTCCTCCACCTCTCTCTTCACGTCCTGGACCGTGGACAGATCCAAGCACACCAACCTGCTACACGGGAATCATCAGAAAATCCGTCCGTGACTGAACCTCGCCAGCGCTATAAGGACTACTTGCGCATGTTGAGCGGCCCCGTGCGCTCTCTGGACGAGTACTGCGAAACGCTCTGGCACAAAGAGAAGAAGCAAAAACAGAAGGGCAAATGGAAGCATGTTCAAGAGCTTCGCAAGAGCAGGAACCGACGCCACCACTAGATTCACCAATGAGGCCTGGAATCGAGTGTGAGGTTAGACGGGTCACAATGCCCATGGAGCCTCTGGATGTGGAAATGAACTCTAAACCAAATAAAAAGACAGAAATTAATCATCTCTTGACCAGTCCCTTAAAAAAAGTGACGCACAGATCCTTTACCATTTAAAAATGAACTTTTTTGCAAAAATACCCACTTGAACACCAGTCATCTTGACTGATCTTGAAAATACGTCAGAATCTATCAGTTTTGTTAAAGCCCCTTTGGGCAAGGTATGGTATACTAAAATTATATTCCTGTAAATCTCTAAACAATGTTCAAAACAAAGATTTTTCCAGTCTAAAAATGTCTGGATTGAGACGTTTTTCAAAGAAACATAACACCAGTTCATTGCGCTCTAATTTTAAACAAGAATAAAATTGCATTCATGTTGAATGTATGTAAATATTTATATTATTTGTACATGAGATTGTGCATGCTTTAGGATTATTTACATAGAGTTCTCTTTTGAAATTACATTTTTAATCAAGCATTTATGTTTCACTGAGTAAATTACATTATTTTTGTATTTTTGCAATGTGTCTTACTGTAGGTAATTTGTTTTACAGCATATGACAATATTTAAAATTACCATGGTGTTGAAATAAACTGTTTTTTTTATTTCTACTTAACTGTGCAATCAAGAAAAGACAATTACTATATTATTTGAAGAAGTGGTTCATGCAAGAATGAAAATTCTGTCTTCCTTTCTCCAATTCACTCAAACCAAGTATTTTTTTCCTTCAGGTGAGTACAAAAGGAGATTTAGCTGTTTATGTTCACCATGGTCTTGTTAAGCTCCAAGAGTGCCAAAAATTTGGTCCATATGACTCATGCACTATATTTTAAGTATTCTGAAGGTATATGATAGCATATGAAAAGAGTTTGTGGTGAGTTTGTGATTTTTTTTTTTTTTGGTGACCAATCCCTTCATGTAATCCTTCAAGTAATCCTTGACAAATTTAAGGCTATCAAGAAACAATAAATAAAAATAATAATAATAATAATAATTTGCTATGGCACAGGCAGCAAGATATAATATATTCAATTCACTTCAGTATTTTATGATTTTAATATACCATCATATGTATTTTGCCATTTTTTTATCCACAAAATAGCACAGAAAATTATTTACTATTACCACTACAAACAGGATGTAAATAATCTTCAAATTATTGCTTTTCATTTTTAATTTCATAGCATATCTTGTTATTTTATGTTTAGGTAAAGATGGAGTGTTTATACCAGAGTATTTATTCCAAGTATATTATTTTTGTCTCACTCGCTGTTCCTCCCCCAGGCTCTCCAATATCTGTCTCCCTCAGGATACAAAAACCATTTAAGGGTTAAACACAAGAGTTCAATACATGTGATGTAATATAGATTAAACAACCTGACCCCATATCTCTGCCACAGCCGCATAATCACATGTACGTGCAGACACAGACTCCAGGCACAGTTATATCTCATATCCCATGACTTCACCTCTGAACGAGAGTCACACAGTGCTGCTGTTATGATTGATCTGAGAGATTCATCGCTGGATGGTGTCAAGCTGCCTCAGATCAGGTTAGAGAGGGAGTGAACTCCTCACACATACTTTACAATAGAGCGTGACCTCAGATAACCTCACCGCCTGAAGCGTGTGTGCTTGTGTTTTCAAGGTCAGGGCTCCTCTCCAATCAGGATTTCTCATCTCCTCCATCGTTTGGTCAATAGTACATGCAGTGCCCTGCTGAGGAAGTCAAGGTCAGTAGGTCACAATCGCACACACAAATCCACACGCACAAATTCATTGCAACTTAAAGGGAGAAATAAACACCAGTTTAATCCTTTATTAACCTAATTAATAATCATTTTACACAAGTAAACAAGTCTTGAATGAACCACATCATGCCAGAACACCAACACGGGAGCCGTCTTTGCTCTGGATTTGACAATAAGGGCTTTCTGTCTGATTCGGGGCACGGCCGTGGACGGCAGTGACAACCACATGTGGAGTGCAATGAAATGGAAATGACTGTTTCTGGGCTGATGGGAGAACTCATTTATCAGTGTTAAAGTCTTGAGTAATACCACTGTCTTTTCCTGTACCTCCCGCCACGGCCAAGACAAGCAGAAAGTGATCTTTTCTTTCTAGAATGCCCTCCTGTAGTGGTAATCGCTGGAGCTCTCTAACCATACAAGAGCATCTATTAACAGAGATGCTCTGCTTCGAGCTGAGGCAGGTCAAAGGTGGAGCGGGTTGATGGAACAAGAGAGAAACAGACAGAAAGAGCATGAGAGGTTCAAATGGGATAGATTAGGCTCAGCTGGGTGTTGTCTATATGAATGAGTGTCTTTGCCAATAATCATATATTTAAATACTGCTACTTATAAGTTTAGGAAAACTACAATTAATGTACATTTTGGTTAGAATAAAAAGGTTTGTTCTAACAAATTTATTTCCCATTTTTATTTTATTTATTTATTTATTTACATGCAGCCACAGAGCATGATGGCAAATTCATCCCATAAAAAAATATTGAGCAATTACATCATCAGGTCTGTTTAAATAACTTTTAGTTGGATCAAGATAACAATGCACCTCTTCTACATAAAATTCTTTTTTTTTTAATTGAATTCAAATTATATATTTATATTTATTTAATTCATTTTTAACTCTACGTCTACAAAATGATGACTAAAGAATGTGCGTAGGATATGTTTTTGCTTTTTTGTTATTTTATCCAATTTATAAAGGTTCTGTAAATCGAATCATTATACATTCTATTGAAATTGTGCAATACTATGGTATTTTGTATATGCAACTTAGATTCTTTTTCGTTTCCTCAACTTGGAAACTAAAGAAAATCCCATTCATAATTACGTCTTGCGTTCAACTTCTACATTTGATCTCACATGATTTGAAGTCACCATGTGACCTGAAGGCCACAAAAGAGTGATTCTGACCTGATGGGCAAGCTCTGTGTTTTGTTGGTAGAAATGAGTGTGGTTGCCTCAGTCATTTATGTTCCTTCTAGTCTTTTAGAAGATATCGAGACCAAATTGGGCCACAGCTTTGCTACTTGGCTCTGATTTTGCATATTTTACCGATGCTGGCTGCCAACTTATGAAAGTAAAGATGTTTTTGCCCAGCTACCATGTGTTGGGTTGGACTGTGATCTGAAATGTTTTATAATCATCTCCTTTGTTTAGTATTGCTCACTGCTCATTTTATCATTACAGCATCACATTTTCTGTGAAAAGCTGGTGCTTTAATACAAAACCAATAATATGTATGTTATATGCTTAGTGAATTGAAAGTGCTTTAGCTGTACTTTCATCAAGTAAAGTTGAGTATAATACCATATACAGAGTATATGCATATGATGCTGAACAGTTTTGTAGACATTAATTTTGTGCAACTAGATAAAACAGACTCTGCTGTAGGTCAGTCCACTCTTGATCCCAAAAAGTGCACATTTGCAGATATGAGTGTCCTGACTCAAACTAACAAATGTATCTTACACTCTCCCAGTGGACACAGGACACACGATGACCGTGTCCTCTACAGGACAAAGACAAAAACGATGATTTATGAGACCTGGAGCGAAAGCACATACCATTTCAAGCAGCATTATCATAACCATATAAAGTTGCTTCTGCTCCAGCTGAGATCTGAGTATTTGAGGAATTTGTGGTTGTATCATCAGTAGTTGCGTTGAGTGTTTTTGATTCTCTCCCGCGGTGAATCCGGCACACAGGGTTCACGAATTCCTTACGGCAAGCCTGCGGTTTTCCAAAAGCCTGTGGAGAGGAGAAAAGACGGATATAGATAATTATATGATCTTCATGTGGAATGGATGTTCTACAGTATTCTGCTTGAATTAATTTATCGTTGAAAAGGGAGAAATAAGCAGGGAAATATTGTGTTGGTTTCTTATCTATTATTCTCGGCTCTGTTGTTGAGTTTATAAGAGCGCTTGCTCTCTCGCTCTCTCTTTGTTAACAAAGCTGATGAATATTTCAGACCGTGCGTTTGAGAGTTTTTGAAGCTTTATGGTTTATTTAATACCCAGAACAAATTGGAGCACCTATCGCAAGAAACCAGTGGAAAACTAGAGGCCAGTTGTGATTCTTGCTACTAAATTTAATTTTTATTTTTCCTAGTATCAAGTCTAGTATCGACTGATGCACACGATTATTCTCATTTTAGTAATATATATCAATGTAAGCAGATAATAGTGGTGAGATGGACATGAAAAACAAATACATTAAATTGAATTGGGCTACTCCACAGGAAGTTGAATTGGGATGACAGGAAGCAGAATTTATTCTGGGAAATGTATTCTGAGAGAATATGTGTATATCAAGATTTTTTAACGTTTTTGTAAGTAATATTGTGAAATATTATTACAGTTTTAAAATATTGTTTTCAATTTTAATATGTTTTAAAATGTATTTTATTCCTGTGATGCAAAGCTGAATTTTCAGCATCATTCCTCCAGTCTTCAGTGTCACATGACCCTGCAGAAATCATTCAATACGTCGACTTGCTCAAGAATTTTATTTATTTATTTATTTTTTAATTATTGTCAAAGCTGAAAACAAGCTCTTTTATACAGTTAAAGGAACACTCCACTTTTTTGGAAATAGGCTCATTCTCCAACTCCCCCAGAGTTAATAAGTTGAGTTTTACCGTTTTTGAATCCATTCAGCCGATCTCCGGATCTGGCGATAGCACTTTTAGCATAGCTTAGCATAGATCATTGAATCCGATTAGACCAGTAGCATCGCGTTCAAAAATGACCAAAGAGTTTCGATAGTTTTCCTATTTAAAACTTGACTCTTCTGTAGTTATATCGTGTACTAAGACCGGCGGAAAATGAAAAGTTGCGATTTTCTAGGCTGATATGATTAAGAACTATATATATGAGAGTATACTCTCATTCCGGTGTAATAATCAAGGAACTTTGCTGCCGTTACATGGCCGCAGCAGGCGCAGTGATATTACGCAGCGCCTGAAAGTAGTCCCCAGCTAGGTAACTAGTTATAATATAGCTGGGGACTACTTTCAGGCGCTGCGTAATATCACTGTGCCTGCCGCGGCCATGTTACGGCAGCAAAGTTCCTTGATTATTACGCCGGAATGAGAGTATAGTTCCTAGCCAAATCGGACTAGAAAATCACAACTTTTCATTTTCCGAAACAAATTCATGTAAATATTAAAAAAAAAAAAAAAACAACAATGTTATTTTTTAATATAATAGACATATTTCTTTGAGCTGACTGATCTGAATCATTTATCTGCATATAAGCTACAATAACACATACAGGTATGTTTGTGTGCGTTTGAACGCAGGCGCTGACAGTATTGACTTCTCAACACAAATGTCATGGAAAAAAGTAGAGGATTGAGATATCAAGGAGGGACAAGGTGTGTTTGGCAGAATATTACAGGGCAATTACGCTGCTCCAGATGTGTACGGCAGCGCTGACAGACAGAAAGAGAGAGAGAGAGCAGCTTCCTTTAAGCCAGTGACAAGAGAGGAATATTGATTGTGTCCTGAGGGAAGAAGGGAAGGAGGAATGTATGATGGAGAGAGAAACAGTTGTTACCTCTGAGGGGGTAATGACTACCTGTGAAGCTCACACCTGATTTATGCCCGGTATCTCTTCACCTGAGCGCTGCCACAACACGCTGAACACACACACACACACACACACACCTGTGGAGTGATGGCTTCATTCACAGGATACATATGTATGTCTGTGTTTAGGAAGTATCTTAATTTTCCACGCGCCACCATCTCTGACATTACAGGCTGCAGCTAGTTTAAGATCCAAACAATATGGGCCTGTAGATACAGGGAATTCCTTTATTCTACCCACAATGTCAAAAAGGTGCCATTAGGGTAACACAAATTACACTAAAACAATGAAATAAACATTAAAATAAAATATATAACCTTTAAAAAAAAAAAAAAAAACATAAAATGGCACACAAAACCCCCATTTGATTACAAAATAATAATAAACAAAAGTATTAAATAAAATATTATCACATATGAATTTGGAAAGATCCCTTTACGGTTACCTTGTAAGGTGGCAAGGTGGCTCAGACATTGTGAATAGAATAGCATTAATTTTTTGAATAGATAAATTAGGTGTGGCATTCACGTGTTTAAAAAGCAAAATCATCAATAAAGAGCAAATAATCTGCCTGTATTGGACTCCTAATTAGCTGAATTGATTTTGCTGATGGAGTTTTTTGAGTGCAAGGGTCAGATGGTTGGGGATTGAGTTACAGCTCCTGCGTAGACTCATCTGTATTCAGTTCTGCCCCGTCTTGATCATGCGTTATGGGTAAATGTTTGTTGATTTAGGGTCAGTAGGAGCTCTGAGAAGGCTGCTCGTGTCGCTGACATCAAAGATGATGGAGGGTACCTTTTAGTAGAAACCTGCCGTTGCTGAACATCGCTATGCAGATGTTTTAGAAGATGAAAGAATAATCAGTTTTGAAGTATGTTTGGTAATAATTATCTGCAATGTTTGAAGTTTGTGAATGAAGCAATATCTGTTGAATGGTGAACAGAACAGTTTTTTTTTCACTCGTTTAATTTACTCACCTAATAGATATTTTGAATAACTTGACAATCAACTCCACTCAAAAACCATTGGCCTGACCTTTGACCCTGTGCTCCCAGGGTTTGTGGGTAAAAGGTTGTGGCAGGGCAGCACAAGCTTTTCATGGATCACTCAACACAAAGAAACAATGTCATTTGCAATAACACTAACCTAATGTAACCTAAAAAGCATCAAACGGTCAGAGTTCAACAATAATTGTCTTGAAATTTATTGTTGACTTTTTTTTTCATTGTTTGCAGCTGTAGCGACATTGCTTTATAAAAATAGTTCCCGCAAAATGAAAATTTGCTAAAAATCTCCTTACTCTCAGGCCATCCAAGATGTAGATGAGTTTGTTTCATCATCAGAACAGATTTAGAGAAATTTAGCATTACATCACTTGCTCACCAATGGATCCTTTGCTTGCAGTGAATGGGTGCCGTCGGAATGAGAGTCAAAACAGCTGATAAAAACATCACAATAATCCACAATAATTTTTTTTTTTTTTTTTTTTTAAAGTCATCTCAATCTGAGATGATCTCAATCTCATCTGAATTAGGAGAGGAATATGCACAGATCAAGCACTGTTTACAAGTGAAAACAGTCAAAAAAAAATCTAAACAACAGGATTTTTTCACTGGAGAAAACATTATTATGGATTATTTTGGTTTGAAGTTAAAATGCCTCTGATGGATTTGTTTCTTACAAACACACAGCTTTTCACTTCACAAGACGTTAACTGGATTATTGTGATGTTTTTATCAGCTGTTTGGACTCTCATTCTGGATTTAGAGGCTCAAGTTGTCGGAAAGTGTTTTGTCTCAAGGCTGGGACTTTACAGGTGCTGTTAGTGTGTTAAAACGCCTGAAAATCATTAAAGCTAAAAAACAAATAAATACATTTTAAAAATGACTGTCTAGTTGACTCATCAGTAGACAGCAATCATGTTAGGCACAAAAACATAATGAGAAAAATATTATATCAACTACTAATGAGCTTTAAAGCAGTGCTGAGTGTATAAACTCTGTCCCAGATTAAACTCTAGGAATGTTAGCTTGCGTAAAACAAGTGCAGTTTGACAGGATTTTGGCGACTTTTCAGAGCTGCACTCTGGAAACCACGGTGAACCTCTCAGTGCATGTCAGAAATAATTTCATTCAAACGTCTTGATATCATAACCATTCAGTTTCCTACGCTGATTATTTAGTACAATCACAATATCATGTGTATTTCATTGACCTTGCTAAAGAAAAGCTCTTTTCTTTTTCTGAGGCAAATAATAGAGCAGAAAATTTAGTTGAATGCTGTCAGTCTTATTTATTTAGGTCTACTGGGTTTCCAGTGTCTGTTAAGGCAGAAATATCAATCTAACTCCTCTAGTTGCACTTGTCCAAAACTGTAGAACTCACCTAAAAAACCTGTCCAAATCCAAAAAGACAGTAGGTTTGACAATTGATGTAACTTTAAATGTGGAAATTATTGACACACACACACACACACACACACACACACACACACACACACACACACACACACACAAAGTCACATCAATTGTCAATCTAAATCAAAATATGTACTGAAACACTACACAAAAACACAGTAATTAGAAATCATAAGACATCATAAGACACTGATAAACTAGCCGTAAGGTTTCGTGTGACAGGTTTTGGAGTGTGATTCAGTAAACAGCAGTGAGTAAGTGTGTTCTTGTGCTCTATTGATCACTAATACACTCTCCACTCTCACTCACTCACTATAGGCCAAGGCCAGAGTCAGGACAGAGATCAGATTCGCCCTGCACAGGAATTAAAAGCACATTGACTGGTAGCAAGTTTCTGAAGAACACCGCAGAACTGGTGTCAGATTGTCTTTTAGAATATCCCTTACTTCTTTTCTTCATGCAGTCTTCTTCCTTTCACCATCTCTTTATATCCTTGGACGATGGTGGGTGTAGCTGACAATAAAATCCTGCCTAAAAAACATATTCAGAAGTACTGATCCAGTCAGTGTTTTCACTTATTCCTGGTATGACTATTAAGAGTGTGATAGTTATTTTATTTTACTTGTATCTACTGTAAATACTTTTATTTTGTAAAGACTTTAGATATGCAAAAACCAATAACTTCTTTTTTCAGAAATTACATATTTTTATTGCACATTCCAAGTAATACCAATCAAACGGCAGTTGGGTTGTTTTGATTAAGTAATAACAACTTAAACAAATACAGGTAATTTATAAAATTAAAGTTCATTGTAAGTATGTTTTTTTTTTTTTTTTTACATATCAAAAGTTTGTTTTACAGCAAAAGCAGATAACTCCACATTTCATGTTTTAGAGTTAAAAAAAACACTCGTTTAATCTTTGTAATCTCCTCAGATGACAATGTATTTGCCTGACAAACGTTGTTCTTGTTGTTGTTGTGATCATAAACTGTATGGATGTGATTACACCATAGACTGTAAAAAAAAATGGACGTAGTGTCCGTGAAGTCACCCGTAGGTTTCTAAAGAGCATTTTTGAATCTCAAAGTGGGCGGAGACAGCCGTCGCCATCTTAGCAGCGCGTCACTCACACATAATCGAAAATGGGCAAAAATGCGGGATGTGGGCTGGTTGCTGAGACCACGCCCGCCAAGCGCGACAGTGGTGACAGCAGCGGCAATCCACCTGTCACTCAAGTGGCCACGCCCTTAATTATGCAGAACTTTAAAGTAAGAA
Organism: Acrossocheilus fasciatus; assembly: GCA_036784905.1. Classification (NCBI taxonomy): domain Eukaryota; kingdom Metazoa; phylum Chordata; class Actinopteri; order Cypriniformes; family Cyprinidae; genus Acrossocheilus; species Acrossocheilus fasciatus. The sequence continues at coordinate 5,969,782 of CM071955.1, forward strand.
AGTAGTCACCGGTAGCTGGGAACTACTTTCAGGCGCTGCGTAATATCACTGCGCCTGCTGCGGCCATGTTACGGCAGCAAAGTTCCTTGATTATTATGCAGGAATGAGAGTAGTTCCTAATCATATCAGCCTAGAAAATCAAAACTTTTCATTTTCCGCCGATCTTAGTACACGATATAACTACAGAAGAGTCAAGTTTTAAATAGGACAAATATCGAAACTCTTTGATCGTTTTTGAACGCGATGCTACTGGTCTAATTGGATTCAATGATCTATGCTAAGCTAAGCTAAAAGTGCTATCGCCAGATCCGGAGATCGGCTGAACGGATTCAAAAACGGTAAAACTCAACTTATTAACTCTGGGGGAGTTGGAGAATGAGCCTATTTCCAAAAAAAGTGGAGTGTTCCTTTAAGGCTTGATATAATTTAAACGGATGAGTTATAAAAAAATTCACCCCCCTCACAGTTATCATTATATAGACTAAAACATTTTTTTTTGTACCAGGCTGCAAACATGTTTTTTTCTGCTGTAAAGTTGGGTATTTTAACATGGAGAGTCTATGGGACTGACTCCCTTTTGGAGCTAGCCTTTACCGGCCAGAAGATGAATTGCACTTTTAGTCACTTCCGTGTTGGTTTCGAGAGAGAGAATACACGGAGCTTTTCCCTCAACATGTAACGCGCTGCTTTTGCAAGGCTCCGTGAAAACGTTTCAGCTTTTATTTTCCTCTAAGCCTGAAGAAGATATCACAGGTTCATCAAGTTCGTCGGAATTATCCATCCTCGATCACTTTTAGTAAGCTTTGACGAAACTCCTCTTAGCTAGCACGTCTTTTCAAAGTGAAAGCTGCCTTGTCACCTGACCTGATTACAGCGCGCTGATTCGCTAAAATGGATTTATCGGTTTCTGTACAAAAACATCAAGAGGTTTGTTTGAGATGAGCAAAATCTGCGCAGAACCGATCACCGGTGATCACCGCAGTTATAAGATAATAATCAAATATCTATTTGTAATATTTGTAACTTTTTTTTTTTTTTTTTTACAGTCTATGATCTCAAACAAGCCTAATGACATTTGTTGGCATTCGGTTTTTGCAAATGAACTCTTCATGTGTGTACACGCACGCACATATACAGTTTTTTTTTTTCATGGAAGCTTGTTTCCATCCCAGAGTTAAGTACGTAAGTAAATAGGCTACATAGGCTAAATAAATAAATAAGGTAATTATTACATTATTTCTCACATTGACTTTATGTTCAGCAATTGTAACTGTATTTCTCACAGTTTGTTATTATATCTCACAAAGTAACATTCTTATTTTAAGCTTTATCTCATGATTTTATTTTTTATTTTTTTACTCTGAGGCTCTGATTAACTCTGATTATGTTTGCTGATTTAATCCAGCAGATTTGCGCAGGCGGCAGGCATGAATAGTTGCATTCATACAGTATTTTGTCAGTGTAATGAAATCATACAGCACAAGGCAGGCTGATCGCTGGATGTATTGTTAGTCAGCTGATAAGGGTCGAGACTTTTTGTCCAGGCGTTTCATCTCTGCAATTATTTCAAGACTTCTCATAAACCTGCACTGTTGGGTCCAGGAAAGCAGCCCACTCTATATAAAACACCTCCAAACATGTCAGTGTTATTAGCTGCATTTTAATCACAACTTCTCAGCTAATGTACACTGCAATATTAGTTTTGAGTATCTTTGAGCAAAGCTATAGAAAGGAATATGGACAAGAGACTTAAATATAGCTCTTTAATGTCATGTGTCTGTATGCATAATGCTGTAAACAAAAAAATGAGAAGTGGGTAAATTTAATTTAATATATATATATATATTTATTTATTATTTTTTTTATAGACCTGTTCTGTTTTATTGAGGAAAGCCTCCAAAAAGCCCTTGTAAAAAATGTTAATTACTTTAAATCCACTGCGTGCAGGAATTTGCATGAATGTTACATAAGAGAATAACCCCAGCTGAGTAAACATAGAGCAAACAATGCCAAAAGAAACACTCCGCATGCATTGTTAAATCAGGTAAATGGCAGGAAAAACACGCAAAAGAGCTGCTTTCATTGTACTTCAGTCTTAATCAAATTCATACAGCTTTGGTGTGTTTTACAGATTTAATTCTATATTTCAGATAATTTGTTTTTTATTAGATTATCCGATTATATTTATAGCGAATTATTAAAATTAGGTACTTTTTTGGTAAATTAGTTTTTATACCTTTCATGTTTTTTTTTTTTTCTTTTTCTTTACAGGCTTTTTTAAATTACAGTCTCTTTAGGCTGCATTTATTTGATCTAAAATAACTGTTTTCTAGTTGAATATTTTAAAATGTAATTTATTTCTGTGATGCAAAGCTGAATTTTCAGCATCATTACCCCTGTCTTCAGTGTCACATGATCCTTCATAAATCATTCTAATATGCTGACTGACTACTTTTTATTATAAATGTTAAAAATAATTGTGTTGCTTAACAGTTTTGTGGAGACCAGGATCATTTTAGTTCAAAACAACAAGAATGATTTTAAATTGCTGTTTTTGTAAAGGTTTTTAACTCTTTTCGTAAAAAGACTTTAGTCAGTTTAATGCTTATTGAATAAAAGCTGTAATTTATTTTTAAAAAATGCATTTAATCAAAATATGAAGTTTGGTAAAAATGCACAATAGGGACATTAGTGAGTAGCTTTGTGAATAATAAAATTGACAAATGAGACTCAAAATGACTTGTGGAGCACCACACGTCCATATCAAGTGTGCCATTTGGAAAAGGGCTTTACAATTTACTATAGTGTATCTCTGACAAATAGTGCACTAAAGCCAGTAAGAGGTTATTTGTCTGTTTTGGGAGTAATTTTGATGAACTTAGTGGCCTCATTACACTCCAGTAGTAAGTAAGCAATGACGCTGATGACCGTGGAGTTGGTAGAATGAGACATCTCATCTCAGAGGAGCTCTCTAACCACTGATTTATCACCGCTAATTAACGTCTGCGAGCGAACAGATGTTTTCATTTCCATTAATGCACCTGAAATGGCACCATAACAACCATTTGTTGAGTGAGTGTTGAGAGAACCTTCACTGGGACAAATATGAGCCTAAGCAGACTGATATATATATATATATTATATTTAGTGGTTTCCATACGCTTCAAACAATAGCACATTCAACTAATGCCATTTATTCCACGCAGAGCGCCAACAAGTAAAGTACAATTTAACAAGGAAAGCAAAATGGTGTTTTTGATAGCAACTGCATCCACAACACAGGTGCGAGAGAGTTTTTAGGAGTCTGTGAGAAGAAGTGAAAGTGATTGATGAGAGCTGTATGCATGCCACCTTTCTCTCTCTCTCTCTCTCTCTCTCTCTCTCTCTCTCTCTCTCTCTCTGGCTGGTTTATTGGTGAGCTGCTTTGGTTGTGGTAATCTGAAGCAGATGGCAGTTTGTTTGAAGTCTCTGCAGATGGTCATCACTGCTCCGCTCTTCAGCACCTGAGCTGTGAGGGATCCAGACACCACACAGAGGCCTAACCTGCCAGAAAAGCTAAATTAACATCGTGCAAAATGACCAAAATAACCTATTCTGAAGGATGAGTCAAAACCGCGAGCGCTAATCAGGTCCACAAACCCATCCAGTGTGCCAGCCTTGATTAAAGAGCTCCATGCTGTATAAAAAACACATTGTGTTTAATATAATCAGGAGTGGCTATTTTAACCAAAAGAGCCATATTAGCATAACAGGAAAGCTTGTCCAGACCTATGTTATTTTAGTTTTGCATTAACCTGCATTTTTCCTGGAACATCTCCATTAAAAACTTCTTTTAGTCTTAGAGTAGGGTAAATTTGTGTCTGGAGTTGACCTACGATATTAGGTTGTTTAAAACAAACACGTACTCATTGACACAGTCTGTGCAGAGCACTATGCATTCTGGGATTGAAGCCAAACGCAGCTCTTCCAGTCAAGCAATGCAGATCCAAAGGATGTTTAAAGGCCATATGCTGCATACATAGGAAAATGGACATTCAGAAGGGCAACAAATACCGAAAGTGAGCAAAGTTTTCATTATAGTTAAAGGTTATCTAACCCATCTTCTGCTTTTGCTTTAATCTGACAGAGGCTGAAGTATCATTTCATACTCTAGAAAGCATGAAGGATACAGTCACGGGCATGGAAGAGACTTTCCAGTCCTCGTCTGTGCCAAATACCTCACAGATGAACGGCATTAAACAGTTTGACTGCCCTTCACGGTTACGCTAAGATGCAAAAAACGATTAGTCGGCACAATCGTCATCACTTTTTTCTGTTCACTTGTTGTCATGTCACGGTGCTCTGAGAAAATAACTTGTGTGGTTCAGTGGAGCTTGATCTTTAAAACGTGACATCTAACATCTCGTTTCATTGGCTGAGCAGACGATAGTTTGTACTTGGCAGGAAATAGCCATTGTGACATGTTCAATAGTATATTGCCTTTTTCCTATTGTTAAAGCTGAGTTGTGAAGGACAGTGAGACCAAAAGGGAGAAAAACTTGAAGTTCTGCCCCATTGTTCTGCTAAACTTAGAGTTACATAAAATTTGTGTCTGGAAGAAGTTCAGAGCTCAGGAGACCTGAATGACTTCATGATAAACTTTATCTCAGTTGTTGGCATGTGTTAAGAAAATGAATTTGGATGGTATAGCTTGGATTATTTGTACTTTTATGAGAAATGTTGGGGATTATGTTGTTTTTTTGTTTTGTTTTGTTTTTTTGAAGAGATCTGGTTTGTGATTTGACTTTCTTAAGGGTGAGAGTGATCCTTCAGCTGGCAACCAACAGGCCTTTTAAAGGGTGCCTTTACACCTGTTGTTTTAGTATGTTTATTCAGGTGGTGCTACTCATAAAGTCTGGTGAAAGAGTTGCTCTGTGTCTGAATATATTTGAATATGAATTTGCAATCCATAAAATTGTTGTACTAAAAAATAAACAACCTAACTAATATAAAAATTGGTATTTCCCAGTATATGAAAAGTGTAGTGTTGTTGCTTCAGGGTGGTGGTTTTTCCTACTATTTTTTTTGTTCATGTTGAGCAAAACTTTTATATCTTTGTTTCTCTATTAGGAAAAGAATAGACACAAAATAAAAAAATCCTGAATACTGTGCTAGTTGCTGTCTTATTAATATGAACTGTAATTGGGAGCTGGAGCTTTTAAGCTTCAAAATGAACACAGAAGTTAGCATAAATGTATCATGAACATGGCTTGTATGTTCATATTGAATTCATATCGAAACTTGCTTGATGACTTGTTTGTGAAACATACAAGATGATGATATTTGGAGAAATGCATTTAAGAAAAAGTCTTTTATCCATACAATGGAAGTCAATATTGTTTGGTTCCAAACATTCTTCAAAATATCTTCTTATGTTTCATAGAAGTAGGAAAGTCATACAGTTTTGGAATGACACGAGGATGAGTAAATGATTGCAGAATCTTTATTTTTTGGTGGAATATTCCTCTAAGATTTTATTTACTGAAAATCCCGTATGGACAATTTTATGATACATTTATAGTGCTTTGCATTGTTTTAAAGCTTCAGTAGTTCATTACTATTATGCAAAAGAGCAACTAGTATAATTTTTCAAACATTCTCTTTTGTACAGTGGAGGACAGAAAGCCATACAGGTTTGAAACAACATAAAGGTGAACAAATGATGACACAATTTTTGGCTGAACTATTCCTTTCCAAACCGAATTACTGTCTTGCTAAGAAACTGGCATGAAGATTTTCCTATTCATTTGAAATAGCTGCCTCCACATCTTCCATCTCACTCTTTCTAGAGGATAATGAGAGGGCTTTGCAGTGGATGCGGTCAACTTATCAGACTCACACCTGCATCCTGAGTGACATCTGAGCCGGAGTCTGTCCATTAATCAACCCCTCTCACTCTCTCACACACACACAAACACACAGCAGAGTTGTTTGTCCATCGCATGTCATGTCTGGCCATTGAAAGACGCCATCAACCACTTTATATAAGAGGTGCAGATGGGATACAGGACTTTGCTTTTAAGCACACACATACACATGCCGATAGCTCGAGATAATTGGCTACTGAGACTCTAGGAGACGTGCTATCACATCATTCACTAACACACAACACCTACAAACACTTAACGCTAATGTACTTAGCTATCACACACACACAAACACACGCTGTGCCTTATAGATCAGTCAGTAACTTTTTTCGGTTTGTATTCAATTTGTATTTTAAGGTAAGTCAGAAAGTTGACTTTACAACAGGGTTATTATAGTTTCAAATATTTATTAGTATTATTTTATTTATATTTTCAGGTTAGCTTAGTTTGTTTACTTTTAGTTTAAATTTATTAAATGTATTTAATATTATTATATATTTTTTATTATTATTTTAATGTAGCTTTATTATTTTAGGGCTGCCAAAGTTAATTCTCTAACTGGTAAAACTAAACTTCATTTGCTGCCATTTTAATTTAAATTAGTATTGGAGTGATGAAAATGGATCGTTTAGTTCACCTCAGTTCTGCTTTTATAGAACTTACAGTTCAGTCAATGAAAACATTTTTAATTTTAGATTTTAGTTTTCATCAATTATTATAATCACAGACAGTGTTTTGAAGGCACCTCTTAAGGACACTGATTTCAGGCAGGCTTCCAAGGCACCATAACGTCAAGTCTAATGATTTAAAACAAAAACAAATGCACTTTAGAGAAAGCTAAATAAATATTTAATGCCTATTTAATTGCCACTATGGATTCATACGTTGAAAACAATAAACGTTTATGAATTGATTCACTTTTATCTATTGCTTCAGATCATGTTATGAATACCTTTAAAATAACAAATCATCTTTGTAGACAGGACATGAGTTTTTGTTTAATTTCAGACAGCCACTGGAGCCAGTCTGCATCACATCCCTTTATTCTTTTGAAAACAATTAGAGACAAATAGAATTGTGCTGTAGAGACTCAAACCTTGAGATGGCACTCTGCACGCGTTACTTTAAAAGTATATCAGCCCTGACTGTGGGAGGTGAAGTTTTAACCCCGTGCTGTATGGATGTCATTTTAGGAATGTTGAGGAGAGACCTTGACCCGACTAATTAACCCGTCCATCTTCAGAGCCTCGCTCAAACTCTGAGATAACTGACAAGAGCGTCACTCATACTGTTTACATCCACTAAAAATAAGAGGTCAGACACATAAACTCCGGCCTCCCACGTCCCAGTGGAAACAGACACACTGAAGACACAGAGACATTAAAACTGCGCCGACATGAAGACGTCCAATCAGCAGTCAGTGTGATTCTGTCGACACCGTCCTCACACACAAGGCCTTTAGGGTAATGGAGGAGCTTATGTCAGTGTGTTTGCATATGCGCCTCATGGGAGTGATCAGGGTGTCTGTGGAGCGGATTTCAGTAGCTTTAGCACTTCCTGGTACATCTTAATTTGATCTTTATTAATGGTTGTAATGTTATAGCTAGTCACAGGCTGTGAAATACACTGCTTTCTCTTCAATTTTACAGCTAGAGCCATATGTGCTTGCCAGCACAGTCTAGATTGACTTCTGTTTTGCGATATTGGTTATCGGCCAATATTGGACATTTTCTATATACACAAATTGTATTGGTTTAATTGTACTGGTTAATCATAATTTATTTAAAATTAATCTAAAAGTAATCTAAGATTAACATTAGATGATGGCAAATGTAATCAAAAATACCATTTTAGGTACTGATTGTGCACAATTAAATATACTTAATTTATTACCTTTGCCATAATTTAATATTGACCTTGAGTCAGCAAAACACTAATAATTTAATGACATGGGTTTTAACAAATTTCAAAATTGTGAAAAAAATCTATTTTTCAGATTGTACGTTATAATGTTGTAATGGCTAAATTCACTTGTAGCATTTAAGTGATTAATTTTAGTTTTATTGTTTTATTTTTAACTTTAACTTAAATTATTATATAATAATTGAATAAATTCATTATTTTTTTATTTTATTTTATTGGTAAACATTTAATTGATTATTTGTTTGTTTGTTTGTTTATTTGTTTGTTTGTTTCTTTGTTTACATTTGCCATAATCGAATAATAATTTTAAGTTAAGGTTTAAAACAATAATATTTTAATAACTAATTTAATAAATACATTTTTAACAGATTTCAAAATGAATATATATTGATTTTAGTTTTATTGTTTTTCCCACCTTTTTTATTTTATATAGAATAATTATTGGCATTATATGTTTTTTTGCAATGAATGGTACTTTACATTTTTGTGGATTGTTGAGGAGTGTTGTGCAATTACTTTGGGCTTAGAAATGACCCTGAATATCCTAGCAATTAGGATATATATATATATATTATTTATTATTGTGGTTGTCATAGGAGAAGAATTAAGTATCTCCTGTACTAATTTAACCCAGTGTTATTTTAGTATAACTAATAAAACAAACAAAATAAAATTACTTTCTTTATGCTTTGAGTTTTAGTTAACAATAATGACCCTGATTTGACCACAGCACTATGGAGGGACTCCTGAACAGCTGTAGTAATAAATAAATGGCAGATACGATGAAAGAGTCCTTTATAGTTATTCACGCAAGTGTACGTACTCACAGAACAAAAGCTGAATGAAAGCGCTGATCGGTCATTAGCTCCCTAAAGGAACGCTGGGTGTAGTATCAGTAGATCCATGTGAAACCGAGACAGGCACGTATGAGCGATACATGCTCGTATAGTCTTACAGACCACACGGAGAGCAAGCGTCTCACTAATGCCACACACGCGTGTCTAACACATTCAGGCGCTCTGAGAAACTGGGCCACAGCCTGTCCTGCACTTGTGTCCGTGCGTGTGGCGGTTTTTAGATTGCATATAACACGCCAGCTTGTTTGGACATCCACGATTCATTGCAGAAAAACAAAATCTTGGCAGATTGTTCCTGCTGGATGACAGAGGACGAGGAAACCGACTAGGGGAAACTCCAGTTGTCTAGAGGATCACAGTGAAGGGCAATGAGGATATCCAATCCAAACACGCCCCGGTTCGGGTAAACACCCAGAGCTTTTTTTGCTCTTGCCGCCAGAGTTTAACCAGGCCAAAATCAACCCAGCTATCTGAACCGCTCGCCTTTACTTGAACTTCAAACACGAGAATCCAGATCCAGCCCCTTCCTTCTGATCAACCACCATTCCTCTAACCTCAAAACATGCAGGCGTCTTCCACACTCCGCTGTCTTAATGACCTGCGTTACGAGTGAAGACATGTCCTATTGCCACAATGCTATGTGTCACTGGGGCTGAAGTCATTCAGCGGATACTTTTATTCAAAGCAACTATCAGCCCCATTATTAAGGGGACAATTTCCTTGGAACAAATCAGTCAATCAATCAATCAATCTATCCATCTATCCATCCATCCATCCATCCATCGTTGGACATACACCTATATTTATCCAACTTTATATAAAGAGCTGGGTGATAGTTACATGTGGAAAAAAAATAAAACTTTTAAAATATCGATGAGCGATAAAATAGTTTACGTTTTTTGATGATATACAGTAACAATCAAGCAGTTGATTGAAATTAAAATAAAATATAAAAATTTCTGAATATTCTCTAAACATTCAAAATGTTTTAAAAACATTCAATTTTATCATTTTGCATACATGAAGGGAATGTTACTGTGAATGTTCTCTGAACATTCTGAAACATGTAGTAATGTTTAAAAAATGTTAGACGAATGTCTAACTAAAACTTTTAAGAAAAAATAATGTTCCATGAATGATATCTAAATGTTTTTTTTTTTCTTTTATTTCTGTAAGTATTTAAGACATACTGCTGCTGAACAAACAGCATATATAATAACCCGTAGCAGATCTATACAGGTGGAGCTGGGGAAGGTGGAGGGTTTCACGCTGCAAAATGCTGTAGTGAATGCTAACCAACCATTTAAATGTTGAACCAATCAGCTTGTGCCAAGTAACATGATAGAAGTAACATTTTGAGAACATTCACAATCGACCACTTCATCTGGTCTTTAATAAAGACCACTTGTCATCTTAGGTAAATGTAGAATCCAAAATAAAAATGCACCAATGTTTGTCATAGTGAAAATGGAACAGTTTGATTAAGAAGACATGTATTTATGTTAGCTTGCTTATTCATTTTGATGTTTATATTTCATTGATTCACATGTGGAGGTGACTGTACTTATTTCTTGGCTCTTTATTCGTAACGGTGTTGTTTTCTTTTCGTCCTCAAAGGGCCGGATCGGCCTGGCTCATTATTACCTTTAAACATGAAACTTTGTGTAATTTCTCTTGGAAGACCATGAGGAATAATAACAGATTTGTGGTTCCAGAATAAAGCTGCGTATTTGTCCTGGGATATGGCGCCGTTTTACTGCCTGGCCTCAGGAGCACCGAGACCTGGTTAAAGTAGCTCGGTATCATGGTGGAAACTTGTTTGCTTGAGAACGTCAGTCCCATATTGGACGGATTCACGTCTCCTTCACGGTTTGTATTTGGTTTTGTCAATTACTGTAGAGTTTTCCATGGTGGCTAGGTATAGGTTTGGTGTTTAGGTTAAAGGCTCTTGGCTGAACTTATGTTGGTGTAGTATGCAAATGCTAAACAGCCTGTGGTTTCCATTATGGTATTTTAGGAAAGGTCACGGAGTAATGGAAATGTTTGGCTTTTGGCTGCAGGGTACACTGTGTGTGTGTGTGTGTGTGTGTGTGTGTGTGTATGGCCGACTGTTTCGTGATGAGAGATGAAGGTATTGAATAACAGAACTCAGGAGTCTGGCTGGTAATTAATATGGTTTTTAAGCCGACACATCCAGTGTGTCAGCTTGCCAAGAGCCATCTTCAGAAGGGGCATGTACCCATCGAGAGGGGTCAAATATGCCACAGATACCAGCATATATTGCCTCAAGCAACAATAATGCGTAATATAAGATCCTGCGGTTATGACAAAGCAACAAAACAAATGCCAGAAAACCAAGAGAAACATTGAGCTTTTCATTTATCAAAACATCTCTAATGTTTTATTCATACAGAATTACAATTACAAGCATGTTTAGTGAATGTTACTTGGCAAAAAATCTACTGTTGAACAAATGAGTAGTATTTTTATGGACTTTATTATATGTGTATGTAATAAAAATAATACATGTATGCTTACATTAAATCTATGCATATCTTATTCTTAAATTCTCTTAAAAAATGGTTAAAGTACCTCTCAGTTTTTCTTGTATATGGTTGGTGGAATTATGTTGTTATAAAATAAAAAAATAGTTATATATATATTTTTTTACATGATATAGTGTATACATATAACATGATATACACTAGTGTACTAATGCAATATGGACCAAAATTTTATTGCTGTTATTACTGAATATGTACTTGCCCTTGCTATTTCATGTTGTTGTCTATAACAATGGTACGTATGCCCGTCGTTATCAGTATTATCTAACTAGATGTGTTATTGCTGGATCTTATTACTAGGCAGACTGGTCTTAGCGCCAGTAACCTAAACTAGGTTGTATATTCTCACTAGTGTGACAGAGCTATTCCCATCCCACCAACTCTGAAGACGCACTGTCTGTATGTGAACATGAGCCGGCTGCCAATAGTCTGTCTGCATGATAATATTTGTGACTTTTGGTTTCTTTTGATGCCTTGAGTAACTTTTCTAATTTAAAGGGTTTTAAGGCTGCATATTGGTACATATTTTGACGTTCATATAGGTGCGACTCCTTGATCTTTTTCCCAGAGTGCTTTGATCTGTGAAGCTTCTGGCCTGCAGCTGGTTGGCGGCTCTGTTTTAAGATGTTTATATGTTGTACATTATCTTAGCTGTAGCTATTACAGCATTTCTAAGTTTGGAAAGGTCGTCTCCACTAGACATATTGTATATTTCTATTTGCTGCCAAGGTACTTTCTTAGTATTGCTTTGGAATTAGTGTTACTTAGTGATACTATTGTATGTATGTCCAGTGAGCTTAAATAAGTTGAGTTTTGTGCTTGTATTTTCACTGGTCAATATTTTTTTATAGTTATATTTTGGGCCTATTCTTTTTATTGCATTCATTTTCTAAATTAGTTATTTTGTAGTGGTTGCCGGGGTTGTTCTTTATTTATTATTATTATTGTTGTTTTTTTTAATTTAATTTAATTTAATTTTAATTTAATTTAATTTAATTTAATTTAATTTAATTTAATTTAATTTAATTTAATTTAATTTAATTTAATTTAATTTAATTTAATTTAATTTTACTTTGCTTTACTTTACTTTACTTTAATTTAATTTAATTTTTTAATTTAATTTCTATTTATTTTGGTTTTCCTGTATCTCAAACAGTACAGCAATGCCAAGGTTGTGGGTTTGATTCCCAGGGAAGGCAACAGACTGATAAAATGTAAATGTGTATCTTCAATGCAATGTAAGTATCTAGAGTATTTTATTTTTTAATATACATTATTTAATACATTTATTTTCTAAATTAGTTATTTAATAGTGGTTGCTGGGGTTGTTCTTTATTTTATTTTTTATTTTATTTATTTTATTTTATTTTATTTTATTTTATTTTATTTTATTTATTTTATTCTTTGTCGTGGCCATAACATTGTACCTTTTTTAATTATTTATATTTTTTTAATAATGAGATTAATGTTTTAACATGGAGGAAAAATAGTTTGAAAACCTTTTCAAAGATTTGAAAAATTGACATTTTTAGACTTCACGTGGTCAAAATTACCCTAAAATGAAGAATCGCCCTATTCCGATGTGCACCATAGGCTTTTGTTTTGTGATGAGGTTTCTCCTTTCTCATTCTCAAAAGGTTAAGAGCCATTTTGAATGTTGACATCTGGCTAAACCCCAGTGAAAAAAGCGTCTCATGGGAGAGAAGGTGGAGGCTCTCTGTACTTCGTCCGCACTTAGATTGGGTTTCAGTGGCCGGGCTCAAGATTTCTCCTCAGGAAACTGGGTCTGATGGACAAAAGTGTAGCCCGTCCCCAGAGATCTGTGTTCCAAAAAGGTTTATATTGTGTTTGCAGCTCCCGCAGGACTGCAGATGTTGGTGGCAGGGCCCAGGCGTGACGGATGAAAACATGCATACGTGCAGGAAGTGAGGAGAATGGTCAATGTCAGGGAAACGTTCTCTCCGAGCGCTTGTGGTTCAGGAGACAGGCACCATTGTGCTGGAGCTCTTTTTGGCCTCCCGTAAATGACTGAAACCTATCCGACTGAGCAGTCCAGATGCTGCAAGAGCAATGTTCTGGAATAGACTTTAACCTGTAGTGTTTATTTAACATACGCCTGGTATGAATGCAGACTAAATGAGCAGCATTATAACAACATTTATTATCAATGACTTCTTCATGAAAGTTAATGGTCTGTAACATTTAATCATTAAAGGAATAGTTCAGCCAAAAATGACAATTCTGTCATCATTCACTGACTCGCATGTCATTAGAAACCTCTGTGCTGCTTGTTTTTTCCATTGAAAATGCATTTAATTTTTAAATTATGTGACAGTTCCTAGTGATCAACACTGACAACAAGGACAATGAGCACAACAAAGTTAGTAAATACAATCCATGTGAAAAATATTCCAAGTATCTAAAAAAGGTCTTTTAAAGACATTTAAGAGTTCATTTAATTTTATTTAATAATTTAATTTTATTTATTTTTTTACTTTTTTGTATCTTATTATTTTATACACAAGTTTTATTTGATTTTATTTTACTTTTTATTTTATTTTAAACATTAAAATGCTTAGCCAGAGGGTTTTTCAGAATTTTCAGCAAATTGCTAAATTTCTGTTACACAATATCTGTTCTATGACTTTGAATATAGCGACTTTTAGAGTGTGTTCGAAAAAAAACAAAAACAGAGACATTATTCTTCAAAATGCCTCCTTTTGCTCCATAGGAAAAAACTAAACAAAAAACATACAGGTTTGGAATGGGCCAAGTATTATTTGCAATGATTTAATGTTTCGATGAACTATTCCTTCAAAATACTATACATGGTTTGCTGATCAACACTGGATTTTTATTTAGCATTCATTAAAAGTTTTTTTTTCCTTCTGTTTTTTGCTGTCTTTTAAACCCATAAACAGCCATAGGACTTGAAACCTCAGAATGATGTATGTACATGTGTGTAGTTCTGTCTTTACCAGATGACAATCAACTGGAATCTCCATTGACTCTCACCAAAGCCTGACCTGTTCTCACAGAGATCCATGGGCCACTGGTCAGACCACCATCTCTGTCTCTTTCTGGGTACGAGTTGAGAGGTCTGTGCTGAGGTTGGTCTTGTGAAACGCTCCCCCGCTGGTTTCCCTACAGAGTGCTAATGACCCGAGAGCTGTTAGAATAACGTTAGTCCTGCTTTACCCCCTCTCAAACACACTGACCTAATAGCTTTACCACTCCTGCCGCTGATGTTCAGTGCCACTGTTTTCCTGACGGACAGAGTAACCAGTGTTCCCCTGTCTGTGCAAATCATCAGCACAGCACCTGCTTGAAGGGCAATCACTTACACAGTTGTCCGAAGTAGTAGGTTGTATCCTTTCTGTTGCTACTTAATGGTGTATTGTATAACAAGCATAAAAGATAAAGTAGCCAATGTCAGTTTCATACTGAGCAATGGTCTAAAGGGTTTTGAAGTCCCCAGCATGCATTTTGTTAAAAAGCTCAACTGATTATAATGGAAGTGTGTAGTTTGTTGTAGACGAGGTGAAAGGCAGAAAGACAAACAGAAAGAGTGTGTGAAAACAGATCAGCTCACCTCTGCTGTTAACTACCACCACCTGTGCAATACTCCAGCACTTTCTCAAGAGAGGAAGAGGAAGAGATAGTCTTACTCCGCCCTCTTCAAACACCTCACCGACATAAAAACAATAACAGTTTTTTGTATCCAGGGACTGATTTTCCATCTCCCATGGCTCGTTCCACTAATTCTTCGTTCCGTTACGAGCTCTACACTTCCACTGAAATTTCCCCTCGGTTTTCTCATCGTCGACTCATTTTTTACGCATAATATGTTGTGCATGAAACTATTTGTCAGATTGGCCTTGATCCTTTTCTTGATTTTTAGCATCTCTTTAGCATTCTTTCTTATTTATTTATTTATTTATTTATTTTTTTGCATTTTTCTCAATATTTAACGAGAATACCTAAAGTTAGATTCATATTTCCGACAATATTTCCCATATTTCCAAGATGTTAACTGGACACTACTTAATAAATCATTAAAGAGAGTCAAGATGTTTAAAATTTTTCGCCTGATTACTTCGTGTTCCTTTTTGTCACAGAACATGGCAGATTCAGTTGAGCGCATTGGATTTTGGCATACAGTATATGTGAGAAGTATTCTATGTGCATAATATTCTATTCAGCTATTATTATTATTATTATTATTATTAATAATAATAAATACTAATAATAGAATAATAAAAAGTGTATTAAAAAGTACAATAATTAAAGTGTGTATCTGTTATTTTAATGTCGTTCTGTCTAATAATAATAATATTAATAATAAAATAATTAATAACATTTTATTATTATAATTGATTATTGTCATTATTTGTATTTATAATAAAATATATGTATAATTATTATATAAAAATAATGACAAATAATCATAATGAAATGAAGATATGATTCTCCAGTTACACTCAGTCTTTAAAAAATGTTGTTAAAATTTTATAGGAACAGCTAAAGTTGGGAACAACTTATTTGTCTTCAAACCTATTTTTTTTTTTTTTAACATATAAGCAGATGTCCTCACATCAAAAGTTATTTAAAGCAACTGTATGTAGTTTTGTGTATTTTTGCGACTTTGGAGCCCCCTGTAGTTAACTGAATGGAACTCACTGCCGTTACCGTCATTGCTGTATATGTGCATTTGTTGCCTAATAAGAACTAAAATGTATTTCAAGGTTTAAAACAAAACAAAAAAAAAACAACAAATTGAGTCAAGTAAGATCAAACATTTGAATTACACTGCACATGCCTGTGGTGCTTTTAAATGTGTGTTTGTTTGTGTGTTTGAATATATCAATGACCCGGGGCCTGTTTCATAAAACAAGTTTACCATATAAGCCAGGTTTATTTCAGTTAGTCTGACTTATTGTCAGTTGATTTGGTTCAAAATAAGTCAGACTAACTGAAATAAGCCTAGTTTATTTTGTAAACTTGTTTTATGGAACAGGCCCCTGGGGGCCCCTGGGTCACGAGCAGGCTAACTGTCAGGCTAAGCTGAGCTCCTCTAACACTGACCAATAGGAACGCATCGATATTACCACTGACTTTCTGACATACAATTAGTTAATAAAAAATAAAAAAATAAAAGTATACAGAAAATACACCATAAATAATCAAATAAAATAAAAAAAAATAGGCTACAACCAACTGTATTTAATGTATTGTTCCCAAAATGTAAGGCAGGCTAATGACATTTTAACATAGTTGCTACTTGCGCATTTAGTTGATCAGCAGTTTCTAGCCATGCAGCCTTTCTCTCTGAATTTATGACAGCTGTACCTTTTATGGTTATTAGAACATTAAAACATTGCAATCTAAAATGGCTCTTTAAAGCATTAAAAAAATAAATAAATAATGACTACTTTTTAACTGATAAGAGGAATACACATTTAACTCATTTGAGGTAGTATGGCTGTATTAGCCAGCTTACATTTGATTTACAGTTACTGCTATCATAAAATACACTTCTATGTAGGATTAAAATTCTGTGTGTCACATTTAATGTCCAACAACAAATATTTTAGCAGAATGCATATTTTATTCAGAATTACTGTGCTAACGTCTGTGTAGCGCGCATGCGTGCAGCAGCGCTCGTTCCCTCACGTAAGCCTCACCCACTCCTGACAGCAAAATGGATATATTTGCATGACTTTCTAACAGTTACAGATGAAAAATATACCTGTGACATGTCAGTTATGCACTGAGGAAAATACTACTTCCCAAATGCATTAAACAGCACAGATATATTCGCTGTTTGCCATGGTGGATCGATTTAAGAATAAGTGTGTAGCCTACATCAAATTATCCTGACTCCATGAATTTAGATCGAATTAGTGAGATTGCATGAACTTAAATTGTCGTTTATGAAACCGCTTAGTCCCGATTGATTTGTTAGGTTATTTCAAGTAAGGTTTTGGACTTTAATCCCCACTTTTCTTAGCTTCTTTTATGAAACAGCACCCTGATGGTAGGAAGGTAAAGCTTTAACTATTAGAAACTGAAAAATGTAGTTGGTTCACTTCTCAGAGATGTAATTTAGTTTTTAAGCAGTTTTTAAAGCATCTGTGTCCATATTACTCATTTTTTTCTCCATGCACTTTATTAATGAGGTCAGAAACAGGGAGATGTTCTGTTGAGAGACACATCCTTCTGTTCTGATGTCCTAATGTGACTGATTTACGTCAAATGCCAAATGTACACACATGGTTGATGGTTGTTCATGAACTGATCACATCAGACTCAATGACTCGCACACCCCTGCCTTCCTTTCCCGCAAAAGCATTCGTTTTACTGCTGTCACAGCATCACATTTCATCCTCCTTCTCATTTCCTTTTACTCATCACATGACCTGACTTCCTCTTCCAGGCTGTCCTCTAACTTTTTTACAATAAACTGTCATTTCCTTTAGTTTTGTAATAGCCACTATAATATCATAAATACAGAGCAAATGTCATATAAATATTGAATACTTTCAGATGTCCACCCTGTGCCAGCAGGAGGAACAAGAAAAGACCGCACAGGCCATCAAGCTGTTCCGTAGATAAAAGGTCATCGACTGAAGCCTGATGGTCCGGTACAGGAAGTCCTCAGCAGGATACTACAGTAACCCTGAGTGACTCATGATACCGTTGTCATGGCAACATTTAGCCTCTTCCTGTGTTAGGATATCCTGTGACTGAGGTGGAGGGATGGGAGAGAACATGACAGGTATTCTCTACTGGATCAGTCATTTTTTTTGTAGAAGGTACTCATTTCAAACTTCCCATCAGTAGAATTTTTTTTTTTGTTTAAAGAGAGAAAAAAAAAAGGAAAGAAAAAACATTCTGCCATTATTTACTCTCATGTTATTCCAATTAAGCACATTCTTTCTAATACCACTTTTATGGTGATTGTTTTTTTGCCTATTTTGGAGCTTGTCTATGGAAGCCCGCTTCTGCCACCGGCTAAAAAAAGATGAAAAGGTAATTGTGATTTTTTTTTTCTCTCGCATTTTGAGTTCATTCTCAAAATTGAGACTTTGTTTTTTGCAATTCTGACTTTTTTTTTTCTTGGAATTGTGAGTAAAAGAGTCAGAAGTGTGAGATATAAACACAGAATTACAAGAAAGTCAGAATTCTAAATCTACATAATTTACATAATTTCCCCTCAGAATTGTGAGTTTATATCTTGCTAGTTTACTGTGTGTCTTGGAATTTTCAGAATTGCGAAACAAGTCCAAGTTGTGAAATATAAACTGCATGGAAAAAAAGATTTGTGGGATAAAAAGTCACTATTATTATTTTAATGACATACAGCTTCGGAACAACACAAGGAGGGGGATTAAATAATGACACATTTTTTGTTTTTGTTTTTGGGTGTACAAATACACTTTAAATATATTTATTGAAATTGCAGATTTAGGGGAATAAGGGGGCAGTCGTAACCTAATGGATAGAGAGTTGCACCTAATGAAAGGTTGAGGGTTCGAGTCTCAGGTCCGGCAGGGATTGTAGGTGGGGGGGAGTGAATGTCCAGTGCTTTCTCCACCTTCAATAACACGACTGAGGTGAGACCCTTGAGCAAGGCACCGAACCCCCAACTGCTCCCCGGGGGCCGCAGCATAAATGGCTGCCCACTGCTCCGGGTGTGTTAAATGCAGAGCACAAATTCTGAGTATGGGTCACTTGGCCACACATTACTTCTTTTCCTTTCCTTTCCTTTTCCTTTCCTTCCTTTTCAATCATGTGGCTGTGGAACAGTTCAGTCTTGTTTATCAGCTGCTTTATAACCCAATAACTCCTGATCTCCGGACTCACGTAAACACAGATCACAATGACGGTTCCTTATTAGGCCTATGTACTATGTTACTGGACAGTGCAGCCCTGAAGCAGCTCTTATTTCCCATCATTGATTGCCTGACTTCCTGCAATAATAAACAGAGCAATTGCTCCGGATGGAATATAGGAGGATATCAGGGATTTTTGTTTTGCTTTTCAAGTGCTGTTTTTGTGTAATCACTCGCATATGGACAGATGAAATATCTAGTGTTCTTATTCCTTTAAAAAACTTAAAAGACAACAAAACTTCAATTCATCCAGTGATTAAAGGAATAGTCCACCCAAAAATGAACCACACTCATGTCATTCCAAACCTGTATGACTTTCTTTCTTCTGTGGAACACACACACACACACACACACACACACACACACACACACACACACACACACACACACACACACACACACACACACACACACACACACACACACACACACACACACACACACACACACACACACACACACACACACACACACACACAAATAAATATATTTTAAAAATGCCTTTTGCGTTCCAAAGTTTGGAATGACATGAGGGTGAGTAAATGATGACAGAATGAGTCATGATAATTGGCACTGACACCAAGGGCTGCTGGCTCAGTGAATCATGGGAAAAATGCCACTGCAGGCAAAACTTGAAGTTGAAACTAAATTTAAAATCCCAGGCCTGTTGCATGTCTCATAAAGGTTAAAAGTTAAGGTGGAGAAGGACACACATATTTTAGACTGCAGATATGATCCATTAAAAAAGGAAATGCATTTCCTCACAGCTGACAGCTCTTTAAAGAAATCCAAATAGAATGACCCCCGGGTTACACTGCTTGTGCATAGCAATGCCCTTCAATTTAGAATCAGGACAGCTTTTAGTTGAGTGAAGCTTTTTTTATTTTTTTATTTTTTTTGCCTGTTTACAAGTCAAGGTTACAGGGTCTACCACAGGAATGATGGAAGTTTATGGGTAGAAAAAATTGCATATTCACTTTCATTTAGTGTCGCCGCACTAATTCATATTAATATTGCGAGGTTGGTGAACAATTCCAAACATTTTCAATCAGAAAAATAATTTCCTGTCTGTTTTTCATCCTTCATTAAGAGAGCCGCAGGAGAGGTCATGTCCTCGCGTGCAGATTTAAATCGATACAGGAAATGACCCTGAGAGGATTCAGTGTGTGCGATTGTATTTAGACCATATGCGTGTTTGATTAAACTATACATAAAATTCTTTTATTTTTATTTATATAAATGGCTTCCAGCCAGATGTCTTTTTCTTATTTCCAGGAGTAATCTGTTTAATAAATCTTTAATGATATTCCATAGACTAGCTCTGCAATTTTTGCAATAGACTGTTCTGCCACTCCATAAAAACAGTGCAGTAGATGATGATGTGTTTGTTTACTGTGGCTAAATGTGGTAACTTCAGTATATTTTTCTTAGTAAACACTTCCTGAAGGAAATCGTTTCGCCTAGCTGCTGTAATGAAAAATGAACAGTCTGTTATATGATTTTTTTTGCTGTTGTTGTTGTTGTTGCATATAAAATTTTTATAAAGTTCAAATGAGCTTGCATTGATTAAAAGTACCGGGTCCAAAGCTTGGATATTAATCAGCAGCTCAAACTTTTCCACAAGCCTAGATGTCAGTAGCCATTCTAATGTGAAAAACAACTTAAAGCAATCATGCCATTTAAATAACAGGGTGAATTTCTGAAAATGCATAAACCTCAGTCATTCATTATTAGACACACAATTTCCAGTCAGAGCACAATTATTGTCATAATAAACAGACACACATGCAAAACCCAAACTGTGAATGATTACTGTCATACTTTGAATATTTCACCCAAAATAAGAGTCATATCATAATTTGAGCAAATCATAATTTGCTCACTCCCATATTATTTAAAATGCATGTGGTATTTTTTTATTTTTATTTTTTTTGTGCGCTATGAAACACAATATGAGATGTTTGACAGAATGACCAGACTAGTCTTTTTCCACATAACTAAAGAGAATTTTGGCTGTAGACCTATAAAATATAAATAAATAAACAATAATAAAATATAAATATATATATATATATATATATATATATATAAAATATATATATAAAATATACACACACACACACACACACACACACACACACACACACACACACACACTGTACATGCATAGTTGTAGTACACAAGCTTCTATATCTTTGTGTGACAAATCTTATTTTTTGGTGAACTAAAAATGATCTCTTAAATGTTGTGAAGTGTTCCCAAAGAAGTCTTAAATAAATCAAAATTATGATGATTGTCAATATATCAGTTGCATTGATTATACTGGAACACTGTGCATTAGTTATGGCAAGGAGAAATGGGTGGTTATTTACTTTTGTTCTTCATCCAATAGCAATTTTTAAACAAGATAAATTGTATAAAGAATGTGTAAAGGTCACGTCATTTAAATATGCTCTCTCTCGTGTACTGATCGTGCTCAAGCAATAAAACACTTTTGTGTTCTGTGTGATAGGAATGCTTAACTTGGAACCGCTTTAACCGCTCTTGGAACTGAACGCTTTTCTGAGTAACAGTCCAGATGATGGACCTTGCGATCTTTGGAATATATTTATTACAAATCTTTAAGGAAACAATGAAAATGGATAAAACACACCCTTATGGACACAGTCAACTGGACCCACTCTGTCTGACTTTCATGCTAATCACTGCACATTTCCTTACGCCCCCCTTCAGCATGCAGACTGGCCTTCCAGACGAGCGCTCACCTGCAGAGTCTGGCTAACATCACAGGAATTGCACTCTCTTGCAGGAAGCATTGTTAATAATATCACTGCAGATATCTATGTTATCTCTAACAAATTAGATTTTTGATTTTTTTATATAATTAAATGCTGTTTTGAATGTTTAAAATTGTTCTTGAACTAGATTTTTGATGTTTTCAGATGAATTTCTAGGGCATTGCTAGAGTGTTGTGGGTAGTTGCAAGGGTGTTGCCAAGGTGTTCTAAGTGGTTTCTGCAGATTTTCTAGAATGTTGTGGGTGGTTGCTGAGGTTCTGCATAGTTTCTGGGAAGCTACTAGCGGTGCTAATGTTTAGTGCTAAGTAATTTTCAGGAAGTTACTTAGGGTGACCATATGTCCTCTTCTTTCCTTTCTACAGTCGCCATTCATTGTGTGCATTTTTGTATTAAAGCCCTGCACGGGACTGTTTTCTTAATCCTCCCAATTTCTGACTATTCAACATTCTAATGTTGAATATAATGTTTGTGCATCATGGGAGCCGCTACCAATATGCGGAGTATTTAAATCGCTTTGGATGCAGCTCGTGTTGGATGGAGGGTTGCCAAATCCGCTTTTTTTCCCCACAGAATTGGGCTAATTTTAAACTGTTGTGGCGGGTTGATTTTCTCACGTGGGTTGAAGGTTTGAAATATTGCATACATTACATTTGATTGAAATGCTTGTGTTGAAACATTTTGCATTCTACCTATAATAAAACTGTGGGAGATGTTAAGTTTTGTGAAGAATGGCCACTGGTAGGAAGCCTTTTAGCTGTGTTTAAAATCAATCTGCAAAACGGGGACTGTAAAATATGTATTTTAGTTATGTAAAAGACATATTTTGAGTTTTGATATGGGATATGGTCATTGCGCTACTTTGGGGGCTTCTTCAACCCCCCTCAAATACCTCCCCCCCACCACTGTCCTCTTTTTTGAAAACTAAAATATGGTCACCCTAAGTTACTAGAACATTGTTGTTGGTTCTTGGAGGTTGCTAGTGTTTTGGGTGATTTCTATGGAGTTGTTAGAATGTTGTTGGTGGTTTCTAAGGGGTTGCTAA
Organism: Acrossocheilus fasciatus; assembly: GCA_036784905.1. Lineage (NCBI taxonomy): Eukaryota > Metazoa > Chordata > Actinopteri > Cypriniformes > Cyprinidae > Acrossocheilus > Acrossocheilus fasciatus. The sequence goes on from CM071955.1 coordinate 5,992,766, forward strand.
GCTTCTGTGGTTCTGAGAGGTTAGAATGGTAGAATGCTAGATTGTTGTTGGTGGTTGCTAATGTATTCTGATTGGTTTCTAAGAAGTTCTTATAGAATGTTGTGGATGGTTCCTAAGGTTCTGCATTGTTAATGTGGAGCTACTAGAACATTGTGGGTAGTTTCTAGGTGGTTGCTAAAGTGTTCTGAGTGGTTTCTAGAGTTAGAGTCTGGCTAACATCACAGGAATTGAACTCTCTTGCATGAAGTGCCATTAATGCATATTAGATAAATCACATAATTACATGGGAACAAATGCACACATTTCCGCACCTCCCCTTTTCTCAGGCGCAAACACACTGAGGGTTTGATATTAATCCCAAGTTCAAGAGCATCTTGACGTCAGTGTGTACTCAGGTGGGGCTACGCCATCATCAGCCCTTGAGACCTGCAGTCTTGTGCCCAAATTAGAGCTGTAACTAGGAGGGTCCCCTCATCTTTTGTGTGTGTGTGTGTGATTGTGTGAAAGCGAGAATGGGTGTGGCATATACAACTACCATCAGACATACAATTTCATGGGCTTTACTCTCATCCAGATCCATGTCTCAGTCTCACAGGATATTGGGTGGTGTATCCTAGGTCTCAAAACTCCTCTGCCAACATCAACTGTGAGTTAAAACCCTTTGATTACCCCAATTTATAATGTTTTTGCTGTTTGTTGGGTTTACATTATGTTCCTTTAGCTTTATTTGTCTTAGTCAGGTTTATTGCTCTGGTAATAAGGGCTGTGATGGCTGCAGGTGTTGAATGCTCCGAGAACGTCATTTGGTGAATCCAGCTGTTATGAAGGTGGATGACGCAGGGATATCCTGACACAAGCGCTGCAGGCTGACCGTGCGTGAGTAGATGTGCTCTGAGACCTGCAATAATAGTAAGTTATGCCCATGTGTAATATCATGGCTCAGGTGAAAAAGAAATACGTTATTGATAGTGTTTATACTATCAGTCAGCAAGAGCGTTTACTATTTGACCAATAAAAAAAATATTTAGTGTAAATTCTGGACTTTGCAGACAAACCAGAATCGATCCCAGAAGCTCACATAAAAGTCAGAATCTGTGAACATAGCATAAAGGATTTTTTTTCTTTTTCCTTTTTTTGTTTTTTTCTAATTGAGCAGAAATGAAGGTACTCATTCACAAGGGATGCTGGCCAATTTCAATAATGCATAAGTAAATAAGTAATACTTAAAAAAAAAAAGTTCAATTTGTTTACATTAATGCATGAACCTTTTACATGCCATTTATTTATCTAGGTTAATGCTGTTAATGTTAATTTCTGAAAAATATTATTGTTTATTATTAATTCTTATTTGTTCATTATTCATTAACATAAATTTTGTTTATACAGCTTAAGATGTTAAAAATGAATTTATATATTTTCCTAATCGTTAAAGGTTAATGTTATTTTTTAATAAAAATAAAGTGCTGTTGTTCATGATACTTTAACTAGTTAACTTGTTTAATTTATATAACTTAATATTAAAAATTAATATTAGTATATAATCGTATCTAATGTTAAAAATTAACATTAGATTAATACTGAAGAATTATTTTTTATTGTTAGCTAATTTCACCTAATGCAGTAGTAATGTCAGCAAACTGAACCTTTTTGTGTCACCAGTATATTCCAAATAAGTCATGAATTTTTCCATATATTTCATGTAATCGAGGCAGACGTATTTTTTGGCCTTACATTTTATGATAATTTTATGCACTTTACCTCTTTAATTGTGTGAAGAAAGTGAAAATATAAATAAACGTACTACTCTCCATGCATATGTATGAGACCATCTTTCTTAGATGCTTACTATAGTTCAAGATAATTGCACTATTTATATCACGTCATGTGACTGAAATACAGCAGGACTTTGTTCAGCCATCACGCATATTGAATCGTAATATAAATGCCGTGGTGATTATCTCATTGAGAGATGGTTTTGCTGACAGACAGTAGGACGGTTCTATGTGATCATCTTATTCCAGAGGGACTAGTTAAGGGTGAGCGTGCTCACTCGTGCCTGCTGGCTAAATTCTGGGCCATTAGGCAGAAATACATATCTACCAGCTGTTCAGATGTTTGAATGTGTGTGTCACTTTGTGCTTTTAATGTCCACCATTCCCTTTGTGCACTTCTCTTTAATTAAGAGCGAAAGACGGTTGTTAGTAGCGCTGTGGAGATATGTCTGACCTTGCTTTCTGAGGGCTTAATGTTGACAAATGTCCCATTCGGCTCTTTCAACGCAGTCTGTCTGTAAAGCGCTGCTCTGGCAGATAGCTATCAGGGGATTCGACTGTACTGCTTTCAAAGACTTCACAAAGACTTTATATACTGATTCTTTTTACAGTAGCAGGGCTACACAACCATTACTTTACAGAATCGCACTATAGAATATACTGTAACTGCTAAAAATAAACAATATCACAGGAGGAGACATCCATATTTTCTATAATAAATTATGTTTTTGCCCGGTTCTGTAATTTAATTTTATTGAAAAATCGTACCACAGAATTGCTAGCATGTTTTTAGGCAGTGCTAGAGTGTTGTGGGTAGTTACTAGGTTGTTGCTAACTACATTTTGCTCAGATGAAACCTTTGCATAAAGAACTGTGGTAGACATTTGTTGATTTATTGTTTAGGTTCAAAGCACAAACACTAAGAGTGGAGATAATAAATGTTTGACAGATGTCCTCTTACCGCAGAATTCAGACACTGTGCTTGTATTTTCCATGTGTAGATTTATAATGCAACATTACACCTTTCATTAGCTGGCCGCTAACGTGTGGCCATGGGTGGCTCATATAGGACACAGCTGCAAAAGGACTTCTTGTAAAACCTGATCACTTTCGAGGAAGGAGGCAATCAAAAAAAGTTGTTACAGAGGTGATCTTGTACTTGGATTTCAGCTATGGCTGGTTAATTTTCACATGGCAATACTGATTCATAAAATGTAGTACTCTGTGTCTCGTGTACTACTCTGCAGCAGTGTAGTTGGCGTAATCTCACAGAAGTCTAGACTCTGATGACCGTAAGGTGGCATTTGGGACGGGTCCTGAGAATTAGCGATCCGATAAGGTTGAAAATGGCAGTTTTCTGAAGCACTTGCCATGTTTGGCGTTCAGTATATAGGGCCCTATGAAATCCGTTTTATTTTTTATTTATTTTTATTATTAATTGAAACATTATACAGTAGTTGGACTTTAAAGTTAACAAAAGTAAAAAAGCTTCTAGGTACCTAAATTATACAGTTTACAAAAAGTGGCCCACTTTACCTGAATTCACCCTAATAATTTTATTATTATTAGTAGTACTATCATTACATTAACTAATATATTTCTGTCACAATTTCTTCAAGTTAAACCTAACATTTATTTTGTCAGGTTGCTGTAAGGACATTTAAGTATCTCTTTGTATATGATATTAGGATAGTTTTTCTCAAAAGAAATGGTGAAATGCTCATGAAGTGACAGCGGCAGAGGCTGAAAACACCATGAGCATGCTTCAGTATGTGTGTAATATCCAGCGGATTACGCAAATTACAGGCCTATTTCAAAACTGCCTTTTCTATCAAAGGTGTTGGAGAAAGCTGTCCTTATTCAGCTGCAGTCTTTTTTGAATAAGAATTCTTTATTTGAATTTTTCCAGTCAGGGTTTAGGGAGCATCATAGTAGTCTGCACTTTTGAAAGTTCTCAGTGATATCCTGCTAGCAGTAGACTCTGGTGATACTGCAATTTTGGTGTTAATTGACCTTAGTGCAGCTTTTGACACCATAGACCATGAAATTCTTATTGCTCGACTTGAACAGGTGATAGGGATTTGTGGTACTGTTTTATACTGGTTTAAGTCCTATCTAACCAATAGGAGCTTTTCAGTTACCCTGGGAAAATTTTCATCTCTCTTACATGTGGGATCCCGCAAGGATCCATTTTGGGACCCATTTTGTTTTCATTGTATATGCTGCCAATTGGATCTATTTTTAGTAGACATGGCATATCGTTTCATTGCTATGCTGATGATATGCAGATTTATGTACCTGAAAAGAAGGAAGGCAACTTTTTAGAACCTCTTGTTGCATGCTTAAAGGACTTAAAAACATGGTTGGCTCTGAATTTTCTGCACCTAAATGAAAGTAAAACTGAGACTATTGTTTTTGCACCCTCCAATGCATCTGATTCTATTAATATTGATTTAGGCCCTTTATCTATCTATCTATGGTAAATCCATGGTAAAAACCATTTAGGTGTAATTTTTGATGATGCCTTGAAATTTGACTAACAGATCAATAGTGTTGTTCGATCTGGCTTTTTTCAACTAAGAACAACTGGCAAAGATTAAGCCGTTTTTATCCTTTTGTGATTTTGAAAGAGTGATGCATGCTTTTGTGTCTTCTCGTCTGGACTACTGTAATTCCCTGTATGTAGGGGTTAGTCAGTCCACCCTGTCACAACTATAGATTATACACGACTATAGACTATAGTATCGGCCCCAAGGCTTTGGAACAGTTTGCCTTTGCACATAAGGACTGCCTCCAACTTGGTGTCATTTAAGTCCCTTTTAAAGACTCATTTTTTCTCCCAGGCTTTTTTGCAAAATGCTGTTCAGTGACGTCTTGTTTTTTGTATGTTGAATGGTCTGATGCTCTGTGTTGTGTAAGTGATGTGTACAGTATATGTATATTGTCTGCTTATCTATGTTTTTAGAATCTGTACAGCACATTGGTCAACTTATTGTTGTTTTTAATTGTGCTTTAGAAATAAATTGACTTGCCGTGCCTTGCCTAGTAAACGAATCCACGCATCTATGCCATTCATTCACACATAGACACACAGAACATGCATGATTCATATTTAAATATTATTTTTGCAGTTTAATATTCATAAGCACTAGTCCATATTGTGTTTTGATTTAAGTATACTGACCTACTTTTGATTTATTCATCCAAAATTTGGCAAATTCCGTGGATTCCGCATTGTGGAAATCATAGGGCCCTGATTACAGTCAGAAACCATTGTGACAAATACTTAAATCTGAGTGACCTCTTTCTAACTTATATTTCACTCTTTCCTCCATTCATGTATCTTTTTTCAAAACAGAGCAGGAAAGAGACAGAATTGCCCATGTTGCGTACAGTATTGTGTCTCTTCAAGTTGCATTACAATACATTGGTTGGCATAAACTCCATGAAAGTCATGTCTGTTAACATTAAAGCATATTAATAGTCTATAGGTATAACAGTAAAATAAAAAAGCTACAAGAAGCGTGTTGAATTGTTTTTCTGTCACTAATCTGTTTCCAGAAGGTTTACTTAAATTAAGTCCCATGAAAGACATATTCATAGCAGTGAATTACAGCGGAATTCAGGGAGCCGTTTACAACGTGGCCTTTGCAAGGTTTATTAATATTATTCATGGATGTTGTACGCATGGAGTCACTTAAACTATTCCATGTAATTGCTTCCACTTTTCTTAAATGGCATATGGGTAGTTGCACACATGGGTAATTGATTCGTGACAGGAAAAGACCTCTGGATTGTTGTAGAAAGTATGCTGCCTGTCTTCTCGCTCTGAAACTTCAGAGTTGTGTTACTGAACAGTGAGCTAATGACCACAGTGGTTTCTGTCAGGATAGAGGATTGCTTTGAAATGGTTGCTGACAGCTGACCATTGCGTTCCATGTGGTTGAGATTCAGTTCCTAATGAGCCTCTGCATAAGCAGCGTCGCTGTCTAACATGAAATAATTTCATTCTTCTAGTCTGCTTTTCGTTTCGAATATTGCATCTTAATATTTTTCTTACAATTACAGTTACTGTATTCTTTTTAAAGCACTTTTTTAAAGTGATTTGTGGTGAGGCTAATCAAATAAGGTAATTAGGCTCTTGCATTTGCTTATAAATGTTTTTTTAAATTTAAATGCACATTTATTACAGTGCTTGGAAGGCAGAACTGCATTCTGGTTAGGGTTTGCTTTAAACACTTAATATTATATTCTGCAATTAAGCTTTCTCCGTTAAACGTGTTAAAGTTTATTAATAGATAAAATAGATATAATAGTAATTTGTGAATTTTTTGTCAATTGAATATTTTAAAAAATAATCTTTCACTGACATTCACCAGAATGTTCATTGTTGAAAATAGAACTGTGATGGCATACTTAATTCAAATAGTCTTTCTTGCATCTATTTAACCAGCTTTTAATTTATAAAAAACAATAACAATTTTTTTTTTCTGTGGGTGCATTGATGTTAGATTTTATCTGCTGAATTTGGAAGATCAAAATTGTAACTTTTCTTAAAATACGGCATTTTAAAACATCTTTCATTGGGAGAATTTCTATTTCCCTACATTTTAGTGTCAGTTTTGTGAGTTTCTCCCAAGCTCAATAAAAGTATTTCCTCTGCACACGTGTGCCATTAAAAGCACAATCTTTGCCATTGTAGAGCTTTTAGGTCTCTCTGTATCTACAAGGTCATCTTAAGAGAATGCTCAGGTTTCCATTCTTCCACATTTCCAGTCTGCCTGAACAAATGACTTCCTTTAAAACACTGCCTACCTGCTCGCCCCACGGCTTCTAAACACTCCACCAAACGCCATACAGCCGTACTGCTGGAATGCTTCTGGTGGGCACAGATATCCTACATTTGGAATCCTAATGACTTGAACCTTAAAGCACATCAAGCACCATCATTTTTTTTTTTTTTTTTTGGATCTTGTGACAGGATTAGCTACTTTTTAGCATTTTAATAAGGGTGACATTTAAAATACCAGCCCTAAAAGCTTTTAAATTACTATGAGATGACCTAGAAAGATTTTAGTAATAGATATAAGGGGTATTAAACTGAAATTTCATAGCAGACTTCTGTAATGACTGTAATGAATATTGCATTTTTATATTTTTTGATGTATTTTCTCTTGTGGGTTTGTATTGTATTTTGTCACATGTAATTGCAGTGTGGCATGTTTTCCCGATTATGTATTAATCATAAAGTAACTGGCAACATGTCAGTGGCATGTTATATTATTAATTAATGTACTTTAAAGGAAATGTAGTTGAATTTTTGATGTATATATTTCAATAACTGCTGTATAGGCATACACTCACTTTAATGATTATCTTTAAAAAATCTTTAAAATATTAAAATATATTAACACTTTTAAATGTAATAATTACTTCATTTTTAAAATTAATATTTTTCAGAATGCACAGAAGATCTCCAAACACATTCCTTTTTGCATGCATCCATCTCTATCTTTTTCTCCCGTCTTTTCTCATTCATTCTCCCCCTCTGTGCCTGAGTGATATAGCATATGCATTGCACGGTTCTCTTGCTGCTATATTACCCTGCAGGTAGCCCCCGTTCCGACCCTGCTTTGTTTGCAAACTGTGTGCGAGTATCAGATTCCTCTTTGACAGGATGCAGTGAGCGTGGAGAGGCCGGCCGGTTCCGGCGATGTGCGGCCCACCTCCATGGGTCCTCATGTCTGGACAGAGGAGGGTCAGCCGGGGGTGAATGCCTTCCAAAGCCTGTGTCAAAGCTGCGTTCTGGTTCTGTGTGTCTGCCATCACCCAGAATGACCTCCGGTCTCCTCCTTTTGGTCTCTGCACCTGATCCGGAGATGTTAGTTGAGCTACCACAAAACAGCTTGTCTGCGTTTCTTCCTGCAGCTATGATGGAATCGATCACTTTTGCATCTGCTTAGCCATGTTCTTTCAGAACAAACTGAGAGAGGGACATGCATCAGGTTTTGGCCCAAAAAAATATTTGCTCACTTAAGCCACATGTATTTTCAAAAAATATATAGCCACTTTGTAATTGCCAGAAGTACCATTTTAGGTTCTCCAATGAACCTTTCAGTGAAAAGTTCTTGAAAGAACCATTTTGTGTGAAGAAAGAACCAAGTGTGAAGAACTTTTTTTTTTTTTTGAACACTCTTAAAAATAAAGGTTCTTTATTTCCATTGATGTTTCTGTGAAGAACCTTTAACATACATGTACCATTGCATTGATTCCTTATAGTAGAAAAGGGTTCATTAGTTTATTAAAATAATTTTTAAAAATGGTTCTTTTAAGAACTATTTAAAAGTTCTTTGGGGAACCCAACCTGGTTCTTCAATAGCATTGCTGCAAAAACCCTCATTTAGAAACTTTTTAGAAAATTTTAAGAATCTATAAGGAACCTTTTATGCAAAGGAGAGGTTATGTTGATTTTAAAAGTTCTTAATGGAACTCTTGATACATTAGAGAACCTTTAATTTTAAAAGTGTTGTTAAATGTGCCTTAAATATCCAAAAACTTTTTGGGGCCACCATGCAAAACCTATTAAAAATCAAAAAACGATTTGCTGGATTCACTTAATTGTCAATTCAGATAAGATATAGGGTTATCAGCAGAGTACAAAGCTCTTAAAAGAGTTGTCATTTTGGAAGAAGTGGTTACAGACATGTTCAACATTTAAAGTTAGCTCAAGGTTTTTCAAAAACAAAAGGAAAGATATCTTAATTAAGCAAACCATGAGTTCATTATGAACACTTCATTACCTAAATGCAGAATATGTTGGGGGAGACAAATTAAGATAACAGAGACGAATGGCTAATTAAGATAACGGTAATGAATGTAAAATTGAATTTAGATAAGAACAATTGAATCATCAAACACTCTTGTTAGAGTGCTACTGTCATCAAGAACTATTGTAAATCTTTTCTGTTCGGGTTTGACACAGACAAGACGAGTTAATTTGCTTTTTTTTTTTTTTTTGCTTCTCTCTCTCTCTCTCTCTCTCTGTGCTTATTTCATACTGAAGAACTTCATTGCATTACGCTAGATGAAATTATTTAAACTAGATTAGTTGTGCTTGTCATGCAAAAGTTACCATCACGTTGTTAGGGTGTTATAGGCGGTTGCCAGGTCCTTGTTAAGTGGTTGCAAAGGTGTATTATGTGGTTTTCATAAAACCGCTCAAAATAAAAGTTCCAAAAGAGGGGTTTTGGAGCGATACCTTAGAAGTTAAAATAATTATTTTACTTATTGTGAAGAACATTTTAATCATCTAAAGAACAATTTTCCAGTTTTCCACTATAAAGAACTTTTTGTGTAATGGGAAGTTTCCATGCATGTTGAAGGTTCTTCATGGAACCATTGATGCCAATAAAGATTTTGCTTAAAAGTGTGCATCATTGTTTTTGCAATGGTTAGCATCAATGGTTCCATGAAGAACCTTTATCATTCATGAAACCTCTTCATTTGACAAAAGGTTCACTCTTAAAATAAAGGTTTCAAAAGCGTGTTATGCCACTGAAGAACCATTTTTGTACTTTAGAATTTTAAATGGTTCTTCACACTAAAAAAATGGTTCCTTTAAGAACTGTTAACTGAAAGGTTGTTTTGTGGAATCGCTGCGAAAACCTTCTTTTGGAACCTTTATTTTAAAAAGATGTGAAGGGTCCTCTCTAGTGTCTTCTGTAAGTTGGACTCATCGCGTGAGCAGCGTCCTTACGACTCCTCACGTAACCAGCTTCAGTTTGAGACCTTGGGACAATAGAACAAGTGCCATGACCCACTTATTGTGAGCTAAAGACACACTGTTCTTGGCAAAGTTCATGAGACTGGAGCAAGATGGTGCACACAGTCTGGGATCAACAGATACACAATCTTTTTGATGCATTATGCAACAGCATGGCAGACTTCATCAGACTGCCAGTGACCATTTCTAAAGCATTCAAGCTTGTTTTTTTAATTGCTCTGAAAGATTGAAAAATTGGCAATGAGGTCAAAAGTGGTACTTTAGAAGATTAAAGCATGCAATAGCAATGTCATGCAAATGAATCTGCTTCAAACAATAATGCTATTTTTGGTAACTGACTCTGTCGTTATGCAACCTAATGAACAGCTTTCATGGTTTAACACTTCTCTCGTCTTTGCACTTATTTATTTATTGCCAAAAACTCTCCTCACTCTAGATAGATACATCAAACGACCAGGAGAACAATTTGTCCCTGTATCTGCCTCCTCTCATTATTGAGTTGGGTGCATTCGGAGTTTTGAGGGGTCAAGGGTGCTTTTGTTTTTGGGGGTGCAGGGTTTTGTATGGCTCACCTCCTCTCAGAGAGACTTAGAGAGCTCCTTCAGTGAGCAAACACTCACACATGTTGGCATACAGCAGTAGTTCTCAGCTGGTTTTGCTTTAGGACCCAGATTTTATAGTGGACTTCAAGTGGCAACCCAACATGGTGCCAACATAGTTTATCATATTAAGGTTAAAAAAATAATAATTTTTGACAGTGTCAAGTTCCATTCAGTTCTTCCCTAATTAGCATTAGCCATAGCTGCAAAGTCAGTCTTGTATTTATTTATTCATTAATTTGTTCATTTATTCATTTGTACCATATATATACTGTATAGTAGTGCTGTCAAATCAGTCATTGCAATTAATCGCATCCAAAAGTTTGTGTTTGCATAATATATGTGTGTGTACCGTGTATATTTATATTTAAATACACAACACACACACACACACACACACACACACACACACACACACACACACACACACACACACACACACACACACACACACACACACACATGTTGGTTTTACTATACTTGTGAGGACTTTCATAGACTTCTATTGTTTTCATACTGACCTAACAATATTTTCTATTGCCCTACACCAACCCTACCCCTAAACCTACCCCTTACAGAAACCTTTTTGCATTTTTACATTTTGAGATAAACTTCATTCAGAATTTTTAATAATTTATTTCCCTTGTGAGGACCGGCCAAATGTCCTCACAAGTCAAAAATGTCAAGTTTTACTATCCTTGTGGGGACATCTGGTCCTCACAAGTATAGCAAAACACGCCCACACACACACACACACACACACACACACACACACACACACACACACACACACACACACACACACACACACACACATATATATATATATATATATATATATATATGATTTCTATTATACATAAATATAAACATATTACATATATACATGTGTATATATATATATACATATGAATATACACAGTACACACACATTATGTACACACAAAGTATTAAGTACAAAGCATGAATAAAATATCAAGGTGAGTTATGATATAATAATAATAATAATAATAATAATAATAATAATAATTATTATTATTATTATTTAGATATTTTATTTCTGTAATATATAAAAAAGTAATATATTATGAGTAATATATTCTGGATCTCTTTAATCATTGTATTGATGATGATGATGATGATGATGATGATGATATGATGTTATTTTTTGTTCTCATTTCTATTATGCAGTTCAGATTTTATGAAAGCAGGTGAAGTAATATAATATGAGTAATATATTTCAGATATATTTTGGATCTCTCAAGTCATTGTATTGATGATGATGATTGTTATCCTCATTTCCTCTTCGTTTTCTTTTTTTTTTTTTACATTCTGGTTTATGATGCACTTTGAGCTACCTTTTGCATTTTGAAGGTGCTATACAAATAACATAATATATTATACATATTATTATTATTATTTCATTATTTTCATTTAGCAACACATTTTTCCTGCTGTCTGCTTCCCGTCAGCTGAGAACCAATTGCAACCAGCAATTGTATGATATCCCAGCAGACGTCCTGTAAAGAGGGTGTGGGAATGCAGGAGACACGCAGAATGCGATATGTGCATGTGTGTTTGGGGGGAAGGGGTCGTTTGTAATTGCGGTAAACAGGTTACTGAACCAAGGGGCCCCTTCTTTGAATGGTAAATCAGCTTGGCTGTCACGCGATTACAACACAAGCGTATGTAGAGTAGACGGGCAGAGAAGATCGAAGCTTCCGCTTTCTTTCTCTTTCCTTTTCTTTATCATTATCTTTCCCTTTCTCTTCATGAATGAGGCCTTTCTCAGGCTGGCACTGGGACACTTGGCTTGCCATAGACTACTAATGTGCTTTGGGTCTCTGGTCGGGCATTAAAGGGACGGCTCAATATGTTCTGAGTCCTGATGACAGGAGGTTGTGGAAACCATCTCTCACCGTATTACACACATCAGTTGATCTGCCAGGGGAAAGTGTTTCTGCTTATCAGGGCTGTAATCGGATATCTGGGCTGTGTGTGTGTGTTTATACTCTTTCTCCTCAGGGTAACGGGGTGTTTTGCAGTCAGGTATGGGTCAGAATGTATTGCTTGATGATTCCTCCTTTATTCTATGCATGTTATTGTTTCCTTCCAGGCCAAATTCCAAAGCTTATACCTGTGTGTTGCAGCGGTTGAGGGTTTGCTGGTAAAAATAACATTGTGCGAGTGGGTTCAGGGATCGAGGCTTACTGGGGTTAAGTGGCTTGGCAGATACGGTTTCCATGAGCGTGAGCTCAAGATTACCTGGAAACGCTCAAATTCCACTTAGATTTTGGAGCATATTAAGTAGCTGTGCTTAGAAACCAATTCAAGGTAAAGTTACGTTTAAAGGGAAAGCTCACCCAAAAAAATACAATTAGGAAATTCTGTTATCCTTTACTCTTCCTCATGTCATTCTAAAGCTGACTTTTTTTGTCAGTGGAACAAAAGTGACAGGTTTTGAAGAATTTTTGAAATGTAAGTTATTATCTGGAAATCTGTCCTTTTGCTGTAACTCTTAAACTTTGTTCGCACTTCCGCAAGCATAAACGAATTTGACACATGGAGATGTGATGTGCCAGGTTTCACTTAAGAGATGCCAAACAACATTGGTTTTTGTGTGTCTCATATCCAGCACACACATGGTTAAGTTGAGAGGTTGTGTAATGGTTGTTTGTGTATTATGTTTAGGTTTATATATGTTTTTGTACAAGGGTCAAAGCCAAGACAAAAGTGATTTTATATAGGAAAAGCATATTAAATGCAGGTTTTCTCAGATAACTCTTTTGAAAAATGAAATTTCAAAATATGGGTGAAATAATGTTCCATCGTGGTTCTATTATGTAAAACCCCTTTTCATCTTTGACCCACAACCCAACTTTTACCATTTCACCATCACTTTATCAATTATTATGACATCTCATGAGGCCAAATTGCTTGAATTTTCCAAGTTTGAATATGTACATGCACAAATGAGAATAACCAGAATTAATTTTGGTTCCCTATCTGTCGGTCACTACGAGTTATGTCGTGACGACATAGGGGATTTACTTGGGAGCCCCAATCATCTCTGACTTAAGAGAAAACGCCAATGAACATTGGCTAGTGGATTTTGCATACCTGCGCCACTCCCCGTGCACACGGGTATAAATAGGCGGCAGGTGCATCCACTCATTAGATTTTTGCTTCGGAGCCGAGTGGATGAACGTTTGATCTCCACAAAGAGCCATTCATCATCTGTCTGGAAGCTGTTCTGGTTGGCGTTATGGTGCGAACAGCGGTGTCCCTGTCTGCAGCGATTCCCCTGGGCACTTCAACTAAAAGAGCAGATTTCCTAAAAGAGCAAATTACGGTCGGTTCGCGTCTTTTTAAAGACGCCGTTCCGGCCGTGTCCTCTTGGTTGCGGTCGTTTCCTATCCTCAGTCCACGGCCACGATCGTTGTCTTCAGTGTCTGGGCATCCAGCGCGCTGAAGCTGCGTTCGTGGATGGTTTATGCGTTCGCTCTGAGCGTGTAACCATGGCAGCGCTGCGATCGCGCCTCTCTCTCCTCACGGGGATGGGAGGGGCTCCCTCTGTTACTACCCGCGCTGGTTTCTCTGCCACGAGCAGAGAACCATCGGCTAGTACTCTGGGCGATCCGAGGGTTACAGTGAGAGACTTTCCGCCGGGCCAGTCCCCACGGACCTCTCACTCCTCCCGCAGCAGCTGTTCTGTGCGGCTCCCCGGTGATTCTGCTGTGCCGTCTCACGGCGTGCCCAGCGTTTCATTCGGTGCGCCGATAGAGGATCAGATGTCGATCGCAGCATCGGGGGATGGGCAATCGTCCTCTGAGGATGAAGATTCGGCGGGGCTGCCTCCCTCGGGAGTCGCGGCCGCCGCCGAATCGGATCCAGAGTTGACGGCCGTGCTTTCCCGGGCCGCCGCGAGCGTCGGGCTGGAGGCGTGCACACCTCCTTGTCCTGAGCCCTCGCAGCGAGATGATTGGTTCCTCGGCACGGGCTGTGGCTCGCGACCACGCCCTGCCCCGGTTCCTTTCTTCCCGGATGTGCATGGGGAGCTGACGAAGTCGTGGATGGCCCCTTTTTATGGCCAGAAGCGGCTCGTCTGCCTCCCCCATCCTCGCTACCCTCGACGGCGGAGCAGCTAGGGGGTACGTTGACATTTCCCAGGTGGAGAGTGTGTTTGCGGTGCACTTGTGCCCGCAAAGCGCCACCACTTGGAGAAATCGTCTCGTCTCCCGTCCAAAGCCTGTAGGCTGACGGCCGCCCGCGGTCAAAGCTTACAGTGCTGCGGGCCAAGCTGCTTCTGCCCTGCATGCCATGGCTATCCTGCGAGTACACCAGCCAAGGCATTAAAATGCACGAGGGTGGTACCAACCCGAGGTTGATGCAGGAACTGTGCTCGGTGACTGACTATGCCCTACGGGCGATGGAAGTCACAGCGCAGTCCCTCGGGAAGGCGATGTCCACACTTGAAAGGTCCAAGAGGGCCATCTATGGCTCAGCCTGGAGAAGAGCGATGTCGACAGTGCGCTGTTCGCCGCTCTCATCTCCCAGGCTGGACTGTTCGGCGACACGGTCGAGGACTGTGCCCAGCAGTTCTCGGCAGTACAGAAGCAGACCGAGGTCAATTGCCTATCAGGTAAGTAGCTTGCCCCGGCGTGATGCACCGCTCCGCCGCAGGGCAAGCCCCAGTCTGCTTCTCGCCGTGGGCGCCCTCCCGCGTCCTCCAGAGCTGCTCCGCCCCGTGCTGAATCGTCCCATATGCCGGTGCGTCGAGCCTCTCGCTGGAGTGCGGCGCCCCCCGTGTCCCAGTTGGCCCCTAATCGCCCAGATAGGCGACAAAGCGGCCCTGACACGGGCAACCCAGTGATGTGGGAAGCTGCTCTTTCTCAGGAGACGGCAGGGACAGCGCCGCTCCTTCCCCCGGAGGAGGGCCGGGTGGAAAATCTCTGGTTCTGTTCCGCCGCTGGCTCAAGGGCCAGCGGCCCCCACTTGTCAAAAGAAAGAGCCATTTCCCTTTCCTCTGGGTTTTCAGGTCCACGGGCCGACAGTGTGTGACGCGTTGCCTCCTCACTCTCGCCCACGACCCATCTTGCCAGCGGCCAAGAGAGTGCGGTTCAGGGGACACAGTGCCTCCCCACGCACCTCTAGCCAGTCCCCTCTGGGACCCAGGGAGTTTTGCGAGGATGCCTCAGAACGCACAGCCTTCTGTACCATACCGCTCTACTCCCCTTCGCTGCACCACCACAGGTACGTCGATCGTGCCGTTGGAGCCACTTGCACGGTGTCTGGAGGCGTGGCTCACGCTGCCCAGCCCGTCTCGTTGGCTCACGCGCATGATTCGACTCGGCTACGCGATTCAGTTCGCCAGGCGACCTCCCAAGTCCAGCGGCGTTCTCGAGACTTCAGTGGTAGCTCGGAACGCTCCTGTCTTGCGCGAGGGGATTGCTGTCCTCCTGGCATAGGATGCAATCGAGCCGGTCCCTCCAGCCGAGATGAGGCAAGGGTTTTATAGCCCTTACTTCATCGTACCCAGGAAAGGCGGTGGTCTTCGACCAATCCTGGACCAGCAAGTCTTAAACCGGGCCATGCACAGGCTCCTGTTCAAGATGCTGACAAACGGGCGCATGTCAAATGCATCCAGCCCCAGGATTGGTTTGCAGCGATCGACCTGAAGGACGCTTACTTTCGTGTTTCGATCCTTCCGCGACACAGACCGTTCCTACGGTTTGTGTTCGAGGGTCGGGCATGGCAGTACAGGGTCCTCCCCTTCGGGCTGTCCTTGTCCCCCCCGTGTCTTCGCGAAGGCACGGAGGGCGCCCTTGCCCCGCTATGGGAAGTGGGCATCAGGATCCTCAACTATCTCGAGCATGGCCCGCGTGCGAGAACAGTTGTGTGATCACAGGGACCCAGTGCTTCAGCACTAAGCCAGTTGGGGCTTCAGGTCAACTAGGAAAAGAGCAAGCTCTCCGTTGTGCAGAGAAACTCTTTTCTCAGTATGGAGTTAGACTCGGTGAGTGTGGTGGCGCGTCTCACCAACGAGCGTGCCCAGTCCGTGCTGAACTGCCTGAGTTCCTTCAGAGGCAGGACGGTGGTACCACTGAAACCCTTTTCAGAGGCTCCTGGGGCATATGGCATCCGCAGCCGCAGTCACGCCGCTCGGATTGCTTCATATGAGACCACTTCAGCACTGGTTGCACTCCCGAGTCACGAGGTGGGCATGGCGCCGCGGTACACTTCGTGTGAACATCACAAGGGAGTGTCGCCGCTCTTTCAGCCCCTGGACGGACCTTGCCTTTCTACGGGCCGGGGTGCCCCTAGAACAAATGTCCCGGCATGTCGTTGTCACGACGGATGCCTCCAGTACGGGTTGGGGCGCTACATGCAACGGGCAGGCAGCCTCGGGGCCCTGGACAGGGCCTCGACTGCTTTGGCACATCAACTGCCTAGAGCTGTTGGCAGTGCATCTGGCCTTGCGGCAGTTCCGGCCACTGCTGCTCGGCAAGCACGTGTTGGTCCGTACGGACAACACTGCGACTGTCTCGTACATCAACCGGTTGGGAGGTGTACGATCACGTCGCATGTCACAGCTCGCCCGCCATCTCCTCCTCTGGAGTCAGACGCGGCTCAAGTCGCTGCGTGCTGTCCATATTCCGGGGGAGCTCAATCGTGCGGCCGACGCGCCCTCACGACAGCTCACGTTCCCCGGAGAATGGCGACTCCATCCCGAGACGGTCCGGCTGATCTGGAGTCGATTCGGGGAAGCTCAGGTAGACCTGTTTGCTTCCCGCGAGTCCTCCCACTGCCAGCTGTATTACTCCCTGACCGAGGGCCCCCTCGGCACGGACGCACTGGCACACAGCTGGCCTCGGGCTCTGCGCAAGTATGCGTTTCCCCCTGTGAGCCTGCTTGCACAGACACTGTGCAAGGTCAGGGAAGACGAGGAGCAGGTCCTGCTGGTCGCGCCATACTGGCCCACCCGGACCTGGTTTCCCGAACTCATACTCCTTGCGACAGCTCTTCCCTGGCGCATCCCTCTGAGGAAGGACCTCCTTTCTCAGGGGCCTGGCACCATATGGCACCCGCGTCCAGATCTGTGGAACCTCCACGTGTGGCTCCTGGACGGGACGCGGCAGACTTAAGCGGTCTCCCACGGACTGTGGTAGAGACCATCACTCAGGCTAGAGCTCCTTCAACAAGGCAGGCCTATGCACTGAAGTGGAGTCTGTTCGCGAACTGGCGTTCTTCTCGCCGAGAAGACCCCCGAAGATGCACGATTGGAGTAGTGCTTTCTTTCCTGCAAGAAAGGTTGGAGCGTAGGCTGTCACCCTCCACCTTGAAGGTGTATGTGGCTGCTATTGCGGCCCATCACGATGCAGTGGATGGCCGGTCCCTGGGAAAGCACGATCTCGTCGTGAGGTTCCTGAGGGGTGCCAGGAGGTTGAACCCTCCTAGGCCACCCCTGATGCCCCCCTGGGATCTCTCTATTGTCCTGGCTGGGCTTCAGAGGGATCCCTTTGAGCCGCTGGACTCAGTTGAGCTTAAGTTCCTGTCTGCTAAGACAGCGCTCCTGACCGCGCTCACTTCCATCAAGAGGGTCGGGGACCTCCAAGCATTTTCGGTGAGCGAAGAGTGCCTTGTGTTCGGGCCGGTCTACTCTCACGTTGTCCTGAGACCCCGGCCTGGATACGTGCCTAAGGTTCCCACCACGCCCTTCCGCGATCAGGTGGTGAACCTGCAAGCACTGCCCTCGGAGGAGGCAGATCCAGCCTTGGCGTTGCTGTGTCCCATAAGAGCATTGCGCATATATGTGGACCGCACCCAGAGCTTTAGAAGCTCTGAGCAGCTCTTTGTCTGCCACGGAGGTCAGCAGAAAGGGAAGGCTGTCTCCAAGCAGAGGTTGGCCCACTGGATAGTGGATGCCATCGCCTTGGCGTACCAATCCCAAGGTGAGCCGTGCCCCCTAGGGGTGAGGGCTCACTCCACGCGGAGTGTTGCCTCCTCCTATGCGTTGGCGCACGGCGCCTCTCTGGCAGACATCTGTAGAGCTGCGGGCTGGGCGACACCGAACACCTTCGCGAGATTTTACAATCTCCGCGTCGAGCCAGTTTCTTCCCGTGTGTTGGGTAACAGGTAAGTGGCGGGAAGAGCTGGCCGGTGTCACGCTTGCTGCGCCATTCCCCCTCACCCGGGGATACGAGCGCCGTTTTCCTCCTCCAGTTCAGTTCTCCAGACGGCGAACCCTGGTGGAGTTCCTCCAGCACCCCCGGCAGTCAGACTGGGCGGAGCAGTCTGACGCCAGGCCCAGTACTTGTGTTAGCTTGCCCGGGTCTCCGGTCAGCCCCTGTACTGGGCTAGGTGTCCGTATGGCTTGATTCCCTTCGGGTAATCCCATATGTGTATTCTACCACGGTAAGGTTTCCCTCACGGTAAACCCGTGTCTTCCCTTTGACAGAGTCCTCTGTCAGGCCCTGCTGGCAGCTCTCCTCCCTACCCCTAGGTAGGATCTGCCCCAGGGTCCAGTCGTATGTAGTACTGCCCCAGGCCTGGGTCAGTCCATATCAGTGTCTCCACATGTTACCTCCCTTCGGGCAGGATGTGGCCTCCGTAGCGCCCTTCTCCGGAAGGCTCGCTTCCCCGTCGTTACTGCCAAGCTGTAACAACAAATAGGAAAGACTTGAAGCTATCTTTCATTGAAGGTCGAAATCCCTTCCGACTTCTGTGGGAAAAGGAACAGCGGCTTGGCTATCTCCAGCAGCGATGTACTCAGTGGTCCCTGCGGGCACCAAGGTTAGCGAATTTGCACTGGGGCGATGGGAAGGTTGCGACCTTTCGCATGGCATTTGTCTGTCACGCGCTCGCTTGTCAGCATCTGCATGCCACAAGGTTGTGACGGGGTTCAGGTTGTGGCGCTTTCCATAAAGACCCCTATGTCGTCACGACATAACTCGTAGTGACCGACAGATAGGGAACGTCTCGGTTACGTACGTAACCCTCGTTCCCTGATGGAGGGAACGGAGACGTTATGTCCCCATGCCACAATCTCGAACCATCGCTGGTTGCCAGGGACTCGTTCTCGGCTCCTCAGCGTAAAACCTAATGAGTGGATGCACCTGCCGCCTATTTATACCCGTGTGCACGGGGAGTGGCGCAGGTATGCAAAATCCACTAGCCAATGTTCATTGGCGTTTTCTCTTAAGTCAGAGATGATTGGGGCTCCCAAGTAAATCCCCTATGTCGTCACGACATAACGTCTCCGTTCCCTCCATCAGGGAACGAGGGTTACGTACGTAACCGAGACGTTTGTTTCTTACACAAAACTGACTTATTAGTTATTAGTTTTATTACCTAATTTCATGGTACTTTTATGTCCATTGCAATGTCCTTATTGTATGGAAAAAGACCAACTGAACAGAAGAAAAAAATAATTTGGATATTCATGAGGGTGATTAAATGATGACAGATTGTTTTCATTTATAATTTTGAATCCAATTACAGTTTAGGATGAATGCTACCATGTTGAAAAAAATAAATAAATAGCATCTGTATAAAAATGGCTGTGTATCCATGGTTGGTTTTGTGTGTATACAGAGGGAAAAGTGTTGCAATGCACCTGTTTGCACTGCAATCCTAGGCAGTGGGCATATGCATGTCACCACTGTCTGGACTTCATAATCAAGCACTCACTCTCTCTCTCTCTCTGCATGCTTCTCTTTCTCTCTCTCTCCCTCTGTATGGCAGTTTGTCTTTTTCGCTCTCTCTTTCTCCTTCAACACCTGGATGGACGTGGAGTGTGGGTGTGTTGTGTCAAATATTGGCTGCTGTCGAGCAGTAAATTAAAACGAGGTGCAATTTCCTCCAGTCTAATTAGCAGTAAATTGGCGGTGTCTGCTTAGTCAGTCTGCCCAAGGGTACAGAGAGAGATTGACTTGTCATTACATGAGTGAAGGAATACTTGATACTATCACATTAACTTTATTATATGTTTAATCTTTTTTTCATTACTGTTTACCTGAATGTTTATATTTACATAATTTAACATGTTCATTTAGTGCAATTAAGTTAAAAATGAACACATTTATCCATGTGACCTACTTTATGTTCAAACAATTCAAACTATGTACTGACCTCTAAAGCTACTTTTAGTAATATCTATTCAGTGTTTGATTTAGATTCACTGGCATTTATTTAGTTAATAATTCAGCATATTATGCCATCAATTCTATTGTTTTAATTGACCGACAACACTAAACTGTAATGTGTTAGAAGTTATGCATTCATGAAATGCTATTAATAAAGAGTATGTTTGTGTATGTTAATACAGTTTCAAACACACTTAGGTGGTTACTTTAGTTATACGAGCTGTAATTCTGCTCATGCACATGGTCTGATGGGTGTGTGTGTGTGTGTGTGTGTGTGTGTGTGTGTGTGTGTGTGTGTGTGTGTGTGTGTGTGTGTGTGTGTGTGTGTGTGTGTGTGTGTGTGTGTGTGTGTGTGAAAGCTCACATGGTAAAACACTGTGCACTCTGGTCAGGTCCGTGAATGGAAAGCATCTGTCATGCGAAGCTGTGCAATGTTCCCTGACTGTTTTCATTCTTAAAAAAAAAAAAAAACAAGAAAGAAAATGGCAAAAGAAAAATAAAAGAAAATGGCAAAATAGTATCATGGAGCAGATCCCTTCTCTGTCTCCCTCATTTGGGAAGGTATGTGTTGGTTGGCAATATGTGGTATCAGAGGTGAATTAATTATTCCTTTAAAATTTTGTAAATTTTGTTTATATTTTTAAGAGTTTATCCATCCATCTCCTCATCCTTCTGTCCACTCTTTCCTGTATTTGAGTCCAAAGTCACAGTTACTTTCTTCCTTCATCTCTTGCAGCAGCACAATGCTCAGAGGTGATTACTGGACTGCATTGTTGTCCAGGATCTCCTGAAAGAGGAAGCATGAATTAGGCATTGCATTTATTGTGACCTTGGCCTCACACTCATCACAGTCAGTGTAGAACACGGCTGTGATCAATACAACACCTTATCAATGTCACTGAGACCATGTAAAGATGTAATCACACTATTGACTGGACAGAAACATGAACTGTAGTCTGAACAACAGCAACAGCAAAAAAAAGGGGAAGTCGTGGCCTAATGGTTAGAGAGTCGGACTCGCAATCCAAAGGTTGCGAGTTCGAGTCTCGGGCCGGCAGGAATTGTAGGTGGAGGGAGTGAATGTCCAGCGCTCTCTCCACCTCAATACCATGACTGAGGTGCCCTTGAGCAAGGCACCGAACCCCCAACTGCTCCCCGGGCGCCGCAGCACAAACGGCTGCCCACTGCTCCGGGTGTGTGTTCACGGTGTGTGTGTGTGTTCACTGCTGTGTGTGTGTGCACTTTGGATGGGTTAAATGCAGAGCACAAATTCCAAGTATGGGTCACCATACTTGGCTGTATGTCACGTCACTCACTCAAATAAAACTTTTAGAAGGGTGCATCCTCATATTTTACATACTATTGCTTGAACATTTCATTAATAATTTCAAACATTTTATTGAAAAATAAATTAGTACTATAGAAGTTGCACTCTAGTTCAGAGAGCTTTCCTTGCGGACAGGGGCCAAAAAGTGGCCCTGGGCTTTTTGGCACAGAGCGGCCCTCCAAACCCGGTCCGCACCACACAATTGGATTGGCATACTTCTTTACATTATAATTTGTCTTGGTGTACATGGAAAATAGTAAATAATTTTAAAGAATTTTTATGAGGGACAGTTTAATATCACTAAAGTTAAATACGTATATTATCAGTCCATGCTCTGGTATCATCTAAGACTTGAATAGTGCAGAATGCGGACTGTTTTTATGGGCCTTTCTATTGGTCATCATAAACAGCATTCTACAACATTCACATCTATCATTTTAAGGAATAGAGCTCCAATTGTGGAAAGGAGTTTAAAATTTATTTTGATAATGAAAAATACAGTAAACAGTACTGTGAAATATATGATGTTAAAATTTTAAATAGCTGTCTTTTATGCGAATGTATAGTAAAATGATTTACTGCTGTGATCAAAGCTGAATTTTCAGCATCATTATTTCAGTCTTCAGTGTCAAATGATCCTTCAGAAATCATTATAATATGCTGATTTGCTGCTCAAGAAACATTTCTGATTATTATGAATGTTGAAAACTGTTGTGCTGCTTACTGAAAATGAATGTCTTTCGTTTAACATTATTTTATTTTATTTTATCTTTTTAAATCGTAAACGGTTGGCAAATATTGCTGAATTGTCTCGTCATGTTTAGTCAGTAAATCCCGCCTTCTTCAATTTGATTGGCTATTTCAAATATTTTGACATTTTGACATTGACATTGACAGAATTTTTTAATCAAGTGGGCCACACGGGCCATTTGTCTGGGCCAATGGAAAGATAGCCTATATGTACATTTACTACAATTCATTTTTTATATATATTTACGCAATGGGCCGGCCCACATTGTACAGTGGCCCACCAGGAAAACTCCCGGTGCTCCAGATGGCTTAACTAGTTAAACTGGTGACCGTGGCCAACCTGAAGTCTTAATCGAAAATTCTAAACTACTATTCAAATGTTTGAGATCAGTAAGAATTTTTTTTAAAAAATAAGAAAATAATATTTTATGGCAAGGATGCATTAAATTGAACAAAAATGACAACAAAGACATAAGTAATGTTGCAAAACATTGTTTAAAATAAATTATATTTTTTTGAACTTGCTATTCACCAAAAATATGCATTATGGTTTCCACAAAAATATTAAACAGCACAACTGTTTTCAAAATTGATAATACATTTTTTCTAAACACCAATGATGCTGGAAAAATCATCTTTGCTTCACAGAAATAAATTACATTTTAAAATGTATTCAACTATAAAACAACTATTTTAAGTTGCAATGATAATAATTCACAATATATTTGATTTTAATGTATTTTTTAATTAAATAAATGCAGCTTTGGTGAGACTTAAAACACACACACACACACACACACACACACACACACACACACACACACACACACACACATATATATATATATATATATACACACACAATATCTCATACCAACCCCAAACATTTAAGCAGTTTGTATGTTTTGAGCACTTTTGGGATTTTAGGTGGTCACATTGGTTTACCTGCAACAAAAATCATATTAACCAGTTTGCATCAGTAATAAACCAGCACTGGCCATCTAAAACCAGTCTGTCTAGTCCAAACCGGTCCAAGCACAGTAATTACGTCTGAAATGCACAATACTTACTTTTTTCTCTTTTATTTGTGACTAAATAACTTCAAGATGGCAGCATTCTTTCCTAGACTCTAGTTGTCCTAGTAGGTGACATTGTCTACTGCCCTCCTGTTGGGTCCCTGATAAATGGCTGATTATCTGCTGCTCATCCTGCTATTCATCTCCTTGATGTTTCACCAGTGGAGAGGTTTTCCCCCAAATTGATCCTTTTGTGAACAATACACTACACTAGCATTGGCTTTCATTCATTGCAACCTCAACACTAGATTTGTCTACAAAGCAATTAAAAGTGTGAAATTCAGTCAATGTATGCCACAGGAGAGAAATTTGCCCAAATACATTGAGCACTGAGCAATATCTGACTTTTAGTTTCACCATGGGTCACCAAAAAAGCACATTCAGACATTTTACAACAATATCAATCTCTGTCGCTGTGGCTTTTACTCAAATGACTCATTAGGAAATAATTGCTTTGGAACAATACCAGCCGCATTGACAGCGTTCAGTGATTTATGACGCAAAGAGAGAGCGCGCACAGGTGAAATCAATCTACTGTAACGAGAGAGTCTAGTGGAATCGGTCTCACCGGGCTAAACCCACACAACCTCTCTCAGTCACACTTCTTCTCTGTTAGTGTTTACAGTCCACCGTTCTTCTGGGTTTATGAAGAGGGCATTCACACCTAATGCCGTGTGGCACATGTCTGCAAGCATTGAGCTTCTCAATGCTGATCAAAGATACCTGAAGTGCTTCTCTCCATTCAGTCTTAATGAGGTTTTAACGGATCCATACCTTCTGCTGCTGCCCACTTGGAGATGGTCTGCATAAATTCTGATGTAAGGTTCTCTTTCAGTTTTAGATGGTTGGTGTCATCAGTAATTTACCCACTTTTGAGCTCCATGAGCTTACAATATTTTCATGAGGTCACTGAGTTTCTGAGAACTATTTTCCGTTCGAGAAATAGGCTTAATAAGTTCTTTTCCCCAGACTTAATTAATGATATAGGAAAATAGAAGAGGTGGTGAGTGGGTGGAAGGTTGCTTTAAGAATTGTTGCAAGAGTGAAGTAACCAGACGTTTGTATTCTTTGGTTTGTGCTCAGCAGGATTAGATGACAATGTTCATTCTGAAGTTTCTTTTTGAACTCGTTTTAAGTGTTTTACCACCTTTGCGTAGTGCATTGTTCCTCTAGGTACTGCTGGAGAGGTTCACCAAACAACTGTGCATTAATTTGTTGACTGGAACTGACTGAAGAAATACAATGGTGATGTTCCAAATCCATTGTTGATTGACAAAACATGTCATGTAAACTTCTTCTTGTGATTGTGAGAAGTTATGAAGCGTTTAGGTATTTGTATGTGAAGTATTGTTTTACCCTAAAATTCTTTTAGGTTCATAGAATATTGAATTCATGGATTTTTATAGGTTGGTTTTATTGCATTTAATCAATTTAATGATCATGTTTATTTTATGCATTTACTTTTTTGGTTCAAATTCCTTTTTTGTACAAAGGATACGCTAACATTCAACAGTTTGGGTTTTTTTTTTTTTTTTTTTTTTGAAAATCTATATGCTCACCAAGAATGCAGTAATATTAGAAGAAGAAGAGCAGTAAGATTATGAAATATTATTACAATAAAAACTTGTGATGTGATGACATCTGAATTTTCAGCAGCCATCAATCCAGTTTTTAGTGTCACATGATCCTTCAGAAATTATTATAATATGCTGATTTGATGCTTAGTATTATTATTATTATTATTATTATTATTATTATTATTATTACTGTCAACGTTAAAAAATAGTTGTTCTGCTTTATATTTTTGTGGAAACCATACATTTTTTCAGAGTTCTTTGATGAATAGAAAGTTCAAAAGAACAGCATTTATTTGAAATAGAAATATTTTGTAACATCATAAATATTGTTTTTTTTTTTTACTGTCACATTTGATCAAAATAATCCATCCTTTCTGAATAAAAGTATTAATTTCTTTAAAAAAAACAAATGTTTGTAATATTTTATTGTTACTGAAAGTATTGTGACTAGGTTCATCAGCAGATTACGTTTGATTATATTGAGAAGTGGTGAAGGTTAAGGTAGGGGTTCAAAAATATCGGTGAAATGTATACAAACACATTTTTTGTAGGTTTATACATTTCTGAGGCTGTGTACGTCAGGCTGAATATATGATGGAACATGATGTTCTACGATGTGTTGTACAAATGTGTTCGACTGAACTCAGTGCTGAACTCTTCAATAAATGACTCTTGGAGGTTTTTGTGACACATGTCAAGTGTGTGGGTGCTGTTATAGGGGAAAATGGAAGCCAGAGGTACAGGCTTTATGGATTTGGTGAAGTTTTTTGTTATGTCTACTTTGTGAAGGTGTAACCTTACATGCAGGCCATTCACTTTCTGTCCACCCCCTTTCTCCTCCTTTTTTCAGGCGTTCTCCCTGTATTTTGTTAAATGATCTCAGCTAGCCTTGACAAGCCCTTCTGGAGCCGCTCCATGGCTTAAGACAGTGGTGTCAGGATATCCATAAATCTCGATGCCAGTTTGTCACTTTATGGTCTCATGATAACAGAATACCAACATATTCAGGGGAGTTTATTTAATATAAGATTCTGTTAATTATAATTATTGTTATTAATACATTCAATTATCTATTCAACATTAGTATGTTTTATCATATTCCACTTGGAATTATGGTAAATACAGTAAGGTTCAATTCATTAACATTACTTAAATGGACAGTTATCCTAAACTGATCCAAACCTGATGTTGAGACGTGGTTGTGATTTTAAGAGCATATATTTCTTTCATAATGCGATTTTGAAAAAAATTGGCGTCCAAACTAAATTGAAAAATTGAGCCTCATTCAAAAAAAAAAAAAAAAAAAAAAAAAGTTTGGATGCAGATTTGGAAAAACATGAGGGTGAGTGAATGATGACAGAATTTTCATTTCATATAAAAAATCATACATGTTAATTTTTATTTTATGTTATTTCATTGTTTATTCATACAACTTGAAATTGTTAAAAAAATAAATAAATAAATAAATAAATTTTATTTAATATCAAATTTAGTATACAGTATGCATTAAAATTACCTAGATTAATAAATATTAGTATTTCATGTAAGATATTGCATGAATTAATGTAAAAGTATAGAACCTTATTGCAAAGTTTTATCAGAATGAATTGTACCTGGTTGGTGGGGGGTGGGGAGGGGGGTGTTGTTGTTGTTTACAGCTGTGATGGAATTCGCAAATGCATGCAAAAATGCTATTTTGAACTAGTTCAAGAGCAGCTTCTCTGAAGGGCTGGGTATTCATGACTATTTTGGGTTTCGACATCAAGGTGGCCCTGCATATGTTGACTGGATGATGGATGGTTTTCAGGGGCTGGTGGTTGCATATGGACAGAAAACTGAAAGTGCTTATGTATCCAGTTTATATAAGTACAAACTGGAAAATTGCTGGCATTTCTTCTCCCCATACCAAGACCAAGTGTCGACGAGGGAAATGGGAGGGATGCCAAAGTAGTGTAACTGTTCCAAGACCCTTCGGCAAGATCTTATATTGGTTCTTTACCAGTGCAATAATACACTATACTGTATTATACTTGAATTTTTATTCATGTTGTTTATATTGTGCTATCTAGAAAAACGGTTCTTATCGGTGCAAGAAGTAAACAACACTATCTTGACATGGTTTGTCACTAACTTGGCCTTCCATATAAAATCAGTCAAATATGCTTTTAAAGGCAACTTGAAATGAGTAAAATAGTAATGTTTCTTTTAGCTCCACAGCCTTTCAGTTGAGCTTTGCATAGTTTAAATCGTAGACGCTGTTGTGATCCCTTCATCTCCTCAAACTCCCTCACATCCCGTCTTCTGTCTGCCTGTCGCCGTATTTCCCTCTCTGTTCTTAAGGTTGGCTCGGGCCACCGCATATGTGTGTTAGGAAAGTGATTAGAGTCAAGAGTAGTGCTTTAAAGACACGCTTTTGTCTACAGCTGAAAGACTTGAATGAATTGCTTTAATCCCCCTTAGCAGACCTGAGGCTGTTGGGTAAAATCTTCTTCAAGGCCGTGGCTGCCTTAAGCTACAGGTAGGAGTTTCTCAGTCTCTGGGAATTTGCATCGTAATTGGGTTTAGCTCTCATAAATGAGGTTAATTACAGCAATGTGGATTTAATTTCAGAATCAAGCACATATTTAGGTTTGAGAGAGAGGGTTTGGAAGCACATTGAGTGCACTACTACAAGTTTGCACCTAAAATGAGATGAATTCTATGTTATGTTTGCATGTGACAGTTCTAGGTAGTTCTATTCTAATTCTAGAATGAGACTGAAAAATGCATTAGTGATAATAAATTTATGCAGGCAGCGAGCGATGCATGTCCCAGAATGCACCTCTTTAGCAGGTAGCTTGAATGCAGAGGGATGCTACATAATGTAGAGATGAGCCAGTGCATTTAATGGCTATGACATCCTTTTGAGCGATCATTAGAGAGTCAATACCACATATTCTCCTTCATGTGTTTCTGTGTGGCTCAGCTAACCAAGAAATTGATACTTTTATTCAGCAAGGACACATTAAATTGATCAAAATAAAATATTAAGTGGCACATCCGTTTTCAACATTGATAATAATGAACATTTTTAAGCACCAAATTTGAATGATTTCTAAAGGATCATGTGACTCTGATGACTGGCATAATTGGCACTAAAAATTCAGCTTTGCATCAAAGGAATAAATTACATTTTAAAATACATTTTAAAATAAAACAGCTATTTTAAATAGTAAAAAGATTAAATAATATTGTACTGTATTTTTTTTATTCAAATAAATGCAGCCTTGGTGAACATTATTGATTTCTTTCAAAAAACATTTTAAAAATTTTACCGACCCCAAACTTTAAAAGAAATGTGTAAAAGTTATTCAGCACATATACATACTAACACACCTACATTTATAAGTAAAACGGCGCAAAATAGCCGAAAGAAATGTTATCTGATTTGAACCACATGTGCGGCTTCTGTGCAACTTAGCAGCTGTGTTAAAGGTCAGTACTGTGAGGTCCCAGTTTCACCATGTGCCCGATGGCACTTAAGGGAAGGGCAGGCCGACCTCTGCACGGTGGGAAGGCGAACACATTGCGCAGAGTAATTTATTCATGGCTTTGTGGTTTTTCACGTTATTTTGCCATCCATTTTTTATTGAGAGAGAGAGACACTGACTCACACGGCGTGGTGTTCTTGTCCATTAATACTGCATGCCGGTCTCAGCCAGGATTCTACCATGAAATGTTTATAGAGTAAATAATTGCTCCTGGTTAGGGCACGTTGTCGACACCCATAAGGCGACGGTCTGTGTTTGGATCACGATGGGACATTCAGAAATTAGGCCACTCCCCTCTACCCCACTTTCTGCCATCTCTCTCTTATAACTACTGCTGTATACCGTACATGTCCTACTTTTTTAAATGACAGCATAGTTTGTGAGAGTAGATCAGTTCAGATTAACGCATTTAACCTGAATTAATTTAATCTG
The DNA here is from genome assembly GCA_036784905.1 of Acrossocheilus fasciatus. NCBI lineage: Eukaryota > Metazoa > Chordata > Actinopteri > Cypriniformes > Cyprinidae > Acrossocheilus > Acrossocheilus fasciatus. Next base: position 6,021,757 of record CM071955.1, read on the forward strand.
CATTGAAGCCATACATACAGCCAACATACTGAGTATCAAAATGTACCATAATATTACCATGGTTTAGAGATGGTACCTTGGTATATACTCACAACAATTGCAGTTATGTTTCAGATGGAGATATTGTACTTTACTATAGTACTGGTATGGCATGTACTTTGTATTCAGTATTTAGATCACTTAAAAACGTGCCATGGTACTTATCATGGCAGTGTCATATAAATAGCATGGTAAATTAAATTTCATCCAATGCCATCACTGTACTGTACCATGGTACTGCCAAATAACTTTTTTGTGGGATTATACTCTATAATAATACCATGTTTTTTATTTATTTTTTTCATGAACATGTCCAGCTATGTTCCTTACAAATAATGCTGTGGAATTAACTGGGTACAGTGACAATATTCAATGGAAATTCTTAGAAATGCACCATGGTATCAAAATTCTTGTCCAAAACCATGATAGGGTCACGGTGCACACAGCGGGGAGGAATGAGGACCACGGAGACTAGGATAACTTTCAAAATAACAGTCTTTAATACACTCAAACAGGGCAAGACAAGGCAAGGTTGAGACACACAGGAACACAAGGAGCATAACGAGTAGACCAGACGAAAAGGAACTAAACAGGCAGGAACTAAATACACAGGATAATTAAACACACAGCTGAACAGAATCATAATCAAACTAAACAAGGACAGGAAAAAGACCATATAAGGACACAAGAGGGCGGGAAACACATAACACACGACTGACAGATAGTACCGCGTGTGCCTCACATGTCCTGAAAAGTGAAGCTAAGGGCTCTTTGATCGCCCCCTGGTAGCTGGCTGCAGTACAGGTAATAAACCCCGCCCTCTCCATGTAAATGAATGGGACTTGAGACAAAATAAAAAAAATAAATTACACTTCCAATACAATTTTCCGAAATAAGGTTTTGGTCATTTAAGGTAGTTGTTATCACACTGATATGTTCAATTGTTTGTTTTTGTCATAAGTTTTATTTTAGCTAGTAATTTAATGCTATAAAAACGGGGCGTGTCGTTATGGTTGATTGGGTCTGCGGGAGTTTGATACCGCGGCTCCACCTCATGACACTACTGTGCAGACTCTGGCTCCAAACGAAACTCTACTGCGCAGACTCTGTTTTTTTAAAACAAAGTTTTTGTACTGTAAGTTATATGACATTTAACATCATAACATGTCAAAAATACCATAATTATACCATGGTAGTTTTTGTAAGTGATATGGCATTTAACACCGTACCATGCCCAAAATACTATATTTGTACCATGGTACTTTTTGTAAGTGATCTGATATTTACCATAGTATATATGTCCAAAAAACATAGTAGTACCATGTTACTTTTTGTAAATGATAATTCAATTCAGTTCAATTCAATTCAATTCAATTCAATTCAATTCAATTCAATTCAAAAGTTTTATTGTCTATCCCCAAAGGAGTAGAAAATTGTCTATAGACAAAAGGCTCAAACACAAACAATACAAATAATCATCACAGCAACACATTACATACATCCCCTAAAAAACACACAATTATATTAATACATAAATTCATTTTAAGATCCTATTTAAAATACCAATCGCAGCTGGGATAAAGGTCTTCTTGTACTTGGCCCTTTTCACTAAAGGCACTTTATACCGTCTATACAGGGGATGAGAAGAGTCTCCCACAATAACAGAGGCTTTCCTTTTTAATGCCACAGAAAAAAGATTGGTGTTTATTTCTCACCAATTATGTTACTCGTCACGTTTATAACCCTTAAAAGTTTGTTTTTTGCTTTTAACAGAAAGAGAGTTGAACCAGGATACAATATTAAAAGTAAGAAGAGATTCGATAAGTGATTTATATACAACTATCAACATGTCCTTTTCAATGTTAAAACTCCTCAGTTTTCTCAACAAACCTAAACGTTGATAAGCCTTTTTAAAAACATTATCTGAATGCTTATCAAATGAAAACTGAGAATCAGTCTCTGTACCTAAATATTTAAAATAATCCCATTTGTTCAACTTCATCATTAACTAACAAAGGTTCACAAACTGCTAGTACACTGTTATCCCCACAACACATTTATTTGATTTTACTAATATTAAACTGCAAAGAACTCTCCTCTTTCCAAATTGTGATATAGTTAACAAAATTGAGGTAAGTGAAGACTGTATATCATTTACACATCCCACCAGTGCCATATCATCTGCATATTTTCTAAGTGTCAAATTATCATTATCACAGGTCATTTCGTTTATATAAATAGAAAATTAAATTGGTGATAAAACACACCCCTGTGGAAGGCCCGTGTTTAAAACCACAGTTGCTGTAGTACCGTGGTATTTTTTTGTAAGTGATCTGACATTTACCATAGTACCATGTCCAAAAAACAAAAAACATAGTAGCACCATGGAACTTTTTGTAAGTGGTATCACTTTTACTGTAGTACCATGGTACTTTTTGTAGTGATATCACCATTACCATAGCAACAGGACCAAAATACTATATTAGTACCATACTTTCTGTAAGTGATATCACATTTACCATAGTACCATGTTCAAAAAACATAATAGTACCATGGTACCTTTTGAAAGTGAAATCACAATTACCATAATACCATGTCCCAAAAACCCCCCCAAAACATAGTAGCACCATGGTACGTTTTGTAAGTGGGATCACATTTACCGTAGTACAAAGGTACTTTTTTGTAAGTGATATCATATTTACCATAGCAAAAGGACCAAAATACCATATTAGAACCATGATACTTTTTGTAAGTGATCTGACATTTACCATAAAACCCCAAGATGTTGTTCGACTTTCCTCAACCCCTGCTTGATTTTCATTGGCAGCTGGATTCCCTCAGTCTGATTAAACAGTGTTTGTGGAAAGTCATTGTGTCATCTTACATTATCATAACAGGTAAACCATAATTCCTTACTACTTCTTTCATCACGACTCACACTGCCTCCCTAAGCATCTTCTAACACCTGTCACACGGTCCCACAGTCCCGGGACAGACTCTGCGTGGGCTTTGGACAAATGGCTGAGCTAAACAGCCTCATTTATGGGATTACTTTCCCAGAGTGTTTGAACAGATGAGGACCCGGAACGCTCCACCCAAGCGGTCAGTAGTGGGTGGAGGTCGAGAGGGGGCCAGGAAGGGTGGATGGAGTCTGAAAGGGTTTAAAGAGGGTGATGGGGGTCTGGAAGAGGTGTGGGCATCAGAGTGGGTGTGGACATGTCTTTATGTCTGTGGTGCTGTATGTTCTGTGTGGGCCGATGGGAGGGTTTGTATTGTATTAATAAGTGCTGAGTGAGATCTTCATGTTTCCTGTGGTTTCACTGTTAATAGATCCTTAAAAGTGCAAGAAGAATATTTAATTTTGTATATTTTTACTTGAACTCTATGACTAAAATCACCCTGTGAGATAGGTGTTTCTTGAAATGTTAGTTTCAGACTTGAACTGGTCTGAATGACTCAAAGATTTTTGAGTAAAAGTTGCTAATGAACTACTTAAAAATGTTCTAAGGAATGCTAATGGAATTTCTAGCATAATTTGGAGGCTGTCCAAAGAGGATCATATACAAATCCACTAAGAATCAAACCAGATCCTGCTGGACAAACTGCAAATGCCATTTTCAGTTTTTTTTTTTTCTTTTTTTTTTCTTCAGTTTATCCAGTTGGATCTTAGCGGATTCTTGTTTGACCTCTTCATTATTGGTCCCAAATGGTTATAGTAATTTTATTAGCATTCCTTATGTGTTGATACATGTTCGCTGCAGATGTGTTTGTTTAGCTAATTTTCAAAGCTGGTATTATTGCAAATCTCAGAATCAGATATTGTTAGATTGTTTGAGGTTAAATGTTAAAATTAAATATATAATATAATATCACATAATGTCATTTAATTACTTGATAATGTAAAATTTTCTATTTGAATATATATTAAAATGTAATTTATTCATATTCTGAATTTTCAGCATCATTACTCCAGTTTACTCATCATTACTCTTCAGTGTCACATGATCCTTCAGGAATCATTCTAATATGCTGATTTGGTGATCAAAAAAGCATTTACTATTATTATCAATGCTGAAAACAGTTGTGCTGCTTATTTTTTTATTTATTTTTTTTGTAAACCGCAATGTTTTTTTTTTTTTTTTTTTAGGATTATTTGATGAATAGAAGGTTTAAAAGAACATAATTTATTTGTAAATTATTTATTTTATTATTTATTTGTACCATGTACCTGTGAAAGTCTTTAACATTACTCTTTTTTTTTTTAAGAAGGAATAAATTAAGAATACATGGCTTTATGAATTAGTTCATAGTCCATGATGTGGACCTTGAAAATCTTGACACATGGATTGACAGGGTATACAGAATCAGGCTGGGTTACTTCACAAAGACAATAAGCAATAGCCAAACGATCTTCCAGATGAAGGGTTTTCTTCCAGCCTGAATATACAAACTCTCAGGAGCTTCAGTTTTCATATCACTGAGTGTGTTTGAAAGAGAATTAGTTCTGGATCTTCCACGCTTCTCCAAAGGGCTTTATTTATTTCTGCCTGTTAGCACAGATTCTTGAGCAATAACACAAACTTTCTTATTTGGTCTATGTTGTGTCAAAATATGAGCCTATGCAGTTTAAAGGTCTAGTAATATAAAAAAAATTCAAATTGGAAAGTTGGTGTAAATGTAAAATCAGGTTTGAGAACCAGGGAGTTGAACTCAGATGAGATGAAAGACATATAATTTATTTATTTTTTGACACAAAACTTTTATTTGTACAAATGCTGCTCTTTTACACTGGAGCAGTGTTTTTGGGACACGTGAGGAGGAAATGGTGAATGAAAGTCCCTTGTTTGTCTTGAATTACTTGCATACATGTTTGCTTTCCGCAGACGTTCATTCTTCTCATCTGATATTAAATCTCATCTGATGTACCTCAGGCCCTTGGTCATCTGATTCCAATGTGAGATTTGCTAGAAAAGACCGGAACGCTGTATGACGCCACGCTGGCCTTGTGTGAGTGAGTGGCATTGAATTGAGTTGTGTAATAGTTGGACCCTGCAGCCATGCAGGAGTATGCTTCAGCAGATTCCTTTTTTAAGCAGTGCTGTCAGTGAGACTCATGGGATAGATGACTGAAGCAGAGAAAAAACTAAGATGAGATAGAAAAGAATAGAATACATATAGTACTTTCTGCCAGGCCCACATGGAGTCTGGCAGATTTCTGTAGAATTGCTGGACGTTCTACACATAATCCAATCCTTGCATGTTTGTCTGGTAAACATTTTGGCTAATTTGATGTACTTTTAAACTATTTCTTAGACATTTTACAACAGTTTAGGCCTATTCACTGAGTTCAGTTGTAGAATCTGATGGGTTTATTTAGGTGTGAAGTTCAATTGCTTGAGTTTGTTTTTCTCGCTGGAAGCAGACATCAATTAGATGGGAAATCAGTGGGGAGCTCACTGTAGTAGGAGGCTACTTTAATGAAAATTGAACACCACTTGAACTAACTTGGCAGACTGCCGCTTTCGCTCTGCATGCCGGCCTCATTATTTACCCATTAACAGACTCTCTGTCCAAACCTTTATATAGCAGGCAAACACTTGCTACTTTATCATGACTCCACATCAACTTGAATAAACAGAGTTCAGTCTCCTCAGCCTAATCTTACAGCTGGCATTTCTCATGATGACAAACGAGTGCTTAAATTCACACAGTAAGCAAAAATTGTTGTCTATAAGCAAAAAGTTAGGACTAACTCCTGCCGAGATTCTAAACCCCATTTTGTTAATGTCTAGAAAATTCAAGTTTTTCTTCATTTAGTAGTGATTCCAGCACTGCAACCAGTCAAAGTTTGAAATTAAAATGTTTTTTCAAGAAGTCTCTTATTCTTACCAAAACTGCATTTATTTGATCAAAAATACAGTAAAAGATACTGGCATTTTGTGAAATATTGCCGTTTAAAATAACTGTTTTCTGTATTATTATATTTATATTTTAACATGAAATGTTTATAGAGCAAAATCAGCACATTAGAATGATTTCTGAAGGATCGTGCGACACTGAGGACTGAAGTAATGGCTGCTGAAAATTCAGCTTTGAATAAATTACACTTTAAAGTATAGTAGTCAACATTTGTAGTGGATCAAAAAAGTTCATCAAAGTTGTCCTATAAGACAAAAAACTCATTTTGGTTTTAGGTTTTATAGGACAAATTTGATGAAAGGTTTTGATCCACTTCAAATGTTGACTAGTGTATATTAAAATGGCCAAAAGTTATTTTAAATTGTAATACTATTTCACAATATTGCTGTTTTTATTGTATTTTTGATCAAATAAATGCATTTATTTTATTTTTCAGCCTTATGCTCCTGCATTATATAATTTACTAAGAAAGCAATTATATCATATCATGTGAGATATTCCCAGTAGTCTCTTTTTTTTTTACCTCCTCATATTGCGTCTGTTGCTGAGAGCTTTGGACAATCCTGTCAGTCGCAAGCTCGTTTGTCAAAACCTATTAAATCCCAATTACTGAAGTATTCATGCTCTGTGTGGATTGTGCCAAACAGAAATATGAAGAGAAGTCTGGTGGCCTGTAGTTCAACATTATCATGTTACAATAGGCAGCATCACGGCTTTGGGATATTAAAAAGAGATCAGACTGAAAGCACAGGAATCATTCATAGACTGCTCCATTGTCTTCTAGAAGTGTTGGTATGTTCTGTGGGGGAGGGATCACAGATAATGAAGTCAATGGATTTGTGGTGGAGTGGGCGGAGTAACAGAAACTGGCGTCAATCAAATATGCACACAAAAATCTTAACTGATTTAGCTCTGTACTTTTACTTTAAGGCACAAATGACAATTTTGTCATTATTTGCTCACCCCGCATGCCATCCTTTGAATATGTTATTTTATTTATTCTGCGAAATGTGAAATAAGATGGTAGCCACTTTTTTTTACACAGGAAATAATGTGAATTTACATATGTATTTTATTTTTATATATTACCATCCAAATGTTTCTTATGCTTCCCAAAGCTGCATTTATTCAGTAAAAATAGCAATATTTTTGAAAAAATTTGAAATATTTTTAATAAAACTGTTTTCTATTAGTTTTTAAAATGTAGTTTATTCCTGTGATGCACAGCTAAATTTTCAGCATCATTACTCCAGTCTTCAGGGTCACATGATCCTTCAGAAATCTTTATAATATGCTAAATTGTGCTCAGCAAACATTTCTTATTATTAGCAATCTTGAAAATAGTTGTGCTGCTTAATATTTTTGTGGAAACCATGATGCATTTTTTTCAGGATTCTTTAATTAATATAAAACAGCATTTCTTTGAAATAAATCTTTAGCAACATTATAAATGTCTTATTTACTGTCACTGTTGATCAATTTAATGGGTCCTTGTTAAATAAAAGTATAATTTAAAAAAAAAATTGCACCACAACAATTACAATTTATGAGCTCCATTAGAAGATAAGATTATCAGTAAATAATGGTTTAAAATTATGTCTGTTCTTCACACAAATAAAGCACACAAGTTTGATGGACCAGTTTTATGATTCTTTTGTATCTTGACAGTGTAAATAACTGATGTGCGATATGAAAATGAGTAAATGATGAACTATCCCTTTAACTTTATAAGTGCCTAGCCTTTCTTTAAACATGGAATATCATCCTTCCTGCCACACGCCTTCACCTCACACGAGGAGACGTGCTAAAAATAAACGTCTGGTGTGAGGGTGGAGTTTGACGAGTGTTTTCAGACTCCTGGGCGGCAGAGAACAGTGAGAGACACGGACAGGAAGGGACAACTTCCTAATGTCCCGAGTAGGACATAAAGTCTTTTCTTGCGTTAGATATAGAGCAAAATAAACATTGGGAAACCAGGACAGTGAGGTTAGGAAATATCTACCACACATGCCCTCCAATGTCAGAATGATTCTTGTAGAGTGAGTGCAACTTTGACAGTGTGTGTGGGATGTGGAAGTAGGAAAAAAGTCTACCTAGAGGATCTTCTGCTGGAAGCACAGCCCTCCCCTTTCCTCTCGCTCACTCTCTCTCTCTCTCTCTCACTCACAGTCTTTCTCAGCTGGCTCCGCTCTCTCTCAGTCTTGCGCTGTGACCGTGTGTGCGCTGAGCTTTTGCAAAGAGAGAGAGAGAGAAGTGCCTAGGGCTTCACCAAGCTTTAGTTGAGTTTAGTCTCAACCGTGTTACTATTTAAAACAGTCAGAGAGGAAGAGCGCACAACATCTAGGAGATAAAACAACCACAGGAACACACTTTAAAGTGAGACAGTGAGTGGTGTGGACACTTGTGGTCCTCTCCTGAGGCTGTGACTGCTTCACCAGGAGAGATGTGATCGTTGTGTGACTTGTATAACACACAGACACACCTGCTCCATCCTCAGGTGGCGTTCCGAAGGACTGGATTGCTGAACGAAACACTGTTTACCAGAGGCCAGTGGACTGCACACAGGCAGGGGTGAAAATGGACTACCTGTGGGGGATTGTACTGCTGCTGTGGACGCTCGGCACGCCGGAGAGAGGAGCCGACGCTCAGAGGAGCAAGAACAACGTACCCCGGCTCAAACTCTCATATAAAGGTCAGTCACCTTGTGATTCTGCTGCGGATGGAGATTCTGGGAAAGGGGGAAATCAGAAAATGATTGCGGAAGCTTGGAAGAGCAGATGTTAAAGTTTCTTGATGCTTTCTTGTCTGGAGTTGGCATATGGGTCTGGTTGCTTCTCGGGGATATTTCATTGATACGATTCACATGGTTTAATTATGCATGGTTGGTAATTTTGAAAGATGTTTCTGAAAGCGGAGCTGGACTTCATATTGATATTCATGGACACGTATGAATATTTGCGTTCATTATTCATAACTAAAATATTAGAGTGTGCTAGTGAAAGTGATATTGTGTTGAGTTGGCTAGTGCTGAGGGGTGAAATTATAGATCAAAAATTCGATTTTTACCAGTAGTGCAACCACACTGAAAAAAGCTGGTGTAGGATTTAAGAGTTTTCACTGAGAAATTGCAAGTAAATTACACAAATAGGCTAATTACAAGGTAACACGCTGAATTGAATGTGAAATTTTGAAGTAGAAAGCAGAAATACTATTTTCTTGTAAAACATATTCCAGTAATATTTTTTTCTGTTAAGTGTTAATCTTAGATTTTATCAACAATGCCTTTTTCTCTCTCTTTTTTTTTCTTCTTAATTTTTAATATTTAACCTTAAAGTAGATCTGCACAATTATTTAAGGCACTACTTCTACCTTATCTGACCCTAAATATTATTTTTGGTTGGATAACCTGATTCAGTAATATTAAAAATTACATTTGACTTGAAAAAAAAAAAAAAAAGCTGTTATTTTAAGGGACTGAAGCATTTTGTACAGTTTAGAGGTTTACAGTATTACATTTGAAGGAAGCATTTAGGTTTAATTCTACAAGATACAGTATTATGTATCACACAATATTTGGTAATTAGTTCAGTTTCATGCACAGATTAAATCATGCATGTGTTGTTAAGTTTGTGCATTCACAGAGCCTGTGGGCTGAATGCGTGTCTGGATGCACAGGTGGGAATGTTTAAACCACTGGCATTCATTGTTTCCCTGAAACACCTACATGTACAGTTCAAACGCCAAAAAGACAGACTGAACTCTGTTTTTAATTTACATTTTGAGTCTAATTTAATAATATCAGTCAATCATAATTGATCTACCACAGTGGTTTTGCTTCAGTTTGCAACACAGTACGATAATTGTTAACATGTTTTTTTATTGAATATGAGTACATGTCATTCAGACTGTCTATGTTTGCTGTAATAACTATGCATGATGTTCGAATTTTTATTTTTAAAAAATTTTTTTTTTATTGCTATACAGCATTGTTTGACCCTATCAGAACAGACTTGTCCATTTTTGGGTCACGACCCACTGCTTGAGAACCACTGATCTATTATATTTTTCTCTGCATGTACTTTCCTCCACTTTTGATGCTCAGAGTAAATTGTTTATAAGATTCCCAGTGTTTTGAGGGAGTGTGTTATGATAATTGCAGACAGTATAATGCAAGGTGGCTGTTTTTAATGGTGCGGTTTTGTTAAAACATTACAACTCTTCACATCCGATTGGCGTTCGTGATGAAGTGAACTGTCAGGAGTGAATTCACAGTACGAGTGTTTAAATGCAAGAGCTCGTTCCTCCCTCCCTCTGTAATTAGAAAGAGACACAGAGAGAGAGGTTTAACAGTCAGGGCAGATGGCTGTATAAAAGTGAGCCATTTCTCTCTCTGCCAGCTTTCTAATTGCACTGACAGCTCCTCATTAGCTGGCTGGTGGAAGCTGAGCTCTATATGAACCGCGGTGTGTGACTGTCAGGCGACAGACGTGCTCGATCCAGCACGCACGCATGCACAAACACACGAGGGGCTCCTTAAGTACCCAGAGCTCTCATCTGCCCTAACACTCACACACACACACGTCTGGAGCTGTTCACCGTATCAAACACTGACACCTACAGGCATACACACACTGTTTGTCTGGAAAACAATGAAGAAACAGACAAAGAGAGATGGAGAGGCAATATGTGTTTGTGTTTTGCACCTAGAGAGTGCATGTGTGTGTGTGTGTGTGTTTGCGATGTACTCTAGGCTGATCTAAGCAAACACGACTTGGTGAAATGCCAAGACTGATTCTGATATCCACCAGCACCAGAGCAAACTCACACACCTGTGAACGTTTGTCACCACAATCTGGCTGATTCATCCTTTGCTGAATTCTCATCAATTAAAATGCATGTGGCTGTGTGTAATTTATTTATTTATTTAACCATTTGCTTAGCCATTTTTTGTGAGAATCCTAGAATTGTTTACTTGTAGTCATTGTAGGTTGGATTAAAGAGAGAAAGTGTTTTAACAGACAAGTTGAGCCATTTACAAGAAGACAAAATTACCTCGAGGTCCTCCCATAGACATAATAATTTTTATACTATGATAATGATATTTTCTATACTCTAACCTTCACAGAAACCTGCTCACATTATCATATTTGAATCAAAACATGATTTGGCTGAATTAAGAACCTTTCAAATATTGAGGACCACTTTAAATATCTCACAAGTTGTTTTAATATATTCCGAAATGTGGTCCTCACATGTACAACCAAACCTGTACACACATAGCTGTAGAGTCCCTACAGCCGTATTTCCATAGAAAGGAGTTGTGTGTGTGTGTGGGGAGAGGAAGCCACCCGTGAGGAAGTCCTGACTGAGCACTGGTGTTCCTCACAGGGATGGTATCAGTGTCCCCTCTGAGCTGAAAGTTCCCGGGGCAAGTTAACAATAACACCTTTACATAAATGTCAACTGGTGTGGAAAGACATAAAGAACAGGATAATGGATGTGGCTGCATTTTGTCTCAATTAAGTGGCAAAGAAACAAGAGATTGCCTACTTTAGTACAGTATGCATGTGTGTGTCTGTGTGGATTTGTGTGGTGGAATAATGTTTTTGGTGTAAAGCTATACCATTCCGAAGTGAATGTTTTAAGACGGCTATAATCTCATGAAGGAATGAGAGAAGTTTTATTTCACTTTAATTAAGCTTTTAATCCACAAACATGCCAAGAATCTGGTGTTGGATTGCATTTGCAGCATGTGAACTCTCCGTATCCTCTTCAAAAATAAAGCCGTGTTAGAGCGCACACACCTAAAACAATACTCTGCCAAATTCCTGTGAAATGGAAAATATTTATGCCATAATACAGGTTTTCCCTTGGAAAGCAGAATGTCACGAGGGAAATTGGATTTGATTTGATTTGAGGTATTTGATTGCCTTAAAATCGTCTTTGGACCCTGTGGAAAGAGTTCAAACGATCAGGTACGCTAATAATCAGAACTCCAGATTTGATTAGATGGACATGCATGCTGCGATGAATGGAAAAAGGTGAGCGTGGATAGCGCTCATGTTTCGTCTGCCCACACACACACACACACACACACACACACACACACACACATGTGCCCTGCAGAGCAGAGAGCATAGGCAGTATGTAGGGTAGAGAAGTTTATTTTTATCAGCCTCAGATGGGACTGTTCCTCTGCCTCCACCTGCCCTCCCCTCCTCGCTTGTATTCTCAGATGTTTTTCCACAACAATAGATGGAGGGAAAGAGACGGTCTCAGTGGTTTGAAGAGGCTGAGACTAGCTCTTCTCCTCTTTAAACCGACAAGGTTCAGATTAGCAGCATGATGTCTAAAGCCACTTCCTCCTGAGTGACTGAGTGCTGCTACTGTAGATTACCCAAAATGCCAGGCAGGGGCACCGTATGTTCTGGAATCTGACATAGAACATGACCCGTTTTTGTCCTGACGCAGCTAAACCATGATACACTACTGTTTCAGGTTTGAGGTTTTTAAATGTTTTTTTTTTTTTTTTTTTTTTTTTTTTAAAGAAGTCCCTTATGAAGTCGATTGTGCTCTCCAAAGCTGCATTTATTTGATCTAAAATACAGTAAAAAAAAAAACATTAATATTGTAAAATATTATTACAATTTTAAATAGCTGCTTTCTATTTTAATATATTTAAAAATTTAATTTATTCATGTGATGACAAAGCTGAATTTTCATTCTCACATGATCCTTTAGAAATCATTCTAATATGCTGATTTGCAGCTCAAGCAACATTTTTAATTATTATCGATGTTGAAAACAGTTGTGCTGTTTAATATTTTAGTTTGGTACATTTTTCAGGATTTTTTGATGAATATAAAGTTGCCTTTGAAATCTTTCGTAGCATTATAAGTGTCTTTACTGTCAATTTTAATAAATTTAATGCAACCTCTACTAAATAAAAGCATTAATTGGTTAATAAAAACCTTATTAACTGACTGAAAACCTTTGAAAGAGTGTATATAAAGTATAAAAATAACATTTTTGCTTTTTTTTGTATTTTTATTTTGTCTGGTGAAGTTAGCATGTTGTCATTTAGCAAGTGCCGTTTTCTCTTAACTACTACAACTGGTCTCTTTTCCAATATGTTGAAAGATTACTAATAATCTCAATTTGGTGACTGGGATATCTCTTTCCAAATCACAGCAATTTCCAATAATACATCTGCAGATTTCTTTTGTAGAGTTTGTAAACAAACCTACACTCAGTAGTTCACAAATTCACCCTAGAACTGAAATGTTTCTGAAATGTGATTTCAGTGATTGATTGCTAAAGTTTTACATTTGATCCTCACAATCTTAAATATTTAGTTGCATCCTTGTAGATTGAACTTTAAACCCGTTTGGTGTTCCTTGTCTTTGTCTTTGCAGCTCAAATCCTTCATTCTGAGAACCTGTTCCTCAGGGTGTTCTCAGGTAATCTTTAATAGATAAATAACTCTGGGCTATATGATAATTACAGCTCATGCACTATTGATTCTCACAGCAACTGTCGCTAGTTGTATTCTAAGTGAAACCTGCCAAGAGCAGTCACTTTTTGAGTCTTTATATCAGAGTTTTTATCATGGCTGTGTGTAATGGATATTACTGATTAAAAAAAAAGCACTTTTCACTGTTTTACTAGGCAATTAGATCTTAAATCTCATATTCACATTTTACACATGATCAGGTGTTATTGCTCCAGGTTGAAAACGTAATGTTCACCGAAGGTATTTTATTACCTAACCCAATTAAATGCACTTCTCACACCTCAGTCTGATCACACACTCAAAGACATGCACAATGAGCAGAATGATGTACTAATTGCATGATATTCTATCTGTGATATCTGATTTATGAGTTTGGAATGCCCTGGCAACCGTCTGGATCATAACAGAAACGTTAAAAAACCCTAAACATTACATCATGCTTTGTATTCAACTATTTAACAGAGAAAAACTTGATGACTGATTTGTTTCGATGATGGCACAATTACAACAAAGTCACAATGTCTTGGAACATTCACACATTTGTACATACTGTACATACAGACTATTTGTTCAAATGCAATGCTTTTCAAAATTCGACAGTAATCAAGTGCAGTTAATTTCCTCTCTAAAGTGAGTGTTTGTGATGGTAGATGGAGTCATTTTGCAGTTTAAGAGAGTGTTTGTGTGTTTGACTGCTGTATATGTGTGAATATTTTAATTAGACCTCTTCTCAGCACAAGTGCATTACGCAAGCAGACCCTTGACAATTCGATGAGACGCCTGTGTCAGTTGATGTTACACACTCATGCAAAACCACCAAACGCACATAGTCACATGTTTACACCATCAGAAGCAGAAGTGAGCATAAAGCACATCTAAAAAGGGTGAAAATGAGAAAGGAGAGAGTATGACAGCAGCAATGACATAATTCAACAGATGTTTCATAAAGCTCAAAGGAAACGCTCAATGCACTTTGTACCATTCATTTCCTCATAGTAACAGACATATCCTGTGAAATATACGTAAAACACTCCACAAAAGTCCTATATGCTGTTAACATTACAAAATGCATTGCTTTGATAGGCTGTTATGTTCAATGATTTTGAAACAAAATAATTAATATATTGACTTAAAACAAGCAAATATTGTACAATATAAATATATTATACACATATCTCGGTAATAAAGCCTTTATCTATAATGCATTATAAAAGTAATTTTAATGCATTAATTATGCCTTGTAGTGCACCTTACAATGCATTGTATAATCTCATGAATAATTGTAATTGACAGTTTTGCTTATTTGCCAAGGCTTTCAGTTGTGAATAATAGTGCTCTGTTTTACACATTTTACCATGTTTAAAGGGTTAGTTCACCCCAAAATGGTAATTCTGTCATTAATTGCTCACCCTCATGTCGTTCCAAACCCGTAAGTCCTTTGTTCATCTTTAGAACACAAAAACAGTCCATGTGACATCAGTGGCTCAACTTCAGTTTTGCGACACTACGAGAATACTACTTTTTTTTTGTGCAAAGAAAACACAAATAACAATTTACTCAACCATTCTTCTCCCCCAAGTTACGTGGATGTCACGTGGACTGTTTTACGTGGATGTCACGTGGATGTCACGTGGACTGTTTTACTGATGTATTTACTACTTTTGGACCTGGGAACATTTCAGTTGTGTTGCTATCTATGGAGGGTCAGATAGCTCTCCGATTTCATCAAAAACATCTTAATTTGTGTTCTGAAGATGAACGAAGGTCTTACAGGTTTGGAATGACATGAGGGTGAGTTTTCATTTTGGGGTGAACTAACCCTTTAAACCAATTCCACAGATTTTTCGTGAGGTTTTGGCTGAAATGAAAAAGGGTTATAGCTTTCTGAACAGTTTTTAATTGAACAGACACAGTTTTGTCTTCGAAAAAGCCTGTGTGTTCATGAAGTGCGTTCATACTGAAGTGCGTTCACATTGAAGTGATGGTGAGATGAATTCCATGGTGTTTCGAGTGTGTCTGAGTGTATAAAAGGCATTCTGAGAGTTTTTTTGAGTCATGGTGCCAAATGGAAACACCACAGCCACTCCAAACCCAAGTGAGAGATTCACTCTCGTTCTCTCTTTCTCCTCTTCTCTAGCTGACCTCTTAAGTCATCTCAACCTTAGTCTTAACCTTTCTTCATTCTGGTCTTCTCTTCTCCTCTGTGGCACTCCACGGGTTTTGTCTTTCCTTTCTCACACTTTCCTCTTTCACTCTTTCCTCTCGCCTGTTCTTCCTCTTTTTCCCCTTAGGCCCTTTGAAAACCCGTTCTGACATAGAAATACATTATAAGTGTGTAGTTATGAAGATTTACATGATGCAAAATTGCTTTAAAACGTTAAGTATTAAGCATTCCTTAATTCATTCTTTCATTCACTTGTTTATATGTGTGTGTGTGTGTGTGTGGCTTTTTATTAATTAATTAATTAATTTGCAATTTTTGGTAGGTTACCAACAGGCTTAAAAACATTTTTTTGATCCTAAAATTGTGGATGATTCTATCCCACACTGTGTGTGATTCATCTGCTGCCCTTTTTGCCTTAACCTTATACAACCTAAAACCTAACACACACACACACACACACACACACACACACACACACACACACACACACACACACACACACACACACTCATAGGTTACAATAATTGTCCAAACACTTCCATATTTCTCAACTGCTATTAATGTCCCTCTGGAGAGCAATTTAAGTGTGACGGCAGGGAAAATCTTACTTCCCTTAAGAACAAATGCAGTAATTACAGCTTGCTGGTGCTGTCGCACATTTTCTGTTTTCTTTAACGTGGCTTTACAACACACACCAACTAACAGAACAAACTTAAGAGTTATATATAATGATAGACAAAGACCCACAGTTAGGTATGTGGGTTGACTGCTAGATGCTGACTCTGACAAAACTTTAGATTTTTTTTTTTTTTGTCTTAGTGACTTAAACAGATTCTATCGTCTTTTACCCACCCTCCTACATGTTCCACACCTGTATGACTTACTTTATCGCAAAGAATATCAGTTAAGAGATGTAAACTCTTGGGAAAAAAAAGGTACCAGAGCTGTACCCTTTCAACAGGCCCGAATATGAGCCATTCAAGTAATATGCACTTTTAAGCTACTAATATGCACTCTTTTGGAGTAAATGAGGTACAAATGTGTGCCTTTTGAAGGGTACTGCCCAAGTGACAGCTTTTGTACCTTTTTTTCTGAGAGTATATTAAAGATGTAAGGCATCCTGTTCAAAGTGTTTTTCCATACAGCGAATGCATGACAAGTCCTCCAAAAAGGACGTGATAGCCAAAAAATGAATGTTCCATACAACTCATGCACTTTATTCTCAGTCGTCTGAAGCAATATGATAGGTTTGTTTGAGGAAAAAACCCAAATTGTCAGTCATTATTCACTGAAAATCCACCGTAGCCCTCAGATATCATCTCTGCATGCACATTTTCAAATTTGAATGTCAAGATAACTCAAATTCCAGTCTGTTCTTCACAGAAAGCTACTGCATGTCTTCTGAAGACTTGGTAATTTTACTGTGCTTTCTTGTGGCTTGTCAGTCACTGTTGAGTGAATCTGAGCGCGAGCAAATGAAGACAGAAATGTCACTTTTGGTTAAGCTATTCCTATAACAAACAAATAAAATAAGAAATCCCAATAGCAAATATTCTGAAGCTACCTGAAACTAATTTATGTAGATTACTCTTGTTTACTCTTGTTGGCTTGGTTTTATTCAGCTCTTTGCTGTGTAGATAATAAACTACATAAGGAACAAAAGCAAAATCCACGAGCAAATATCTATGTGTATCCATGAGCACCGCCAGCTTTCCCAGCTGTCTTTTAGCCAAACCACAGTCATACGTCTCACACACACACTAGAGCAGAGCTGCCGTCCCTGTGCTGAGCTGTTCGCTGTCAGAGCCAAGGTCCATCTATCTGTCTCCCTCTCAACCATATAACCCTAAAAAATGAGGATGAGGTCAGGAAGCATCAAGTTTTACGTATTGTGGACCATATTTAAAAGCTCAGCATATGGGTGTTAATATTTCTGTCAACTTTTGCTTTTGAAGTTTGTAGGAGACCCAATAAATCCAATATACTTTATTCACTTTTTTTCCCACAGAAATGTTGGAATCCAACAACCTGCTCACTTTCAACGGATTGGCCAACAGCTCTGCATATCACAACTTTTTATTGGACGAGGAGAGAGGTCGGCTGTTTGTGGGGACCAAAGACCATGTGCTATCCTTCAACTTGGTGGACATCAATCTGGACATGCAACTGGTAAGAAGAGGGTGTTAGAACAGCTATTAAAACAATCAGGATAACATTAACCAATTTAGATGGTCAGCATTTGCACATGGGACATCATTCAAATGAAATCGATGTAGAGTTGCTAGTTATAGGGTAAGTTGTCTGAATGACTACTCGACTACTTGGTTGCAGGTAATCCATGCATAATTAGATCTATCAGACACTTGACAAACAAAGACGGATAACCAGAATATTTCTCTCAGAATCTGATGAAGTCTGACAGTAATTGTCTTGGAAAGGGTGTTTTGGTAGCTGTCATGACATGATTTCATGTCACAGTTAGCATGTTAAAACTGTCAGCACGCTAAATCCTTTCAGGGATGGTGTGTCTCAAATTTCGTCTGCTTTAAACACTACAGCTAACAAATTAAAGCTAAAATACTTAAAATACCGTGTGCTTAAAATCCTTACAATTCCAATTCGGTGTTCCCAGTCAAAAATGGCTAAATCTTTCATTATGCTATATTATCACCAAATCTCAGATTCAATCTTTTTGTTAGCTTGTTTTCTTTCAGTTAGCACAGGTTTTGTATTTCTTTTCAGAACTGATAATAGTAGGTCTCATTGATCTGAGCTTTTGTGCCGAAAATGTGGATCATTTTGGCAATATTTACCCCATTACTGAGGTGTATACTTTCAGATAAACGGGGCCTACAATCAATCCGTTTAAATGATAAATACAAAACCTGTCATAATCGACAGAAAACAAGTTGATAAAAAGATTGAATCCAATATTTGGTAATATAGCATAATGAGAAATTGATAAGCATTATACATGCTCTATTAAACATAAAAGTTATATATATATATATATATATAAAAAATAGCTGTACTTAGTATCTCTCTCTTTTTCTTTCGCTCTCTCTCTCTCTCTCTCTCTCTCTCTCTCTCTCTTATTCTCTTGTTCTCTCTCTCTCAGTCTTATACACACAAACATGAACACATCAGCACACAGGGGGATCTGTTTCCAGCGAAAAGAGTATGAATATTTCAGGGCAAAGCTGTCATACTGATCACATAGAGTCTGGCTGAGAGCTGCTATCCATTCACCTGGATAAATAATGAACAAAATAAACGTAGCAAAGTACAGACAAACGGCGCCAGGGCAAAACCACAGCCCACTTTAGCCTATATACAACTTTATAAACATAACCGTCACAGAACAAAGGTAATATAAATGTTACCGTATGAGGAAGCACAGGATATATATAATTTATCCTGAAAAATTTACTTTAGTCAGCTATTTTACTTGTATTGTAAGAAGCTGTTAAAACAGAACATGTCCTCTATATATACCTGAGCTGAATGAGTTTTATTTTCCATTGGTCATTTTGTCCCATTATGAAACAAAAAGGGGGTCAACTAATTCAATTATTGCCAGGAATAGTGACATATACTATGGCACTTTTATAACGGAGGTCTAATGAGGGCAACATGTACCGCGGTCCGCTACCAAAGAAAACTTTCTTCCTCCATGCCAACTTCCAAGAGTGAATATTCAGTTCTGTACTCTGTCTCTTTCTCTTCCTTGGAAACACAGAAACACAATTTCACTCAGCGCTTATCTGATCAGTGTGCAGTTTCACACGTTCACAGCCATCAGACAGGAGCTCCATTACAGCACACTGAACTCTCTCCAGACACAGAGAGAACGGAGCTCGCTGTGACAGCAGTCCCACAGAAACCTCGTTCTTCCCATTAATAATACAATTCCATTACTCTTTCCACCGAAGGCCTCTTGCATGATTCCTAGGATTTACACAACACATCTGGAAAGTTGTGTCTAGACTCGGGCTAATGCTATAGCTAATATTGATGCATACAGATTTGTGTTAAGAGAATGGAATATATGTTGGAGCTTCGGGACAGGCATATTTTTAGGAAGTCAGTGGTTATAAAAATTCTGATGATTATGCATATTTACCATTATGGGGTAAAATTTTGTTTTACGAAGTACATATGGTTTAACAAACTAGAAATTAGGATAAACAAATGTTCTGACCATTTTGGGTTAGTAAGTTATTTATTTATTAAATTAATACTTTTATTTAGCAAGGATGCATTACATCGGTCAAACGTGACAGTAAGATATTTATAATATTACAGATGTATAATGTTACAATATATTTCAAATAAATAACAAATAACATAAATAAGCAGTTTTTAACATTGTTAATAATAAGAATTATTTGTTATTATTTTAACGAAGGACTCTCTTGTGTGATTAAATGCACCCCCCCCCCCTTTTTATGACTAAACATGTTGTAATAAATTGTGAAATTAATTAACATATGATATAATATTACAATTCAAATACTTTTTGTAGATTGCTGAATTTGATCCAAAATGTTTATCAATGCATTAGTGACCTTAATGTGATGTGTGCTGGGAGATTCAAATTGTAATATTGTCCTGATAAACTATGGTATATTTTAGGGTGAATTACTGCTGTTTTTGTAGTTTTAACCAATATTAAGTGGGGAAATATTTAATATTTATTTACTTGCTCAAAACAAGTAGGTTGCTACAGTGGGTCTCTAAAGGTTAATAGACAACAAGAAGCTTCCAACAAAAGATTTCCCAGTATTCTTTCTCCTTTAACTTTCTCTCTCTCTCTCTGACCGGTAGATATCCTGGCCTCCTTCACCTTCTCGACGAGATGAATGCAAGTGGGCTGGGAAGGACGTCCAGGTAAGTGCTTCTCTTTCACTTTGTATTTTTTTCCCATCCTCTCTCTTCTGTCCTCTCCACAACCCTGAGATCTATCGGATAGACCTCGCTGATGAAGTGAACTGCTTGTTTGTCTGCACTGTTCCACTTCTCTCTGCTCCATCTCTCATTTGGCTCGCTTTGTAGTATATGTATGCGTGCTATAACTTTATAATAAGATCGGCAAGATGAAACTATATAAATGATTACACAAAAATCTGTAGCTGTGAACAGAGCGATTATCTGACCTAATGTTTTACTGAATTTTTAACATTGATAATAATAAGAAATGTTACTTGAGCAGCACATTAGAATGATTTCTGAGGGATCATGTGACTTTGAAGACTGGGGTAGTGATGCAGAAAATTCAGCTTTACATCACAAGAATAAATTACATTTTAAAATTCTTTAAAATAGAAAACAGTTATTTTAAATTGTAATAATATGTCTTAATATTTTACTTAATTTTTAATCAAATAATTTAATAAAAAAAATCTTACTGACCCCACACTTTTGAGCATGGTGTATGTTTGCATAGTACGACAGCTTTTAAAAGAGCAATACAACCCCTCCCATTATATGTGTCTTTTATTGAAAGTAAATGTAATATTTGAGATAGATCCAAAATCAAGACACAATTGATTTGCTTTTGACAAGAACCGCTAATTCTGAGAAGGTAAAGCTGAGCTGAGCTTGTCTGTCATCTGTCTTTTGCTTTTACAAACAAAGTTGAAGGTTTCTCTCAGAAAATCAGTTCAGCAGATGTCAGTGGAAGAATGAATAAAAACCAAATCACTGAATTGTGGGATAACGGTGTGTAAACACTTTCCAGGCTGGGCTGCCATTTGCTCTCATAAATTCCATCTCAGATCCTGCCCGAGGCGCTGCCTTGAACATATAGAGCCATAGAAAGCAGCCCTCTGCGCTGTTAGCATCATAAAGACACTATAAGGTTGGTTGGGTTTCAATGGTGCTTATTTGAATTGCAATAACATGCATTGTGTGAGATTTTGATGTAAACATGGTTTCGATGAATGGCAGGGTGCTCACTGAAAGATGGCTTTTATGTGAAGAGAGGGGTGCTGGTGAAAAGAGACAGATTGACTGAGGCTTGTTCTGCTCAAAGAGAGGTTGACTCAAGCTTGTTTGAAGTAAGTGGGACTATGTCAGTTTAGGGCCCTTTTGAGAGCCAATGAAGATAGAAAACTGCTGGTCCTGTTGAAGGATCTCAGCCGCAATTTGTAAGAAACAAAAAGAGAGTGAGATCAATGCT
Organism: Acrossocheilus fasciatus; assembly: GCA_036784905.1. Taxonomy (NCBI): domain Eukaryota; kingdom Metazoa; phylum Chordata; class Actinopteri; order Cypriniformes; family Cyprinidae; genus Acrossocheilus; species Acrossocheilus fasciatus. Next base: position 6,043,573 of record CM071955.1, read on the forward strand.
TATGAACCAAAAGTCTTCACAAAAACATGCATTTGTGTTGGTGGTGGTGGTGCTGCATGTTAGGTCAAATTAGACAAGTGTTTAATTAGAAGTGTTTGAATTCATCTGTGGATTTTGCAATAAATAACTTTAACATAAAAGTTTGCATTTATTTAAAAAAAAAGTGTCATTTTATTTTAACATTTTGTTTTATACATTTTTTTTTATGTTTATTTTAGTTTAATTAATTTTCTTTCATTTCACAGTTCTAAGTATTTTAAATGCATTTGTAGACTTAGAAATAATTAAATTTAGCATGAAAACTTTTAAAACATTTTATTTTATTTTATTTTATTTTATTTTATTTTATTTTATTTTATTTTATTTTATTTTATTTTATTTTATTTTATTTTATTTTATTTTATTTTATTTTATTTTATTTTATTTTAGATAAGGCTTGGTCAAAACCAATAGCACTTTTTAAAATCTTTTAATTGCTGTTTTCCGATTGGTTACTGTGCAATTTAACTATCAAACAATGTGTATAGAAGTAAAAAAACAATGTGAAGAAGGTGAACCAACAATACATTGAGTGGAGAGCTTAAACTTTAATTAAAACCATGCATTTTTGTCTTGATGAATGTGTGTGCAGAAACATGTCAGTTTAAATTAAGTCTGAGTTATCCAATTAACAAATGTTTGCTGGTTGCTGGGAGAAATCGCCATACAAATGAGTTACATATAATTGTTGAGGTATATTAAGCTGGGGTAGGAGGTTGGAGAAATATAGCTAAACTAACGTGTCAGTCAGTCAATATTGATGGTGTAGAGAAAGCCAAATCTTTGAGTCACATATTATACTTTGTCATACTTTTTTGTAAAGCTTTTCCACATCAGATGAGTCACTTCAGTCTGTTCCAGATGAGACTTGCTCAGACACGTGGCTTTGACACAACTGAGGAGCTTCTGATCACACGCATGCAAATTTCCATAGGCAAAATCCCTGCTCAGATGCTACAGTGGAGCTGACAAATACCAATAACATACACACACACTAACCCTGAGAGTACAGGCCACTGGGGAGCTATGGACGCCCATAACAGGATTTCCCTGTTAATGCACTAAACACCCTGCTGAAAAACAACTCCAGCTGTTGTAATATTTTCATTTTAATAAAGCGCTTTGTGAGAGTGTGTCGGTCAGCTGTGCCGCTGTGTGTGGAATTCTGCTGCAGGAGTTTGATGAACACAGAACTGACATAAACAGAGGAATTACGCAATATTAAAGAACATCAAATTATTGGGTTAGTCCACAGATTACAGCATGACAATCTAAGAACATCAAACACATATTGTGATGCAACATAAACCTATGAGTGAACTCCTATAATGTTGAAGGTGATAATATGAAGGTAATTATTAGTGAATGTATGAAGTCAGTTCCCCTCAAGTGCACACAGGTGTCCTAATCACAGGTTTAGGTCACCACAATAACTGTGTTTCACTAAGTATTGAAAATCAGAAAGTAAAAATACTTCATCCATCTTCACTACTGTTCAAAAGTTTAGCATCAATAAAAAAAGTAAAGTTTGATCATAAATACAATAAAACGGTTATATACAAATATATATATATATATATATATATATATATATATATATATATATATATATATAAAATATAGAATACATTTTAAAAAGTAGTCATTCCTGCGATATCAAAGTTGAATTTTCCTGTGATATTAAAGCGTCATTACTCAAAAAAAAAAAAACTCATGTTGTTATCAGACTAATTAAAAAAATATAATTATTTTAATATATTTATTTATTCAGGATTTATTTACTATTATTTAGTGTTACTTTATTGTTTTCAACATTTTATAATAATAATAATGAATTTAAACCGCAATACATTAATTTAATATTTTGTTTTGTTTTGTTTTGTTTTGTTTTGTTTTGTTTTGTTTTGTTTTGTTTTGTTTTGTTTTGTTTTGTTTTGTTTTGTTTTGTTTTGTTTTGTTTTGTTTTGTTTTGTTTTGTTTTGTTTTGTTTTGTTTTGTTTTGTTTTGTTTTGTTTTGTTTTATTTTATTTTATTTTAGAATAGAAAATGTGTGTAGTTTGTCCGGTGGGGTCCAAATATAAGACTACTTTGGAAAACAAAGTAAACAAAAATGTCATCCATCTTCACTACTGTTCAAATGTCAATAATATTTCTATTTTTAAATTTGATCATAAATACAGTAAAGCACTAATACTGTAAAATATTACTACATATATATATATATATATATATATATATATATATATATATATATATATATATATATATATATATATATATATATATATATATATATATATATATATATATATATATATATATATATATATATATATATATATATATATATATATATATATACACACACAGAATATGAATGTATTTTAAAATGTAATTTATTCCTGTAATGCAAAATAAATTTTCAGCATCATTACTCCAGTCTTCAGTGTCACATGATCCTTCAGAAATTTTAATATGCTGATTCGCTGCTGACATTCATACATTAAGTGTGTCCTAAGTGTCCAAGTACTTTCTTGGGCCACTGCGTGTGTGTGTGTGTGTGTGTAGGTGATAAGCTGCGTCTGTCGGCATTTGTTGACACAGATGGCATGTGTTTATTTATTTAAGAACGTAGTGACCACTGTGAATCAAGAAATATAGATACACCACAGATTTAGTTTGCTTTTCTCTCTGTCATGTTCAAAGTGTTGTTTTGGAAGTTGGAAGTTTCTGTTGTTGTTTTGGAAGTTTCTGTTGGTAAAATATTGGCTACATCAATATAAAGGCCATTTTTATGATCATTAATTGATGTTGATTTGTTCTCTCTCTCCCTGCAGAAGGAGTGCTCAAACTTCATAAAGGTTCTGCAGCCGTTTAATCAGACGCACTTGTATGTGTGTGGAACAGGAGCCTTCCATCCCGTCTGTGCTTATGTGGAAGTGGGCAAACGCCCGGAGGTAAATCCATCCCACATCAGTTATTCTGTCACGGTTTATTAGTGATTCTGTTTTATCAAATTTTGTCACTTTTGATTATTTAGGAGCTTTGGTCACTTTGACCAGACCTAAAAATGATGCTAAAAAATCTGACGGAAATTTGATAAATGTTTCATTGTGGATTGTCATTTGCACAAAGTTTAATTTTGTGCTCGTTTCTATCCAGGACAACATCTTTCGGCTAGGGTCGTCAAGCTTTGAGAATGGCCGTGGAAAGAGTCCCTATGACCCCAAACTGCTGACTGCTTCCATGCTGATCGGTGAGTGATGCTGAATATGAATGACTGATTTTCTGGTTAATATTTAACTTCATTGTAATCCTAGAAGTCCAAATTTAATTTTAAGGGTGTCGAAAAGTTTGTACAGGTAGATGTATTTTATATAAACTAATTTTTTTTAATGAATTCATTTTCTTGATTTCACATTTTCACATGGGTGGTGTAAATTCACATGACTAGATCCATTACCCACTCTGAAAGTTTGATTAGATTTGATTGGATTAGATTCAGCTTTATTGCCATTGTGTAGGTTATAATCTATAAAAACAAGCAAGTAATAGGTTACTGATACCATAATACAAATGAAATGCACAGAGAAGACAAATCTAGAAGACAAATTTAGTTTGTCACTCTGAGAAATTTATTAAACTATAAACAGAACATAAAGCAGATCTGGTTACACTCTTAAAAATAAAGGTGCTTCACGATGCCATAGAAGAACCTTTTTTTGTCTAAATGGTTCCATAAAGAACTTTTAACATGTGAAGAACCTTTCTGTTTCACAAAAGTTTCTTTGTTTTTCAGATTATAAAAAGGTAAGAAAAATGGTTCTTTTATGGCATCGCTGTGAAGAACCTTTTAAGCACCTTTAATTTTAAGAGTGTAGTTAGAGAAAAATAATACAGGTCTGTGTTTGTGTATTTGGTGTGTGGCAGTGCATAATCCAGAGTGTGTTTTGCTCTGGTTCATGTGTTCTGAATGGAAATTCAACACCCTTGATTAATGCTCTCTCTTCGAGGATGACCAGTGCAGACTGTTCCTCTGGTTTTGTGCTTTACCTGCAGAGCATTCTACTGTTAAATCTCTCATCTCAGATTAAAGGTCACTCATCACACGCGCACACACACACACACACACACACACACACACACACACACACACACACACACACAGTTCTGTTCTCTCACGCCATTCTTGAGCGTGAAATTGCCTGCGAGTGTTGACCGTCTCACCTCTTTGAGCCTTCACCTGAGCCGTTATTAAAGCACAAAACCCAGACTGAACTAGTTCCTCCTGTCTCCTGACATTTCATTCTTGCCATCCATATTGAACTCACATCAACTATCCTAAGTATGAGTTTTAATTAGTGTTTTTGATCATCAGATGGGGAACTTTATGCTGGGACATCAGCTGACTTCATGGGCCGGGACTTTGCCATTTTCCGAACATTAGGGAAGCACCATCCAATCAGAACGGAGCAGCACGACTCCAGATGGCTCAATGGTGAGACACAAACACATATTTACACACAGCTTTGTATATATTTTAAATGAATGCAAACAAATAAAACTACTATGTACGCAGACACTACCGTTCAAAAGGGTCTACGATTTTTTACATTTCCTATGTTCACCAACACTGCAATTATTTGAAAAATGCAGTTCAAACAGTAATTTATGCAACTTTATTACAGTTTAACAGTTTTCTATTTTACTATATTTTAAATGTAATTTATTCCTGTGAAGCAAAGCTGAATTTTTAGCAGCCATTACTTCATTGCCATTACTTCATTTAGCAGCCATTGTTGAAAACACTTGTGCTGCTTAATATTTTAAGAAGATACTTTTTTTTTTTTTCAGGATTCTTTGATGAATAGAAAGTTCATAAGAACAATATTTGTTGGAATATAAATATTGTAAATATTATAACATTAAAAATTGTGAATTTATTTCTCACAACGTGACTTTTTGTGTCACAAGTTAATGTTACTTCTTATTTCCAACTTTACTTCTCATTCTAAAATTGAATAATTTAATTTAAATATTTATTCTGTTGAAACAGGCAGTTATATGTGTGAGAGAGAAACAGAACTCCTTAACCAGAAGAACGTCTCAGGTTACGCATGTAACCCTAGTTCCTCGAGGGAACGAGACGCTGCGTCCGAAGACGCTAGGGGAACGCCTTCAGCGTAACCGGCTCTGAATACAAATGAAATCTGTCCAATGGATGGGCGGGACGTCACGGGCGAGGTGACGTAATGACCAGCTGGTATAAAAGCACGTGCGGTGCAAACCGGCGTCAGCCTCTGGAACGAAGCTAGCGCTGGCAGGGATGCCGGAAGTGTGGCATCGGGACGCAGCGTCTCGTTCCCTCGAGGAACTAGGGTTACATGCGTAACCTGAGACGTTCCTCTTCAGGAACTCGAGCTGCGTCCGAAGACGCTAGGGGAACGAGATGCCCACGCCGCCAGGCTTCCAAGTCCCTGCCCAGTGTGTATCCCTGCGGAGCACATCAGGGCGAGAGGACGGAAGAGCCTGGAGTGGCCCGCATGTCCAGGCCATAAAACCTGACAAAGGTCAGGGGCGTAGACCAACCCGCCGCGTTACAGATGTCCTGAATTGGGACACCTGCCAGGAAGGCCTTGGAGGCCGCCACACTCCTAGTGGAATGAGCCCTGACTCCCATCGGCGAGGGGAGGTCAGAGGACTCATAGGAAATGTTAATGGCATCCACTATCCACCGACTGAGGGTCTGCTTGGAAGCAGGGAGACCTCTTTTAGGGGGACCATAGCAAACAAGCAACTGGTCCGCCCTTCTCCACAGGGCAGCTCTGTGGACGTATGCGTCCAGTGCTCGCACTGGACACATACAATTAAGCTTTTGCTGGTCTGGCTCCCTGAAGGGAGGAGGACTGAAGGCCTGCAGTACGACAGGCTGTGGCGTGACAGAAGGAACTTTGGGGACGTACCCTGCACGAGGGTACAAAAAGGCTTTGGCCATACCAGGCGCAAAGTCCAAATGAGTAGGGGCCACTGAGAGGGCCTGCAGATCCCCAACTCTCTTAAGAGAAGAAATCGCCAGAAGAAATACAGTCTTCAGAGTGAGATGGCGATCAGATATCTCCTCTATAGGCTCAAAGGGAGGCCTACAGAGAGCATCCAACACCACAGCCAGGTCCCATGGAGGAACACGGGACCGTACTGGAGGCCTTAGCCTCAGCGCACCGCGGAGGAAACGTGTAACCAGGGGGTGTCTACCCACTGACTGTCCACCAAGAGAGGTGTGGTAGGCCGAAATCGCCGCCACATAAACCTTCAAGGTGGAGTGGGTTAACCCTGCAGAGAATCGAGCCTGCAAGAACTCCAGCACTGTACCAACCGGGCAGTTAACTGGGTCGAGCTGGCGATCTCTGCACCATGAAGTGAAGAGTCTCCACTTCAGGGCGTACAGTTTCCTCGTAGAGGGAGCTCTGGACTGGAGGATGGTCTGCACAACCTCGGTTGAGAGACCGGAAGCTATGAGCTGTGCCCCCTCAGGGGCCACACCCACAATTTCCATAACTCCGGGCGGGGGTGCACCAGGGTGCCTCCTGCCTGTGAGAGGAGATCCCTCCTGACGGGAATCTCCCATGGAGAGCCGTCGAGGAGAGAAATCAGGTCCGAGAACCATACTCGGCCCGGCCAGAACGGGGCTACTAGCAAGAGCCGAACCCTGTCCCGGCGCACTCTCTCCAGAACTCCGGGGAGTAGAGCAATCGGGGGAAAAGCGTACAGACGAAGCCTCGGCCACGTCTGTACCATGGCATCCAGCCCCAGTGGAGCTGGATGAACTAGAGAGTACCAGAGGGGACATTGCGCTGTCTCCTGAGAAGCGAAGAGGTCCACCTGAGCCTGGCCAAACACGCTCCAGATCTGCTTCACCACCTCGGTGTGAAGCATCCATTCCCCGGGCCACAGCCCCTGTCTCGACAGGATGTCTGCTCCCACATTGAGGTGCCCAGGGATGTAAACTGCTCTCAGTGAGAGGAGTTTGCCCTGGGACCACACAAGGATCTGGTGCGCCAGCCTGTACAGGGGGCGCGACCGCAGACCTCCTTGGTGATTGATATAAGAGACCACTGCTGTGTTGTCGGTGCGCACCAACACATGGTGACCTCTTAGGTCTAGGAGAAAGTGTTTCAAAGCCTGAAACACAGCCAGCATCTCCAGCCGGTTGATGTGCCAGGCGAGAAGATGCCTGCTCCACAGACCGTGGGCAGGGTGGCCATTCATGACCGCTCCCCAACCGGTGAGGGACGCATCCGTCGCTAGCGTTACGCGGCGACATGGAGCTCCCAGCACCGGGCCCTGAAACAAGAACCAAGGTTGTCTCCACATGACTAAGGCACGTAGGCACTGCCGCGTGACCTTGATCATGCGAAGCGGGTTTCCCCTCGGGGAAAACCCCTTGGTCTTGAGCCACCACTGTAGGGGTCTCATGTACAGCAGGCCAAGAGGTATCACGTTGGACGCAGCTGCCATCAGACCCAGCAGTCTCTGAAACTGCTTGACAGTGAGTGACTGGCCTTCTTTCACTCCCCTGACTTCCGTGAGGATCGACTCGATCCGAGCAGGGGACATATGTGCCTGCATCGTGGTCGAATCCCACACCACACCAAGATAAGTGGTTCTCTGTAATGGAGAAAGCACACTCTTCTTGGCGTTCAGTCTTAACCCCAACACTTTCATATGGGCGAGAACAACATCTCGATGTTGAGCCGCCCTTCGCTCTGAATGAGCGAGAATCAACCAATCGTCGATATAATTGAGTATGCGGATGCCTCGTAGCCGCAACGGAGCTAACGCGGCGTCCACACACTTGGTAAAAGTGCGGGGTGAGAGTGCTAGGCCGAAGGGAAGAACCCGATACTGGTAAGCTTTGCCCCCGAAAGCAAACCTCAGGAACCTCCTGTGAGTAGGAAGGATGGAGACATGGAAGTATGCATCCTTTAGATCGATCGTGACAAACCAGTCCTCGGACCTGATTTGTGACACGACATGTCTGAGTGTGAGCATCTTGAACTTCAGTCTGCCGACTGAGCGGTTCAATTGACGCAGATCTAAAATGGGACGCAATCCTCCATCCTTCTTGGGAACTATGAAGTACCGGCTGTAGAACCCGGACTCTCTTTCTTGAGGAGGGACCACCTCGATGGCCTCCTTCCTTAAGAGAGTATTTACCTCTTGTTCCATTACCAGAGCCTGCTCGGGATCCACCAAAGTGGAATTCACCCCGTTGAATCGAGGCGGAGGAGAACCGAACTGGATTCTGTAGCCTCTTTCTACAGTACGCAGGACCCAGTGAGACACATTTGGCAGTAGTTTCCACGCTGCGAAATAGTCTACTAAGGGAACCAGTCTCTCGAGACTGGCCTCTGGTGTAATCGGAGCTGCTAGTTCGGTGCCCTGGAACGGCACCCCGGCAGGGAACGACCGAACTAGCTGCTCCAGAGACCCCCGAAGGGGTGGCGAACATCTCAGCTCCGCTACGTCTCCGGGCGGAAAGAACTGAGACATATGCTCGCTGGAGACCGCTGCGCCCTGGAACACCGTACGTGGCAGGGTTGGCAGATCGATCTCCTGAGGGTACCGGGGCGAGGCGAGCACCGAGTACTGCGGTGATCGCCGTCCTTCCCCAGTGGGGGCTACCCTCATAAGCCCTGGGCCACTGACCTCAGGGCTTCTTGGCCGAAGACCTCTTCGCCTGCAGAACGGTCCGCAGATCCGGCTTAGGCTGCGAGGTCTTTGACCGAGAGCCCTTCTTACCGCCCTGGCCCCTATGTTTTCTTGGGGGAGCACGGGCGGCGACGCTCTCTTTCTGAGCCTCCATGTACGAGGAGCCAGCACGCGGCCGGGGCTGCTCTCGCCCAGCAGCCCCTTGAGCTAGAGAGCGGCGAGGGAGAAACCGCTGGAACGCCGCCGCCTGCCTACTGGCCTCCTGGTGCCTGTCGACGACTGCGTCAACAGCGTCACCAAAGAGGCCAGATGGCGCCAGCGGGGCGTCCAGGAGGAAGACCCTGTCGCGATCTTTAATATCCGACAGGGTCAACCAGAGATGCCTCTCCGCCGCCACCAAAGCTGCCATAGACCGCCCGATGGCACGGGCGGTCTCCTTGGTGGCACGGAGAGACAAATCAGCGGTTTTGCGGAGTTCGGTGATATCCTCCGCACTAAATCCCTCGCCCTCATCCAGCTCTTTGAGCAGGTCAGCCTGGTATGCCTGCAACACCGCCATGGTGTGCAGACACGAACCAGCCTGACCTGCTGCCGCGTACCCCTTTCCCACCAGCGCTGACGATGTGCGCAGCGGCTTGGTGGGCAAAGTCGGAGCCTTCAGAGACGACGCAGCGTCGGGGGACAGATAGCTCGCGAGCGTCTGTTCCACCCGAGGCATCGCTCTGTAACCGCACTCACTCGTCCCCGCCACATTACCGTAGTAATCGGACGAGGGGACGAAGAGGCGGGCCGAGAACGGTTTTCCCCACGACTTCGACACCTCAGTGTGAAGGTCGGGGAAAAAAGGCAGGCTCCGGTGTGAAGATGGAGTCTTAAACCGCAGAAAGCGCTCGTCTAACTTGCCTTTCTGCGGTTCGACATGACACTCGGGCGGCCAGACAAGATTTAACTTGGCCACGGCCCGAGTGACCACCTCCACAAGCTCCTCATACTGGGGTGAAAGAGAGGGCGCAACGTCTTCGACGTTTCCCGCGTCAACCTCCTCGGAGGAAGACAGGAGAAGCGCCGATGCCGATGCCGCTGCCCGAGGGGAAGTATCCGCCTGGCGGGCTTCCAATCTCGGGGAGCGGTCATGGGATCTGACGGGCGAGGGCGGAGATAGAGACTCGCTCGTCTCCGATCCCTGCGCCAGATCCCACTGCGAACCCCACGAGCGCTGCCGCCGCTCCGCCTCGGCGAAAGCGGGGCCAGCGCCATGGGGAACGCTGACGAAAGATCCCTCTTTAGAGAAGAGGGCCTTTCGGGAGCGAAGTACACGCAGAGGAAGGCTCTCGCAGTGCGGGCACTCAGCCCCCTCGAGAGCCGCCTCCGCATGTCTCGCTCCCAAGCAAACCACACACAAGCTGTGTGTATCACCTGCACACAAGTAACGTACGCAGGGAGGAACACACAGCTTGTACTGTGATTTGCTCTCATTGCCCTGATGTCTAGCCTTGAACTGGCTTTTAGACATTCTCATAAACAAGACAGACAACACCAAATAGGACTGACAACACACAGAGCGCTAGCTGAATGACAGAAAGCTGACGCCGGTTTGCACCGCACGTGCTTTTATACCAGCTGGTCATTACGTCACCTCGCCCGTGACGTCCCGCCCATCCATTGGACAGATTTCATTTGTATTCAGAGCCGGTTACGCTGAAGGCGTTCCCCTAGCGTCTTCGGACGCAGCTCGAGTTCCTGAAGAGGAACTGGATTTTTAATCTCTATCTGAAACTCAAATTATCAAATGTCATTAACTCACATCTTGTGTGCTAACATGTGTGTCAGTAGACATCTGATGGAATTAGGATTATATAGTAGACACCAAAAATCGTAATTTCCTCATACTTCTTTTTTTGTTGTTGTTGTTGTTAACCAAAGTAACAATTAAAGATTAAATGAATGCCTTTGGCTCCAGTGAACAAGTTTTGCGTCATAGGAGTGTGTGTGTGTGTGTGTGTGTGTGTGTGTGTGTGTGTGTGTGTGTATGTGTGTGTAGATGTGGTGAGGTGACTGTGTAGGTCAATGTGAGCTGGTGGCACAGTAATGTCATGTGAGATGTTTGTGATGTGGCACTCTGTGAATGCAGCAATAACTCTGAATAACCATGAAAAACAGGCTGTGAAGAGCTGGGGCCCACAATACCATAAATAGAGCCTATGCACACTTAACATGTCACTAAGACACACACACACTTGTAAATTTGAGGGTCAGACCCATATGAACAATGAAGCTTAATATGAAATCTAAAACTGTCAGTACTCTTGCTGTTAAAGTTATTGGTCCACACTGTTTTTTTGTTTGTTTTTTTGAATTATGTATTTTTATTTTTTTTGTGTTAATCTTTTGTTTGTTGTCCTTCCAGACCCCAGATTCATCAGTGTGCATCTCATCCCAGAGAGTGACAACCCTGAAGACGACAAGATCTATTTGTTCTTCAGAGAGAACGCCATTGATGGAGAGCAAATCAGCAAAGCCACACACGCCAGAATCGGACAGCTGTGCAAGGTACAGATACACTTCACACATACATACACCAAACGACTACAAATACATGACTCCACAGGCTGGTCCACACACACTTAAGCTCATTTTATAGCTCAGAAAACTGGAGTTATCAGTTATGTTTCAGCTTTGCCCCAGATCCAACCTAGTATCATTGAAAAAAATATGCCTCTGCCTATATTTTTGCAAAACTCCATCCTCAACACTTTTACCATTTGTAAACTAATGCATTTTAAAGTTCACATAACCAACTCCAGGTGTATGGCTTTCTGATGTAGTAAACTTGCTCGGTAGCACACCTGGTACAGCATTGCACTTGCACTGCAAAGCGCTTAGGTATGAATCTTGTGAAACACGTATCATGCCAATAGAGATAAAAGTCTTAGAAGTGAGCTAAAATGAAATGGTTGCTTTAGCAAATGCGATTATACTTCATGTTTGCTTTTGTTAACACTATCGATAAAACTATGCCACACACTGGACATTTCACTTTGAAAGTGTCGTAAAACCTGCAAGAAACTATATGATATAATTTAGCAAAAATGTCACCATAAGCATATTTTGCCAATATTTTTCCAATCTGATGATGCCGTATTGAAATCTCGGACTTAGTTGATATCTTGCCAAATTTGAGCACAGTGAAGGACTCTTTTTCTCAGAAAAATACTTTAAGAAACAGGAGACTGTTTCCATTTAATCTTGTAGTCTAGAAGAGACGATTAAGGTATTAACTAGATGGCATTTGTGGTTTCTCTTTTCTATGGTAATGCATACAAACACCTCATGGTGACGATACAGGTTGGTGGATGGCTCAGCCAGTGTTTTTGCATTTGGCTTCACCTCTGTTTTGTGGCCTTGCTCTCACCCCCCACCGTGGAACTTAAGAGATGCCTAAAATGTCACAGGAGCCATCAGCCGAGAGAACAAAGACTGCTCTGTGGAGAAAATGTGAGACTTTGGCAGACACGCTCAGCTCAAGTGCGAGTCTACAGTTTGAACTGGTAGAAAGGTGTTCTCAATTACAGCTCGCTCGGTATTCCGGTATGACTGGAATCCTACCTTCACCAACACAGACAATTGTCTTATTATGCAGAGTGTATGTTTAGTTCATGCAACACATTTTCCAGCCCTGCTAATTAGAGCTGATCAATCCACAGTAAAGGAGATTGTTTACATTGCTCATGTGTTTCACATGCCGACTGCCAGGTTTTTACGTAAAACAAGATTGTAGACGTGTGTGTAAAGTATATACACATGCACACACCTCTTTAAAATGAATGAATCGTCAATAATCATTCTAGAAATAAATGGTGTCTGTGCTAAAGATGACTGGAGTTATTGTTTTTTGGGACTTTTATGTTGTAGTGCATCTACTTTAAAGGGGTCATGAATTGAGAAATCTACTTTTCCTTGATCTTTTGACATGTTAAAGGTCATTGTACTATAAAATACTGCATGTTTCAGAACTCAAAACTTCCTTGTTAGTCTAAAAACAGCTTTTATTGAAACCAAGCTGCCAAAATGACTCATTTTGATTTACTACGTTATTACGCAATGAAAATTAATACATTAGCACAAGACTGGCTGTTTATTTTCAACTATGTGAATACGTCTCAGTAGAATTCTTTTCACAATTAGTTCATCTCAGCAGCTGTTGTAAAAAGTTTGAAAAACTACTTAGTTTTAAACTACTTTTTTTTCCCCCTTTTTTAAACTTTCACATTCAGATGTCACTTTAAAATACATAAGATGAATTGAAGAGGAGTTTTTCTGTGAATTTGTCTTTGTTATAAGAATTTCTTTGAGTTTCCTAATTTAACTTCCTTGAATTTTCAAATTTGAATTTCAATCATATTTTCTGTTTTATACCTCAATTCAAGTGGAATTTAAAAGGGATTCTCTGTTCAATTCTGAATGGCACACTGCCCTTCTTAAAAAAAAAAATTAAATTTGGGGCAAATTATATTCTCTTACATATCGGCTTGTCTGAAGTAAACATTAAGTAAAATGATACAAGTACGTTTTAATTTGTCCCTGACAGAATGATTTTGGAGGCCACAGGAGTTTGGTGAACAAATGGACCACCTTCCTGAAGGCCCGTTTAATCTGCTCCGTTCCTGGCCTGAACGGCATCGACACACACTTTGATGAACTACGTAAGTGACCCCATGCTATGACAATACCTTCAACATTTTGCTGTTCTATTTTGGCATATTTGGTTGACCACTCACTAAAAAATGTTTTGATCGTTTTCAGAGGATGTTTTTCTCATGAGCTCCAAGGATCCCAAAAACCCTATTATTTATGCTGTATTTACAACATCCAGGTATTAAAACATCCAATTTACACCAAATTCCCTTTTCTCACTAAGCCTGAATGCTTATTCTGTCTTTTTGTATTCAGACCTTGATAATTGTGTCTTAAGTCCCTGAAGGCAAAGCTGTCAAAAAAACTCATAATTGCTGTTTCTCGGGTTTACAGTAATATCTTTAAGGGCTCAGCGGTGTGTATGTACAGTATGGCGGATATCAGGAGGGTGTTTCTGGGCCCCTATGCCCACCGAGATGGACCCAACTACCAATGGGTACCGTTTTTGGGTAGAGTGCCATATCCAAGACCTGGCACAGTAAGACGGGCAATCAGTGCTGATGCCTTTGTACATTTTATTTTTCAAATGAAAGTGACTTGCCTGCTTGGATTTGAACACATGTTCTTCTGGCTGTTGACAGTGCCCCAGCAAAACGTTTGATGGTTTTGAATCAACAAAGGACTTTCCTGACGACGTTATCACGTTTGCCAGAAGCCACCCGGCCATGTTCAACCCAGTGTTCCCCATCAACAACCGTCCAATCATAATCAAAACCGATGTTGACTATCAGTTCACACAGATAGTGGTGGACAGGGTGGAGGCAGAGGACGGACAGTATGATGTCATGTTTATTGGCACTGGTGAGTGGAATAAAGTTTTTAAATCATTTGATTACTGTGATTGTTTTAAACCATATAATGTATGTAAAACTCAAGTTAATTATGTTATTTTTCTGCCGTAGACATGGGCACAGTTCTTAAGGTGGTTTCTATCCCCAGAGGAACATGGCATGATCTTGAAGAAGTCCTGTTGGAAGAGATGACTGTGTTCAGAGTGGGTTTACAGAGTTTATTATACTGAGTTATTTCTAATTGGTTCATCATCAGGATATTATTTCTATCTAATAGTACTTTGCATTCTACGCTGTAGCATTTTTCCACTAAAACACCCCAAAGGCACTATTTTTAAACTGTTTCATACTAAGAAATATTTTGTAATATTTTGGTGATAGACAATTTAAAGCATTAAAAACACTTATTTATTTTTTACAGGAACCAACAGCTATTACTGCAATGGAACTCTCCACAAAGCAGGTTAGTATTATTAGAACTGCAAACAACTGATCTCTTAATGCAATAAAGATGGTGAAAGCAATTCAAATAAGTGGCAGTACTGAAGATAATTCTATTTAAGCAAGTCTGAGGAACATAATTGGTTTGTTGAAGTGCAGGGAAAAGAGTGAATTTAAAGGAGCAAAATAGGCCTAATACTTTATAGATCACAATAGCTCTTATTCACTTATACTTTTGTACAAGTGGACAGAAATTCATAACGCGTGTACATTTTTTTCTTATATATTGATTAATCCAAATTATTCAGCACAACTGTTAATGATAATAAATATTTTGAGCACCAGATCAACATATTAAAATTGATTATTCATAATGAATATGATTTCTGAAGGTGCATGTGACACTGTAGACTGGAGTAATAGCTGGAGTAATGAAGATTGGGTACACTTTATTTCGATAGTCCACTTTAGACATTCTACTAACTATAAGTAACTTTGTAACTACATGTCAACTAATTCTCATTCATTTGCAACTACATGTCTACTAACTCTCAGTAGGGTAGGTTTAGGGTTAGTAGAATAAGTTGACATATACTTGCAAAGTTTCTTATACTCATTATGTTGTATGTTGTGGACCCATCAAAATAAAGATATTAAGCAGACAGTCTACTAATACTCTAATGACTTGTAGTTGCAAATTTACTTACTGTTAGTAGAATGTCTAAAGTGGACTATCGAAATAAAGTGTTACCTGAAGATTTAGTTTTGCCATTACAACAATGGATTACATTTTTAAAAATACTGAAATAGAAAACAGTTATTTAAAATTTTTACTGTATTTTTGATCAGTAAATAATAATTACTAGGTGAATTACTAATAATGATTAGGTGAATTATTGCTTAGTGAACGTAAAATCTTTCAAAAACATAAAAAATAAAAAAAATAAAAAATCTTACCAACCCCAAAAGTTTGAATGCTAATATAAATATAGAAATAAAAGTTGCAATAATATAATTTTATTTTAACCACAAGTCTGGGATTTTTGCAGACATGTAGCTTGAGTCCTAAATATTATCCTAAATTTAAACTTGCAAACTTGTTAATGAATCATTATTTTTGTGTGAAACCAGTCGCTCACAACAAGACCCAATAAGTCTAATATGCGATCTCTGTAAGTGCACAACTAGTGTAGCATGTGAGGTTTTTAAAAAAGAGTGAACTGGTCAGCCAACTTAGCATTGGGTGTTTTGTGGGGAAATTGTCATGCCGCACTACATTTTGTTGACAGAGGTGATATAGACCAGCCAGATTTATCTTGTACCGAAAAACCCAGCACAGTTCTCACACTCAGGCTGGGTTACACACATACATTGCTTGGCCTCAAGCTACATTACGCAGAGCAGGGGCTGCTGTCACAGTCACTCACACAACACGGCAACATGAGGTACTGCCATTAGAGGCCACACATACACACACACTGTCACACACACACACCAGCTGGTTTTACACTCAGGACTGCAGCGTGAGCTCTCCTTTAGATGGTGTGAATAATCAAGCAGACACTGAGAGGTTATCTGAAGGGATATATAATTAAACAGCTGTGTGCAAGCCCCGAGAAAGTTCCGCTATATTCTCAGCAATCACACCAGCACAGACTATCAAAACTTTGCCAACATTGTTTTAAGGAAGTCTCAATCTCTCTGCTCTATCTTTACAGCAACAGCTCTATCTTGGATCCACCATTGGGGTTTCTCAGATGCCGCTGCATCGCTGTGATGTCTACGGGAAGGCCTGCGCTGAGTGCTGTCTGGCACGTGATCCTTACTGCGCCTGGGACGGCTCACAATGTTCCCGATACTTTCCAACGGCTAAGAGGTACGATGAGAAACACAGAAATACTGCGAAGTTGACCTAAGATGAAGATGCTCTATGAAATGTGTTTTTCATTTTACTTTTTTTTTTCTTACACGTTTTGTTTACATCTAATATTTCATTTTATTTCAGCTGCAAATTAACAAAAACTATTTTTCATACTTTTAGTTAACAATAACAAAACTGGTAGTTGACAAAAAAAGAAACACTTAAATGAAAATGGTCACCATTTACTTAGCCACATATTATGACAAACCTGTATGATCTTTCTTCTATGGAACAAAAAAGAGATGTTTAGTAGAATGTCTGAGCTGCTCTTTTCTGTACATAATAAATACATATATTGGCTAGGACTGACAAAAGTCATAAGAAGTACCATATAAATAAATAAATAAATACTTCTGCACTACATGCTAAGTCTTCTGAAGCCAATAAACAATACAAAAAAAAAAAAAAAAAATATATATATATATATATATATATATATATCTATACATATACATACAGATATATATATATATATATATATATATATATATATATATATATATATATGTGTATGTGTGTGTGTATATATGTGTGTGTGTATATATGTGTGTGTGTATATATGTGTGTGTGTATATATATGTGTGTGTATATATATATGTGTATATATATATATATATATATATATATATATATATATATATATATATATATATATATATATATATATATATATATATATATATATATATATATATATATATATATATATATATATATATTTTTTTTTTTTTTTTTTTTTTTAACAAATGCTGAGTTTATGTTTTAGTAATTAAAATAAAATAGTCATTTTTATTAGTTTTTAATATTTCTATTTAGCTTGATTTTTATTTCAATTTATTTGTTATTTTACTAATTTTATTGCTTCACTTGAACTTTATTTCGGTTAGTTGTCAAGACAAAATTTATGTTTAAGTTGTTTAAATTTTACATATAAAATCACAGTTTTGCAACAGCATGAGCTGACTGAAAAAGATTTTCATTTTTAGGTAAACTATCTGTTTAACATCAGTTTTACTATTATATAAGAACATTAGAAGTTTTGAAAGAACTTTTCACAATGCTGTCATTTCATCTTTGAGTTCTTGACCTTATTTGAAGTGTCCATCATAATTTCATTGGATTTCCCCGCTGTCCTTTGTAGCACTTAAGAGCACCACTATCGTTTTCACTGTTTAAACTTATCTCCTTCGGGCCGTCAAAAGCAAACATAGAAGAACAGGTCAGATCTCACATTTACAGTAAATGTCATGTTCCTGTAGCAAGTAATATGTTTGTGGACGAAGTTCTCAGAGAGGTTCTTTGTGCGCTACTGCTGCTAAAAAAAAGGCCTCACATATTGCCAGCATTACGGAGTTGCCTCAAAGGTACATTCAGGACGAGATGTCTCAGGACATGTTGCATGATACGTTTTTTCATAAAGGTTAGAGACTAAACAGCCCAGAGCTGAAACAGGTTCCATTTCAGACACGCGTATGCTCATGTGGAGCTGTGTTTGATGTACTTTGAGCATAATATAGTGAGAGCTTTTCTGTGAGACAGATGTGTGTAGGAGTGGATATGTGAGTTTCAGTGTGCTCACGCTCACCTGCCCTTTCTAATTTTCTGCTATGTGTGTTGTACGTTCACAGGAGAACGAGGCGTCAGGATATAAGGAACGGAGACCCTCTGACTCAGTGTTCAGATCTACAGCATCACGGTATCACAAAACATATTTACTGTGTGCAGAAACACACTTGTTACTGTGTGTTAATGATTACAACTCTGTATCTATACAGTCCCTAACTTTCCACCAGGTCTTTACTTGATGTCTAGACTGATATATACTACTATTCAAATGTTTGGACATTTAAAAAAAAAAAGAAAAAAAAAAAGGATGCATTAAATTTATCAAAAGTGACAGTAAAGACATTTATAATGAAGATTCTCATTTCAAATAATTGATTTCAAAATAAATTTTTATTCCTCAGAGTCCTGGGGGATATAATATTTCATAATATAGCTGGTTTTGCTGTATTTCAAGATTTTTTTAAATTTATTTTTTGTTAAAAACTTTGAATTTTTTTTTCTTCAGGGAACAGCAATATAAAACAAAAATCAGCTGTACAAATTTAGAACCCACCCCCTTAAAATAAAATAATATTAATAGATAAATAAATAACAATACAATAATTTTTACAAAGATTTTAGAAAAGATGACAACAGTAAAAGCTGAATGCCATGAATTTACAGTTTTCACATTAGATCCATGTATACGAGAAGTTGAGAGTTCCATTGAGACAATGTCCAACAAATACACTGTCCAGGTTCGTCTGTCCATTGTGTGAGGAGGATTCTAACGGTTGATTAGCAATTTTTTTGCTGCTGTGAGAGCAGTTAACAGTAAACATCTTTGTTGGACGGACAAGGTGAAGTCCCAAAAGTCATTCATGAAAAAATGGCGTGGATTCAAACATATCTCAGTACCCAACAAATATGATAGGTCCTGTGAGAGCTGTCCAAAAAGGTGAGAGAGAGCGGCACTCCCAAAAAAAAAAAAAAAAAAAAATGCAAAAACGTGCCTAAAACTCCTTGGGAACAGAGATTACACTTAGGAGAAGATGACAGATTCATATAAATGTTTTTGCTGTATTTTTAATCAAATAAATACAGCCTTGGTGAACATAAGAAACAAAAAATTACCAATCCCAAACTTTTGAATCGTAGCGTATAAGTTAATTAGGTAGTAATTTAGCAAACCTTTTATTCCAGAGTCACCTACAACAGGAACAATCCTCCTGATTTAGTATCTTTCTTAACCACCTTGCAATGGTGATGGCTCCTCTCTCGCTTCTTGTGGGACTCGAACCAACAACCTTCTGGTTGCCAACCATGCATAACACCTTCCCAACATCATTTATTAGTTTTGGAACAGCATTTGTATCAAACAGTCTTGGCCCTAATTCTAACCTAGCACTAAAAGAAGAAAATTTGATTTATCAATAGAAATGGTTTCTCCAAGACCAAGAATGATGTTGAGCCAACTTGCAGATCTTACTACTTGACTGTATGTTAAGCGTAATAACATACTAGCATGAAAGCAGAGTTTCACACTTCCCTCAACGTCTCTTCATAAAATAAAATTCAGGATGTGCGGGGAAACTAAATTTTGAAACCAAAGAGATAATTGCAACTGTTCATAACAGTGTTTTAATGAAAGCTCTGCATACATGCCATACATGCCAGGTCAGTGTTTAATTAAAGCTTCTGAAATGAAACACAGCCTAAAAAGGTCATTCCGCTATGTTAATGACATATTTAACTGCTGAGAAACTGTTTCACAGCTGTTGCAAAAATACAGGCTCCAGAACATGCACTTACACACGTCCATGTAGATATACTGTACACTACCATTCAAAGGTTTTAGGTCTGTAAGATGTTTTTGAAGTCTGTCATGCTCCTTCAGTAATATTGTGAAATATTATTACAATTTTAATATATTTAAATGGTTAATTTATTCCTGTGATGCAAAGCTGAATTTTCAGCATCATAACTCCAGTCTTCAGTTTCACATGATCCTTAAAAAATCATTCTTATATGCTGATTTGGTGCATTTCTTATTATTATCAATGTTAAAAAGTGTCCTTTAAAAAAATAAAATAAATAAATAAAACCTTACTGTCCACAAACCGTAGTGTAGATCGTGTGATCACATTCATAGAGACCACACACAGATTTCCTGTGTCGGACACACCTCGTTACAGTGGCATCGCTAACCCACAGCACTGCGCTCTGACGTTTCATAGTTCAGACTTAAAAGGCCGGCAGAGGAAAATGAAAGACTGAGGAATAGATGCCGCTTAACACAAGTGATTTCTTTTTTTGGTCTCTCTTGGCCTTGGATCCCTATAGACCTGAAGCATGCTGAGAGACACACAGCTGTGTGATATAGACATGCTGGGTGTGACTTCACTTGTGTTGATAGCATATGGTCTGAACTATCAGTTTGTGTTTTCACTGCGGGATGCCCTGTCTGTCTGTCTGTCTGTCTCAGAATCAAGATTTCTCACTTCTTTCTCTGTTGTTTTCCTGTCTATTTGAGCAGATGAGGCAGACGGAGAGAGGGGTTTGCTGGATAAGACAGTGTACGGGGTTGAAAACAGCAGCTCTTTTCTGGAGTGCAGTCCTAAATCCCAGCGTGCCCTTACTTACTGGCAGTTTCAGAGACATGGAGAGGACCGAAAACAAGAGGTATGTTCTGTTATGTATACAGTGGAGGCCAAATGACCATGAAATATCAGCATAACAATTTAAGTAAAAAGCTGAATTGATCAAATTAACATCATTTTACATTTCTTAATATTTGTGTAATGGAGCCGACGAGACGTGAGGCGTACGGATCCATGTGCAAGCTTTTATTTAGAAACATAGTCAAACACAGGCAGGGTCAAACATCAGCAAACAGGTATGGCACAGGCAAGACAAAAGAGTAATCCTAGATGGGCTTGAGTCAGACGATAGCAAACATAATCCAGAGGGCTTGACAAAAGGGGTAATCCGTAAACGTGAGCATAAATCCAGGTGAGGAGCAAACACAGTCTGAAACAGCAAGCAAAGGGTTAATCCAAGATACCTGGCAAGAGTCAGGAAACAGGAAAACAGGCAAGGCAAGACTATGACTAGACTCTGAAAACTAGAGCAGGCTCTATAAAGTAGCTATCAGCTATCGCAGTGATAAACGCTAAACAATACTCTGTGATCTGGCTAAGGAAGTCCGTGGTTTAAGTAAGGCATGTGATGGGAATCAGCTGTGTGTCATCATCAGTGCAATGGATGATGGGAATTGCAGTCCGGGGTGACGGGCAACAGTTAGTGTAGTGCAAGAGTCAATGTGGTGAGCAAGTGACCTCTGGTGGTGAGTGAACAGAAGTTCATAGACCGGATTCATGACAATTTGGTTTGCCCTTCTTTTACTTAAATGACAGCAGCACTTGAGCTGCATGGACTTAACAAGATCTGAGAATGATTCAAAGAGCATAGAATCTTAAATATTTTCTTATTCATTTTAAGGCATTTATTTATATATGTAGATATTTTAAATTCCTTTAATTTATTTTTTCAATTACTTTCACAAAAGAAAAATGACACTGAATCTGACTTTTTCAATGTCTAGTGGAGAAATAAATCAAATACAAATACAAATTAGATTTTTGCAATATCAGAATTCATGCAAGCTTTCCGTCAATCTTACTCAATATATTCATAAATGTATAAAAAGGAGTGCAAAATTTGTTTAAATGTGCATGGATGTACATTACAGTGCACGTGCACATGTACATTGTACAAGTACATTGTGAAGTTAAACAAAAGTCCACATATTAATGCTAATGCATAAATACTGTACGTTTTTTCCCCGTTTCATATGCTGTAATAATAAAATATGATATTGGATTCAATTATGAAATTTGTTGATCAACAAGCTGTCATGTATGTTGATGTTTTTCAATTCGGTGTCAGGTATGGATCACATTACAAAAGTTAAGTAAAGAAACTCATAAATTATATTTGACTGGAAAATTTAATTGGAAAATAGAATCAGGCACTTTGGTTTATGGGGTGAACGCAGTCAAAAATGTTGTTGTCAATTATGTTTACATTACTCAGAGTATGTGATCTGATCACATGTCTACATGTTTTGTTTAGATAAAGTCAGATGAGCGGGTGTTGGGCACAGAACAGGGTCTGTTGATCCGAACCCTCCATCAGAAGGACTCGGGTGTGTATTACTGCCACGCTGTCGAACACGGCTTCATCCAGACCCTCCTCCGCCTCACGCTCAACGTCATTCCCACCGAACACCTGGATGACCTCCTGCACCGAGACACGCCCGACAGCAACGACCCGGCCAATGGCAAGATGTGGTACCGCGACTTCCTGTCCCTCATCAACCCGCCGAGCCCGAACAGCGTTGACCAGCTCTGCGAGCAGGTTTGGAAAAGAGAACGGAAACAGCGCAGGCAGAAAGCCAATCTGCTGAATGCCAGCCAATCACACACCAGTCAGCTCATCCACTCCAGCCAATCACACACCAGTAAGTGGAAGCTGCTACAAGAAAACAAGAAAGGACGTAATCGCAGGACCCACGAGATGCAGCGGGCACCCCGCAGCGTGTGACGTGGGCTCTAAATGAAAAAGGATGAGGAAATCCAACAGACTTCTGCTGAGACTAGAGACAGGAAGAGTGGGATTCCACTTCCTGTAGTATGTGTGTGAGAGATTTAGAGCACATCTTCATTGACACGTATTGAGGCTCAATCTCTGAGAGGACCTAACGGAACACAAGATGCTAACAGATACTGAAATACCTGTAAATATGACATAAATACAAAAATATACTGTGAGACAGGTTTCAGTCTGTATAAAAACCTTGTTTCATTTTATGAGGGACAAAACATGGATGCTGAAAGACCACTGTTTAACCTCCATTTAGCTGAAGCACAATCCCAGTGCATTCTGGGTAATGAACTTGTCAGTGATATTATGTGTATAGAGTGTGTTGACCTTAACATATACTGTATATCTTTGTATTGGAACGGTAGGCCCTTCTGTTTATGTACGTATCCATTAATTAGATATTGTTCTTTAGGATTTATTCTTCTTTTTCTTTCCCCCTCTTTCTATCTTCCTCCTTGTGTTTTCTATTCTCATCTGCTGCAAAAGCAACACCTCAGCAAATCCATTAATGGAACTGTGTTGTTCCTCTGAATAAGCTCTTCCTGACAAGAAAAAAACAACTAAAAATATTTTCTGCTATTTTTTTTAGATTAATATTTAATTTTGTACTGTGCCAGAGTATATCTAAAATATTACATGATAGATTTATTTTATTATTAGTTGTCTTCATTGTAAACCACTGCACCATGAGGGGAAACAAGCCCTCTTCATTAACTAACTTTTTCTTCTCAGTTAAGTTATTTGTTGATATGATTTTGCTCTATGTTCACATTCACGTTTATATAAAAGCATTGTGGTCGAGTATATGAAATACCGTGGCATTTATTGCCACGTGCTCCTTTTTGTCATGTTTGTCAGGCAGACTTGGGGAAATACTACTAGCTTCCACTACATGTACAAAAACAGAATTTATGAAAAACCAATCCACATTACCACTATAGAGAGTATATGACTGTTTTTCAGCTGAAGAATAATTCTGTTTATGGCATAACATTATTATTTGTAACTGCTAAAAAGGATTTTCATTTTTGCTTTTTACAAGGCCCTCCATTTTATGTGACATTCAAGGCCATATTTGAAGTCAACATGGAAATATAGTATGTCTGGAACACTTTTTGCTACTATAACGTGACATTTCTAACAGCATTAATCATAATTTTATACATTTTAATCCCCTTATGAAAAGTTAGCATCCCAATAAACATTTTATGTGCATATATATATATATATATATATATATATATATATATATGTGTTGTAGTCCATAAGTTATTCAAAAGTAGATGTAAGAAAATATAACTATCAATTTCTATCAATCTTATCAAAATATAATAAAATGTAGCTCCATCTCTGAGACAACTTTCAACATCACTAAACTTTCAACCAATGGGTGGCGCCATTGTTACACTCCTCCTTATATGTTTCGAAGCTCAGAGATGTCTGAGATTTTTACATTTTTTAAGAGCGATTACGAAAACAGACTATTTATTTTCATTGGAATAACTTATGGACTTAATCATGAACCATGCAATAAGACCAAAAACTTGTACTGAGAGAGTAAGTGGGGTTGTTGTTTTTTTTTTTTTTTTTTTACATTAAATATGAGAGGGCAAAGGAGGACAAATTTACAACTGTTATATAATATCCCGAGCCTGTCCCTTGGCTGAGGACGGGACAGCTGTGTGACTAGAACTGCTGGGATCAGAGACAGAACACAGCTGGGACCAGACGCATAGACTCCTTGAGAAGTCCTACTTTCACCCCTTTTACAGAATTAGTTTTATCAAGTCATTTTTGTCCCCTCTTGTTGAGGCCACACACACGCTCACACCTACAGCACACATATATCTGAATGTAGCTGTGAACATATAGACTATTTATGGAAAAAATGGTCCAAAATATATGCCACTGTGTACAAACTGCATGTGAATTTACAGCACCACTCATTTCTATACTCGTTTACAGTAGCTGCTCTTGTTAATGAGTGATTTGTCTGGCGTTGGATTCCAGGTGGTGCTTAAAAATATTCTGCTAATAATGACAGATGGTGTTATCGACGGGCATAATTTCTGCCTGATGAATTCTCTACCTTTGTAGCTAAATGTATAACCAACAGGAAACCGCTGTAAATCAAAGGATTTCAGATGCAAAACTTAACAGTATGAACTCGGTTGGCTGGCTCTGTTTGAATGGACATTGGGCAGAAAAGGACACCTGCCTTGCTTAGACTTTTCACAGGGACTCTCCTGAACTGGAAACGAGGGACAAAGACATGAAAATGCTGCTGTAAATTATTCATTTCTGGCATGCATTCTGCTGTTCAAATAAATGTCTCTTCTAAAGAACCTGTTTGAGAGGGCTGGAGCGCTGGGTGCGTTCTCGTTTCTGATTGCCTTGGCAGTGCTGTTGAGTTCTAGGTCCTCTGGTCGCTGCATCTGGGCCCAGGGAAAAATTCTCCCTGTCTTGTGTTATTAGTGTTTCCTCTCATGCTGGAGTTCAGTGGGTTCTCAACCATGAAACTCATGATACTGCTGAGAGAAGCAAAAGCTTAATGTTCAGGATGAAATTACTGACACAATAATCCATGTAATACGGTTACACTTTATATTAGGTGGCCAAAACTACTATGTACTTACATCAAAAAAATAAGTACAATGTACTTATCGTGTTCATATTGTATTGCAAAACACTTTTGCTGCTATTGAGGTGGGATACGGGTAAGGTTAGGGACAGGTTTGGTGGTCTGGGTAGGTTTAAGAGTGGGTTAAGGTGTAAGGGATGGATCAGCAGTCTAATTATAAATGTAATTACATATAGGTATTTTTAAAAATATAAGTACAATGTAAAAACATGTATGTACACAATAAGTGCATTGTACCAAATTATTAATTTAAATGTATTAGTTAAGGCCACCTAATATAAAGTGGGACCAACAATACAATGCCATTTAACCATACATGATGAAGTTGAGCAACGATTCTATCATCTGTCTATCTATCTAGAAATAAATCAGATATTTATTAATACAATTATAATTTAAAATATGGTAAACGTACCTATTAAGCTCACCAAAATCTACATTGATCCCACCTAATATAAAGTGGGACCAACAATACAATGCCATTTAAACATACATGATGAAGTTGAGCAACGATTCTATCATCTGTCTATCTATCTAAAAATAAATCAGATATTTATTAATACAATTATAATTTAAAATATGGTAAACGTACCTATTAAGCTCACCAAAATCTACATTGAGACATTTTAGTGCACAAGATACTGGTTTCAGTACAAAATGTTATGTTAAAATAAAATATTAATCTCTCACACAAAAATATTTAATTTTATTTTAAATGACAAAAGCATTTCAATTAAGATATATACCTCGTTAAATTCAAAAAGTCTGGTTGTGCATAATGGGTACATTTTTGTACCCTTTAAGCACACCCCTGTTCCCATTAAGCTCACATCATGTTTTATTAAAAATTCTTGTTTATTTTAAGGAAAATCTTTAAAGAATAATTGTAAAAAAAATATATTTTTTGAAGGTACAAAGTCAATCACAAAAAAAAAAAAAAAAAAAAAAAAAAAAACAGAACACAAATCAAGCAACAAGGCATTCAAGTCAATCAGCTATATATTCATAATTAATCTCTTAATTTTACAATAAGTAGTGAAACTTACCTAAAATAAAGGCTTAAACATCTAAAAAACGCACATTTAAGGGGCTTCTCTTTTGGTGAAAGTTTTTAGACAGCTTTCAAAATGGCCGCCAGACAGTGTGAACACATGGAGACATATCTCAGTGTGCAATTATCTGAATGACTTGAAATTATAGGAGGTATATAGTAACAAACACATTAATTGGTTAAGGCATCAAGTAGGATAATAAATTATTATTATTTTTTAAATTATTCTTATAATCTAATCTCAAAAATGGAAGTGTGCTTAATGGGTACGTGAGCTTAATAGGTACGTTTACCCTAAATACATTAAAAATGCGAAATGAGGGATGGATTAAATTAGCATTTCTCCGTATTAAACAATCATCATCAACTGTAACTTTTTTAACCAATCAACTTTCATTATCTGTTTAGCTTCTTTGTGTCTGTTTATGAACGCCACAGGTGCATGTGTGGCTGAAATATCCAAAATATTCGACAATAACAAATGAAATATTGAATAACAGTGTCTTTATCATTGTGAATAAACTGGAGGATGGACTTTCTACATACAGATAAGTCAATGTTAGATAGAATGGGGCCCTCCGTTCGTTTATGAATGTTTGTGTGGGTTATATTCTGTAGATAGCACTGCTACATTTCATTTGTTTCCTTCATTTATAATCATGAGGGTGTTGAGTTTTTGATGGTAAAAAAAAAAATATATATATATATATAACACGTCATTATCAAAACTATTTTATTATGCCATGGGTATATTCTGTTTATTGCAGTGTATTTATCAGCAAAATATAATTAAATCAGGGTGTGAATTATTACTTGTTACATGTCTGCAGGTTATTTTCTTTCATGTTTGGGAAGTTGATGTCACATCTCATCTATTAGCACAACACATAACTTTGCGTAAGATTGACATCGGTTCCATTTGAGATCGAGTGTGAATACAGTAAATTGGATTTCTGCAAGCACAACCCGTACTCACCCTATTGCATTGCCATTTTGGATATTACATTTCAAATTGAATTTTGCCACACATATGCTTCCATACCTCACCTGCCTGAAATTCTCACTGGACAAAACCAAAACCTATACTTGAACACAGGCACTTCTATGGCATCTCGATTGTAAACATCATGAAATATGTCTGAGCTCAATAAATAATGTTAAGGAATATTATGTTAAGGAGTTATTAGCATAAACCTTCTGCTGTGGTCAATTTTCTCTTTCAGATCAACTAAATTTGGGGATATCACAGAGTCCTTTGTTATTAAGCTACCACCTATAAACCAAATCAGAACACCCTATAGCTCAGTATCAGGTTTTTGCATGGACATTGGTCAAGCACCCCTCATTTTAAATACACAAACTGTAAAGATCTAGTTTTGGTTATTATAAACAAAACAAAAGAAAAGACATGTCTGCCATCTGATGGTAGAGTTTGGTACTGCATTTATCGGTTTAAAAATCCACAGCTTGATTTACCACAAGGCCATTGCAGCTAAATGACTCTCTAAACACATTTATAGCATTATGTAAATCCAGATATACCCAGCTCAGCTGTTAGAAATGCAAGAAACAGATTGATGTTTGTAGGTGAGAGTAAAAATGAACTAGTTATCAAAACTGAAAGCGTAATAATGATTGTTTCCCTTGTTTTCCCTTATGGACTTTTGAACTCACTTATGCTTAAAGGTGACGGCTGGTCATGTATAGTGTCTAGAGGTCAGAGGTCGTCCTGATTACCCCACAGACTGCTCTGTGGACACAGATGTGTGTCGTAAATGTCCATATCTGTGAACGAGTGCATTAGTGGTTGTGTGATGAATGAACTGGGCAGGATTCCACAGTGCAGACCATTGACACTGAGAATATATGCCCAGTGCGCAGTTATTTGAAGTTTTCACCTTTGGGAGTGCTTCAAACCAAATGAGCCTGTGTGTTCCATGATGTGTTGAGGCATGTGTTCTGCATGCACTGCAGATTGTGTGTGTGACACTTAATTCAGAAAGCCGTGCAGAGCTTTGGACAGATGTGTAATACTATAGAATCTATAACAGAAGGCCCTAGTGGGTTTATAATGTAGAACTAAAGTACTTGTCATTTGTGTTCTACACTATGATGACTATAAGCAAAAAAAAAAAAAAAAAAAAGTATTAAAACACTATCTGTTTAACTTTATTAAGCTTAGAAGAACAGGATGCCAAAATATTTACCAGCTGCATGCCCTCTGTGTCATCATCTTGTAAAAGATGTTTGCCTGAAAGAACGTGTCTTAGTGTCAGAATTGTTTATACCACTTTATCAAAGAGCGTGAAAGCCTGTATATAAGATTATTATGGTTCAGAGACAGCAGCATGCTTTAATGGAAAATTCCTCCAATGCCTTCTAAAACATGCTGGCTATTTATATATATATATATATATATATATATATATATATATATATATATATATATATATATATATATATATATATATATATATATATATATATATATATACTGTATATATATATATATATATATATATATATATATATATATATATATATATATATATATACTGTATGTATATATATATATATATATATATATATATATATATATATATATATAATTTTTTTTGTTTTTTTTTTTATGACATTTTGGCCATTTATTTATCAATGCTGGATGCAATATTGTATTGCTTCATAACTCTATGCTGCCCTCTGGAGGGCTTCTTGGAAGTATATTTATATGTTCAAATGTAGTCAAACTGTAGTTCGTGTTTTACTGTGCCAAGAGGCATCAGCTTGCTGTATTTAAGGACAAATATAGTGTTATTGCATAAGTAATTAATTTAAATAAATAAAAAAAATTGTGCCATTAGAGCTGCACAATATTAATGGAATTAGTTATTCGCCAGTATTGTTTTTTTTTTTTTTTTTTTTTTATTATAAACTTC
Source organism: Acrossocheilus fasciatus (assembly GCA_036784905.1). Lineage (NCBI taxonomy): Eukaryota > Metazoa > Chordata > Actinopteri > Cypriniformes > Cyprinidae > Acrossocheilus > Acrossocheilus fasciatus. Next base: position 6,073,007 of record CM071955.1, read on the forward strand.
AGCAGATATTTAATATATACTAGTTGATATTATGTTTAATTAATTGTGTATGCTCGTTTCCCCTTTTGACATTTGTAAACATCTAACACTCACTTAAAGTTATCTTTGAAACAAGAATAATTGAATAACATGTTAAATGTAATCTTTGTCAAATCTCAAAATGAATATCTATTTTTTTTATACAGTACAGTGTAATATTGTGATGTCTGAGTTCACGTGTAACATTTAAAATGATTGTTTGTAGTCTTTTTAAATTAAAACAAAATAGTACATAATTGCTTTTATTAAAAGGAGGTCATGTTACATTTTAGAAGAAGTTGTGATTATGTGTTGGATTAGAAGAGAAGACATCCTGTGTGGGTTTTGTGTTTTGGTGTTTATTTGTCACTAAGCTCTAAATTAAGTCTAACACACACACACACACACACACACACACACACACACACACACACACACACACACACACACACACACACACACACACACACACACACACACACACACACACACACACACACACACACACACACACACACACACACACACACACAGACAGCCCTATATATATTTAGTGATTTATTCCCTCAGATTTAGATCACAGGTCAGAGATCAAGCCCTTCTGCCCTGGTCTTATCACACATGTGGAGATGTTCAATGAGGCAGATATACAGCCAGCAGAGGGGAACCAGGACCACGGTGAAACACCAGACGCTGTTTGAGTGTGTGTCTGTTCAACACCAATGTGAACAAGACTGATTGCTTTAGTGTCATGGGTGACATGAGCTAGACACCTGCAAAAACTAAAAAATACCACATTCTTGCTTAAATACTAAGTGTCATTGTCCTTCTTCAGTGGAATTGAAGATTTCAGTGAAACTGTCCATTCATCACAGAATCATAAAATAATGTATGTTGATGTCTGTAACTGACAGTAATAAGAAATATTTCTTGAGCAGCTAATCAGCATATTAGAATGATTTCTGAAGGATCACGTGACACTGAAAACTGGAATAAACTGATGCTGGAAATTCAGCTTTGCATTCAAAGGAATAAACTCCTTTGAAAACAATAATATGTCACTGTTTTTGCAGTGTTTTCAATCAAATAAATCCAGACTTGGTGAGCATTCTACTGTTGAATGAGTGTATTTATACTTCAGTCGCTTTTTTTTAAATTTACTGAAAATGACGAAGCATTATAAACCTCACAACAAAATCAAACAAATCCCACAATCCTCTCTGATGACTAGTGGTTCAAGTAACATTCCTCTCAGGGCTGTTGCAAGCATTGCAAGTGTGTAATGAAATGTTATTCCAGCATAATGGCTCATTTATTCATTTCACTCAGATGATTCTATCTGCCCGTGTTTAAACTGGCACGTACCTATAGAGATGGCGAAACACACCCAGGTGAGGCTCTACAGCTATTTGTTTTGAATTTGTATTGGCTTATCTCCTGGTTAGCGCTGTATATGGGCATTATTCTGTCACGGTTTCTGGGTTTGGCGGGCTGAGGACGAGTGCCAAACCCTCAGCGCAGCATCAAAGCGGCCTTGTGTGTTTGTACAGCATCCGTTACACTCACCTTCAATAATTCAGTCCACAAAACACTATACATGCAGTCCACAGTTTCTCCTGCTGTGGTGGTTGGCTCGGTGTTCTGTGTGACAAATTCATGACCATAATTCTCAAAATAAAATGGTGTTAGCATGATGGAGGAGGCTTTAGGCTCATGAGAGAGGGGGAAGATAAAGTTTTCTTTGGCATTAGGACTCATTAAGTGTTTGTTTATTCAGTGAGTCAGTGTACCAGCGCGTCTCTCCGCAGAACGCCTGCAGTGTGTTTGTTTAGCAGTGCTCCGCCGTCACCATGTCACATCAGGTTTTGTTAACTTTCACATCTCACCACCACCCATTACTGCAGTAATGTTGTTTCCCTCACTTTTAAAGTCTCGCTCTTTTTTTTTTTCAAATGAATTTTTAATTATTTTTTACATTTCAAATTAACTTTTACCATCATCTGACGTTCACTAACACCAATTTTATAACACTGTTAAATCTAAGCTTTAGCAAATTTTTAAATAAATATATATATATTTTTTCGTGCTGTACAATATAATGTTGTGATTCCTAAATTCACTTGTAGCATTTATAATAACTGATTTTAGTTTTTAGTATTTAAATTATTTAAAAAAAAAAAAAAAAAAAAAACTAGTACAGAAATGTATTTTGGGCAATTTATTGGGTTTGGGCCATAACATGAAAATAATTTTCAGATTATTATTCAAGCATTTTTTTTTCTTTCTCCTGTACGTATACGGATATCTGTATAATAAATATCTGAATTGTGGTGTTCTTTATTATTATTAATAATGATTATTTTTACAGTACTGTAGTACCATTTAAAGTTGTAATATATTGTAATTGTTTTTATTTATAACATTATTATTAACTGCTCTTTTTACAGTACTATAGGTCAGTTGCAATAGTAATATATGTCTGTATTATTGATTTATTATTATTATTATTATTATTAAATAAACTTTTTACAGTTTTAATTATTTTATTTGTTGATAATTGTTTATTTGTAAGTTTTTAAAGTTTTTTTTATTTATAGCATTATTATTGTTTTTATTATTATTATTATTATTATTAAATGCTCTTTTTTACAGCACTATAGTTATATTGCAATAGTAACAGTCTGTATTCATTTATTTTTATAATTATTATAATTGTTATTATTATTATTAATATTATTGTATTAGTCATATTGAATGGGGCAAAAATATTTATTTATTTATTCATTTAATTATTTATTTATTTTCTTGCATATTTCAATCAATATTCACTGCTGTGCTGTTTGAATGCACTATACCTGTTTCACTGTTGATCTTCTTATAAATCACCAGTTCTTGCTGTAGGACCTCATCATTTACAGATGAAGGAGGCGGTGTAGAAGCAGTGGGGGTGATGGGACAGGCTTTAGGTGTGTAGTTTGGCATGAGCAAGATATTGAAGGAGGCGTCTATAATAGCTTCCAGAAGTTCAAGACAGTAACTCTGTGTTTCTCCTGCTCAGACGCACCAGAGCTTAAATACCAACAAAGACGGAGGGATTGTTTCACTGGAATGAGGTGAACGAGAGGATTGTGGTCCTGTTTCGTGGCACCGTGCCCTGTCTAGTAATGTGGCACTAATTATTGAAGCTTTATCCCCATTGGCCTCCACCTGAAGAGTTTACTGTGGCTATCAGAAATCAGGCCAAAGAGATGTGAAAGATACAACTCTAAGTGAAATTCAAGGGTAATTCAATTAAGTTAAAAAGTTTTAGATTAGCTTAGTAAAATGATATGCCTGAGTTTGTTTTTGTAAACATACCATCACATTTTCTTGAGGTACTTCTAAATTTACCCCATGGTTATTGGTTGCATATTAAGATTGTGCCAAACCTAAACTACTATGTCAGAGTAGAATATTATCTTTCTTTAAGTGCTGACAGAAGTGTGTCACATGCTAGTGAAATGGTGTTCGCAGTTGCAGTGTTAGTGTTACATATTACTCAAATACGGTGTGACTCAAGGTCATTCAAACATAACATGACACAACTTTTATCTGACCTCTTGACATCAGCTAATCCTTATGTCAGCACACTTTCTTCTGACTTTCTGGAGCCCTGGAGCAGTGACAGGTCAGAGAGTGACGCTGGCCGCTGAGTGCAGACTTAATCCACCCTTGAACACCCTTCTCTCAGAAGTGACAGACTGTGTTTGGAATGGAATAACATACTGCTTACGCTACTATTTTTAAAATAGTATGGAAACAAGCAGTATGCAATACTAAATTATTTAAACAGTGTGATTCATTGTTCACGATAATTTGTTTATTTCTAAAATGGCATTAAGTTATCATGTGAGTTGTCTTTTTTTGAGTTGAGTTAGTTTTTTTTTTCTTCTTTTTTTTTTCAAAGGTTTTGAGTAAGTTTCTCTTAATGTTTTTGAATGGAAGTCTTTTGTGCTCACCAAAGCTGCATTTGTTTAATTAAAATTGTGAATCCATTATCACATTGTGAGTTGAGTGAATCATTACATCCTTAAATACTTTTATTTAGCAAGGATACTTTAAACTGATCAAAAATGGCAGTAAAGACATTTGGTAATATTACAATTTAAGCGTATAGCGTTATTTCTGGCAGGTCACGTGAGCCAAGCTTGCATTGACTGACTCTCAGCTGATCACATCTACTCACATCTATATGACACCTATCACGGCATTCCTATATAAGCTCTATTCAGTATTATTCAGCAGCTTTTTCACTTGCTCAGGAGCAAATTACCCTCCTCCATCCCCAGCTCCTCCTTTCGCCACAGTCAGGACATGGCTTTCTGATATTCCTGTTTGAATCAGACTCCTTTTATCTTGAATAATGTGTTACACTTAAATATCATTAAGTACATTAATGATATCTGCTTTGTTCTGTTCTGTTTACCCTACACCGTAAAAAAATAGCTGTAAAAATACAGAGAATTTTCTACAGTAATGTACCGTTCTATGTAAATACAGTTAAATACTGTAAATGATGATAAAATATTAACAGCAAGCTACTGTTCAGTCTTAACGGTATAATACAGTATTTTTTTAGTCTAGTCACAGGTGTGACGTTGTTGCTTGAGCCCGCTCATAATCTGAGCATGACGCATCAGCTCCCATCAACAGTCAAGAGGTGTACACTCGTGCAGGTTTAAAATGACTGATCTACAATATTTTATTAACGAGAGAAAGAAGAATAAGAAGCAGAATTAAAGAACAGAATTTTTGTGAGCTGCCAGCATCGAAATGGACAGCGAATTCGGCTTGCTTTTCTACTCACCGACTAAGGTATTTGCGATTTTTATCAAAGTCGGTTTTAGGCTGTGATATTATTTACACACTGTTATATCTTTTTATTGAACGAAGTTACCAATAACAATTCTTTTTTTTTTTTTTCATATCCAGTGAATGGTAAACAAATCAGCTAACTAAATTAGCAAGCTTGTTCATTCAAGTTTAACTTTTGCTATTTTGCAATCTAATCAAATGTCCATGGTATATGTGATCATCCATTGAATTTTTTTTTTTTTTTTTTTAAATCTATGTGATAGACTGGGCTTTATTTTTCCATTTTTTTGTGTGGTTTATTGAAATGTGCACTAAAGTTATGCTAACAGTTATAATTATACCATAATAATTTTAATATTCTGTCAAAGAGAACCTTAAAGATTGTCTGTATTTTGCTATTACGGTGTGTAGGCTGATACCTATATTTCATAATGTTTCTGAACATTAAGTATTGTTGTTGTCTGCATCAGTTGCTGGTGACGAAGTCACAATTGGAGGTTGGATGATCAGTATTAAAAGCAAGCTACTGTCTTCAACTTACAAAACCAAGAGAAAGCTACAAGGACATTGGAGTTTGTTCAAAGGTAAACATTGTTTGATTTTTTTGACAGGCAGCTTTGTTCAGAAATAGTCGTTCTCTCTTTTTACCTCCCACCCCACCTCTCTCTTTCTTTATTTCTGTCAAACACAGTAGGTCCGGATACAGCTCTTTTCATGTAGTGACCCCAAACATCAAATATATCTCTATTATTACATTTTAGGCACTTCATTGGTGTGAACCACGAGAGGGAAACAAAGGCCAGCCAAGTGACTGTGGTGTTGTAGAAGACAGGGCAAGGTTTTGAATAAAGTGGGACAGTATTTAGTAAGGTGAAGTCACATGTTCTGCAACCAGAAGTCATAGCATTTTGTTTTGTTCAGTCTAGTGAAGTGTCATTAACAATGTTTTAATAAAAGCCTAATATTTTAAAACCATCTCTTGCCCGAGCAATTTGTGTTCAAGTAATTTTAAGTTGTATTTAATTTTAGAATGTCAATTTTAAATCATTAGCTTCTAGCAGTGTTACAATGTTAAGATCACATTCTACAGTACTTTAATACTGTACATTTTACAGTAATAAAGAGCTTATGAAATTACAGTTGGAATACTAAAATAACAGTATAATGACAGTATTATACTGTAAAGCTTATATTTTCTACGGCACGGTACTGTACTATTTTTACAGTAATAAACTGTCGTTGCAGATTACAGTAGGTACACTGTAAAAGTACAGCATTATACTAGTGAATCTAGCTGCCAGTAGTTTACTGTAATTTAACAGTGACATTTTTTACAGTGTAGGGGGGTTATTATTGCTGCTCTTCCTGCTCATTCATGACCGGCTGCATGGATGGACAGGGAGTTTTTGCCCAGAACAGAACCATACCGCCAAACTTATGCTAAGTGTCAATCATTTTGATGATAATGGACCTGACAGAAATAAAGTTACAGTAATGTCAATGAAGTAAAAAATAAATGAATAAATAAATAAATAAATAAATAAATAAATAAGTAAACTCATGTATATGAATTTGGATAGTTTTTAGTATATAGTGTCTTTATTGGTATTAGTCCTATCTGAGGCTGTTCAGTACCATCTTGACTTTTATTGCTCATCATACTTGTACCAGGCATTGAAGTGTACTAAAGGTTATTACTGTGGCTCTTGTTAAACACACACAAAAAAAAAACTCTTTCGCTGAACAGGAAAGCTCTGGGATTTTTTTTTTTTTCTTTTTTCTTTTCACCAAGTAATCTTCCTGAACAGCAGCCTGACAGGGACAGGACCCTTATCTAACTTATTAAATCAGGAGTCAACACTGGAGGATAACCAAAACCAGTTTGGTATAAAATCACCCTTCAAAAAAAAAATGGTACAAACTTCAGTCATTTTTTACTTGTCAGCCCCAACATTTCTGGACATTTTGGATATTATCTTTAGTTTAACCCTTTAATGTAAGGATGCTGTTTCAGTACAACTTGATCAGATTACTTTCATGGCAAACTAATATTTCAGTCATTTATATTTACTGTAAAAATTGATGTGTGTTAAAAGGAAAATATGCTAATCATCACAGAAAGCTTCTGTTTAATTCACTTTTCAACCTTTAAATAGCCCTGAAGATTAATATTCTTATAAAAGAAAGTTTAAAATGCCTGAAGGTCCTCATATGTTTCAATTTTTCTTTGTGTTTCTTTGTTTTCTTTCATCTTTTCTTGAATGTGAATCAGTTTTGTTCAGAGGCAGCCACTGCATAAAATATTTAATACTTCAAAAAGGCAAAAACAAAACAAATTGTACCAAACTAAATCTTCTGTCCTTGAGCCAAATGTTATGACGAGACCAAATTACAAAATACGAATAAGTAGTATTTTTAAGAACTTTCTTCATCCTTGAATACACATGGTATGAAATTTCAAAGTATATTCCAGTTGAAAAACGTTATTTGGCAGACTAATTTCTAAAAAGCCCACTGTCTTTATTGACGTTTAACAGAAGCTACATTTATTCAGTATTTGAGCATTTCTTTTCTGGTTAGCTTTAGAATTTTACTTGCAGATCAAAACGCAGAGGGTAAAAACATGGGCTCTGAACATTTGCCCAAGTGTTTGTGGATCCAGGGTGGTCTCATTGGATTATGGAATAAGAGCAATTCAGTTCGGCTTAAATTGCACCAGTCATACCAGTACAAAGGAAATCCTCCAAGAGGGTTCTGCTTTAATTCTTCAGTTTCCTTAAGCCAGCTGAGAAAGATCAAGTTACAGTTTTTTCCCCCTTTCCTCTCTCTCACACACTTTCTCTTTCTTTCTGCAGATTTGTATTAAATCTATTAATTTTATCTTGTTGTTTGTGAGAGTTTTAGTATTGACTCTGATACATATACCTACTCCATTATGAAATGTCTAATTTTTGCACTTCCTAACAACAAATCAGAAGCACCATGCCTATCTGTGCAACCTCAGATTTTCATATTTTTCTTTAGCAGCAATTTATTTATTCCCCCCCCCAAAAAAACCTTTCTTTTGCAATTATTGTAATAAACCATTGAGATGTTTTTTTTTTTTTTTTTTTTTTTTTTTTTGTGGAAAATAGGCTATATAAATGTTTTTGTGAATAATCTGAAAAGACTTTTGCACAGTGTAGAACATGTTAAAAAAAAGTAAAGAGGATTTAAAGTCATTGCACTTTATAGCTAGTCATTTTAGTAGATGTAAGATCCTGTCATTTAGAATTAACAGAAATTGTGCAGTGCTGTTCTGAAACTCTGCTGCCCTGCCCTTGGCTTGGCTTTATACAGTGAAAATTAGTTAAAAGCTCCAGGATTTGATTTTCCTGACATGCATACAAGTTACACAAGCACATGTCTGGTTAAGCATCGAAACATCATTGATGGCCGACAGTTTCCATTCTCTGGTACGTCTGCGGCTTTTCACTTTTGATTTGTCGAGAACATTTGGAGAAAACCACTGTACATTTATGTTTATTGGAACAATAATGGGCTTCTTGTAAGACCTTTTTTCTGCACTATGACATACTGTACAAAGCATGACACACAAATATATCATGCATTGTAAATTAAGTGGTTTTAAACTAGGTGAGCAGATAACTTTGAATGGCCACTAATAATGGCGCTATGGGAAAAACTGTGAAGAAATACTCAAGAGACAGGGTGCGAAATCGTTCAAAGTTGGTCTTAAAACAAAAACAGGATGCAAACTTGACAAGCAGGTGGAATGAGAGGTCATTACAGCACAATCACGCTGCTAATGAGTCTTTCAGAGGCAACGTTCAAGTCAAGCTGGAGAACTTCCAGATTCGTTAAATGGCAGTTTTATTAAAGATGTCTTTGTGTTTTTGTGATACAGCACTTGGTTAAAAAAATTTCAGTCCAATATAGCAGCCAGGACAAGTAATTGTATATTACTTTGGGGACTAAGTGTTTTTCAACGGTCTACATAACTTCCATGCAGATAACAAGTACTAGACTCTTGAGATATTACGGTGAGATAAATACATGTCCATCTAAACCACCCAACCATCTGTTGGGCCTCATCTGTTCTCATCATCATGTTTCTCATATATATATATTACACTCAAATACATTCAGATACACCCACAAACTTGAATTCATGCCAAAGAGTTGGAGATTTCCTTTCCGGATGATGTAATATCAAAGCTAATTTCCGAAGCAGCCCGTATTGCAGATAAGCATGGGTTAAGATGGCGTTTCACATATTTCAAAAGCATATGTTCTTAATGTACAAACTGTTGCTCGTTTGTTATTTCAGCATTGTATTTGTGACAGACTAACAGACTTGTTTAAGACCCCATGAAGTCGGAATTGTAGTTTTGTGGCTTTTAGTCAGTGTGTGTTAGCTTTGAATCCAACTATATATCAGTGTTCTCCTAAAAGTTGACCGTTATCTTTAGCATTTAAAACACATTTAAAATTGAAAGTCTTTCTTTCTCTACTGGGAAAACAAAATTATTAATGTCTCATCTTGTACTTTTGCCCATATATTTGTCTTAAATGTTTCATGCAAACATTCTCATTCTAGACAACAGGTTATAGTTCATCATGCTGTTTTTAGTTCTAGTAACACTTGTATTAAGGATGCATGATATGCAATATGTTATTGACCTATTAGATTATTTTAAAATTATTATATTTTGTTACATTGTATTAGATGACTTTTTTATGTATATTAATTTGTTGCATTTAAAACAATTGATTTTTATTTTATTTATTTAAAACAAAATATAGAATTTTAGCCACTTATAGTCCCCAAAGTAATAGTTGGTGGCTTATCTGTTATAATATAAGTTATAATATCACTATATGCTTATAACATGAAAGTCATAAAATGTACTTTTTAAAGGTTCTTTTATGGTGTTTTGTAGTCCCTTTTTTTGTTTGTTTTTGCACAAATTTTTTTCTGGATTCAAAAACAGATTTTTCTGTTTTTTTATTTTTATTATTTTTTTATTCTTATTTTTTTCCAGACTCTGTTTTAATGGTTACATTATTTTTTTATTAATAAAATAGCATGCCTAATTAACTGAAACAATGAAACTTAAATTTAACAGAAGTTTATTAAAAGTTTAATGAAAATAAAATTTGTAAGGCCCTGTGAAATGTTTTATTTTTTCTTAAATTCAGTTTTTTTATTTTATTTTATTTTTTTAACCAAATTCTGTTTTCCATTAATTCTCTGGGTTCAATTTTAATAGTTTCATCAGATTTTAATAATCAAAAGTATCTCTAATTAATTGGTTTTATAGACACACACACATTGTGCTTTCAGTGTTGTGGTTCCTATATTAATTTGTTGCTTTTTATTCTATTTATTTAAGACAAAATATAGACTTTTAGTTTTAGCCATTTGTTGTTTATCAGCCATAAAATGAAATAGTTGGTGGCTTATCTATATCAGCCAGAATTGTTATATCTGGGAATCCATAACTTCATTTCTTTTCCCATATATTAGTTGCTTGTGAAGGAAGTGGCTGATATGTATTCATTCAGAAAGTGTCTTTATCGCTTTTCTCATCATGTGTGGCTTTTGCCCAAAAATTACAGCTTATATCTTGACAATGTTTCTTAAGAGTATTTAGATGCTTCTACTGGAAAACAGAGCAAACATACGTTTTAAAAAAATCATTGTTACGACAGACAAAATCCAAAAATATTATCTTGCATTAGGACTCAGTATACTGAGAGGGGTCAATGTCAGTGTAGTTTACTCTAAACAGTAACGGCCAAATTAAAATTCCCATCTAATTATCTCAAGTACCAGCATTCTTACCCACTTCCACTCACTCATGTGAGTCATCTTTTTGTAGAAAGACCACATAAAACCCCCAGCCTGAGCTGTTTCTTAGCTCTGGTTTCTGTGGGAAAGTGGGTATCATCCATGGAAGTGGTCGATGGTTTCATTCCCAGTGGTTTCAACCGCAAAGATTGTAAGTTACATTAATTTGTCACAATGACAGCAGCTACTCCTATGCATACAGAACTTATCTTTTAAAAAGTAGTTTGGGAATTTTACAGACCTACATACAAAGTAATTTAATATAAAACATTATGTAGAAGTAAGAAGGAGAGAGTCTTCAGCTATTAAGTGTTTCTGTGAACAGTAGCGGCTCTTCAGTATTTAGATGTCACGTTATGTATGCTGTTGTAAGTTGAACCGTACTTTCATAACACATTGTCTAAGAATGCTATGAGAGATTCCCCTCTCCAGATGCTCTCTGACACACTCTGGACGGGTCAGGTGGTTCTTTTATACAAGCCTGTCTTTCTGTGAATGTGTTTGTATGTTGGACATTCTTGTAGCCCCTCAGGGTCCAGAGAAAAACTCCCTCGGTCATGGAGCCTGATGTTTGTGTGTGCAGTGATGCGTGAGCCAGTGAAAACACACCTGGATTCACCGTCAGAGACAGAGGAACTGATCATACCAGCTCTCAGAACACTGACATTCAGGTCATCCTGTGTTTTTATTCACTGACAATAACTCATCAATTGAGGAATGTAGACAAGTAAATCTGGATTTAGCTTGTAATTTAATTTTGAATTACTTAACCCTTACCCATAGTGCTCAGTGTTTACGTAAAATTTATTTAGGTGAGCGCATCAACGCATGCACACAGACAAAAACAGACATGTGGTTTCACTTAAGCTATCAGCAGACATGGTCATATCTCCAGCTTCCAAACTTTTAAGATAACATTCCTTTCGATTTCAAGGGTTGGTGGCAAAATATTATTTATATCAGAGTTCTAAGATTAGATTTTTATCACTGTTTTGAGATAAGAGTTGAAGCGGTGTGAGGAAAAGGCATACCTCAGCTCACTTTATGAAGCTAAAAGCTTTGTCTGACTCAGACAGACACTATGTCTGCCAAAACAGTAATGCATTAAGACAGTTAAGAACAATCACAGCTGAACCTGTGTGCTAACGCAGCTATAAAATCCAGCATGGCATGCGATGTCCCAAAATCTTTTTTTTTTTCCTGAAGAACGTCTGGCGGTGAAGTAAATCTTGTCTTGTCACGACAGTCTCTGCTCAGTAACTTAATTTGTTTAGCTTTGAATGTAGCTTCTGAAGAAATGGTTCACCCGAAAATGTCATACTGATGTTTTCATTTTTTTCTGTTTAACACAAGAGAAAGAGATGAGTAACAGCCTAAATTCTGTTCCAAAGTTATAATGACTATAAGATTATAGCACGAAAGTAAAAAAATATATATTTCTAAAAGGTTCTTTTTTTGACTTAAAACAGTGTTGCTTTACCAAAAAAAAAAAAAAAAAAAAATGGTGTAACATTTTAATTGAATTAATAATTGTATAAAACTTGTATTTTCTTTTACTGTAAATTCCTATACTAAAAATCATTATTGGGAATAGTAAAAGGAAAACATCAAGATTTCTTATAGTAATAATGAAAATTATGAGGAAAAAAATATTAATTTTTATATAATATATTTCATATATTTTCCTGGAAAAAGGGTCCTAAATGTAGGCTTAAATTTCTTTAGAAAAACTATATTTTTTTCTTGTATGATTTTGCCTGAAATATGATCCAGATTTATGGACACGTGCTTGAAGATTCTTAGGGTAGACGACAGTGTTGTCAAAATGATCCCGGTTTACACGGATCCCTGAAAATGACTAAAAACACTGTATTATGCATGTAGTTGCATGTATTACGCCAGTAGTTGGCGACTTTTCAGAAGTTTGTGTTTTTAGGACCCCTAAAATTTTTTTCTGTTTTTAACGTTGTGTAAGCAGCTCCTTAAAAAGGTCACCATTTGTGTTTCACAGAAAAATAAAGGCATATGGGTTTGGAGTAACATGGAAAACAATGCCCTATAAAATCCGTTTTATTTTTTCCAAAATTCTGTTAAATTTTTTCTAAATTCTTTTTTCTTTTTTTTTTTGTCATTTTAATTTTTATGGATTCAGGTTTTTTCCCCCTGATTTAATTTTTCTAGACTTAATGGTTAAATTAAAACAATATTAATCAAAAAGTATGTCTAATTAATTTAATTTTCTGATTCCATTTTAATGGTTTCATTACATTTTAATAATCAAAAGCATCTCTAATTAATTGATTTTATTGAAAAATAAATAATTTCTTTCTTTCATGTCCATGCACTGATATATTGAGGCGGCAGAGGCAGAAAACCCCGCGAGCATCACATAAACAAAACCGTGTGTCTGCGCCATTAATTCATACAGAGACAGACAGAATATGCAGGATTCATATTTAAATATTATTTCGCGGCTTAATATTCAGAGACACTAGACCATAGCGCATTTTGATTTAAGCGTACTGACTTTGTATTTATTCATCCAAAATTTGGCACATTTCGTGACATTCCGCGTTATACAGTAAATTCCATTTTTATGGCTGGTTTGCAATTCTGTCCGCATTTTCTGCATAGGAAAGCCCTACATGGAAAGCAAACAATGACAGAATTTCCATTTTTGTGTGAACTATTTCTTTAAGAGTGTGTCTTAGCTAATATTGTACATCAAAAAGTTAGTTTTTAATTTAAGTATTTGATGAAGATCGGTAAATAACATAATGCAAGTAAAACAAATATATACTCTAAGTGTATTTACTTTTACTGCAAGGCAGCAAGAGATTGACTGACAGTGCATGAGACACCAGAACAGTTAACTTTGTTAACTTTTAAATTGTGTTATCGCGCTCCAGCATTCACCTTAATACAACTTTAATCCAGTCTTATTGGATTCTAGTTCAGAGAGGCAGAGATCCAACATCTTAGACCTCGTTGGCAAGATCTCAGTGCATTTTAGAGAGGTTGTGACTTCTGATGGTCATCTAATCTCTGTCATGGAGCTGTGGGCAGATATTAAAACAACAACAACATCTCCTTAATGAAAAAGTGCTGAGGGTTCTATTAAAAACAGTGATACCTGATCAACTGTTTGAATCATGCAGGCATCTGCGTTGGAAGCAACTAACAAGCTTTCTATTGAAAATGGAGCTACAGCTGCTGACATTTGAGAAATCACCTCAGCTGAAATGGGTTTTATGGAGAATGTTCTTGCCGGTAATCTTCTGCTCCGCCACGGTCCTACAGAGTGAGGCTTTGTTGTGGTACTGGCTGGAAAGTTGCACTTCATTCTGCGTTAAGTGTAGCGGAGAGGCCTTTCTCTTGAGGCTCTTAAATCGCTCTGCCTGCTCGACCATGGCATTGTGATGGATACACGCTCAAATCTTAAAAGGGAAGAGCCTACTTGGTCATGGCTGATCCATTTCTCTAGGGCTCTCCATGTGTGAATTTCCATACTTCTCTCAAACAAGTGATTTTTCGCCACTCAAGATCTTTGAAAGGGCTTGAATCAAAGCCTTGCACTGAGGGATTGTCTTTGATCAATGTTTTCTTTATGCAGACTGCCATGTTGATAATGTAAGGAGTAACTGACGATAGATGCTTCATGTTATGGTGTGCATTATATTTTCAATAATTCAACGGTCCATTGATTATATATAGGGTGACTCTCACACAACCTGTCAAGAAAATGTCTAGGTCTCATTTCATTTCAAAAAAGGTGTGTGTGTGTGTGTGTGTGTGTGTGTATGTATGTATATATATATATATATATATATATATATATATATATATACATATATATATTTGTTATTTTCTGCTATTATTATTATTATTTTGCATTGTGACATTACTTTCGGGAGTCAACAAATTTCCATTCATGTATTGAAAAAAAAAATAAAATAAAAAATAATTTAATTTATGCCGCTACTTGTATTACAATTGTATATCAGTATTTTTCTGTTTAGAGTGAAATAATCATCTTTGAAAATAATAATAATAGTAAAAGTTGAATAGTTGTGGTGATTATATATATATATATATATATTTATTATTTAAAAAAAATAAATAAATAAATAATAATTATTAAATTAATTTTTAAATAATGATTTTTTTAAGTTAATAATTTGAGTGAAATATGACATTTCTTGACAAAATGATAAATTTACCTAAAACTTTTCATCCTTTTGCACCTTAATGCTTTTTTTGCATAACTGTTTGTCAACAATTATTGTAGTTATCTTGCTTAAACAGTCACCATTACTAGTGCAAGTGTCCATAAGAATGTGTGGTGTGACATGCAATTGTATTACAACCAAAAATCTGCATCTTTAAAGCCGTGCATTGCTGAGTCAATTAGACAATGCTATAATGAGATAATGCGTAGAATTTATGTATGCATGAAGTTTTGTGAAAGCTTGTGAATGCATGTAGCTATGAGGACATGTGATGCACACCTGTGTAAACTAGATGCAGAGCAAAATTCAGTCTGAAGATGAACAGAGCTTTTGTTGCAGGCCTCAGCCTCGCACCCCTGTTGAGCCGGCAGTCTCTCGTCCACGAGTTTTCATCACGGGGTGCATGTTTCACCCTGACAGCGCACTCCTCCCACCCCTGTGGTATGGCTGTCTGCTGGCAGAGGATGTTTTCATAGCATTTACATGAGAGAAAATATTTTCACTGCTGTGTGAATCATGAAAGCATGCAGTGGCTCCAGACAAGGCCAAAGGGAAACTAATCTGCGATATTAACACCGAATTAAACTGTCTTTTTTCACACAGCAAGCCGCCTGGGCTGACAGGGGATGTGGATGGGGGGTTAAAAGGGGTCTGCAAAACCAAATGTCCAGGGTTACTTGGAGGGGAAAGATCTTTGTGATCGACAGATGAAGAGAAGGTCAAGTTTATGAGTTACAGATACAGTTTGGCTTAAAGAAAAGAAACATCACAAAAGAGATGTTAAGAGAGTCTTAAAATAGCTTAGTTGTTACTGTGAGCTAAAGCAATGAGATTGAATGGAGAACAAAAGGAGACTTTTGCTTAAAGGAAAAGTCTGGGTTAAGTTGAGCTCTATTCAGCATAACGTTACCAATGTTAATTAACCACAATTAATGAAAAAAAAAAAAAAAAAAAAAAACATTGACCCTTATTTTCTTAAAAATAATGTTACACAAAGGCACTTAAAATGGAAATAAACAGGAATAAATATTGGAGTAAATGTGAAGCTTCTTATTTTATAAATGCATTAACAATAATTTAAAAAATAGTTTATTATTTGAGATGTTAGGATATTTGAATAATTTAAACATTTTAGGGTTTATGGCATTGTGCTGTTATGGAAAGTCATGTGAACCCTCAGCACTTTGTAAGTCTGTTTTGTAAAAAGAAAATAGATATATTTTTACACAGAAATGGTTGTTAAGCTATTTATTTATTTTTTATGTATTTATTTAAACTAAAATAATTGTAACCCACACTAACTATTCAAGCCGAAAGGATTGGCCCCATTCAACTTTCTTTTATGAAAATAATTTAAAAGTCGGGGCTATTTTAATATTATTTATATACTTTTATAATATTAATATTTCAAATGAGCTTTTATTTTTATATTTTCAGTTTTCATTTCAATTTAATTTATTTGCTTTTGTCATTTATTCATTAATAATTGACAATATAATATAATATTTAATTGATTTCAGCTATATTTAAATTACAGAAAATGTTTTTTTTTTAATAGCCTTAGTTTTAGTTAACAGTAACAACACCGGTGAAAAATTAATTTTTGTAGTGACATTATGCTGCAAATGCTGTATTTGTACCGAATATTCCCTTTTTTTTACAGGGAAGCACCATAAAGTGGGAGAGCTGAAGATCCTTGTAATGTAACTGCATTTAAAAATCCTCTTTTGTTTATGTTCGTAACTTAATTTAGTCACCTTGAGCAATGCAATTTTCCACTTATGTCTTTGGATTTGTAAACAGATAACATTTGTCTTATTGTTAGGAAAGCACATAAGATTCTTTATCTAAAATCTGTTTTTATAACTCTTACAAATTATTGTCTGAAATGTTTCCTCAACCTGAGAGTCGCAGCATTTAAAATCAGTATCAGATATCTGACCTTTTCAGCTAATCCAAAAAAAGACACGCGTGTACCAAGAAAATGCATGACAGCAGAAATATTAAACGATACTATCTTTTTCCATTTCAATTTGAAACAGTCAGTATAATAAGTGTGTGAAACATGCTGGCATGAGCAGAGTGATTTCTGATGACTTCCTATATGCACTGGCGCAGCTGCCAAAAGCCTTCATTCTTTTTCTCTATTTCTCTCTCTGTCTCTCATTCAGCTGGAGATTGTAGGGTGACTGTCAGTATGTCGGATAGCTGTTATTATAAAAGAAAGAGTGAAAGAAGGGGATAATGAAAGGTTAGGGGAATGGGCAGCATGCAGATGGTGACTGGCGTGTATCAACTCATTCAAAAGAATGAAACGCAGCCAAAGCAGTTCGAACTACGGACTTCAACTCTACACATATGACACACTCACTCAAGGGGTTTCATGAGGATTGTATTTAAAAGGAACCAATTAGTCATTGTTCCACAGGCCTTGCCATTTTTATTCTGGTACAGTCACTCTATGGAAAAGTAAGATGAGATCGCCTTTGCGCTATTGAAATTGAAAAAACATTTTTTAACTACAGTGTAGTAATTAGAATTCTTCTAAATTGTAAATAAAACCGATTATTGGGTTACGCTTTACAAGAAAATGTTATTTCAGTCTAATTTTCCTTCTAATTTGATTTGTAACTTTTTTTTTTACTCAAATTGCTAGTATTTATTTATTTTTTCTTCAGTTTATGGTATATAGAAATGCATCTTTCAGATCAAGAATTCAGTCTCATTGACCGTTTTTTTTAACTAAGCTACAAAAACATGTTGTTCAGAGACTGTTGAGGTTTGTCCAACTAACACATATGAGAGAGACCGCACTTAAAAATTTTTAAAAAAAAAATCACTGACCTGGTATGTTGGATTTATTTTGTATTAACAAGTATTAACAAATAAATTAATAAATTCTACTTGACATTGTTATTTTAATATATTTTTACATTCAGCTTAAGAGTCTATTTTTTAGCAAGCTATTTTTTTTTATTTCAGGTTTACTTTTAAAATATAAGAATATTAAAGACTGTTTTTGCTCTAAAATATATAGATTTATAAGTTATAAACTATAGTGTTTCTCTGAGTTTTGTGGCCAAGTACTTCCTGCCTACAGATGGGAGTAAACTGATTTTAATGAGTAACTATGTGGTATTGTTTGAATGGGAGGGATTTTTGATCACTTTTTGATGAGGGGGAAAAAAAAGTAGAGGTCCAGTAGAGTATTTACAAAACGATATGATGTCACCCGATTCAGCAAGCGTAACTAGAATGCCACATGCAAAGTACAATGAGATCATCTCAGATCTTAACAAGGATCAGCTGCTGTTGGTTTACGAAATAACACGGTGCAGTGCTGCTATCAGAAGGAACAGAGTGACCTCTGTTCTTCTCAGAAGACAGGTGAATGACATTAATAATCATTTTTGATTGATCTAAGTGCTGGAAGTGTTCTCAAGTGCTTCAGTACTACAGTATGAACCTCAGGGGTTGATAATCAGTTACAGACTGGAGGAACTCAAACCTCACAAACTAAGAGGGACGTGTAGATGTGAGAATGACCAAGAAAAGGGGCTTGAAAGAGAAAAGTTAAGTGCAGTTTAATAGTGCTCACAAAAGTAACCATTGGTGAACACAGAGCTGCTGTAATGATTCCAGCATTGGGCTGCGTAACCGCAGGCGCAGATGAAAGCGATTGCTCACAATCCACCACAGCTCAAGATCTACACTGTGAATTGATTATTTGGTCATGATCAGCGCGTGAGCGCTCCTTCTCATTTGTCATTTGTGGTTTACATGAATGAGTGCACATCTGTGCTGACTTCTGTCCTTCATTTCCATCATCTTTTGGCATTCTGCAATATTGGGCATATGTGGCATATGTGTAATATTGAAAAACAACAAGATGGAAACTGTACGGGGAAGTGGTATCCTGCAATATATTTGAGGTCACCCGCAGACAGAGATCCTTTTGTTACCATCATGCCCTTGAGCTGTGGCTTGTTTCAAATAAACTCTTTATGCAAGTAGTGTACTCTACACTAGTGTTGGGTGATATGCTTAATTTTCATAGTGTCCTATCGTCAGCCTGTGAGTTGCGGATACACAATATTGTTGCTAATTTATTTAGTTATTTAGTTTCATTGCCGGAAAGTGAACCAACTCCAGGCTATTTATTTAATATTATATTTAACATTATAAGAATTTAAAAGAAACATTTTAAGTTACTAATTATAATGCTTACATTTCCTCAGGTATTCAAAAAACAGCAAAAGAAAAGGAGCAAAGAACATTTAGGGTGCGTTCACACTTGTAGTTCGGTTCTCTTGGTTTGCTTGAAAATATTACATTTAGTTCTGTTCCGTTTAGCATTCACACTGGCATTTTTGGCAGCGAACCTAAAGAAACCGAACCGAAAGGCATAGTAATACATTCACAACCTGATTGGTCGGGTTGAATGACGTATATTTGGTTACAGAATATACCAAACACCAACAATAGGTGTGTTCAATTTAAAGCAGCACTGCACAGACCGATCGGTGTATCACTGATCGGCGCCGCTTTAAGTCGAATACACCTAATGCCATCTGAACTAAGCGCGCTCATTGTTGCGTGTACATATGATTTCATGTTTACCACCTTTGAACTCACAAAGAGCTCATAAAAGGCACTTTACCTCCTCGTTGCTCCACGTTTGCACGTTTGCTCATTTTGTTTTGGTACACCGCTCATTCCGCCTCATCAAATCATGTCGCATAGCCTTGCAACATTCGAACCGCACCAGAGTTTGTTTGGAAGCAAAAAAGATGGGTCTCGGTCCGCTTCCAAACAAACTTGTTTGGTGCGCACCAGGGTTCGGATGGCAGCATTTACACTTACTCAAATTAACCGCACTAACAGAGCAATCAGCACCAGAGTTCTTTTTAATCAAACCAAACATAGTGAACACACTCTTACATTACCAAAGAACATTGACTTCAGGTTAGCACAAGTATATCCACTATAAAAACACTCCCATTACAGTCAAGCTATCTATAGCCTACTGTATGTTGCATACATCTGCACTTTGTTGTTTCTGATGAGAGAATTCGTGACTCGAGAGAGCTGAATTCAGTCAGCGAGTGTGCGCCGCTGTTTCAGCGATGACTCATCTGAATGCCTCTGATTGGCCGTTGCATTCATAAACTCAACATAAATGTGTATGATTGGTTATAACGCAACACTGTAAATACGTGGAAAAATACATAAATATAATGGAACAAATATAAATTAGATACTATTACTAGTCTGATAATTAATAATAATCGTCTTGCTATTGTCAAAACGCTCTATAGGCTCGTCTATTGGCACAACCCTACTCTACCCTGGCTTTGGAAGTGAAATATATGTTTGTAGGAGTTGCTGAATGTGAGCGTACTACAAAAAACATGGCCCAGTTTTGCCAGTATAACTAAATATGTTTCAAAATACTTTTAAATCAAACTCAGTGTCATTAAATAGGCCTAAAGGTGTCATTACATTAGCAAAAAGATATTTTGCAGACAAAAAGGTCCATTGTCTATTTAACAGTGTAGCGTTGAATAAAGCAAAGTGGTAAATCTGCATATCTAACTTGAACCCACTGCGAAATCTGTGTGAGGAAATCTTTTGCCCTGCAGCTGAATGTCAGATGCACGCAGATTCCTAGTGAAAAGACTGAAATTGTTCGAACTGCGGAAAATATGAATGCACCTCAACATAAACAATTGTGTGGATTGATAGACAAGAGTTAAATCAGCGCTTTATCATCCAACAAATCCACTTCTGATTTCTTGTCAGCATTAATTTGTCTTGTTCAGGATTGACAGAAAACAGAATTTGTGTTCTTGGCACTGTGTTTTTTATTTTTTTTTTTTTTCCTAACAGCTGAATCCCCCCCCCCCCCCCCCCAAATTAAATAAATAATAATTTGGAACAGTAACACTTGGATCAACAATAATTGAACAACAAAAACTGGATTATGTGCAGTGGGTTGGTTTAATTATTACTTCATGAATTGTAAAGCCCCATCCTTATTGTCAGGAAAATACATGTTTGTTTTTACTTTTTAACTGGAAAATTATAGCTATGTTTTATCAAGAACAGCTGCTACAGTATTAAAATGGATGCACTGATGCATTGATCTTGTTGAATTTAGTTTTCAAGGGAAAATAACTGGGACCCCTGCTTTAAATTAATATGTTTGTGTGTGAGAAAGACAGAGAGTAAGATGGTAAGTGATTTAATAGAGCAGCAGGAATTTATTTATTTATTGAAATCCAGAATTTGTATATATATTCATATAATCAGCATTGTGAGTGGGCTGTTTTCTTTCCTTTCTTTTGAGGAAATACAGGAGATGCTGGCATTTATTTGTTATTTTTAGTAATTCAGTTATTTCACTGTAATGAACTTATTTAAAGGGACAGTTCATCAAAAATTTTAATTCTGTCATCATTGGAAGTCAGTGGGCTTCAAAATATCATCTTTTCCACAGAACAAAGTCATACAGCTTTGGAATGACATAATTTCTTTTATCATTTACTCACCCTTATGTCGTTCCAAAGCTGACTTTGTTTTGTGGAAAAGATGATATACTGAAATCATCTGACTTCCAATACAGACAGAATTTTCATTTTGGATGAACTGTGCCTTGAATTCAACTTCATTTGCCAGCTGTCTGATTTCTGAAATTTCTTACATTGTCCAACTGCAGTTGAGGTAACCGCAATATGTCCAAATTGCAATATTAATCATACTTTTCAGTTGCATGTAAACATGGTCCCTGAGATGAAAACAACAGAAGTACATCATAAACGGAGGAGAACGCAAGGGTGGAACTAAGAGAGCGAGATAGACAGAAGGAGAGAGTGAAAGAGAAGGGTGGGGGTGGATGGGAGTGTTTGGCCGTTGTCCATATGTGCGGCAGGGGAGTTGAAGCAGTCAGGAGGGGAAAGAGGGCTGGCACGTGGAAGGGCAGTATTTCACAGAGCCGGAGAGAGAGAGAGAGAGAGAGAGAGAGAGAGAGAGAGGAAAGAAAGGAGGCTTCTTCTCATTAGAGGAGGTGGAAGCTCTCCAAGATCAGTGTGCTTGTTGTCTGACACACGCTCGCACTCACACATTTTTATGAGTTAGAGGAATGCATCGCCTGTGGTAAGAGTGACAGGAACAGTCAGCCAGGGTTGAGTCACAGCTTTGCGCACAGTTTAGACACTTTCTTCACACTGGAATCCACAGAAGCATCTCAAAACGCACCCTAAGCGTCAATTAAGTGAGTTTCAGCACACTGCTCTGATGACAGCAAACTAATTTTCTTCAGCAACCGGCAATTCAGTCATTCAACGGATGGAGGCTGCTCGTGGTGGATCGTAAAGGGCCAGTGTGAGACATTCAAGAGGAGTGCGCGAGGATGGCATGGGGTGTGTGGACCTTCATGCTTTGCATGACATTATGGATCTGCTCTGCAACTCAATCGGCAAAGACTGTGTATCCAAGATTACGACTGTCTCACAAAGGTAAGGCAACAGGTGTGTGTGGGTGTCTGTGCAATGCTTGAGCATGGAGTTCAGTCAAACTGAAGCTGAAACTGTAATTATTGGCCATCATTTTAGACTTTACAGTATGGACATCCCAATACAGCTCTTCCAAATGACTTTATATAGGTTAAGCATACTGATTACTTTACCACTTTCCTTAAACAATTAAACCAGTAAATTTATAATTTATTAAATGGTATTGTTATTTAATTTATATGTATTTATATTAATAACATTTGTTTTATAGCTATTGAAACACACTCTCATGGCAAATTGGTGGTAAATTTGTAGTTTCATTTGATTTCATTCGTCACAGTGTTGTATGATTTCACTTTGTACAATTTCAAACAGTAACATTTGTATGATTTCATACGATCCCATTTTGTAGGATTTCATACGATATTCACATGATCTCCTTCATATGATCTCATTTGTATGATTTGTTACAATCTTTTTCATAAAATTTTATACAATCTAATTGTTACAATTTGCTTACACCTCACTAAAGATAAGGTTTAAGGGTGCTTCATGCTCAGTTTTTTTTCCTCTGAAAATCATGAATTAAAACACTTAAATGTATACAAATTTGCCTGTCTATCTATGCATAGAGTTATTTATTTATTCAGCTTTTGAGTGCACTACATTAATCTGTTAGATAGTGTGAATGAATGAATGACAGTGAAGTTGATTATAGACATGCAAATGATTTGGATGAACTCACTTGTGCTGTCATAAATACATCTGGATTCTCTTTTATTTGTGTTTTTCCTCACCGTTACGGTGGTTGAGCTTCTACAATGTGGTTTTCTGTCAGCTTAAGCGGTTCACTGAAGGAATGTCAACTGTTCTTTTTACTATGCTGGTCTCTCATTGGCATGTTTACAGTGAAATTCAGGTTTAGATGGGGGCATCCTTTGTAGATGAACACCCTAGCCCGAAGCAAACAGCCCATGCCGCTCTCAGTCTTCCTCTTTGATCAGAATGCTGTGGAAACTGTGTCATATAAAAATCCACGCCCCAGCGTTGGTCATGGTCGAGAGTCCATGTGGAATTTCAGTGCATGGTAAATCAAACCAATACCGTCTATGAGCATTCTGTAAAACCTGCTAATGGAAATAGTGCTATTCCTTTGAGAAAAACACTGACACCATGTGCCCTGGACAAAGGTTTTATACTGAGGTGTTTGAGGGGCTTTTCTCATTAGATTTGTCGCAATATTGATTTACAATGTCACTTTCAGTGGGTTTAGCACATAGCTGCTGGCAAACTCAAGCAAATTGTGATTGACGTGTGGCGAAGAAACTGGCTGGCAGCAGGGGAAATATCCCCAGGCAAAGATAAAATGTGGAATTTCTTTCCCAATCCTCTCAGTGCCATTCTTCTCCCCGTGCCTTGTTTTTTTTTTTTTTTTTTTTCCTTTTTTCGTTTTTGATTTAAAAGGTTGATTTGAAGGGAAAATGTTCTAAATCAGATTTGTTTTACATATAATTTTCCCTTTATTAGCCATTTACAGTTCCTCTTGGTGTCCATCTCTCTTTTTCTCCATGCTTCTGTTTCTGTCATTCACTTGGTGTTCTTTGCATGCCTAGACTGATAAAGTGTTCTCTACTCAGCAGAAAAAAACATTTTTGCATGTATCCTATCATTATGGAATGAAAAACATGCATGCTTTAAAATTTGAATAACATGAAGACCTCAGAGGTAGTTGAGGCATTTTTGTAGACCTTGGAGCAATCAAAGGAGGTTGACTTGTGGTTAAACCCATGGGATTCTCCTCCTAAATTTTAAAGATGTCTTAAATTATAACTCAAATTAAAACCAGTAGTTGGTTTAATTAAATATTGCCCTGATCTGCCAGCGGCTACATGCTGTGTGCTAACCAGAGTGGGAATTTTCTGCCTACCAGACATGGTGCTTGTTGAATGCCCAGTTTACCAGACTGTTAATTATAAATGTGAGTTTGCAAATGTGCAAAGAGATGCCTTTTAAGAGTCTGAGTCAGTCTTTTAGTCCTCAGACTTTTTTAGTAGCCAAAAAAATGAAAGTAAATGTGGGTTTGGATCTCTTTTGCCATGTTGACTGCGTACCACTTTTGTGTAGCCAGACCTTTGACCTTTTGTGCAACTTATTCTGGCCAAGAACTACCAACTTAGATGGAAGAATCTGTATATCAGACATGGTAATAATATAAACTGGTTTGGCATATTATATGTCCTGAAAAATAGTATTTTTGTTGTATATAAAATATATAATAAATTATATTGTTACTTTCTCAAGCATACATTTTCTTTTACTTTTTGTTTTCTTAATTTTATTAATCTACATAATTTTTTGTCAAATATGTCTTGTAGGTCACCCACTACATGAACTGTCAGATAAGGCAAAATTAACTAAAAGTTCCTGGTGCAAAAAGTTCATCATGTTATACAAGGTTCTTTAGTGCTTCTTTTTAACCATTTGTAAAATCATAACTGGGAAAATTCTATCTGAGGATTGTCAGTCAAGTTAATTGTATTTATTTATTTATTTTTTAATGACAGTGGTGGCTTATTTTACAAAGTTACCACATTTTTTTCTGTATTAATCAATAGTATTTGAGGAAAACCTATAATTACAATGGTATGTTTTTCTAAAGGTATAGTGTTTGTGGACTTATGAATTCTAGCCAACAGTTTCTTGTAGCAACCTGTGTTTTGTGTATTTGAGTGGAACGTATTTGACACGCTTATCAATATCTATAGAGCTCGAGTTTGTCTCCTTTGTGGATTTTATGAATGCACCTTTGTTTCCTGCTTGCCTAGAACAAGTAGCTCTGGTTATTACATTTCAGTATGTTGCATTGAAAAGCTACTACAGTGCAAAGTGCTTTTTTCTTAATGGAATAAATTTTCATTTGTGTAGGCAGGAAAGTTTGAGTGGGATTTTTTTTAAGCTTCTAAATTTGTTTTTGTAAGCATATAATTTTGTAATCGAAAAATTGAGTTCAAAAGGGAATTCACAATTCTAATTTAAGGGCAAGGTGCTTTGCCTAAAGAAATAAAAATTATCAACAGCAAATGCTAATTAAGTGTAAAGGAAGCTTTTTTCGAAAAAAGCCATGTTTTGGCTTCATTGTCTAACAGCTGAAGCAACAACACATTCAGCTGGTTTGTAGGTGTTTGGGTGGTATTGTGTAGGTGGTTGCACATATTTGATATTTATTTTTAAATGGCTTTGAGGGTTTAATCAAGCTAAAAACAACAAAAGTGAGAGTTAAGAGATTGCCATTGAAATTGGTGTAATTAGTAGAAGCTACAACTTGGCAAAAGTGTTTGTTTTTGAAGGAGTGTAACGCTGCCATGATTTCAGGTATGAAAATTGCCAACCGCATCCCAACGGTGCATTCCGAACCTTACAGGCACCTTAATTATATGCAGGTATTTTTGAGAAGTATCGAATAGTGAGGCCGAATTATTTAGCGATGAGATTGTATGTTCTTCCCTACCGCAGGGTCCGAGGGGCAACATGTTGAGCACATGATCTGCAAGAGTTGTATATTTATTCGAGAGTGAATTCAGTTTCAATCTACTCTAAACATTATTTCAAAACACTTCCAACTGGTTCTGGAGT
Source organism: Acrossocheilus fasciatus (assembly GCA_036784905.1). Classification (NCBI taxonomy): domain Eukaryota; kingdom Metazoa; phylum Chordata; class Actinopteri; order Cypriniformes; family Cyprinidae; genus Acrossocheilus; species Acrossocheilus fasciatus. Next base: position 6,099,109 of record CM071955.1, read on the forward strand.
GTCCGACCCCAATTTGAGGTGATGTCACGCTGTTAAGACAGAGTTTGAGTTTCGTGCATTAACTTGTATAAATAAACCATGCTGGCTTCGGTGCGGTATTACTGAACAGTTACCCCTTGCAAACTTTCAACAAGGAGCCCCCCAAAAGCTCTCCAGAGCTTTTAGCCCTTGTACCAGCTACTTATAAAAAGTGTCAGTTTCTTATCCCGAATCTATGGCCGGTCAAACATTCAAAACCTCACGGACCTCCAGTTGGTCGCAGCTATCATCATGTAAATGGATGTTCATGAACGTTTTATGAGTTTTTTTTTTTTTTTTTACACAACCCAAACATATAAGACGTTTGCCCCCTACATCAATATACATGTGAGAAAAGAGACATATTTTGAGCTCTCTGACACTTCAGTACAGTCAAATAGGCGACATACTTCAGTTTCGCCATGTGATGTGGTCTCTAATAACAAGCTATAGTAGCTTTTCCATCATCAGTCATCACTAAACGACTAATCACAGTTTGAGCGCTCTAAATCGGTTTTTCATCACCTTTTACTGGAGAACATGATCTTTAAGTTTTGAATTTAGCCTTGGGATTTGTTTTACAGAGCTTTTGGCTCTTAGTGAGGAAGACGAAGGTCTGTGTTTAATTTTATATTCTGTTTTAAATTGACAGTATAACAGCCCATTAGACAGCTCATGTTGCGTTTAGGCTCAGGTCATAATCACCAATGTGTTTCTCGAGTCTCTGCTGTAATTTTAAACCTACTTCAGTGTAGACAAGAAGGCTCATCTATGCTCAGATGACTTTAAATGAGTTTGCCCAGGGTTATTTTCTTTTTTGGTGAATGGGGGAATTTTATTCCCAAACGGAAGACTGTTTTTGTAACATTTAGAGTAAAATGACATTTTTAAATGTAATATTTTACCATTACAAATGATTTCATATGAATGTTTTAATGGTTTTCATCTACCCATCTCTGCGTGCTGTCCTTGTGTTATAAATTGGCATGATCCAGTCATTCCAGCCAACTTTACGTCTCTCATTCACACGCATTTTCCCTGATTGGATTGTGATCGAATTACTGAAACTATTTGGAGGTGCCCCCCCCCCCCCCCCCAAAAAAAAAGAAAATTCTGCCATTTACCCACTTTCATTGAGCCCCGTATGACTGACTTCCTTCTGAAGAATATAGAATAATTAGAAGATATTCTGTGGTCCAAACAACATTAGACTTCTATTGTATTGAAAAGAAGAGACATTTTCAGAATAGTCTTAAATTATCAGGTGTAATAGTTACCTATTTGTCACTCCAAAGGCGAGTTTTGCTTTGAGTCCGCAGCACATGAAAGGAAAAGGACTTATGCAAGCAAACCTCCTGCTGTTTCATCACCCACTCATTGTATCCAGATAGCACTGCATGTGTTTAGCTGGCCCGCAGGTCATTGCGTAATTAATGATGTTCTTGGAAGAGTTTGTTCCTGCTTTGGTCTGTTCTTGCTTCTTCCTACCTCTCGCTGTGTCTTTCTCAGTATTTCTCCTGACAGTTCCAAAAGGTCTGTTTACCCAATAAACCCATAATTTCCTTTCAAACGGGGCATCTGAAGGGTCGTCATGGAGACGGGTTCTTCAGAGACAGCAGGACGGGAAGGAAGAAATCCTGGGTTTTAATAAACTTCACAGTCAGTACAATCAGCTCTGGACAGCAAATGGCCCCCGAGAACAAGGGTTTCCTTGACTTACAGTGGCTTCAATGAATGCACATTGTTCTATGGTCAGTGAAAGATCTCCAAGGTCAGGCAATTTACAATGTATCCATCAGTCAGCTTGTTTCCCCACATCAAACAACCAGAACGACCATTTTCAATAAAACAATGGCATGGAATTTCATCAAACGTTCAAGGATGGCGCTCCATGTGACATCCTCTTATCTTTGATATATTGTACTCCAGTGAAGGCAGTTGATGGTTTTCATTTGGATGTTCTCTGTCCTTCAGCTCATGCTCTTTGTATCCATTCCCTCGCTTTGTGTCCATTTGGCATTCATTTTAGAGGTGACACACAATGGCTTTGTAAAGATGGTGTAATTTTTAGTCATCCTGGAAAGCTTTCAAACTACTGATTGAGAACCATAGGGTCGATAAGTGATTTCATATTTCTGAACTTTGGTTGAAAATTGTTTTTTTTTTTTTTTTTTTGGTAACCAGTAATCCTCTACAGACTTGTCTCTTGAGGCATTTGTGGCAGTTCTTGTGAGAGGACGTTTGAGTAGAGCTAATCGTCTTATATCTGTAAGTGAATTACGATGTGACATTACTCAGGAGATCTACTTAGTCAGGTTTAATCTACTCCGACTGACAGTCCAAGAATAATGATGTATAAATGTCAAGGTTTATTGTTATTTAAATCAGCAAGTAGTAAATTTAGTTCCTTCTCTGTCATGTTGTCCAAGGCTCCGTCAAAGTTAAATATGAGAAAAATGTTTTATGAACAGGAATCTTTGGCATCTTTCAACCCATTGGCTTTGGGTGTTGAAAGGCTTCTCTTTCCGTGAAGTGAGTGAGCGACAGGCCCTAATGTATCCAACACTTGTGTGTTTTTGGAGAGTTTTGCATCTCTTAAACATGAGTGGTTATTCCAGGTGGGAGAAAATTATAGGGAATAAAACCATGGAAAGCCCCTCAGTTAGTTTTCAAAGGATATCACTTAAAATGTGTGTTTATCTCTGTACATGCCAAGACATTGAACTGAAAGAGTATCTATCTTAATGAAACATTCAGATGTTTCAGGAGGTTAAAAAGTGAACAAACTCATAAATATAATATGAAGAGATGGGTGTTTCCTGTAAAAACGCTGAGAGTGTTTTTTTTTTTATAATCACATGTATTTTAAAATACCTTGTGAAGGCTGATTCACCTAGTAGATTTTTAGAATGTGTATTGAAAATTTCATGTCCCAGAGTTCTTGATCTTAATGTAACAGATGCATAGGCTTTTTATTTCTGTATGTATTCATTTATTTTTTACATTTTATTTTTTGTCTTAGCAATTAGACAATTTTTTTTTGTCCCCACCACTTTATGAAATAATTAGTATGCAGTAGTAACTGATATAATTTTTTTTTATTTTATTATTTTTATTTATCATTGCTGATTATATATACTGCATAACACAAGCAACAAGCATAACAATTGCTAATATTTACTAACATCATTTGAAAATACAATTTTAACTTGCTAAAGTATACATGTAAAAATGCCTTTTACTTAAAGGGGTCATCGGATGCCCATTTTCCACAAGTTGATATGATTCTTAAGGGTCTTAATGAAAAGTGTAACATAATTTGGTTAAAATTGCTCAATGGTAGTGTAAAAAACACCTTTTTAAACATATCAAAATCAGCTTTATCAAGCCATTTTAGTCCATGTTGCTTTAAATGCTAATGAGCTCTGCTGACCCCGCCCCTCTCTTCCGTGGGGTGACGAACAGTACTGTTTACTTTAGCCGCAAAACTGGCTAACTAGCACATTATTAGGAAAGGCGATTTGCAAAGATTCATAAAAAAAACCCTTATACTCACTTCTTCTGTAGATGAAGCTGGATCACGAATGATTCGCACGAACATAGACGCATTTTGGTAGATCAGGGGGCACATTCCCTTCAAAAACAAACGTAATCCACTGCGTCTTCAGCGGCTCAGATGTCGGGAGTAAATGACGACTGGTATATTCATTATTACATCCAACAACAGAACGCCTCATTCGCTTAATCGGAGAAATTCTTGTCTTTCCCTGCACCGGAGTCGACACAATGGCGGACAGCTCAGTCAAGGCGGGTCTAAGATAAGACGGCCTTGTCAATCAACTATCATGGGAGCGGCCTATACAGAACTATGTCATTCTGACAGGAATCTCAGAACAGCCTGATTTGAGAAAGGGGATTTTAAAATAGGGATTTAAAAAAAAAAAAAAAAAAAACACTGGGTGGATTTTTATCATTATAGGATGGATGTGTACACACACTTCCAACACACATTTATGTTCAAACAACTTGTAAAGTGAATTTTGCATCAGATGACCCCTTTAATTATTTAGCTACATTTTGATTATTTAAATAACCAGCACATCTATGCATCAAACCATAAGTGGATTAAAGTTGGAAATGTCTGTAGCTATGTTTACATCCACCTATTTTTATGCACATTTTGGGATATCCCTTAAAAAAAATGCTGGATGGAAACACCAAGATGCGCATAAATCCTCAAAATGTGCATAAAAAGCTTATGTAACTTATATAACTAAGTAGGATAACCTTCTTATCCGGTAAGAAAACATGTGCATAAACTACGATGGAAACACTTTTACTGTATAAATTCCTTAATGCGCATCAAAAAAGACATGTGACTTTGCGATGGGACAGCGTAAAACTGGACCAACCAATGGACCGATCTCATTGCATAGCATCTGGAATGCTAGTTTTGTCATTCTAATATGCTTGAGCAAAGTCTCGTCAAAGTGCTTTGTTATCCAAGAGTCCAAGAACTGCGTTCCCAAACAGCAGACTCTGAAAATAAGATAACATGACCGCATTTCATCAGCATACTCTGAAGCTCATAATTTATTGTATACACAAATTATTGCCTTCTCCTACTGCAGCAAAATTATTATTTCTTTGCGAAATTTAGCGCATGTTAATCAGGAAGTGACAATTTTGTTCTCTTCAACTCCCTGAATGGAAACATTGCTTTATTCGCAAATGTTTTATGCAATATTCCAATTTTGCGCATAAGTTTAATTCGTATATTTGGATGGAAACATAGCTTGTGTTGAAATTTGGCATCTTTATTAGCAATAATCATTTTCATTAACCCGAGACACTATAGCTTATAATATGATATATTTGGCCTTGTTAAGCACAATCATTCTTTTATTGTGCATGTAAACTGCATAGACAGCAAATGTTCCTTGAACATAGTTCCCTTGCTAGAAATTTCCAGTTCCACAAAGTTGAGTTCATGTTTTTATAAATGGCTTTTTTTCTGGCAATCTTGAATGCAGCATGAGGAAAAATTCAAAACTAACAAAATGCTATTGGAATCAATCAGTCACCTCAAAATAATATATGACAAGCCAGATCTGGCAGTATTTTCATGTGTCTCTCCACAAGCCTCATGTGGTCCACAGCATGTTCCATCAGGAGGACCTGACCTCTGTATGCTTAGCTCTGCCTCCTAGATGATTGACATGCATTCTATGTTTGTATTCTTGACAATTTGCTATATATCAACACATCATGTGTCCTAGCAGGTAATTGAAGTTTATCTCGTAGCCACTGTGGAATCGACAGTAGCATGTTGTTTCAGTCTGCGCTGATGTTTGAAATCAAAATACCTGTCTGTCTTTGTTAACTTGATTGACAGGTCAGAAAGACCCTGGACCATGAAAGGGGGAGCAGATGGGGCTTTTTACCCCCATTTTGTTTTTTGTTTTTTCTGTGCAATGTCTGATGGGTCACACTGCTCTTCTTCTTTTCCGTACAGAGCTGTTATCACATGTTATCACACAGAGCATGATATCACACTCCATGACGTCAACAGTTTTTTTTTTTTTTTTCTTTTTTTTCCCTTTGGTTCGATCATACCATCACTGAAAACTATGTCATTCAGCAAACCCCCATTTTGGCTGCTTGCTCATGTTTCTCCCAAGCATCGCAGAGAATGTTTATGGAAATAATCTTTATCTAAGTCCTCCCCATCTCATATCTTCACCCTTAACTGAGCGTTGCATCTAAATGTGGAGTCAATGTGCCACTGTTGCTTTAAACGCTTTGGTAAAAGCTTTAATCTCAACCTACGTGCTATAAAGCACAGACAAAACACCTCTTTGCAACGTGCTTTATCTTTAAAGTGCCATTGTTTCATCATAGAGATTAAATGGAAGTATGGAATTATAAGATATTTCCCATGACATATTTAGCTGATAAAATGGCTAGATAAATGTTTGTAAATAAATGCAAACACCATACAAAGAATATGACTGATATGTGAAATGCATCTAAATGTGTATTTTTTGGCTAATATGTTTTGGCATTGGAATGAATGTAAATCCATAAAGTTATGTAATCTCATACTGTATTATGTATTATTATGTATTAATTTATGTAAATTCAGACTGTAATTTCATACAGTCAACATTGTTTGCAAGTTTACTTGCATAATATTATAAGCATATTTGTATTATATGATATTATATATTTTATTTTTTGTTCTTTTTATTTAATTTTTGGAATAACATGCCCTAATGAATCATGCACTAGAAGACCAGATACATGTGACATTTGTTGTTTATTTTAAAGCACTTTAGGTTATAAATGTGCATCATTATGGGCCTTTTTTATTTATTTTTTTATCTGTGGAGTATGAATAAATAACCAAACAAATAAATAATTACATTTATTCATTTATTTGAAAAAATATATATACATACATTTTTAAATAAATATTTTAATAAAAAAAATGATCATTTTCAGTTTTAAATATTAGCCCAATTTTCATAACTCAAGAATGCTGCATCACTAAGAATTGTAATGGGGTCAGTTTTGATTTTGTGTTGTCATTTAAATGTGGTTAATCTGCCAAGTGAATCAATGTGATTATCAGACACCTGGTGTGCTGTGGTGCTTATATGGGCAATCAGAGTTTGAATCTGGCTTGTTTCATCTCCACATTTCTTCATGATTTTAGTCTCCTGTAGTGTTTTGTTGAGCGAAGGGCCGGTTGATGTTAGACAGCTTCACTTCCTCTGTACTGGTTCATTGAAGTATGACAGCTGCAATTTAGCGTAGGTTGAAAGTACAAATAGCATGTGTCAGTGCGAATCATATGTACATAATACACAATGTGGTAAGAACCCTTTAATGTTATTATCACACTACCTTTACAAGGCCACACCGAAACTCTGGCCCTAGATCAGGGACATCCAAACCTCTCTGGGCTTCATATCTAAACCAAAAACCTTCACCATTCCAGATCAGCAGAGACAAGTGTTTACCAAGCCGTTGAGCTTGTTAGAGAAGAAATATTTCAAGGCTGCACACATTTAGATTTGTATGCCTCTGCATGCAAATATATACTTAATGCTAATATTTAAATATATATATATATATATTTAAAATGTTTATATTTTCCACTTGAATTTTTTCTACAAATCAATGTGTATTGATTTATAAAGGGCAGCGTTTTGATTGCCCATTGACTTTGGTTGCTTATCACTTATTTGTTTTATTAGTAAACAATAAATATTGAATACGCTGATTCCATTAAAGAGAGCTGCACTTGTGAAGGATATATAGCCTTACCCAGACATGCAGTCTGTCTGGAAGAAGGCAAAGATCATATTCCCAAATACAGGATAACCCTTACGATAATTACTAGGGTTAGCAGGTTAACACAGTCAGTATGCTGTGCTCTCTTAAACAGAGTCCCTCAGTCTTCTGCTCAGAATCAGATCTTTTATAGTAATTAGCTTTGGCTTTTGCCGCCTCGCTGACTGAAATAAAATGGACTCCTGTTCATACAGACAAGTTCGCCTTATACTGCAGTGTGTACAAATATGATTTATGTAAAATTCATCCATCAGGGGGTCTACAAAATGACATTTCCTGTTAGACAAAAGATGGGGAACTCAGAGTGACAGATGAAAGAAGGAAGCTCTTTTCCTTCCTAGGATGAAAGCACTTCCCTATCTCCGATAGCCGATAGCCCCTTTGCAAAGGGAGTAGACGTCCACATCCGCAATCAGCCTATCAGCTATCCTTAAATCTGGAATCTTCCAGCCTCCAAAGTCCTCTTTAGGGAGAATCGGCACTTCCTTAGACCTGCTCACCCCGGCTGAGGTTCAGATGACTTGGGCAGAGGAAACAGGTCTTTAGTTTGGCTTACGGGGGAAATACAGCCTGTTCAGCACATGGGGATTTGGATTAGAGAGAGTTTGGGTCATTTCCCTTTCAATAACCGCTTTTTCGGATTTATTAGCTGACAAGCCTGAGAATGGGATTGACAGTGTTTCCTGTGAATAAAACACAGTCATTTCCTGTCTTAAAAGCATAGGGGGACCCATAAAAAAACACTTTCACTTACAGTCTGAATTAATAAATTGTTTGCCAATAACATATACATGCAAATCATTGTTTATCCATTATTTCTGTTCCAGTCAGTATAGCTAGAGTCCTATTTGTGTTTTTCATACTAGTGGTGGATATTTCTCAGTTACTAATACAGTTTTGCCAGTCGGTGGCAACAATTGGGTGAGTATGAATCAATTTGAACTCATTTTTTCAAAACACTTATTAATTCAAGAACGAAACAAGTGAGTTGTATATGAGTCGTTGAATTATTTGCACGACAGTTTTGTTTAAAATGAAAAATTCATTCAGTAACGATACAAGATGTAGATGAGTTTGTTTCGTCGTTGGAACAGATATGGATAAATGTAGCATTACATCACTTGCTCACCAATGGATCCTCTGCAGTGAATGGGTGCCGTCAGAACGAGTGCAGCTGATAAAAACATCACAATAATCCAAGTAATCCACATGACTCCAAACCATCAGTCAACATTTTGTGAAGCAAAACGCTATGTGTTTGTAAGAAACAAATCCATCATTATCATTATATATAAACAAATACATCTTTGTATATATACATTTATGCTATGCACTGTATTAAAAAAAAAAAAAAGTTGAGCGAACTAAAAACAAATTTTTTACCAGCTTCAGCAGATTTTTGAGTTTTCTCAACTTATTTTTGTGGGAGATTCTCAAATTTTTGTTGTATAAACTTGAAACGACAAGTTGAGGAAACTCAAAAATCTGCTGAAGCTGGTTGCCTCGAAATTTTAAGTTGGCTCAACTTTTTTTTTTTACAGTGCATGGTTACAGTTATTTAGTATCACACTTCCACATATTCAGTCAGTGAGTATAATAAGGGTGCAGTAATTTATTATATCGGTTGGATGGTTGTCTCTTTCGCTGGATTTCTTTCACCAACCCCTCCGCTGAACAGCCTAATAGTATGACCCTTGCCCTGTCAGGGCACTGCGTTAATAACGGTGAGGGGTTAAAATGCTCGTTGCCTCAGGGAGTTCAGGATTATTTCCTTGGCTTGCTTTGGGACATGTGCAATTTGCTGTTTGTTCTAGACATAAGGTCTCTTGATAAACACCATGACCCTGTATGAATTTTCATTGTGGTTTCTACTGATAAATGGAGTGTATTAAATAAATATTTATGGTGGATGAACCATGTGAAACGTCACATGGCCAGTCAAATCATGAGCTAAGGCTGGTTTTCTTTCTTTCCTTTATCTGTCTCATTTATCTTGATGAACAAGAGGCCAAACCCATAGTTTTAAAATGAGAAAGATGCTCATAATCAAAATGAATGAGAGAGGCGGAGTGGAATTGATTTCATGTACTGAACATAAATATAACTAAATGACAGGTCCAATAAACATCAATAGAGCAAAGACCTTGGATTAATCCGAGTGAATGAAATGTGAAATTCTTCATTCAATCTGTTTGTTATTTTGCTGTATATATGGTCAGGGAACTGGAAATTATTCCTGAAGGCATTCAATGATTCGTTTCATTTTGCTATTTAACACACTCTTGGTTCTTTCAATACAACACATGGGCACCACAAGTTGTGTAAGGTGCTTGACACTTTAAAAGGGATTGTAATTTGTAACATCTTGAAGAAATTGTTTCATGGGTTTTCAACATGACGACACCCTATGGCCATCATAACAAACATATGATACTGTATGTAGCACATACTTGGTCCAACATTTGAGACCACTAGTAAAAATGCTTCTATTTAGCAGTTTTCTAAGCTGATTTAATAATAATATTCTTTATTATTCATCTTTGTCTTCTTCCTTGTATTCTTTTTTGTTGTAGTAGTAGCTTGTTGTACTTCATCATAATCTTCATCTGCTTTTGTCTTGTTCATCTGTTTTCTGCATCGTTGTTGTCCTTTTTCTGTCATATAATATTTCCTAAATATTGGTTCATTTCATTGTTTATTTTTTTCAGAGTTCTAAAACTTTTTTTTAGATCTTGAATCCCAGATTTTCAGTGTTGTCTTGACTTTTTTACCTCACTGTTAAACATCAGAGTGAGGTATTACATTGACTTCCAAATGAACTTGAACACTGTGGGTGTGTGTGAGTGTTACTTGTTTTCATGTTTTTGAGTATCCTAAGGCATTTCTATTAACCGCAAGACTCATAAACATAATTAAAGACACACTGAGTGTCTTTCAGAAGAACTGCTCTCAGACACTAAAATATGATCAAAGTCTGCCTCTTTAAATGTCTGTCTTTGACCTGAATGTCTGTTCATCCCTCCCGCTATCATTTCAGTAATCCAGTTTTATCCCTTATCTGTCTGTCTGCTTCGCTTATCTTCTTTCCATACATGCTTTTGCCCTTCAACTTTCTAAGTGACTCTTTTAAAGGATTAGTTCATGCAAAATTGAAAATTTACTCCCTCTCGTTTCATTCCAAACCTGTAAGACATTCTTTTGAACACAAAATGAGAAATTCTGATCTCTCTTTTTCATACAGTTATGGTGAATGAGGACTGAAGCTTTACAGCTTCTAAAAGGACACAAAAATTTGGTGCATACCACTTAAGCAACTCTCTTGAAGTGAGATGAGAGATCCATGTGGTGAAAAAGTGAAATTTAAGTCATTATTCAATGATGATCTTCCCTTCCAGAGAGCTATAGTTTTCTGAATTTCAGTCTGTTTCCATGTATGCTTTTTTAAATGATTTCTATGTTGCTTTTTGTGCTTTTGGAGCTTGACAGCTTCAGTTCTTGAGCACTTTCATTAAACTGAAGAGAAAAAAAAAAGTGGTTAGGAAATTCCATAAAAATACACATTAAATAAAAGAGGAAGTCATACGAGTTTGGAAATTACATTTAAAGTAAGTAAGTAATGGCAGAATTTTCCATTTTTTGTTAAATTGCTCCTTTTAATACTTCTGTCTTTTTTTCCATGTGTCACTGAACTCAACCAGCGTCCAGTGATGTGTGTGTGTATCCACTTATCGATGGATCTGCCTGCATCTTTGTGTGTGTGTGTGTGTGTTGGGAGGCTGCCATTTTTCAGTCTTAAAGCAACCAGAGAGCATTTAAAATGAAAAACACATTTTGTCATTGGGTGTGTATGACTGGAGGGCTAACTCACACACGCTGAATAAATCAGAAGGTCAAGACCATTACGAGGGCAACTCCCCATGGAGCAACCCATCGCACACACGCAAACGCGCTCAGGAAATCTGTCATAAGTCATCGACATCCCATACTTTGATTAATCATATAATCCAATTTCTCTCATATCACGATTCAGTGAAGCAGTGCATCTTTGTCTGATTTTGGTCGTATATGTGGTCTGTTTAATCCTGTTCCAGCTGCCTGACTTCACTCTGTGGTGGAAAGAAATGCAACAGAGTAGAGATGGGAGTCATGAGCTTTATAACGGTTCAACATACATGGACACTACCTCTCAAAAGTTTGGGTTCAGAAGAAGGCTTACTTTTGTTTAATTCATACTTTTATTCAGCAAGGACAGGTTAAATTGATCAAAAGTGATGGTAGAGACATTCATAATATTACAAAAGAACCACAGCTATTTTCAACATTGATAATGTTTCTTAAGAACCAAATCAGCATATTAAAATGATTTCTGATGGATCACGTGACACTGAAGACTGCAGTAATGATGCTGAAAATTCAGCTTTACCATCACAGGAAAAAATGACATTTTAGACTATATTCAAATAGATTTTTCTAAACAATCACCTGATTAATATGCTTTCCAATTTCTCTCTGTAGAGTTATGGGAGCTGAACAGGACGAGAGTGTTCCAGGCCGGAGAGGGGCGTCTGCAGCACTACAGTATGTTACTGGATGAGACTCAGGAAAGGCTGTTCATCGGAGGAAAAGACATACTGTACTCTCTCAATCTGGAGCGCATCACCGCCCCTCACAAAGAGGTACATGCATTTATAGCCGTTCTCAGGATTTGGGCAACATGTCTGTCCGGCATTTTCATCTGAGTGTGTGTGTGTGTGTGTGTGTGTGTGTGGGGTACAGTTTATCATCTCATTTGGCTCATGACAGTACGTTGCGCAAAGCAATTTGCGTCTTTTGCTAAATAAATCTCAGGATAGCTACGCACATACTTATTAAATAAATAGAGACAGCACTCATACAAAGAGAACCCAGAGATCGTATTGCAACCATCTGTTCAACTACAATTTACAAACATTCACAAATCTTTCTGCTCATTTTTAGGTTGTTGCACTGAAACTGCCATTATATAATTGAGTTATATATGTATTCTGTATTAAGTTGGCAATTATTACTATGTTACACTTATTGACGTGGATGCAGTATCAATGGCAAAAGCAGATGTTTTTGGTTTTCGATTGCATTGCAGAAATATAACAGATGTCAGTTTTAGTTCATGTACTAAAGAAAGTGTCTGATAGCGGGGGGGGGGGGGGGGGGGTGGATATAAAAATATATTTTGCGAAATATTTCTATGCAACTAAAGCTCAAATTGGATACAGAAATTCTCTATATGCATCCATCTGTATCCACACAACTTTACTGTTTTCCACTGAAAATGAATGATGTTTATCGGAGATAGGCAGCTTTACTGAGATAAAGTAGATGGTATTACATAAGAATCAAGTTACGTAATAATTTTTAATTTTTTTTTTTTTATAGGCCTCTCATATGAGTCTTTATCTCATGTGATTGTACATAATTTTAAACACATTTGTCCGAAGTACTATTTATTTCTTCAGGTGTGAAATGTTTTTAAGTGGAACATTTTTTAGTGGACTTATAAGAGGCTCTTAGGGAGTATTATAATTAGAGGCTTGTAAAGAGTTATACCTCACTCCACAGTCTCACAAAAAATATTACAAAAGCCATTACTGGGGTGGCACCCTTTCAAAAGGCACTAATATGTGCCATTTAGGTACTAATATAAGGTTCTAATATATACCCTTTAGGGATTGCTAGCAACATGCTCTACTGTTTGAACTACAGAAATGCAGACAGTCTTTTTTTATGCAACCACAATGTCAAAAAAATATAACAATGGCTGTGTTCAGCCAAGAACAGCAAGCACATTTCTGTGCCAGAACAACATGACCAGAACCAATGCGCTTGTTTCTCTGTTTTAGATTCACTGGCCGAGCTCTGAGGAGCAGGTGGGGGATTGTTTAATGCAGGGCAGAGAGAAGGTAAATCTGTTATACATTCTGTACAGTATATATGACATAGTGATATCCTGTTACATGGCTTCAGTGTTTATCTTGAAACGTGTTAAAAGTGTTCTTTTCTTTATCTCTTTATCTCTATTTTTCTCTCTGTCCCTCTCTCACAGCCCGAGTGTGCAAACTACATTAAGCTGGTGCAGCATTATAACAGCACCCACCTGTTAGCATGTGGGACTGGAGCCTTCAGCCCAGTGTGTGCCTATATCAGAGTGGGCCGAGGAACAGAGGTAAATCTTCTTCTGCTGTGGCAAACAAAATCATCTTAAATCAGTGTTGTTGGTTTTTTTCATATATTTTAAATATTATAAATAATATATGTAATACATAACATCATAAAAGGGCAGTAAGTTAAATAAAACAATTCATAACTGTCTTTGAATCGTATCAAATAGTGATACAGTACGAGAAAAAAACGGCATATTGTGTAATTCCTTTTTTTTATCATTTTCATATATTGCTAAGTTATTCATAATTGTTCAAATTATCAATGTTGAAAAGAGTTTTAGTGGAAACTGATATAAAGATCAGTGAACAGCACTTATTTGAAATGGTACATTATATTTATAATGTTGATAATATACATTATAAATTTGTACATTATAAATGTCTCTTGTAACTTTTGATCTATTTAGAGTAAAAAAAAAAAAAAGGGTAAACTTAACCAAGACATTTGAATGGTAGTGTACTATGGTTTCCACAAAAAAAAAAAAATATTAAGCAGCACAACTGTTTTCAACACTGAAAATAATAAGACATGTTTCTTGAGCAGCAAATCAGCATGATTTCTAAAGGATGCTAATAATGATGCTGAAAATTCAGCTTTCCTTCACTGGAATAAATAATATTTTATAATGTGTCAAAACAGAAAACACATTTTTTAAATTGTAATATGATTTCACAATTTAAAATTAAAAAAAAGCAAAAAAAAAAAGCAAAAAGTAAATTAATCTTATTTCAAGGATGGTTAGATTTTTTTGGAAAACATGAAAAAAAAATATCACTGAAACCCTCTTGTTTTTCAAAGTTAAAAGTTTTAAGGTGAACAAACATGATGGAATTGGTATGTTTTAAAACCGTAGTGTTAATCACAGTTGTTGACATCAAAGTTTCAGAGATGCCTCAGTGACCGCAACTTCTTTGAAGCTTTTTATTGTATAGGAAGCAGACTGAGGTCATATGTAGCTCCGGCGTCGCCTTCTGTCCTCTTTCTGTCTTATATTCCAGAAAAACATGTCTTGAGGAGGTCCTGTTTGTCTTCTGAGGAATGTGTCGTAGTGACTCACGGATGAATTGTGTCCAGAGTTGTGCTGTTGTTTGTCACCAGAGACCATACTGGAAACTACCCCTACAGTCTGCGATTGTCACTCTCACTGTATTCCACACATGCTGGAGTCGTGCAGAGAGACTTGCGATAATTGAAACCAGTCAGAATGGTAACAAGTTAAAGCGCTTAACATCTCAAGACACTAAAACATTGGTCGTGTTTTGAGTTCTGATATCTTTGATTTGTAAAAAGATCCAGATGCTGTGTGTCACCGTGAGGTTTTGGAGCGCATTTCTTTTGGTTTGGAGGGCTGTCTGATAAAGTGGTAGCTGGTATTCAGCTTGCTGAAACTTTGCCGTTTGCAGTCGGAAGGAAAGACATTTAAAAGCATATGGAATTGTATTATCATTATGAGGAATGTTAAAAATCTGGTGGTTTAGAGAGGCAGAGACTGAACAATGTAACCTACATCTGCACTGCTGTGTGGAAAAGTTGAAGGTTTTCGTGCTTAGCATACTCATTTTAATACATCAGTATCAGGCTTGCATCTCTCATTTGAACTTAGAGCACATATTTAGATCAATTTTACAGGTTGTTAATTAAAACAGTTAACTAAAACTTAAAAAAAAAATTTTGTTAATTGAAATAAAATATAAACCTTTGATGAAAAAATTATATAAAAATTAGTACTAAAATAAAAAAAATAAATTAATAAAACTAAATTAAAGCTAAACAGAATTAATGATTCCACAACTAATAAAAATGACAAAAGTACATAACAAATTGACTAAAATTAAATTTAAAAGTGAGGATATACTTTAAAAGCTAATCCAAAATATTAATGAACACTGTATTATTATATAAATAATAATAAAATAACTGGTCAACACACCCTTAATTTATTAAAATGTCTTATTTGCTTTTCAAAATTTAAGGCCATAAGCTTATTGTTGTTTTTGGAGGTTTGTTGGAAATTTGTTGATGGCAGCTAATGATTCAGTGCAAAGGTAGATTAAACCACCTTAACATTTTGTGAAAAAAATGTATGTCTGTAAACGCACCACTTATGGTATATAGTGTACTGTATATACCATAAGTGGTATATATATAGACTTTTTCATCCTAATTTGTATGTTAACCATTCACATTCTGACATTTTGCTTATGTAGGTGATGCAGGTTTGAGTCCATTCTGCAACGTATCTCGATCACTTCCTTCCTCTTTTTCTCTTTCTCTCTTTCCAACAACTTCCTGTCATTCTCTCAACTATCTCTCTAACGAAGAGGCAAAACCCCAACAATAATAATGCAAAAGTGACAAAAAGTACTCCTGACTGCACTTTCTTTCTGAAGCAACTTTAACACTCCTCCAACCGCCTGTGGTGAAAGCCTGGTCTCCAGAGAGACAGACAGAGTTTGTTTTACTGTGTGCGACGGGAAGTTTTATCATTCTCACTCTGTTAAAATCTCCAACCAAACATCCAGACAAGCGAAAACAAACATCTCCATCCTCCCAGGAGAGCCCCAGTCAAATTACAGAGTGACTAATCATAGAGAAGCAAGCTTTATTTGAAGGAACAGGCAAGAAGAAAAGAGCAAAGACAAGACGTTTATTTGAAGGAAACCGAGAATCTGGATCGTGGCAGGCTGCCTACAGGCTTTCCTTCAAAAAAAAAAAAATTTGTT
Source organism: Acrossocheilus fasciatus (assembly GCA_036784905.1). Classification (NCBI taxonomy): domain Eukaryota; kingdom Metazoa; phylum Chordata; class Actinopteri; order Cypriniformes; family Cyprinidae; genus Acrossocheilus; species Acrossocheilus fasciatus. The sequence goes on from CM071955.1 coordinate 6,115,410, forward strand.
CAATCTTTGGGAGGTTTCAGGATGGATAATTCCCTTCTCACCTCGTTCCCGCTTTTTATCCCAACTAGGTTCAGAGATCGGCACTCATGGCTGGGAATAGGAAGCACTTCTGGCTCCCTGACCCTCCGGCAGAGGTGAAGGAGAGAGCCACGGGCGTTATGGGAGCCATAGGCAGGAGATCAGAGAGGGTTTAATTAGAGGAGACAGGCTTCAGCGGGGTGCCTGATAACTCCAGCGCTGAGCTGCAGGCCTCCAGCACACGCCTCAGTCTGGAACAGCTACACCCTAAATGCTCGGAGACATTAATGAGACGCATACGAGACACATATGCAACCGTGCATGTAAGATATGGGCTGCACATTCAGATATACACATGATGACAAAGATGGATACACATACCTGCACAATTATACACACACTCGGCCCTGGAGTGCTGGGATGACATGTTGCAGATGTAGCTATGATGACAGGAAAGACTGATAAAGCTACAGAGACACAGAGCAGAACCGGAGAGAGCGAGTGAGATGCGAGTACACCCATAGGCGAACGGCCCAGCATGCATTCCTTCTCTAATATCGGGAATCTAAGCACCGTTCCGGCCCTTTGTGCCCATACGCACATCACCTGACACATCACAGCACACCGTTTCCTCTCACTGTCTCCTCTTTCACCAAAGCTCTGCTTTTTCTCATGGGCTTTACACATACTTATATACTAATACACCCACATCATACCTTGCTCACATCTTAACAGAATAAACATAGAAAATGCTGTTCTGAAACATAGTGAGCATCCTAATATATAATATAATATAATATAATATAACAATGAAATTAAAATGTATAATAGTTTAAATTTACCATTTGGCAGATGTTTTTTTTTTTGTTTGTTTTTTTTCCAAACTGACTTCGATTGCATTCAAGGTATGTTTTATCAGTTCTTGTTTTCCCTGGGAATCAAACCCATGACATTTGTGCTGCTAGTGTCATGCTCTATTTTTTGAGCTACAAGAAGGCTGAAAGTAAATTAAATGCAATTAGCTGAACTTCTTCAGCTTTAGAGTTCTTTTTTGATCCACTTTACTATTTATTATCTATTATCTTCGAAAAAGTGTTCTGCCGCACTTATGGTATGCCATCTATTTAAATATATATTTTAGCTATACATCTGTATTGATGACATTGCAATTTTGTACATTTAAAATATATCAACTAACACTGTACTCAAGTGCTTTACATATGCTTTAATATCAATCAAAATAAGTGTACTTCTTTGAAGCACTGCAAAAGATTATTAAAACAATGATTTAAAATGCACTTAATAGTACAGTTTTTTATAAAGTGCACTTTATCTGCAAGTACAGTTTTTAAAATATACTTTTAAGATTTGAAATCCACTACAAGTGCACATTTAGTACAATTAAGCACACTCCTTTTTCACAGGGAATGTAATGCATGATGAGGCAAAATAAATACTATTTATATAAATTCATTTCTTTCCATTTTAAAAATGATTAAAATGTTAAGTCAAATTAAAATTGCTCGATAGGTATTTGTGTGTGCAGTGTATTTTTGCTTGTTAACTGTGTATAATTGCTTATAATTGTTTTATAATTGCTTATTATCTTTGGCTTATAACTTGTAAGTACATATAATTGGGCGTTTAAGACATTGCTTAAATTTTTCTGCTGTAATGATTTCCACAAACTTTTTCTTCTGCCTGAGCGGTTTGAACAGACCTGTTAGACATCATGTAACAGCTCAGAAATAATTATGTATTCATATAACTATGCTTAAAGGGGTCATCGGATGCAAAATTCACTTTACAAGTTGTTTGAACATAAATATGTGTTGGAAGTGTGTACACATCCATCCTATAATGATAAAAATCCACCCAGTGTTTTATTTATTTATTTATTTTTAACTTTCGGGAGCGACAGCCAATAGGAAAGAAGACGGTAGAGCTCATGTGATTGTTCTCCTCTCAGCCGTAGATAAACATATGCAATGGAAGAAAGTAGGCTCTGTTTCTCATTCATTTTTGTTTGTATATACGGATTTAATTTAGATTTAGATTCTATATAGTCTTTTGCCTCCAAAATGTTTGTACTTAGCGGCAAGAAACCTGATTCGCTGTCAAGGCAACCAGTAGTGGGAACGCCCAGTAGCGACTTCATCGCCAGCCCCTGGCGACATGCACTGACAAAAGTCGCTGCTAGTGTGTGAACGGGGCTTTAGTGAGCTGTCATCAGCCGCCATTGTGTCGACTCCAGTGCAGGGGAAGACAAGATGTCTCCGATTGAGCAATTGAGGTGTTTTGTTGTTGGATGTAATAATGAATATAGCAGTCGTCATTAACTCCTGACATCTGAGCTGCTGAAGACGCAGAGGATTAACTTAACGTTACTTCCGTTTTGAAGGGAATGCGCCGATCCCGATCTACATAAATGCGTCTATGTTCGCGCAAATCATTCGTGATCCAGCTTTATCTACAGATAAACGTGAGTATAACGTCTTCCTGCTAATTAGCCAGTTTTGCGGTTAAAGTAAACAGTACTGCTCATCACCCCACGGAAGAGAGGGGCAGGGTCAGCAGAGCTCATTAGCATTTAAAGCAACATGGACTAGAATGGCTTGCTAAAAACAGAGCTGATTTTGACAGGTTTAAAAAGTTTTTTTTTTACACTACCAGTTTGCAGTTCACTTGGTTTTGAACCAGCCCTTTGCACACATCACTAGTTCAATTCAATTCAAGTTTTTTTGTATAGCGCTTTTCACGATACAAATTGTTGCAAAGCAGCTTTACTGAAAATTTTAAATTTCTACATTATATTCAGGAGTAGGTTATTAGTGGTGACTATGGCAGAAATGTAGAGTAAAAATAATGCAGTTAGTTGCATATTACATAATCAAACAGACAGTGAGCACTATTAACTGCAATGATTATATGTTGCAATTGTGATTAAGCAAAATTTGGTAGTTTTATATGTTGTTCCAGGGTTAGCATCATCTGAGGTCCACCAACACTCATTTTTGTTATTCTGTGGCTGTCACTTTCAGGTGATCTCTCACCTAACATTTCAGTCCTCCTGACAATATGCAACACGATCACCAAACCTCATGCAAATCCAAACCATGTGTCCTTCCACAAGGTGTGCATGTGAGTTTGTGCGTCTTTGACTCGTCAGCCATAAGGTGTGCTGATTATCATGTGAATCTCGATCTGTTTCATCTCATCTATGCCACAAATGTTACTTCAGGCACATCATCTGCTTGAACAGATATGCACATTCACAACCATGTGTGCTGGCCACAAGCTCTGATGCTATCTGTCTGGTGATCACAAGACAGTTAAGTAAGATTTGTACGTTCGCAAGGGAACTTACGGCCCCTCGGCATAAACCAGCACGTCAACCACAGCCAACCTTTATGATTTATACCAATAATTTTCCCATGTAACAGCACGCTTCATAAAATGAAACTGAAGTTATGGGTTTGGCTAAGGATTTATTTCCATTCCTGCTTCATATGAAGTAATGATCGGAAAAAATGTCTACCTGCGGAAAGAGTAGAAGAACAATCCTAAGACAGAAAATGATGGATAGACTGGTGTTACATGTCTGGGGTTTGTTTCTCCAGGATCACACAGTGTGAGAACATAAATCAAGCTTGTGAAAGCCTGTTCTTTGACACATGTTGCACGGCTTATACCGTCACCTTCTGGTAAAAGTGAGCTTTGCAGTAACGGTAGAGAGAAAGTGATTCTTCGAAGGGCTTTTCATGTGGGGAAGGACTTGGATGTGTGTGCTCCAATCTCATTTTACCCTCCATTGCTTCACCTGGATGTTATATTTCCCATGAGACTGCAGGGAATGCAGTGAAGGCCTGTGCGTTATTTGATGAAAAGCTACTGAAATATACACTGATACTGATGTGTTAATACATTATACTCTATGATGCTAGTTGCCCGCAGGCTGATTGATTATTTTCACTGTTTTTCTTTCTTTCTTTTTTTTCTTGCTGCAATGCTAAGAGCGGCAGACTTTGCAGTGTCAGATTTCTATTTTGTCTACCCTGCTGAAAATACCAGCTTACACCAGCATGACTCTCCATGCTGTTCATCAGCAAAACTAATAATGAAGCTGCTCGACCAGCATGATCTTTCTGTTGAAGCTGGTTGACCAGCTCTCACTGGTTAAGCTTTTTAGGAACCTAGAGGGGACACCAGCATATCAGCAAGTCATGCTGGGGATCTCATGCTCAAGCATTTAAAAACACAACCTATGCTGGTGATGAACAGGTGCCATTTTGAGTGGGAATACTGTCATTAGAAAAATAACTCAAACGGTAATGCTTGGGGGAATAACTTTTTTTGTTTGTTTTTTCTTTCTGTTAAATAAGCTGGCTGATTTGATTGATTGATTATTTATTTATTATAATCATTAAAGATGATCAAAGAAATAACAAACAACAATTATTATTATTATTGCTACTAATACTAGAAACATCAATAAATCATTCAAATTCATGTTTTACTTAGGTCAATAATATATGTTTACAATATAAAATTACAATATACAAATTAGTATATTTATAATAGTTAGTGAATTAAATTTTATTATTTTATGAAAAGCATTGGGTTCATGAAGGGCTCTTAATAAACAATAAATGTATGTATGTATTTATTTTTTATTTGTAGTATTGTTATTACACAAACACAACATATGCTGGCGGCGATAAAAGATGATATTTTGAGTGTGAACATTAAAATGTTATTTTTGATGGAATAACAAATGAACAGTTAAGATGCAAAAGCCTCTAAGTGCCGTCTGAAATTTTCATCTAAAATGAGCATTTTTATCAGGCTCCTATGTTTAGGTTCAGTAATTTTACTCTAATGACAATGTATAAGTCATTTTCTATGCAATTAAAGTGAAATAACTGAACATAAATATAGGGAGTAATTAAAAAATGCTCATTTTAGAAGAAAATTTCAGACGGCACTTAGAGGCTTTTGCATCTGAAATCTTCAAATTTATTACCTAATTTTTCTGTTAAATCAGCTGATTGATACTACTGTTACAATTACAATTGTCAATTGTACAATTGTTTTTATTATAGGTTATTTAGTGAACAACATTATTGGTGTTGTTATTATTATTATTATTATTAAATATATTTTTATTACTCCACAATTTATGACTTCTTGATAGATAAATTTTATTCAACAAAGAACAACTTAAATATTATTATTCATTATTATTATTATTATTATTATTATTATTATTATTATTATTATTATTATTATCATTCAGTCATTATTATTACATTTTTTCTTCATAAATTATATGTACATATTATTATTGTATTTATTTGGCTTGTTAAATGTGTGTTTGTGTTCCCGCAGGAAGGAGAGTTCAGGTTGGAGTCTGATCACATAGAGAGTGGCAGAGGAAGATGTCCATTCCATCCCAACAGCCCTTCAGCATCCACTATGTACCGTAAGCATTCATCCATTCCTGCATCATTCTACAGAATAACCTCTCCTTCAGCCCTCCATCCTTTAATAGTCTTTTCCTCCTTTTGTTGACATCCAAATATCTTTCATCCCTTTACGTCTTTATTTTTCTGTAGCTTCCCCCCTTCTCCTTTTCATCTTGATGTTCAGAATGTGTGTGTTCTTGAGTTTTGAAAGGAAGCGAGTGCATTTTGAGCCAGGGGCCACCGAGCTTGAAAGCTCTTCATAACGCACTTCAGCTCCAGCCCTTCAGAGCGCTCATTCACACGGCAGCAGGGATTTGATTGAAGGGAAATTGAGAGATGAATTTGATGACTTCCTCTCTGACTGCAGCTGCAGACTGTTTTCAGCTGGGTTATTAATTTAGCCTCTCCCAGCCGGCCCAGCATCAGGATCGTTCATAATAAAGAATGTTTAGATGCTAAATTGATATTGCCCTTTAAATCATTACTTCGTGACTTACCTCAGGATTTATTACTCACTGGTGAAAGAGAAGCAGTTATTTACAGTGTCTGTGGTGCCACCTAGTGGTTTCTCAATATATGACAAACACATTACCAGAGCTGTTATGCATTTGCTTAAGTGTTGAGGGATGCAATGTTTGTCAGTAATTGTTGATGTATACTATTGAAAATGTCATTGAAATATGAAATCGTAACACTACTGAACTGATTTAAGACTTATCAGTTTTAAGTGAGATTTTTCGAGAAGTTATTATATTGAAACTGAATAAACACTTGACAAAAAATATAATCCAATAAGCATTTCTCAATTTTATTCCATAATACTGATTTAATTTCCCCCTCTCCCTCTCTCTCTCTCTCTCTCTCTCTCTGTCTCTCTCTCTCTCCTTAAATCATGTTTGATTGACAGGTGGGGAGTTGTTTGTTGGCTTGTACACTGATTATTGGGAGAATGATGCCGCTCTATATCGTCTAGGCAACCGCAGTTTCATTAGGACTGAAGTGGGTGACAGACAGCAGCTGAATGGTGAGAGAAAACTGTTGAAAATACAAGCACTTTGTTTGTGTTGCAGATAATGCTTCCTGGGGCCTGTTTCATAAAACAAGTTTACCAAATAAGCCAGGCTTATTTCAGGCCCCTGTTGTCCTCAAGAAGTTGTTGTTGTTGTTGTTGTTCTTCTTCTTCTTCTTCTTCTTTGGTCAACTGGCTTCTCCAAAAAGACCATGCTGGTTGACATGAGCTTTTCAATCTACAAACCACACATAATTTGAACAGTGAAGCTAGTAGTTATTTACACCAGGGTTTTTTAGATAACATGGACCGCCAAAAATGTGTATTTTGAAGTTTGAAATGCAGCTATTTATTTTCATGTATAATGACCCAATTTCTACTGTGAGAAATGAATGTTATAAACATTATTTGGAAATTGGATTACATTGAAAGAAATATTACATTGCATTACTATGTTTGTTTGTTTTCTCTCTATGCACTATAGTACTGTACTATTTATTCATTTATTTAATCATTTTTGATTAGTTATTTAAATATTTATTTATTTGAAATGTGTTTTATTATTTACAACAAATGTCTCTATAAACATAATTTACAATAAAGCTATTTACAATGGAAATGCACTTTTTATGAGGTTTTTATTTGTTAAAAAAAGAAAGAAAAAAGGGAAAAAAGAAAGAAAAAACATTTTTTTTTTTGTTAAATATTATAGAAATTTAAAATAACAGTTTTCTGTTTTAATATACTTTAAAATATACTTTATTCTTGTGAAGTAAAGCTGAATTTTCAGCATCATTGCTCCAGTCTTCAGTGTCACATGATCCAGCTGATTTTTAATCAGTGTTGGAAACATTTGTGCTGCTTAATATTTTTTGGGGACCTGTGATTTATTTTTTTCAGGATTATTTAATAAATAAAAGTTAAAAAGAACATTGTTGATTCAAAATAGAATTTTTGTTTTACAAAATACACTACTATTAAAAAATGTGGGGGGTCAGTAAAATTTCTCTTTTTTAAAAAAAAAAAAAATTAATACTTTTAATCAGCAAGGATGTATTAACTGGATAAAAAGTGATAGTAAAGACTTATATTGTTAGAAAAGATTTCTATTTTTAATGTTGTTCTTCTCTTCAAAAAATCAAAGAAAAAAGTATCACAGGTTCCAAAAAAATATTAAGCAGCAAAATAACAGTTTCAACACTGATTATAAATCAACATATTAGAATGATTTCAGAAGGATCATGTGACACTGAAGACTGGAGTACTGAATAATGAAAATTCAGCGCTGTGTCACAGAAATAAATTCTATTTTAAAGTATATTAAAATAGGAAAGCAATATTAGAAATGAATATTTCACAATATAAAATCTTACTGATCCCAAACTTTTCAACGGCAGCGTATAGCTACTAGATATAAAACAATCATACACACAAATGTGCATACATAGAATCAAATAGAGCAATAAAGTAGAATTCAAGATTGATGTACAGTTCATCCTGTGTGGTTTAGAGAGGCCTGCAGCATCCTGCTGTGAGCCGGTTTAATGCTTCCCTTTTCTGTATATCTCCTCTTGCAGCCATACGAGAGATCTGGCCTTCAGCCCAGAGCGGCGAGAGTGATGCTTTTACCATGCGTATCACTGTAGCAAGGCTTGTGGCCTCATTGTAGGTGCAGTTAACACATCAGCTCCACGCCAACTGTGACTGAAAATATATTCACAATGGCGTACTACAATACTACTACTGCTATTTCTGCAGTATGCACAGAATCCAACTGTATATGTGGATAGAATGCATAGATGAATTGCCAGAATGTGCATTTAAAAACAGATAGTTCTGACTTAAATTCTGATTGGATGATGCATGAATTAAGCTTTTGTATTCATTCTGAAGATAGCCTGAGTGTGTCAGACAGATGTTAAAAAATATGGCATTCTCTCACACTTCTCACATGTGATTCCGACCCCTGCTGTGATGCATTAATCATACAGAGAGACCGAGAGCGAGGTGTTTGACACGTACCATCCATCTCTCTAACATCCATTCAGACATAATAAACCACGGTCAAATACCATCACATCCTTAGGTCATCTGCTCGATAACGTTCAAGTGCGTAATGCAGAGCATAGCGCACGACTCCATGGAGACTTTTACATTTTCTGTGTGCACTCAGTAGTCTGGGGTTGAGTTCTGTTCGTGTTTTGAATGGTGTTAACTGGTGTTAAGTGTTCTCGCTGCTGACTCATGGAGCACTGGAGATCTAATCCCACTCACATTCACTGCATAAAGCTGCATTGGCCTCCAACATTCGGATCACACTGTATAATAAGATAGTGGGTTTATTCATATTTGATTATATAAGGCAAATGCATTTTGCACATTAAAATGACAGATTTATATCGTACATTTTGTATTGCATGTTAAAGCTGAATTTCCAACATCCATTACTCCAGTCTTCAGTGTCACATGATCCTTAGGAATAATGGTCATTCTAGTATTTATGTGGAAACCGTGATCATTTTTTAGGATACTTTGATGAATTGAAAGTTCAAAAAACAGCATTTATTTGAGATAGAAATCTTTTGTAACATTATAAATGTCACTTTTGATCAGCTGAATGCATCCTTGCTAAATAAATGTGTTTTGAGTGGTAGTGTATAAATATTAAGCAGCAACAAACAGTTTTAAAAAGTGATAATAAGAATCATTGTTAATAATTGAGCACCAGTAATAATTGATAAATTGATAGTTTTTACATAAATAGTAAGCAGTGTTTTTAGCTATAATAATAATTGCTTCCTGAGCAGCAAATCCCCATATTAGAATGATTTCTGAAGGATTATGAGACTAGAGCGATAATGCTGAAAATCCGGATTTGCCATCAGAGAGATTTTTTTTTAAAATGTATTAAAATAGAAAACTTGTATTTTAAATTGTAAAAATATTTTAAAAATATGTACTGTATCTTTTGATTAAATAAATGCAACATTTATGAGCAGAAGAAGCTTCTTTCAAAAACACGAAAAAAAAGTCCAAACTTTTACCAGTATATACAAGTGTGTGTTTCTGTGTAATTCTAACCATATCTGTTTATTATTATTTTTTTCCTAGAGCCCAAGTTTGTGGGTTCGGCAGTGATCCCTGACAATGATGATCCTGCTGATGATAAGGTCTACTACTTCTTCACAGAACGAGTGGCCAACATGGAAGGAGGAAACAATGCCGTTTACACCAGAGTGGCCAGAGTCTGTGCGGTATGATACCAAAAACATGCTTGTTTACATCTTTGAATCAAATTAGTCTTGTTTAGCATTCAAATGTATGATCTATAATGCTTAAAGGGCACCTATTATGCCCCTTTTTACAAGATGTAATATTGGCCTCGGGTGTCCCCAGAATGTGTCTGTGAAGTTTCAGCCAAAAATACCCCACAGATCATTTATCATAACAGCTGGAAAATGTCATTTTTGGAAAAGGGCTGATTTGGAGTGTATGGCTTTAAATGCAAATGAGCTGCATATTCCTGCCCCCCCCCCCCCCCCCCCCCATAAATGCCAATTATGTCAACATTGATTGTGTATGTGTTATGGCATCAAAAGCAACAGACAGGGAAACTACTGTATAAGCAACTTCTGGCAAAACATTATAATGTATTGAAATGCTTGCAAAAATTATTTAGTCAAGATACAAAAGTTTTTTTTTTTTTTTGAATGGTTTTCAATGAAAAACAATGTTTTTTTTTTTTTTGCTCCCATAATGGTGCAAATTCTGCTCCATAACAGCATCAACCAGCATGGGATTATTTTCCGAAGCTAACCAGCCAAGCACTGGCCAATTACTTTTTGTCTTTGTCAAAATCTTGTTCTGCAAGACAGCACCACCCATAGGCCAGGTGAAATGAAGTGTCTTTTTATCTCTTCCCTGCTGTCAGAATGACCAGGGTGGTCAGAGGATGCTGGTAAACAGATGGAGCTCTTTCCTGAAGACTCGTTTGATCTGCTCAGTGGCTGGACCCAACGGCATTGACACACATTTTGATGAGCTCGGTAGGGGACATTCTACTTTCTTATGATATGGAAAATAACCAGTACTAGGTCTAAAATTGTGTTTTTGTTGTGTACTGTAAACATTTTGAACATCTCAGGCTCATCTTATTCTGTAGTGCAAGGGATTGTGTGTGATATTAGCCCATAAGGCTTGCACATATACATACTGTACATGAAATGTGCTTGCACTTACACATACAAATAAAATTGCATTTTTGCATTTGGCAGATGCTTTTATCCAAAGCGACATGCATTGCATTCAAGGTTTTCAGTTCTTGGCATTGCTAGTGCCTTGCTCTTCTGTTTGAGCTGCTGTAATAATGAACCATAAACAGTCATCTGGTTAGCTCTGACATATTTGTGATGTACTACTGTCTATAGAGAAGATAGTATGCAACTTTTGATATAGCTCTTGTGTTGGAAATATACAGAGGAAGTCACTGTCCTGAGCAGTATCTGGAATCCATCAGCGTAGGGCCACTTGACTGAAATGGTCACAATAGCACACAGAAAAGAAGAAAAACTGCAGTTTTAGTCTCAGATGAGCCGTTTCTTCCAGCTCAGTGATTTTATTCATCATATGCCTTAGAGCAAAACTGCTGATAAATCAGTTTTTGTTCTTTACATTCTGCCTTTGGCTAAAGAGATTTCATCAGGTATCCATCCATCCAACCATCTGTCCATCTAGATGAATTTGCAATAGATCTCACAGCATAAGCCAGCTGTGTGAACTGAAAATCTAAATCTATTTCATCAGCTGTGCTGTTTAACCATCACCAAACTTTGTAATCTTGAAGGATCTCTCTGATGGGCCCTTTGACTTTCAGATGAAAGCTCATTTGTTTCTGCACTGACATCCTATTAAACACCTCATCTGCCCCAAAGATGTAAAATGCAAAATGAGACTATTATATATTTATTTGGCCTTGTCATTTTTGTTATTCAGTTATATTTTTACAAAATTTATATTTTACAATTACAAATATACAATCATTTTGTTAATACAGGTGTATTGTTTGGCTTTGATGTGTAAAGAAACTTTGATTTTTTTTTTTTTATGCAATTGGCAGATGATTTTATGAAGCGACATGCATTGCATTCAAAATACACATTTTTATCAGTTCTTGCTTTCCCTAGGACTTCTCACAATCACACGGCTGCCAAAAACGTTAAGAAATATATTCTCCAGGAAATGAATTTCAAACTCTCATTCACCTGGATTAACATCATTTCCTATTAAACAATCCCTAAACCTTACTCTAAATCAGGAGGCACTGACTGATTAATAATGTTGTTCCAGGTCCAAAAAAGGATGTTGATCCAGCAACATTTCTGTAGCACAAATTCAGGTTTATTTGATGATGACACTTTTTGTGTGTATTTTAGAGGATGTATTCGTGCTACGGAAGAAAGATGAGAAAAATCCAGAGATCTTTGGTCTGTTCAGCACCACCAGGTGAGTGAGGTCACATGTGTAACTGAACAGAGCAATGCATACTTTTATATTCTCAGTTTATTTTGACAAACAGCAACCTGGATGCTCATCTTCATCTGTTTTTTTTTTCACTCAGTGCCGTCTTTAAAGGATATGCAGTGTGCATGTATAACATGGAAGACATCCGTGCAGCGTTTAACGGGCCTTTTGCATACCGAGAACGAACTGACCACCACTGGAAGGTGTATGATGGCAGGGTGCCCTACCCGCGACCTGGATCGGTGAGTAATATTTTCTTTGTGTCATCTTTTTGTTGTATCAGAAATCCCAGTGTACAAAATGTCACGGTGTGTTGCATTTACACCTCTGACACACAGCGTCATTTTGAGTGAATGTTGAATTTTGGATCTTATTTCTTCAGCCACACAAAATCTCTCATGGCAGATGAGTCTATTTTCAGCATGACTGTGCACATCACTATTCTCCTCGAGCGTGTCATGCCAATTCTTTAACATTAATGCCTGAAACCGAGCACTTACGGAGGTACTGTGAAATCTAGGCGTTTAAATTGCTGTGGTCAGAGTTATAATTATATCTGATATGTGCTGATTAATGTCCTTCTCTGGCTATTTATCTCCAGCCGATAAAAGAGTAAGCTTTGTTTCCAATAGTTAGTAATGACATGTAATTCACAGCCATTTTCTCTGGTGTGTCGTGTCTTGTCTCATATTGAAGAATCTGGGTACATCCATTGTTCGCATTTCAGAATTTGTCTCAATTCTTCATTTTCCATGTGCGGAAATTCTTTTGGAAAAGCATATGAAAAAAAGTATGTCTCTGACAGCTGACCTTTTAAAAGGCAATTTGGTAGCTTTAGTCGTGCACCGCAGGATTTCTGATTAGTCTCTTGTTCTAAAAGGTTATAGCAGCGAGAAGCTATTCGCAGATCAGGAGCAACAAAATGAAAGACCTGAAAGGCTTTCGTGACTTGGGAGAACTCTGTTCATGTTGTACTCATATTTACCGATTTTGGTCTCTCACAGTGTGCCAGTAAGATAAATGGAGGCCAGTTTTCAAATTCAAAGGAGTATCCGGATGAGGTCCTGCGTTTTGTGCGTTCCCATCCCCTCATGTTCCAGACGGTGCAGCCCGCTCACAGGCGGCCCATTCTGCTGGACACTGAAGGAGGACGTAAGCTCACACAGCTGGCGGTGGACCGGGTGGAAGCTGAGGACGGACACTACAATGTTCTCTTCATAGGGACTGGTATTCAGTTTTAGTGCCTATATTTTTTTTTTTTACACCTGATTTGCACAGTCATAGACTTTATGTAATTGTGGCTTGTATCATACTAAATATTTGCAGTAGCTTATTTTTTATGCCTAGCCTTTTAAAGGAACATAAGTCAACTATTATTTTTATTTATTTATTTATTTTATTTGATCTCTAGTCTACAAAATCCCTAAAATCAAAATAGGAGTTTTGTAGCTTTAAGGCCAACTATAAGCTAATGTATTTCTAAAAAGTTGACAATTATTTTAAAAGATGTACACTACCGTTTGGAGTTTGTATAATTATTTATATATTTTTTTATTTTTTGAAAAGATAATACTTTTGTTCAGCAAGGATGCATTCAGTTTCTCAAAAGTGACAGTAAAGGCTTTTAATTTTACGAAAGATGTCTCTTTCCAATAAATGCTGTTCTGTTGGCCTTTCTATTCATCAAAGAATCCTGAAAAATGTGGTTGCCACAACAAAACAAAAAACAAAAAATAAAATAAAATAACAGCTCAACTGTTACATAATTATTATACTGAACAGATAATAATAAGAAATATTACTTCAGCATGAAATCATTAATGTGACCCTGGTCCACAAAACCAGTCATAAGGGATGAAATTGAGATTTGATAATAAATAAGCTTTCCGTTGATGTATGGTTTGTTTGGATCGGACAATATGTGGCCAAGATACAACTATTTGGAAATCTGGAATCTGGGGGTCCAAAAAAATCTAAATATTGAGAAAATCGCCTTTAAAGTTGTCCAAATGAAGTTCTTAGCAATGCATATTACTAATCAAAAATTAAGTTTTAATATATTTACAGTATGAAATGTACAAAATATATTCATGGAACATGATCTTTACTTAATATCCTAATGATTTTTGGCATAAAAGAAAAATTGAAAATTTTGACCCATGCAATTGTTGGCTATTGCTACAAATATGCCTGTGCTACTTATGACTGGTTTTGTGGTTCAGGGTCACATATTAGAATGATTTCTGAAGGATCATGTGACACTGAAACCTGGAGAAGTAATGATGCTGATAATTCAGCTTTGCCATTACAATAATTACATTTTAAAATATATTGAATAATCAGAAAACATTTTAAATTGTACAAATGTTTCGCAATATTACACTCTTTACTCTGTTGTTGATCAAATAATTGCAGCCTTGGTGAGCATAAGAGACTCTGCTAAGAAAAAAAAACATTACAAACATGTTTCTGAAAAAAAAGAAATGGATTAAAATAGGGTAGTAGTAATAATAATAATAATAATAATACATAAAATGTATTTTATAAGTAAATAATTCTGGTCCTCTCTCTCTTTAACCCAGATAATTCTGTAGTATTAAAAATGATCACAATCTACAACAAAGAAGCCAACACAGTTGAAGAAGTTCTTCTGGAGGAATTGCAAGTTTTCAAGGTCATCAGAAGTCCTTTGAGTAACTTTTTATCTTTATATTGAAACCATTTCATTTCCGTTGGAAACAATCTTCACACTAAACACTTTTTTTTTTCTTCTCATTCTAGGTCCCTGTTCCTATTACAGAGATCCTCATTTCTACCAAGCGAGTAAGACTTTCTCAGTTCCTCCTCACAGACACTGTAGTTTTCCCACCTGGAGATGGTGGTATTGAGTAAACTTTTCATGCATGAGTGATCATCTTGATACCTATGGCAAATTCAGCATTTATACCAAGTCAGATGCTTCATAGTTAATTATTCATTCTTGCAGTCATTAGTAAATATTATGAATCAAATATGAGCATCTTTTGTTCTGTGTTATTACTGTAATATATTGTATTATTTACAATGCACACAAATAATTGTAGATTGATTTTATCTGCATCATTATGCTAATGTGGTGATTTGGACATAATGGCATTCATCACATGTAACAAAGCGGTTGACAGCAGTGTTTGTATCTCCATAGCAACAGCTGTACGTGGGCTCTGAGCTGGGTGTAACGCAGATCCGTGTGCACCAGTGTGGGCTGTATGGTTCAGCCTGCGCCGACTGCTGCCTGGCCAGAGACCCCTACTGTGCATGGGATGGGTTCACATGTTCCCGATACTACCCTGCTGGGCTGTATACAAAAAGGTACCAGCAATTTCATAAAGATATATAGTAAATGTATAGCTTATATTTAGTCAAGTCATATTTATTTGGGTGGCACTTTTCACTCTATTGTTCCAAAGCAAATTTACTGGAAATAAGGCCTTAAAGGGATAATTATACAGTATATATATATATATATATATATATAATTCAAATTTATTTTAGAATTATTCAGATTAAGTTATACTTAAAATTATCACATTACATAAATATGAAAAGTAGAAATTGCACAACTTGAAAGTGTTGTGCAAATAGCTAATTTTGAACAATATATCTTTTATTTGAAACCTAATGCAACTATTTTGTCATTTTTTAATGAAATAAATGCAGATTTGCTGGTTTGAGATTTTGTCATGTAATGGAATAATATTCATATTTATTTATTTGTTTATTTATTTATTTATTTATTTATTTATAAGGTTTACATACTTTTTTAGTGTCACTGAATTTAAAAGTATTATTATTATTATTATTGTTGTTGTTGTTGCTAATAGTAATATGTCAGTTTATTAGCTACTATTTATAAATATTTATAATAATATTCCAATGTTATTTTATAGATTTATTGTTTACAGCAAATAAATAATTTGTTCTTAATTGTTTAGGTTAATGTAGATTTTAATGTTTTCCAAGGGTGGCAATCTTTTCCTTTTAAAGCTCTTTTAGTAGAAGTCATTACATCATATGCCTCTTAACTTTCAATCTTAAACACACTAAAATAACTTGCTCATCTGGCAGGTCTGCGCATAAAAATTATCTGTAAATATAAGTATTGGACTGGTAGTGCATATACTGACAGTACTGAGACTGTAGATTGCTTTTATAATAAGAAAAGTTTAGGCGTCTTGACATTTGGAAAAGATTATGTGTTTTATTTCCATGTCTTGCATTGCAAAATTAGGTTATTAATGCATGTCTTGATTAAGCAACTTTTTTTTTTGGTCTACAGTCTCTAGCTTGTCAGAATGTGTATGTGCACCATAATCTTGTTCGCTTTCCAACCCAGTGTTTCCATTAGTGCACTCAGTGAACTCGGAGAGTGAATTTTGTGAGAGCTCTTTTGATGTTTCACTTAGCCGCAGGGTAGCGCGTGTGTGCTTGTGTGCCGAGCGTATCGGAGCGAAGGCCGAGTGGGAGTGTTTCCCTAATCCCGACTCAAAGGCCTGTCAGCTGTCTCAGTGTGGTCATCAGTCTGAGCTTGTTAGCGATTGATGCTAACACCTCTCGCCCATATTAATACCCATCACACGCTCACTTTGTATGCAAAGCCAGACAAGTCGCGCACAATAGGCACCAAATGCCTGTCAGAGTCATTACTCAAAGAGTACGGACAAAAACCAGAGCGAGTCTGATTGTAATTCTGTCACCTCCCTGTGCTGTTACACACCTTGGGTGGCAGTATGATATTATGACAATTGCAGGCAGACATGTGGGCTGTGTCTGGGTTATATCAATGCCTCATTTTTCTCTTTTATTCTTTAGGCGCTTCAGACGGCAAGACGTCCGCCATGGCAATGCGGTTCAGCAGTGCAACGGGCTTCAGCTTAGCGGTATGTTCTGGCTGGAGATTGATCAGTGGAGGATATTAGAGGCTTTATAGGGAAAAAGATCTGTGAAAGTTGAAGAGGTCAGAGTACAGTTAATGAGAGTTTCTGATGCTTTATGTGCAGATGGTGCTTTTACTTTAGCAGAAAGACATCCTGTGACATCCTCTGCCCAGTTCTTTTATTTCAGAAATATTTCCTTATTCTTTTTCTCCATTTCATCTCGAATCAAGCCTACTTCAAATATAAGCTCTGATATCATTACAGCATTCAATTTGAAGCTAAAAGATATTAATAATGTGAAAAAAAGTAAAAATTCAAAACTTTAAATGATTGAATCTTTTAAAATAATTTTAAGGCATACTGTAACTATAATATTTATAGATGTAGATATTGTATAATTAATGTTTTATATATTTAGTGACAAAATATTCAAATGTTTTGGGTCAGTACGCTTTTTCAATCTATCAATCAGTCAATCTTTTTTTTTTTTTTACAGCACATTTGAAAATAACTAAGGCAGACAAAAGTGAAAATACAGTTAAAAATGAAATATAAGGGAAAGAAAAAAAACTGTAGAAGAACTGTACCCCTGAGGTCCTTTGAATGCAATATAAAAAAATCTCTATCCCTTGAGTACTGATAGTATCTGTTCACAAGATACATTCGGATTGTGTGCTTAGACACCTGCAGGAGACTCAATGTATGGATTTCTTGAATGTAAGACTGTGTTTACCTGAGAACATAAAAATTAAAACACAATGTCAACAGTTGACCCAAGTTTGAATTCTGTTGCAAGATGTTGATTGTGTTTGGTGTTGAAAATATCACCTTAAAAGGAATATATTAGACTAGGCTGTTCAGTATGTGGGTATGTTTATGTTACAGAAGAACAGATCATCTCAGAAAAGCTGGTATATGGTGTGGAGAACAATAGTACCCTGCTGGAGTGCAGACCACGATCACTGCAGGCGTCTGTAACATGGTACATTCAACATGGCATGGATATGGAGGAGGTACAAATGCATGCATCTAGTATATACAGACTTTTATCATTTTAAATAAAATGTGTTATATTATATCATATTATATTATGTTACTAACCTAAACTAACGTTATATATATATATATATATATATATGTATAATTATACACGGAAAAAATGATAAATAATTGATACAAAATAATAATAATTTCCCCTCCATAATAATAAATAATTGTCATATTAGGGGCAGGTTTAGGTGTAGGGTTGGTGTAGGGCAATAATATATACAGTTTGTATGGTATAAAAACCATTATGCCTATGGAGAGTCCCCGTAAACCACAAATACCAGTGTGTGTGTGTGTGTGTGTGTGTGTGTGTGTGTGATATAGAGCTCTCCTCATATGGTCAGGCTCAGAAATGATTTCATCAAGAGTTATGGTCTGAACCCCTGCTGAGAGGGGGCTGTTAAATATAGATTAAATATTCATTTTACTATTCTGACCACAGGGAGGATGGGTAATATAGCCCCTAGTGATTCAATTCATCTTAAATAGAAAAGAATAATGTCACTCTGACCATCTCTGTGCTCCAAGACATCTCTCTGCAGCATCATGGTAAATTAGACTTTTAATAATGGCACATATATCAGTAATATTAGTCAAGCTAAGCATCATTACAATAGCTTTTACTTGTGTTTAGGGATTAGAACAGATTCCCCAAAAGTATTTTATTTTCATATATATATATATATATATATATATATATATATATATATATATATATATATATATATATAAAATGCATATTTATACCTGAAATCATGTGGGTTAACAATGTTGTGGAAAGTTACTTTTAAAAGTAATGCATTACAATATTGGGTTACTCCATAAAAAGTAACTATTTGCGTTAATTAGTTGATTTTTACGGTAAGTAATCCATTACATTACTTTTGCATTTTTGTCACCTGGGCTGGGCTTCCTTATTTATTTTTGGTAACAAAAAACCCAAAGGTTATATTTTTGTCAACTGTAAAGTGAATTTACTAAGCCTTATTTGAAAAACTTAAAAGTAATCCGTTACTTTATTAGTTACTTGAAGAAAAAAAAGTAATCTGATTATGTAACTAAGACTTGGAAGTGGACTCGTTCGACTTGGACCAGTCTAGAAACCAGGCAGAATAGCCTATCAAGCGAAGTACACAAATTTTGATAGTGTCCTTTGCATGCTGTTTCTCTCCTTCAGGTGAAAGGTGATGATCATGTGATTCAAACCCCCCATGGCCTCTTGCTTCTTAAAATAGCGAAGGGAGACGCAGGGGTCTACGTGTGCCAGTCCACAGAGCACGGCTTTGTCCAGACGGTGGTGCGTGTCACTTTGGAGGTGTTGGATGAGGGGAAAGTGGAGGGTTTGTTGCATAAAGGCGAGGAAGAGGAAGGCGATTCTCCACACAGACCTCCGCCCTGCCCCTTCCCCAGCCTGCCCTCCGCTCCATCCTCAAAGCTCTGGTACAAGGATTTCATGCAGCTGATCGGCTACAGCAACTTCCAACGGGTGGAGCAGTACTGTGAGAAGGTGTGGTGTGTGTCTGACAGGAAGAGGAAGAAACTCAAGGGAATGGCACCCAAATGGCGGTACACACCCGGGGCAGAGCAGCGGGCGAGAGCACGGGCACCTCGACACACGCAGGGACAGTAAAGACTGTTAGAACATTCAAACTCATGCTCAGTGCAGATGATTACATATAGACAGTTTATCATTGTTATTATTTAAGAAAAGGAATGATTGGTAAAGTCATTAAAGCATTTCTTTTAGAGTTGCATCATTTGACCTGAAACTATTAATCTGTAGTCAATATGCCAGATGTTTAAAGGTACACTAAGTCATTTTTTCATAGACGTCATAGATGTGTGAAAGCAAAATTAAACCGTTTACATTATGCAATGACACAAATATACTACATTGCTAAAAAAAAATTCTGATGATTTACACTACCATTCAAAAATTTGGGGTCATTAAGATTTTTGTTTTTGTTTTTGTTTTATTCAGTAGGGACACATTCAATACATTAAAAATTGACAGTAAATACTTTTTTGTTGTTACAAAAAAAAAATATATATAATTCAAATAAATGCTGTTCTTTTGAAATTTTTATGCATCCAGAAATTCAGAAAAAAAATGTATCACAGTTTTTACAAAAATATTGAGCAGCTCAACTGTTTTTGTTTGTTTGTTTTTACATTGATAATAAGAAAACTGTTTCTTGAGCACCAAATCAGCATATTAGAATGATTTCTGAAGGATCATGCGACACTGAAGATTGGAGTAATGATGCTGAAAATCCAGCTTTGCATCACAGGAATAAATTACATTTTAAAATGCATTCACACAGAAAACATTTATTTTAAATTGTAATAATTCACAATATTACAATTTTACTGTTCACAATATTACAGATTTTTCTGATCTAGTAAATCCAGCCTTGATGAGCATTACATCATCCAAATCCTAAAATTTTGAATGGCAGTGTATTTCTGTTTAAATTAACAGTCACATCCTGTTATTAGAAATAAAAACTTTTTAATTTTTTTTTAATTTGGACACTTTAACTTTGTAATTTGGTCAAATAATTAATAAGGAGTTAAAAATAATTTAAAAAAAAATATTTAAAATTAATTTGTAGCACTGGAAATAGAGCTTTGGGTTGAATATTGCAGAATGGGAACTATAAGTCTTTACGTATTTAAAGTAGCATATATAGCACATTTTAGAAAATATAACAGGTCATTCAGCTATTCTATTCATATGGGAAATAAGAAGAAAATACATAGTGCATGCATATCACAAATGCATGGAATTTCTTGGTGTACCTTTAAAAACAGAAAAAAAAGGAAGAAAATGTGTAATCGATTTGAATATTTGTACAGGGCTCTTGTGTAACATTTGTGCTAGAAAGAAAATACTAAAGTTCTTCTACGGAAACATGCAGTGCTAGCTGACTGACTGGGCCATTAAAAGACAAGGGGTTCAAAGAACCTCTCAGGATGCGAAAGGCAACGTTTTCTCTTGGACTGCTCTGAACAATGACACATGGCGGAGGCCAGCTGTCCTCTTGTCAACGATGTGAGATTTCCTATGAAGATCTCACAGAATGACTTTTCCACTGTTGACAATTCAAGAGTTCCATTCAACTGAAGAAAACATTTCTGTGAACGGTTACTTGGCTTCAAAAACCCTCCTGACAGAACTTATGCACATGCTGAGTATATTTATCTGCATTTCCATTATTTTATAAATTATTCTAGTTGGTGTAAGATTTGTTAGTGTTTTTTGTAGTAGTTTTAGGTGTTCTCATAGTTTTAACTGGACATGTAATAATGCATTTCAGGTTGATCGTAATGCGTTTCTATCAGTATTTCAAAAAACATCATCTTCCTTGATTAGTGTTTAAGACATTTTTTTTTTCTTTTTTGCTGTGAACTACTAAATTAGAACCAAATTATTATGATATTTCAGTGAGGTCAACAGTTTTGCCCTGTATCATGGTGTGTAAAAATGTGTTAAACCTTTTAATTGCTATGTGTTGTATAATAAATGCCATAAATCCACACAAATTTAGCTGGTTAACGTGGCCCTGTTAACCTCTGCTGGTAGATGCTGTAACTACACCATTGACCAGCTGCTGTTGAGATGAATGGGAATGCTAACAGACAACTTTCTCTTCTCAACTTTTCTCATCCTGATAATATACACTACTGTTTAGAAATTTGGGATTGGTAAGATTTTTTTTTTTCTTTAATGTTGAAAGTAGTCCAAAGCTGCCTTTATTTGATCAAATATACAATAACACAGTAATATTGTAAAATATTATTACAATTTAAAAGTGTTTTCTGTTTGAATACATTTTAAAAAGTCATTTATTCTTATGATGGCAAAGCTGAATTTTTAGTAACTGTTATTCATGATTTAAGTGTCATATGATCCGACAGAAATCATTTTAATATGCTGATTTGCTGATCAAGAAACATTTCTTATTATTGAAAACAGTTGTGCTGCTTAATATTTTTGTGGAAACTGTGACTCAGAATCTTTGATTTCTAGAAAATTCAAAAGAACAGCATTTATTTGAAGCAGAAATCTTGTGTTCCGTTATTAATGCCTTTATTGTCACTTCTGATCCTTCCTTTTGTTCCTTTCCAAAACAAAAAAAAAAATCTTATTGACCCCAAACTTCTGAATTGTGTTTTATATTGTTTTTGTTTGATATGAAATATATCTTATGTCTTGCTGAAACCCAGCTTTGGAGTTCAGGGTGAGCATGAAGGGAAGAACCATATTGTTTTTGACATGATGGATGGAAGCAGTTTGTATTCATGGAGGTCCGTAATATGCCGTATTAATATTCAGAGTCTGGTCCACCAGTCCTTGCTGTCTGTCTTCAGCCTTGTGACTTTCCACCACAGCCGTTCTCCTGCTCTTTCTTCTTCTCTCTGCTTATTGCAGATGGGCCTCTTAATTAACAATATGTCTGCAATGGAAATAATGTATTTCATTTATGAGCGAGACAGTCGCCCGAGTGTGTCGCTGATAACGCCTCACCATAAACATGCGGCAGACCCCATGCCGATGATTCATTATAATGGAGATTGCTTTCACAGTCCTTTATTTTTCTCATATTTAAAACATTTCAACATAGCACTGAGTTCGAGAACCATTTGCTCGAGTTCAAATTCTGTACTTAATGTTTTATTGCATTGAAATGACTGAGATTGGTGAGTATCAGTCTGTGTTAAATTTCTTCTATATATAGCCAGGATCCAAAATATTTGCCAGAAATGGATGGAGAAAAAGTACCATCCATTTAAAGCAGTAGTTTACCCAACATTTCTCTCATCATTTTGCATTTAGGGTTGGAGGATACAAGCAGTGATGTATTAGTATTGTTTTTAAACTCTTATATATTAGTATTTAATAATAACAATAATAAAAATGTGTCATCCTGAAATACTGAGTTTGTAATGGGTAAAATAATAATTAAACAGATTCAGCTCGATGATTCTTGCACAAACTGAATATGAACTCTGTCATAGACTCTCCTGAAGGGGAGAAAAGGAGAAAAAAGTGTTGCTATTGGTAACTAAAACAAATGAAAAACAATTTTCGGGAATTTAATTAAAGAGAATGTAAATATTAGATGAAAAACTTCAACTGGAAGAAGAAAAAGAAACTTAAATGAAAAAAAATATATATATACACTGTATATACAGTGGTGTGAAAAAGTGTTGGCCCCCTTCCTGATTTTTTATTTTTTTGCATGTTTGTCACACTTTAATGTTTCAGATCATCAAACAAATTTAAATATTAATCAAAGATAACACAAGTAAACACGACATGCAGTTTTTAAATGACGTTTTTTATTATGAAAGGAAAACAAAATCCAAACCCACATGGCCCTGTGTGAAAAAGTGCTTGCCCCCTAAACCTAATAACTGATTGTGCCACCCTTTGCAGCAACAATTGCAATCAAGCGTTTACGATAACTGGCAATGAGTCTTTCACATCGCTGTGGAGGAATTTTGGCCCACTCTTCTTTGCAGAATTGTTGTAATTCAGCCACATTGGAGGCTTTTCGAGCATGAACCCCGTTTTTAAGGTCATGCCACAGCATTTCAATAGGATTCAGGTCAGGACTTTGACTAGGCCACTCCAAAGTCTTCATTTTATTTTTCTTCAGTCATTCAGAGGTCGACTTGCTGCTGTGTTTTGGATCATTGTCCTGCTGCAGAACCCAAGTTCACTTGAGCTTGAGGTCACGAACAGATGGCCGGACATTCTCCTTCAGGATTTTCTGATAGAGTGCAGAATTCATGGTTCCATCAATTATGGCAAGTCATCCAGGTTCTGAAGCTGCAAAGCAGTCCCAGACCATCACACTACCACCCCCATGTTTGACTGTTGGTATGATGTTCTTTTTATGAAATGCTGTGTTGGTTTTACACCAGATGTAACGGGACACACACCTTCCAAAAAGTTTTGTTGCATCAGTCCACAGAATATTTGCCCAAAAGTCTTGGGGATAATCAAGATATTTTTTGGCAAATGTGAGACAAGCCTTTGTCTTCTTTTTGGTCAGCAATGGCTTTTGCCTTGGAACTCTCCCATGGATGCTGTTTTTGCCCAGTCTCTTTCTTATTGTTGAATCATGAACACTGACCTTAATTGAGGCAAGTGAGGCCTGCAGTTCTTTAGATGTTGTTCTGGGTTCTTTTATGACCTCCTGGATGAGTCGTCTTTGTGCTCTTGGAGTAATTTTGGTAGGCCGGCCACTCCTGGGAAGGTTCACCACTGTTCCAAGTTTTCTCCATTTGTGAATAATGGCTTTGACCGTGGTTTGCTGGAGTCCCAAAGCCTTGGAAATGGCTTTATAACCCTTTCCAGACTGATACATGTAAACTATTTTGTTTCTCAACTGTTTATGAATTTCTTAAGATCGTGGAACGATGTGTTGCTCTTTAAACATGCTTCACTTTGTCAGACAGGTTCTATTTAAGTGAATTCTTGATTCAACAGGTCTGGCAGTAATCAGGCTTGTGTGTGGCTAGTGAAATTCAACTCAGCTTTCTAAAATAATGTGGTTAATCACAGTTCTTTCATGATTTAATAGGAGAGGGCAATTAATTTTTCACGAAGGGCCAGGTAGGTTTGGACAGCTTTTTTCCCTTAATAAATGAAATCATCACTTAAAAACTGCATTTTGTATTTACTTGCATTATCTTTGTGTAATATTAAAATTTGTTTGATGATCTGAATCTTTTAAGTGTGACAAATATGCAAAAAATTAAAAAATCAGGAAGGGGGCCAACACTTTTTCACACCACTGTATATATATATATATATATATATATATATATATATATATACTGTATATATAGAAGAAATATGTTCTTTATGTCAAACCCCTTTGAAGCATGTTTTATTAGATTGTGCTGCTTTTAGCTTTTTGAGAAACCTTTTTTACAAAGTTAACACTTTTGAAGAAATGTTTAGTTAAAACCAAACATAGTTTTAGAGTTTTTTAGCAAAAGATAAATTGTTTCAAAAAAATGAATAAATCTTGCTATTAAAAGTAGCTACAGAAGCTGGCATAAAACATTTACAAAACCAGTCTAAATGATTTGTTCATGTTCTGTAGAAGGAAAAAAATAAAAACATCAGTGGTCAAACTATTGTTTTTATTGTTGAAATTAGTTCTTTTACATTTAAAATGTTCCTAGCGAATTGGCAAACTGATGGTCAGTTTGTCTTTGAGTCTTTAAACAGCACCGAAAATTGGACATATAAAGGAGGCACCGAAGCTGAAAGTTATCTATGAATCATTTCCTGAAGATACATAGTTCTTCTTTTCTTGCTGAGCAATTCTTTTCATTCTGTTGGTGTAGATTTAGGCTAATTTTAGCCTCTTGAAAGGAAAACGAGTCACACTCTCATAAGCAGGGATGTTTGCTCGGTTTCATTCAGAGCTAGTTTTATGGAACTCATTCCTCTCATGAGAAGAACACCTCTCACAGCCGGCTTCCTGTCTTTAGCTTTACTCACCTCGCCCACAGACTTCTTTTTATAAAGGATTCCTGAAAAAGTGTGTGATCGTGGTATGCTTGCGGATGAAAGGCTTCCGTTGACAGTGCAACAGCATTTTGTGGAGGTGTCTTATCTCGTCTTAACACAGCTATCCTCCTAATATTCAGCATCGTCACCAAACGCCTTTCATTTCAGCTTGTGGCCTTTTACTCTTCACCTGTAAACTAATAAAATAAAGAAAAAGAAAAGAAAATCTTCAACGCAAAAGCGTCATAAACTACACTAAATATACAAAGCAAAACATACAGAAAAAGCGCACACTAATAAACTAATGTGTCTAATACATCAAAATTCTCTACGTGCAGGTATGTAGGTCACGTGACTTACTAAGCTCTTCCACTCCTTCCTTGTCTTCCAAAACAGCAGCAAGCTGGCAAAGATAAACTATTAACTATTAATTAGGTAGTGACAAAAGTTAACATGTTTGTTAACAAAACAACTAGAGAGCTCTAACTGCGCCATCCAAAGAGAGAGTTAAAAACCAAAGGGCGCAACACACACACCCACATCGCGCGGGTGCACACAACCCAAAATATCGCACACCCCTCTTTCTCTTCTCGCTGACGTTCTCCTTTTAAACCTCTCGGACGAGAGCGTGATTGGCAAAGATACATGTCGTCATAGTCTATTAATGATGAATGACGACAAAGACAGCCAATAGAATCCAAGGAAGGCGGTACCTAAGAGCATGAGTGTAAGAATTGAAAAAAAAAAGACAAAAGGAAATAAAACACATACAACACAGACGGTCACAGACCGTAACACTGTAAAGAGTGATGAAGCCTTTTAAAGTTTTCAATCCATTTTGCTTTTGCAATTTTTTTGAATGTTCATGATAGTGAAACTTGATTTTTATACATCAGGAATTGAGTGGATTGTAAAAAGTAGGTCTGGCATACTTTAATAGAGTGTGAGTTTGCTAAAGCAATGCCTAAATAGCCATTTAGCCCAGATAAATCTGCAGCAACATGCATTAAGAAAGTAAATAGGGTCAGTTTTCATTTTGTGATTTTATTTAAAGGAATAAAATCACCCTGAAAAATGAAAACTCTATCATCATTTACTCACCATCGAGCTGTTCTAAACATGATTTTGTTCATTCAATGGAACCCAAATGAGATGTTTAGCAGATTGTTCACGTTGTTGTTTTCCATGAATGTGTTTTTGAACAGATGAAAAAAGGCATCATAAAAGTAATGAATTTTTTATAGTTTTAATTTTTTTCTATTGCATTTTATTAAATAGGTGTAAATTTCCATTTTATTTAGTTATATTAGTACTTCAGCTTAAAATTCTAAGTTAATTTTCATTTAAGTTTTTTATTCGTCTAATATGCAACTTTATATAAATTCTGGACTTTCCTTCTCAGAATCCTATATCTCATGAACCTAAGTTTATATTTCACATTTTTCTTCTTAGAATTGCAAGAAAAAAGTCATAATTCTGAAATAAAAATTTGCAATTAAAATTACTTTTTAATTCCATGGTATATTATACAGGCTTCTTAGCCTTTTGAGGCCATAAGAACCACAATATATTTAATTACTCATACAAATGGTTGTCACACATATTTTAAAAGTAATTTTTGGATGAACTAATCAAGAAAGGAATTCCTTATAGTAAATATTATATGCATCAATCATAAAGGTGGTAGAATGCAGTTTAACAAAATCCAATTATTATACCTGGTGAGTTAGTCTACCATTTTAATAATCCATCAAACACAATGTAAGTACCAATAATTATTTGTAATCTTTGCTGACATTTGCTTTCAGCATTCCTGGCGCTCTCAGAGATGTTAAATCCTTTGAAAGGCGTTCATGTGATGCTGCGCTGCAGATATCATCACAGAGCAGGCTTAGTCCCACTGTTCTTTATCAGAGTTCATCAGCTCTCACATAAACACTTGTCTCTGACTTCAGAATGACGCCAGAGGAGGCTGAGCAAATGTGTTATCAAAAACCCGAGCCTGATTTTCCCAGCGTCCGTTAAAAAAGCAGTTTTTCCAAATACTGCAATTCAGTTCAGGATAAATCCCAAATCAGTCTGTCATGAGTCTAGAGAGGATTTCACAGCAAGACTTACTTGTAACATAACTGTAAATGAGGCCACTGTCAACATTTGTGTTAGGATTGTGCATTTATATTTTAAATGGAAAATACTGTATAATTGTTAAAAAATGTAAATGGGACCTTGTTTTTGGCAGGTGAATTACTGTATGCCCAAGACATAAACTTGAGGTTCACCCTTTAACTAAAGACTGTAAATAAGGTTCTTTATTGCCATCTATGATTTCATGAGCAACCTTTAACATCCATAGAACCTTTTCATTGCACAAAAGGTTCTTTATAGTGAAAAATGTTTCTTCAGAATATTAAAATGGTTCTTTTATGAATGCAAAAATCCCCCTTTGCAACCCTTATTTTTAAGAATGTGGCTGCTGTTGTAGACTCGTCGCTAAGAACAGAGGTCACTTAGGATAGCCATCAGTCTCTGCTCTGCAGAGCACAATACATCACGCACAGGCACGCAAACACACTCCACGCTCACACACTCAAGGCTTCGCTTTACTCACACTGCCTAGAGCACAGTTATGGAGGAGGACATCGAGGGAGTGGAAGTAATACCCACAATTCATCAGCCTGTGTGACACTTCACCCACTACAACTCAGCGTGAGCACGCAGACACTGACTCAGAGAAATAGAGAGAAGAGCTACTGGCAGCGAACGAGACAGAAGAGATGGAAAAGAAAAGCAGAGGACCAGTAGAGAATTCATCAGCAGAGAAGAAAAGAGGGGAATATAAATTGACAAGAGCATTTATTATGGACACAAATCATGTACAGTGCCACCAAACCTCAAAAAGAATGCTAATGTAATTGCACAACATTAGAAGTGCCCCATGCAGCAAAATATATGTTGTAAAATCACAGTTACTTTAAACAGTTACATATACTTTGTGAATTTAAACCAATATTTTTACATTTATATTACAAATATATTTACCTGCATGTTTGTGTGTTTTTGTTTCAGATTTTCAATGTACTTAGAACTTACCAAAAAATCATTTAAATACAATAATAAATGCAAATATTTATACATTTATATATATATATATATATATATATATATATACACATGGCCAAGAAAGATGTCAGAAAAATATAAAATTGTCTTTTTTATTTTCGATGACTAGATGTAACTGATTGCAGCAGTACTGTGGGGTCTGCAGTATGGTTTAAGATTACAGAAAGCATGTAGCTACATTGTTGACTGTGCTTTATGTAGCCCATGATGATAATATCTTTTTGGGGCGTGCCTTATTTTACGTGGCCTATAAAGACCGCCGTAGATGTGGTAGGAATGTGCGTCTCATCGTTACGGGTGACGTCATCTTTTTCCGGTGTGTCACGGGAGTGTTTGTTTGGTAAGGAGCTGCAGTCGCGGCTGTATTCTTGAACATTTTGAATTAAACTAGGTTTTACGTACTTATTTGGGCTCGCGTATTTTTCTAGTGTGGACTGAGGAAGTCTGCGGTGCAGTGCATGTGGTACCCGATTGCTTTTGCGTCCTGGAATTTGAATGTCCTGTGCCTTGCAAGCCATTTAAACCGGTAGGGGTTATTTATTAATTGCTGCATTAAGGGTCTGGATTGAGCATTTTAAATTTGTATCTATCTTTCTAGTTACAGACCGGGGGAGAAACATTGCAGTGGGTTTCTTGACGGAGCTTTTGTGGCTGTCCTCGCCTATGCCGACTGTTATACCACTGATTGTTGCTCAGTAGGGCCGCATACCGTCACGTTACGGACCCTCGTCTCACGCTGGACGTTTGTATCGGCTGTCTGGTGGTCGAGCGTGCTGCGGATCCGCTACGATGGCCTCCGTTGCTTTCGCTTAGGGGGATCAAGTGATCCAACCATCCAGCACTCATTATTTTGATCTGGTTCTTTTTTAGTGGTATAACGTTATATAA
The DNA here is from genome assembly GCA_036784905.1 of Acrossocheilus fasciatus. Taxonomy (NCBI): domain Eukaryota; kingdom Metazoa; phylum Chordata; class Actinopteri; order Cypriniformes; family Cyprinidae; genus Acrossocheilus; species Acrossocheilus fasciatus. Next base: position 6,144,930 of record CM071955.1, read on the forward strand.
TTTGAATTCTTTTGCTTATTGTGTTTTGTTTTGTTTATGAGTCTATTGCTTTACAAACTTAGTTTTTTTCGTAGATTTGTTTTTTTGAATTTATTATTTTTCTGTCAACCAAATTTCTGTGAATTGGTTGTTAACTGAATGGGTTTTTGTTTGTTTATATTTGTCTACTATTTTCTTGTATTCCCTGTTTCCAGTACTGATTGATTAGTGGATGGTGATCATATGTGTGTGTAATTGCTCTTAATGCATGGAGTACTCAGTTTTATAATGTGTGTGTGGGTGTGTATATTTGATTGGATGTTTAATGTATAATTCTGCTTCCTCTCCAGTGGTTGGGGTGATCAGGATTCGTGTCCGTGTGGACGAGTCTCTCCCTCTCGGTGGTGGTTTCTTCCGATTGCAGTGTTTCACCTTTTGTGGTCTGAAGTGTGAGTGCACGAGTGTTTGCTGTGTCATTTTCAGGGAATGAGCAAGTAGTCCCCAGCCCTGGAGTGGAGGTTGAAGTGTGTATGGGTGGTAATGTGTATTTGATTCATATATCTACATTTGCTAATGATGCCCAAATAAAAACTGTACTCTTGTATTCTATTTGCCTCTGGTCTTCTCTCAGCCGCAACCGAACCTGTGTGCTTTAAAGCTAATTTTATCAGGCGATTTCCCCGGTAAATTTGCCTCCGGGGTGGCGTAGTCGGGGGTCTTAGAGGGCTAGAGTTTGTCTGCCCTTCTGGGGGTGAGGTAACCCTCTCTCTTTGGGGTGTACTTTAAAATTTATGCCCTTTTGAAAAAAACGAACTCGCCGCTACATTTGGCGTAGTCGGCAGGGTGGGAGATTTGAGGCATTGAGTGTTTGTTTTCTTGGGTGTTTTTTTCTTTTTTCCAGATCATTGGTGACTGTTTGATTGGGCATTCCATTTGGGTGAGTGACATTTGTAGTACTTCATCATGGAGGATGAGTTGCGGGAAATGCGAGAGTTGGTGGCTCAGTTACGGGCGGATAATGAGAGGCTGCGTCAGGAGCAGGCACCGATTGATGTCCCTGACCCTGGCGCTGCCTCTACTAGTGCGGCGCGGCCGGCTACACCTCAGTTGGCTGATAGGCGTGGCAGCGCATCGGAGCGATTCGTGTTTGTCCCAAGAGAACGTCGTTGTCCGAGATTTAATGGTAGAACTGGTATTAGCATTGATGAGTGGGTCGAAGAGGCCCAAGCATGTATGCGCACTCGTAATATACCACTTGCCGAGCAGGCCTTCTTTCTATATGATAACTTGGAAGGGGAGGCCCGCGATGAGAGAAAATATCGTCCGAGCGTGGACAGGAGTAATCCAGATTTAATTATTTCTGCCCTTCGTGAAGTGTATGGGTGTGCAGACTCGTATGTGGCACTGCAGGAAGCTTTTTTTTCTCGAAGACAACAGGAGGGAGAAACATTGTTAGAGTTCTCCCTGGGCCTGATGAGTTTGTTAGACAAGGTGAAAAGTCAAGCGCCACATGCTATTCCAAATTCAGATATTGTGGTACGTGATCAGTTTGTTGAATATGTGTCGGATAGTGCGCTCCGTCGAGAACTAAAACAATTGATTCGACAGAAACCCACTGTAACGTTGTTGGATGTTCGGGGCGAGGCCATTCGCTGGGAGCGAGAGGGAATGCCGGGTGGTGCGAGGGGTAGGAGTCAATCGGTACCGTTGGTAAGTGGCATCCAATATGGGGTTCGGGGGGGGTCAGATTTGGATCGTGGGGTTCAGTTGAGTGAATTTATTGAATTGCGTGAGCTGCTACGTCAGCAACAATGTCAAATTGATCAGCTCACCCGGGCTGTGTCACGTAGTCAAAATGTGCACGATCACTCGCCTCGTTCAAATCCCATAATTTGTAGAAGGTGTCAACAACCCGGTCATATTGCTCGAAATTGTGAGGGTGGACGTCATCCCCCTCGGCCCCTGCTACAACCACTGGCTTCCGCTCCTGGTGAATTTAGGCCAGTGGCTGGGCCTCAACCGTCGGAAAACTAATTCCCACCGGGCTGCGGAGCCACAGTCCGGTAGGGAAAACGCATGGCTCGGGTGTCTTTAACGGTAATCAGTCTGTGTCCCGTTTGGTTTCCTCATGTCCACACTTGGTTGCTAATATTGGAGGGATTGCTGTGTCCTGTTTGGTTGACACTGGGTCCATGGTGTCAACCATTACCGAGAGCTGTTTTCGCCTCAGATTTGAATCATGGGGCCAAGATCGTTTGCGGTCGTGTCATTGGCTGCAGCTTCGAGCAGCTAACGGCCTGGAGATTCCGTATATTGGTTATATGGAGGTAGACGTTGAACTTTGCGGTAATCTTGTTCAGGATTGCGGTGTATTAGTAGTCCGGGATCCCCCTGGTGGCAGCTCTGAGATCCCGGGTGTTCTAGGGATGAATGTGCTCAGTCGCTGTTACCAGGAGCTTTTCGGACATTACGGGTCTATGCTATATACGTTACCTTCTGTAATGCAGGATTCTAAAATTATTCAAGCCTTCCAAGAATGCCAACGAGTTATTCGCACTACCGAGCATGGCGGCAACGTGAAAGTAAGAGGACGTAGTGCATGCCGTGTTTTAGCTGGCACTATTAAATTTGTTGCAGCTACGTGTTCTACCCAGTATATGAGCAGTACAGTGCTTTTTGAGCCTCCAGAGACAGGGTTGCCCGGGGGTTTATTAGCCTCACCTTCGTTGGTGCGAGTAGCTGGGGGTACCGTTTATGTGCCGGTAGTGAATGTTGGGACCATCGATGTAGTACTTTATCCTACTACTATAATAGGTACATTGCGGGAGGTGTATCTGGTGGACCTTCCTGACGGGTTGACTGAGGTTCCCACCATGAACTTTCAGGCCGTATCGGGCAGTGTTTCCGCCACAGCAATACCAGAACAGATTGAGTCAGTTGAGTTGGGGGCATTAACCATAGAGGAACGGGAGCAGGTTAGAGCCCTACTCTGGGAGTTTCAAGGCGTATTTTCCACTCATGAAGGAGATGTAGGCTGCACTAACCTTTTGTCGCATGAGATTCCCCTCAGCGATAGTACTCCGGTCCGACAGCGGTATAGGCGCATCCCACCATCAGAATATGAGCTGGTAAAGACTCACATCAGTCAGTTGCTCGATGCACAGATCATTCGAGAGAGCTGCAGCCCTTATGCCTCCCCGATAGTATTGGTTAAGAAAAAGGATGGTAGCCTTCGTATGTGTGTTGACTACCGCCAACTTAACTCCAAGACTCGCAAAGATGCTTTTCCGCTGCCTCGAATTGAGGAAACGCTGGATTCTTTAGTAGGTGCCCGCTGGTTTTCTACATTAGACCTGACCAGCGGGTACAATCAAGTTCCTGTTTCCGAGCATGATCGTCCCAAGACTGCCTTTTGTACGCCATTTGGGCTTTTTGAATGGAATCGTATGCCGTTTGGCCTGTGCAATGCGCCTAGTACGTTCCAGCGGTTGATGGAACGACTTTTTGGCGACCAAAGACACCAGTCTGTCTTGTTATACCTCGACGACATTATTGTATTCTCATCGTCCGTGCAGCAACATCTGCAGCGACTTAAGGTAGTGTTGGGTCGTTTGAAAACGGAGGGACTTAAGGTAAAACTGGAGAAATGTGCGTTCTTTCAAGAGGAGGTGAGTTATTTGGGGCATGTTATTTCCTCTCGTGGGGTGGCAACAGACCCGAAGAAGATCGAGGCTGTAGCACAGTGGCCTCGTCCCACGACCGTGTCAGAGCTGCGAACCTTTTTGGGTTTTGTCAGCTATTATAGACGCTTTGTGGAAGGGTTTGCCAAGTTGGCAGCCCCATTACATAAGGTAGTGGCTATGTTAACGGGTGGTAAGTCTAGCAAGCGGGGTCAGGAAATAACTGTGGTGTGGTCAGAGCAGTGCGAGGAAGCGTTTCAAGTTTTGAAACGGGTTCTCACCACAGCGCCAGTGTTGGCTTATGCGGATTTTACCCGGCCCTTTATCTTAGAGATCGATGCCAGTCACGGTGGACTGGGAGCGGTACTCTCACAGGAAATTGACGGTAAGATTAGGCCTGTTGCTTATGCGAGCAGAAGCCTCAGGCCGTCTGAGCGCAATACCGCTACATATAGTTCTATGCGGCTGGAGTTTTTGGCTCTTAAGTGGGCCATGGGCGAAAAATTCAGAGAGTACTTGCTTGGCCACAAGTGCCTGGTACGTACTGATAACAACCCGCTCAGTCACCTGGCGACAGCTAAGCTCGGGGCTACCGAGCAAAGGTGGGCCGCTGAGTTAGCAGCATTCGATTTTGAGATCCAGTATAGGTCAGGTAAGAACAATCAGAATGCTGACGCACTCTCCCGGCTGCATGCGGTAAGGCTTGAAGGAGAGGGTAACTACTCGTTGGGATCAGTGGTTCCAGAGTTGTTAAGACGAGTTTCAGTCTTGGACTCGGGGGTAGTCATAGCACAGAGGGCTATACAGGCGTGGCTTAGTCGTTCTATACCAGATCTCATTGCTTTGCAGGGGGCAGACCCGGTTGTAGGGGAAGTGAGAAAGTTCTGGCAGCAAGGGCAATGTCCAGAGCCCAGAGAGTGGCGTCAGTTACCTAAACCGGTGACGACGCTGCTTCGTCAATGGGACCGATTGATGGAGCAGGAGGGCCTACTGCATCGTAAGATATTCCGTCCTGATGGAGGAGAGGCAATCTTCCAGCTGGTGTTACCAGCGTCACTGCAATCGGAGGTGCTGACTCAGTTACATCAGTACCATGGTCACCAAGGGGCAGAGCGCACCCTCGAGCTGGTGCGACAGCGGTGCTATTGGCCCGGTATGTCGGCCGATGTAGTTCGTTGGGTGCGGGAGTGTGAGCGGTGCCAACTGGCCAAGGATGCAGCACCAATTGCACGAAGTTATATGGGACACCTGCTGGCTTCTCGGCCGAACGAGATCGTGGCTATTGATTTTACCCTCTTAGAGCCTTCTCGTTCGGGACAAGAGAATGTGATGGTGATGACGGACGTGTTCAGTAAGTTCACTGTAGCGGTGCCCACTAAAGACCAGCAGGCTGAGACTGTTGCCCGTGTTTTAGTGAATGAGTGGTTTTTCAGGTTTGGGGTCCCTGGCCGGATTCATTCCGACCAGGGCCGCAACTTCGAATCCCAGTTATTACAGCAGTTGTGTAGCCTCTACCAGGTGGGTAAGTCTCACAGCACCCCTTACCATCCAGCCGGTAACGGTCAATGTGAGAGGTTCAATCGAACCTTACACAACTTGCTGCGAACTTTGTCCCCTGAGAGAAAGAGGGATTGGGCATCCTGTTTATTGCAAGTTTTGTTTTGTTATAATACTACTCCGCATCAAGCTACGGGAGAGTCCCCATACTTTCTCATGTTTGGTCAGGAGCCCAGGTTGCCCATTGACTTTCTACTCGGTAGGGTACAAGAGCCCGTTGCAGGGCGAGTGCATCAGTGGATTGAGGAGCACCAGGCACGTTTAAGGGTTGCCTTTGAAGGTGCACGAGATAGGCTTCAGGTGGCTGCCAGACGACGCAAGGTCAAACATGATCAACGGGTTAAGGAACTGCCGCTGTATGAGGGTCAGTTGGTTTACCTGCGTGATCATGGTGTCCGGGGTCGTCATAAGATACAGGACCTGTGGAGTTCAACTGTATACCAGGTTGTTAAGGCCCCACCAGTTGGTGGGTCGGTGTATACCATAGCTCCAGAGCACGATCGGGAGAAGGTACGCCACGTCCACCGGTCCTCTTTGAAACCTAGAGCCCGGGTAGGGTTGGCACTCCAGCGTCCCGAGGTTCAGGACGAATCGCGAGTGAGGGTGACAATTGAGGAGGAGCCAATGGAAGGAGACTTGGTGTATGTGGTGCCAGACATTCCGACCATAGTCCAGGGGGATGCTTTGAGTGCTTCCCTTCCGGGGCCATTAGATGTTTCTGTTCCTAGAGTGGTGGAGCCAGTGGAGATCGAGGCAGGTGGTGGTATAGGTTCCTTGCCGGTATCAGAACCTACAGCACGAGGTCCGCTTAGCCAGCCTGAGGTAACTTTGCGTAGAACTGGACGAGTCGGGGCCGGATTTCACTCAAATGTGTATCATTTGCCGCGAGCAGTAGGAAGGGAGGCGGGACATAGTAGTCCTTGTGCGTCAGCATCCAACTCTATTAGTGTCCTATTTAGGCCTTGGTGTTAGATTTGTATTGGATGATAACCTTAGAAGTTTGGATTCTCGTCGGGACGACGATGATAAAAGGGGGGGTAGATTGTAGCCCATGATGATAATATCTTTTTGGGGCGTGCCTTATTTTACGTGGCCTATAAAGACCGCCGTAGATGTGGTAGGAATGTGCGTCTCATCGTTACGGGTGACGTCATCTTTTTCCGGTGTGTCACGGGAGTGTTTGTTTGGTAAGGAGCTGCAGTCGCGGCTGTATTCTTGAACATTTTGAATTAAACTAGGTTTTACGTACTTATTTGGGCTCGCGTATTTTTCTAGTGTGGACTGAGGAAGTCTGCGGTGCAGTGCATGTGGTACCCGATTGCTTTTGCGTCCTGGAATTTGAATGTCCTGTGCCTTGCAAGCCATTTAAACCGGTAGGGGTTATTTATTAATTGCTGCATTAAGGGTCTGGATTGAGCATTTTAAATTTGTATCTATCTTTCTAGTTACAGACCGGGGGAGAAACATTGCAGTGGGTTTCTTGACGGAGCTTTTGTGGCTGTCCTCGCCTATGCCGACTGTTATACCACTGATTGTTGCTCAGTAGGGCCGCATACCGTCACGTTACGGACCCTCGTCTCACGCTGGACGTTTGTATCGGCTGTCTGGTGGTCGAGCGTGCTGCGGATCCGCTACGATGGCCTCCGTTGCTTTCGCTTAGGGGGATCAAGTGATCCAACCATCCAGCAGTCATTATTTTGATCTGGTTCTTTTTTAGTGGTATAACGTTATATAATTTGAATTCTTTTGCTTATTGTGTTTTGTTTTGTTTATGAGTCTATTGCTTTACAAACTTAGTTTTTTTCGTAGATTTGTTTTTTTGAATTTATTATTTTTCTGTCAACCAAATTTCTGTGAATTGGTTGTTAACTGAATGGGTTTTTGTTTGTTTATATTTGTCTACTATTTTCTTGTATTCCCTGTTTCCAGTACTGATTGATTAGTGGATGGTGATCATATGTGTGTGTAATTGCTCTTAATGCATGGAGTACTCAGTTTTATAATGTGTGTGTGGGTGTGTATATTTGATTGGATGTTTAATGTATAATTCTGCTTCCTCTCCAGTGGTTGGGGTGATCAGGATTCGTGTCCGTGTGGACGAGTCTCTCCCTCTCGGTGGTGGTTTCTTCCGATTGCAGTGTTTCACCTTTTGTGGTCTGAAGTGTGAGTGCACGAGTGTTTGCTGTGTCATTTTCAGGGAATGAGCAAGTAGTCCCCAGCCCTGGAGTGGAGGTTGAAGTGTGTATGGGTGGTAATGTGTATTTGATTCATATATCTACATTTGCTAATGATGCCCAAATAAAAACTGTACTCTTGTATTCTATTTGCCTCTGGTCTTCTCTCAGCCGCAACCGAACCTGTGTGCTTTAAAGCTAATTTTATCAGGCGATTTCCCCGGTAAATTTGCCTCCGGGGTGGCGTAGTCGGGGGTCTTAGAGGGCTAGAGTTTGTCTGCCCTTCTGGGGGTGAGGTAACCCTCTCTCTTTGGGGTGTACTTTAAAATTTATGCCCTTTTGAAAAAAACGAACTCGCCGCTACATTTAGAATAATAGAGGAAGTCCCTTAAAATTAGTTTTAAGACACTTCATTTAGTCAGTGAGAGAACCTGAGCAAAGGTATAATGTGTTCTGTAGTTTTAACATGGATGGTGGTTGCAATTTTTGATAAGCCAACAAGTTATGTGGTCATGAAATACCTCAAGCCTGACCGAGGAACTGGGACTCATTTTCTTTAAGTTGTGAAGCATGAAACGACAGGATTGTAATGAGATAATGCAATGGTTTTTCTATATCCAGGGGGACCTGTGTGACCTTCAGGTGAGGTGAAGAGAGTTTAATCTGAGGAGGTTGTGACTAGGGGTGACATGGATTTTTGTCATTCAGGTCAAGATGTTTTGAGAAACAGACTGACATCACAGAGATCACAGAGAAAAAAAAAAACTGGATGATTTGAGCAGTGTTGCATGCTGTCCATGTATAAAAGAAAAATAAAGCCCTGCAGCTGTGAGAACTGAGTAATTTGGTGGAAATGAAGAATATTAAAGGGCCGAATACAGAGTCTTGTGGGACATCCTTGAAGAAAGAGTAATGCAATGTGATTAGTGGGTCATGCAGCGCAGTGTTGCCAAGTCTGCGGTTTTCCTGCAGAATTAGGCTACTTTTAAACTATTATGTGGCCTACTTTTTCTTCTCAAAGCTTGAGCATTTGACATTTGGCAATGGTGATGTTGGTTTTTCAGCTCAGCTTTTAATTGATGCCTTCTACTTTCATCATTTCTGAGACTGCTACCTTACTTAGCATGCCTACAAATGAAAGGAAATATGAAAATGCATAATCTAGGATCTTTTGTATTTGGGTTGGAAGTTTTATGTTTTGAGTTTTGGTTTTAGATTAGTTTTGATTTGATTTTAAGATCTTTGTCTTTGCCATTAGATTGGTGAGAGACATCAAGTGATGAGTCCAGGGCATTTCAGGCCTTTAATTTGAAAGGGTTGAAGAAGATTTGGAGGTTATTTCTGAAATGTAGAGGGCTCAAAAATGAAATTAACCCATTTGTGCCCAAATTTTTCTGAATGGTTTCATGCATATAGTCGTGTTAATAGTGTCCTATGTGAACATGTTCTGCATTTATTTTCCCCAGGTTTTTGTTTTTTTTCTTGAAAATCATATTTGAATGTGTGGCAACTATAGTTGCCGGTGGGCAAATATGTTGTAAGCACCCCTTCAATGTAAAATTTGAATAGGAGGAGAACATTTAGCATCTATCTCAAAATAATTGCTTTCAACAGATAAATCTTTATTCATGAATAAATTTCTTATGTATAAAATTCGAAGAACATTCGAATTCAAACCCCAAAAAACTTTCTCTAGTTCATTTTGGCCACAATTATTGGCACCCAATTATTGCAACGTCATTTTCCCGGGTGTGCTAAAAAATGTAAATATGAATGAGAATATACTTCAGAGATATTTTACTCATAAGAATTTCTAGGGGTGCCAATAATTGTGGCCAACATGGAGAAAAAAAAAAAAACATTTATTTCATCATGAGATTTTCTCCCAACTTTCAATTGTTTTACAGGTGCATCTCAATAAATTAGAATGTCGTGAAAAAGTTCATTTTTTCTTGTAAGTTATTTCAAAAACTTTCATATATTTTAGATTCATTGCATGTAAAGTAAAACATTTCAAAAGTTTTTTTTGTTTGTTTTAATTTTGATAATTAGAGCTTACAGCTCATGAAAGTCAAAAATCAGTATCTCAAAATATTAGAAAATTTACATTTGAGTTTCAATAAATGACCATCCCTACAGTATAAATTCCGGGTATCTTTTGTTCTTTGAAACCACAATAATGGGGAAGACTGCTGACTTGGCAATGATCCAGAAGACGAACATTGACGCCCTCCACAAAGGGGGTAAGTCACAGAGGGTCATTACTGAAAGGTGTGGCTGTTTACAGAGTGCTGTATCAAAGCATATTAAATGCAAAGTTGACTGGAAGGAAGAATTTGGGTAGGAAAAGGTGCACAAGCAACAGGGATGACTGCAAGCTTGAGAATACTGTCAAGCGAAGCTGATTCAAACACTTGTGAGAGCTTCACAAGGAGTGGACTGAAGCTGGAGTCAGTGCATCAAGAGTCACCACGCTCAGACGTCTTCAGGAAAAGAGCTACCAAGCCACTTATGAACCAGAGACAACGTCAGAAGCGTTTTACCTGGGCTGTGGAGAAAAAGAACTGGACTGTTGCTCAGTGCTCCAAAGTCCTCTTTTCAGATGAAAGTAAATTTTGCATTTCATTTGGAAATCAAGGTCCCAGAGTCTGGAGGAAGAGTGGAGAGGCACAGAATCCATGTTGCTTAAAGTCCAGTGTGAAGTTTCCACAGTCAGTGATGATTTGGGCTGCTATGTCATCTGCTGGTGTTGGTCCACTGTGTTTTCTGAAGTCCACAGTCAACGCAGCCATCTACCAGGAAATTTTACAGCACTTCATGCTTCCTTCTGCTGACAAGCTTTATGGAGATGCCTGTTTTAATTTTCCAGCAGGACTTGGCACCTGCTCACACTGCCAAAGGTACCAAAAGCTGGTTCAATGACCATGGTGTTACTGTGCTTGACTGGCCAGCAAACTCACCAGACCTGAACCCCATAGAGAATATATGGCGTATTGTCAAGAGGAAGATGAGAGACACCAGACCCAACAATGCAGATGACCTGAAGGCCACTGTTAAAGAAACCTGGGCTTCCAAACCACCTCAGCAGTGCCACAAACTCCATGCCACGCCGAATTGAGGGAGTAATTAAAGCAAAAAGAGCCCCTACCAAGTATTGAGTACATATACAGTAAATGAACATACTTTCCAGAAGGCCAACAATTCACTAAAAATGTTGTTTTTATTGGTCTTATGAAGTATTCTAATTTGTTGAGAGAGTGAATTGGTGGGTTTTTGTTAAATGTGAGCCAAAATCATCACAATTAAAAGAACCAAAGACTTAAACTACTTCAGTCTGTGTGCACTGAATTTATTTAATACACAAGTTTCACAATTTGAGTTGAATTACTGAAATAAATGAACTTTTCCAGGACATTCTAATTTATTGAGATGCACCTGTACTTCAATTGTTTTTTTGTGAATTTTTTGCATGAAAGATCAAAACGATAAAAAGTGCAGATTTATTTTCACAGCTGCCTTTACTCAAATTTACCAAGGGTGCCAATATTAGTTGAGGGCACTGTACACTTTCTGAAGAAAATCTTATTTTTTTCTGAAGAAAATGTGAGTGGTGCTTTCCGTGGGAAAACTCAGCAGAAGGCACTAATAGTAGTAACTCTAATCGTGTTAGCATCATGTTAACAACATGCTAACAACATGTTAATTGTGTTAGCATTATGCTAACAACATGTTAACACAAGTAAATGTTAAAACAAAATTAGCACGATTAGCATGTTGCTAGCATGATGTTAACATGTTTTAAACAAGCTGTTAATGTGATTAGCATGATGCTAGCAACATACTAACATGATTAACATATTAGCATTAAGTTAGCATGATTAGCATGTTGCTAGCATGATGCTAACAAGCTGTTTTTAACAAGAAGGTAACATAAGTAGCATGATGCTAGCAACTGTATACCCCCATTTCCCCATGATATATGTTATATGTACTTTCAAGTCATTTGCCCACCGGCAACTATAGTTGCCACTTGGACTTTTGACTAAGTATACAAAAAAACTATAGATCTCTTGTAAGATTTGTTTTGTTTGGGTGATTCTAGAGACCTTCATGATTATGTAGATGTATATATGTCAACAAAAAATACATATTAGTAACATGAAAATGACCTTTCTTTGTGAGGGTTTGCCTTTCCCATGCTTCCTGAAAATAGGAGTAGGAAGTTGACGGTCTCATGTGACAGGAAGAAAGTGAATACCTTTTTTTTCCCCTTGAAATCATTTATTTGGTTGTTAGCTTCCATGTTATTGAGACATCAAACATAGATAACATCTAGAAAAATACTACAAAAGGAAAATGACAACTATAAACTGCGGCAACTATAGTTGCCGGTGGGCTTAAATGTTAAGAAACAATGGTCTAAAATATAGATCTTAAAATGATGGGACAAAACCAGTGGTCTTCAACAGAAGGACAAGCACTTTTGCCCTTGTAGGATTAAGTGAAGTCCTCTAGAATATCACATTGTATGCCTCGTTTTTCCACATGACCCCTGTTCTGTTACGCTCTGTACAATAGGAGAAGCTTAACCAAACTGCTGTCAGGCTGGAATGTGTTTAATCTGAGAGTAATAACCCGCCGTGTGGATATTCATGTCTTCAATTCCGCTCTGTAATCTCACAAACTCGTGTACGCACATTACATAATCATGACCTTTGCTCTGTAAAAACATGACATCTGTCACTGGAACAGCAAACACATGTTGACAGCTCAAAATATACAGGGAGACACAATGCAGGAAGTATTTATTTTTAAATCAATAGCATCGACTTGTAGATTTGCATGGCTTGTACACCTCGACACATCATGTCGTAAATCACAATTACAGCTGAAATTGTCACCAAGATATGGGATCTCACTCTTTAATAATGCTTACAAGTGTCCTTAGGTGTACAGAAAGTTTGTGATGCAAAATTTTACAGGTGAAAAATATGTGTATATAGATATGAAACCAGAAAGTCCTGCATACACGCTTGTAAAAATTAATAAATAAATAAAATAAAACTATATATATATATATATATATATATATATATATGTATGTATGTATTATTAAAACTTTAATATATAGAAAAATGTTGTATATTACATTATTATCAATGTTTCAAGAGGCCTCTGAGAGTGGCTTGAATTTGTTCTAAAACTGGTCTTAAATTTAGAAAAACTCATGTGATGACTCAATTTCTGCATTGAAATATTTGCACACAGGTTTTATGCATGAATATGTTCGTGCTCACAGTTAGTGGATGAGACCCACTGTTTTTACGTCATCTCTTACAAACCCACCAGTTGGTCAGCTCAAACGCTAAAGCTTTAATCCGTGAGTGTCGGATATCAAGTGATACAAGTGATGAAAAGTGTTTGGCCAAGATGTGTGCAGCCTGAGGAAAATGAGTTTGCGCAGGGACAGAGTGTCTCATTACTTCTGCTTCAGTCATCTAACATGAGAGGCTGCATTGTGTAAGAAAATATGGTTCATTGCAGTCTTACATCAAGTCTTCTGACAGTCGAATCATACAGTAGAAGCCGCAGTATTCTCATTGTATTCACTTCCTTTCAAACTGAGTTCGAGCCCTTATAATTTCAGCTAACTCAACCAACATCATTCATACAGATTTAGTCCCACAAAAACTCGCTGAAGTGAAGAACATAATGTGTATTTTTATAGCTGTATTATGCGATAGCATCAGTGTGGTGATTGACAGGCAGGCTCACACTGACCACGGGCCAGTTAGTGTGTGTTTGAGCAGTAGCAGCAGTAACAGCTGTGTGGCAGTGACGGCCTATAAATATTTGAGAAGAGACTCGATCTCCCAGTGTAGCACTGGAGTACAGTAACCTCCCTAACTTTACACCCCCGTGCAGAGCCAGTGAAGGTGATATTGAAGTATAACTTCTCTCCTTGTCATGAAAGTTACACCTGAAAAGTGATGCTATTTTTCTTCCGTGTTCCCTTCCACAACAACTTGGACATGAAGCTCAAGGTCATCGAGTTTAGTTGCTTTGAGATGTTACCAGAAGGCCAAGGACTTTAATTGGCAACAATGGAAAAGTATGTTTTACCTACATTTACCTACATAAAAATGTACCTTGTACACTTACAATTCACCGCAGTTCCCAGCTGAAATTAACACTAGAGGCAGCAAAAGGCTAACTATTTTATTTCTATTCACACAAATGATGATTATAGGGGCAGATTATCAGTTAAAAAAGACATGGTTTCTTGCACGATATAGCTACTACATCCTGACCACAAAACGCTTTAAACACAGCGTATTATTTGTAAAGTAATACATTCTGATATTTGGATCGCATAAATAGCCCGGCTGTTCTTACATTGTAAACTTTCTCGGTATAGGCAAGGAGTCAAGGGTAAAAGAGCTCAGAAAGCTCGGGAATGTTAAGCAAGCATGTTTTTATCTCACGTAACAGACAGCGTAATAAAACGTTGCCAGATTCACGTCGGTCTGGACATTCACCTTACTGGACATTACCACAGTAATATCGTTTAGCAGAAATGTCACTACAGGCACGTATTTTCAATTAAACAGTCTGATGTTGTTTTTGTCAATGAAAAGATTTTTTTCGGATTAAACTGCTTGTCCCTTATGAAAATTAACCATTGTTTTACTACAAAAAAAAACAAAAAAAAACATGGTTACTATATAGTTCAAACATGGTAACTATAAATTGCTACACTAACCTTAGTTTAACCATGGTATTTGTAGTAAAACTATTGTTGTAGCCTACAAATGGTAATCATATTCCAAAAAACAAAACAAAACAAAAACATGGTTATTACACTTTTACTGCAGTAAAACCATGGTTATTTTTCCTTAGGGGTTTAATATTGGTGGAAAATTTCCAACAACCGTTTTTTCTTAATATTATAAAGAATTCTCAAATTATTGAGAGTTGCTTCAGCCATGTTTGCATCTCAGCTGAAATGTGACCCTGGTGTCAATTTTCTGAAACTGAGTTTTTTTGAAAGATGAATAAATAAGCTTTCCATTGATGCATGGTTTGTTAGGATAGGACAATATTTGGCTGAGATACAACTATTTGAAAATCTGGAATCTGAGGGTGCAAAAAAATAAAAATACTGAGAAAATCACCTTTAAAGTTGTCTAAATGAAGTTCTTAGCTATATGCATATTAATGATTAAAAATTTAGTTTTTATATATTTACGGTAGGAAAATCACTAAATATCTTCATGGAACATGATCTTTACTTAATGTCTTAATGATTTTTGGACATATAAGAAAAATGGATCATTTTGACCCATACAGTGTATTTTTGACTATTGCTAAAAATATACCCCAGCGACTTAAGACTGGTTTTGTGGTCCAGGGTGTGAGAAATGTGTGAGATCTTAATGTGTTAACCACTATATGCCACTTTATGGTTAATTAAAAAGAAAAGCAAGTATTTACTCTGGTCAAACAAAGCCATTTCTATTCATTTTGGCAATATTGCTCATTAAAGAACCATATGTGTGTCTAACAGTTTTGAAGTTAAACAGCTAACTCTAAATCCAGCATTAGTAAAAGCGATATGTTTACCCGTTTGTTCTTTGTGATGACTGCAGTTGTCAGTCCTGTCACATAAAAGCGTTCAGCAGTGCAGATGTTATCCTGGTGCTCCATAATGTTATTACGCACCTGGCTTTGTTATTCCAAATCATAGAGAGGGAACACACATGAACTTCTAAACAACGTCTCAGTACTTCACCACCAGAAAATGCTTTGAGATTTTATTTGAACATCAAATGTGTAGTTTGAAGTCTCTTCAAATGTGCTAAATTGCACATTCAGTGTTTTAATTGGGCTGCATCTGGAAAAACAAGTTCAATGTGCAATATTTTTGTAGTTTTTTTGTAGTCCTCCATTCCAGAAATAGTAAACCAAAATGAATATCATATCAACACATAAGCACATTAACTCAACAAAGCCTATAAAGTGTTTCACAAATGCCTGAAAACTATAGTAGTAAATTATAAGTGTCTATAATTTGCCATATACAAGTATCAATATTAGGTAGGTTTGGGTGAGGTTTATTATTATTATGTAAAGTTTATAAGTGCTTTATCATTTCAGTCTGGCTTTAACAGTTCTGTGTCACATTTCAGCTCAGTTTTGTGATCATGTCACAATATGATGCAGACTTCACAAAAAGAATGCTATTGCACCAGCTACTCTGGACTTCATGGCAAGTAAGCATTATGACTTACATGCAAAGAGAGTGTTCACATAGTCTTAAAGGCACAGCAGCGCTATATATATATATATATATATATATATATATATATATATATATATAAATAATAAAAATAAAAAATAATTACGAAATCTAATTCTAATGATCAGAGAGAGGGTAGAAAATGGTTATGGAAATTTATTTTGTTGCAAAAAAACTTACTATGTCTACAACTCACTTGACAATCATTGTAATTGCTCTTCAGGCAAAACAAAGAAGGTTTTATTATATAGCAATAATGCAATCCCTATAACTTTTAATTTGTAACCATAAAATGGATCATTCAGATGACAAGCGCACAATGCAACAGATGGCCTCTGAATGTTTGCTTTCAGCTTGAAGACATGCTGCGCTCAGTATTCACCTCGTTCCCAAAAGCAAACATTTACAAAATGATATGCCTGAGGTCTGGAGAGAGTGTGACTCATTAAAACAACATTGAGAGTCGAGGGCAAGACTTCTGAGGTAGGTTTTATGCCCATCTTGTTTTACACTTCGTCAATTATACAGTGCTTAGTGTCTAGACCTTGCTATTGCGTTACTCCATCAAGGACGACATGTGGCAGGAGGATGCGGCTTGGGTAAGAGCCTCACCTCAAATCTCATCAACAAACCACGTCAGTTAAGCCTTTACAGTTTAAACATCCCCTTGCTCTCTCTGCGATTCATCCTATTCATTTATTCAATGAGAATATGTTGATGGTGCATGTATGAATAATATGAATGAATGAATGAATGAATGAATGAAGCATTTATATAGCGCTTTATTGTGTATTGCTATACACCCAAAGCACTTTACAATCATATATGGGGGTCACTATAATAATAATAACAATAATAAAAACATTCTTATAATCTACTGCATGTATCTTTAAATTATTTACTTGAGTCAAATTGTACAATTGCAATTAGGTTTCCAAATTATTTCTTTCCAGATGATTAAAAAAAAAAAAGTCTTTTGCCAAATGATTGATCTTTCTATCCATTTGTCGTCCTTTATACAGTATCTGTCGGTCTATTTAGTGTTCAAGCATTCTATCCATTGTTATTGTAGAGTTCTGTCGCTCTAGCCTTGTCTATCAGTCTAACTTTGTATGTCTTTTTCATTTTATCTGTCCAATTAGCATTCTAGCGTTCTATTTTGCAGCATTCTATCTCTCTAGCATTTTATCTATCCATCTATTTGTTAAGCATGCTGTCTGTTTTGCAGAGTTGTATCTCTGTTGCACCCTATCTATACATCTATTTATTTAGCGTTCTATAGCATTCTATCTACCCGTAGATCTGTTTAGCGTTCTAGTGTTCTTTCTGTTTTGCAGCATTCTATATCTATAGCATTCTATCTATCAATCTTTCTATTTAGCATTCTAGCATTCTGTCTGTTTTGCAGTGTCCTTTGTCTCTAGCATTCTACACTCTAAAAATATTGGGTTAAAAATAGTGCTGTCAAACAATTAATCGCGATTAATTGCATCCAAAATAAAAGTTTTTGTTTACATAATATATATGTGTGTGTGCTGTGTATATTTATTATGTATATATAAATACAAACACGTGCATGTATATATGTAAGAAAAATATGTTATATTTATATATTAAATATATTTATATATAATATAAAAGATGAGAATATAAATATATAAATGTATATGCATGTAAATATTTCCAAAATATATGCTGTATGTGAGTGTATGTATATATACATAATAAGTATACACAGTACACACACATATATTATGTAAATGAAAACTTTTATTTTGGATGTGATTAATCGTTTGACAGCACTAGTTAAAAACAACCCAACTTGGGTAAATTTGGCAACCCAGGCGCAGGGTAAATATTGGACAGAACACCATTTTGACCCAGCTGGTTGGGTTAATGTTTTTACCCAACATGCTGGGTTGTTTTACTTAAGTTAACTATTGTTTAAAAATTATTATATCGCTGCCTTAAAATGGGCTGGAAATTAAAAAAAAAGAAAAAAAAGAAATCACACACATAATTACTAGATGCAACAGCAATAATCAAAAGATGAAAATTATTATTAAGCAAGAACACATGGACACAATACAAGACAAATTGAATTTATTTGGGTGAATACAGCATAGTTTACAATATTACATACATTTAAACTTGTTCAACAAGCATTTTAGAAATAAAAAAATGTAACATTTAAAAGTGTCATTTTAATTTAAGTGCATTGAACTGTTCCCTGTAATCACTTTATACCGGAATAGTGCTGAAAACTTCAGACTACAGCCTTGCGTTTCACTCGTAGCTGAAATATGCCATGACTGACTACAAAACCTGCCCATAAACAAATAGTACTGAGATTAGAGAGATTACCAACAAATTAAATTAAACTCAGTATTATAACAAATAATAATAATAATAATAATAATTACTTACATTTATATAGCGCTTTTCAAGGCACTCAAAGCGCTTTACATTGTGGGGGGGAGTCTCCTCATCCACCACCAGTGTGCAGCATCCACCAAATAATCTATCTATCTATCTATCTATCTATCTATCTATCTATCTATCTATCTATCTATCTATCTATCTATCTATCTATCTATCTATCTATCTATCTATCTATCTATCTATCTATCTATCTATCTATCTATCTATCTATCTATCTATCTATCTAATGAAGTTGCAGTTTATAGTGATTTCTGTAACATAAGCTGAACCGGTAATGGTAAAATCCCATCCACAGCATCCTGCAAGCCATCATATACCAGGCAGGCTCTTTTAAGTACATAATCTCCTGCTGATTCTTGTCTACACTCACTCCATATCTATTATCCGCAGCTGCCTATTTCTCTCTCTTTCCTCCTCTCTCACTACACATCACTACTGATTTCCTGCCTGCTTCTGATTGGTCTGCACAAGCAGGAGGAGATAAGGGCAGTCCCTAGTCAGCTGGAAGAGTATCCAAAGAGCGCGAGGGGAGAGAGTGATGCTGTCTCTTTAAGAGTATTTTTAGGCTGATAGTTGATGATGGTCAGTGGTGGGGAAAATCAGAGTTAGTGGCGGCAGTGCAGTGGCAGCCTGTGAACATGGATGACAAGGAGAGACGCTGATGTACTGTGGATTTAACAGCTTTTTAAAGGAATTCACACAGCCTAACGCCATTAAACACACTGGACTTGGGTTATTTGCATGCGTTCAACCTTAATTTGCTGGGGCTAAATTTAGGTAAGTGGTTGCAATCGTGTATTTTTTATTATTTTTTTTTAATAAACTGTACTTTATTTATTTATTTATTTTGCTAGAATGAGTATTTGGATAGGTTATTGGCTTCAAGATTTTATATTCAGTAATGTAACCATACACTGTCATACATGCAAGCTTTACATCACGCTTGGCTTGCAGATATGAAATGAATTTATGATGGAGGGATGGGGGGTGTTGACCAGTGTGAACTAGCTGTCAAGCTATTTTTTTCTGGCTGGACAACCCGGTCTATCTTTTTTCCTCTGCAGGGCAGATATTTAAATTTAATGAAACTGGCAAACAGTGTGTGATCAAGTTACAGTATTGATTACAGCCTGACCCTCTGCTGTACTCCACATGCAGAGAGGTTTGTGTGCATGTTTGCCTTTGTGTGTGTGTGTATAAGTAGATTACAACATCCAGTTAATAACATCAGCATGTGGCTTCAAATATACACTTATTATGTGAATGAATACTGCTGAGTCAAAGCAAGTATATTCAAGGCCTAGCGTGATGAGTGCACGTGTGAATGTGTATTTGTCAATGTCGCTTCTGTTTATCTGGGCTTGTCCATCTGTTCGTGTCCTCGTGTTTTGGTACGTGTGTATTTTTAGCAGTGTTTATGCATGAAAAGTTGAGACACTTAAAGAGACAGAAAAAGAGAAAGTTTGTTTCAGGACAAATGTCAAAAGGTTTAGGCATGCTTGATGGAATAACATGTCAGGGCCAGCGGAGCAGCAGAGCTTACCGAAAGTGAAGACATGCTCCTACATCCCCAGACATCACTCAAACACATGCACACACCCATAGACATGCAAACAAACAAACAGCTGATCTATACATAGGCCTGTGGCAAGCTACAGTAAACCAAAAAAATGACTAGAGCGGGGTTTTCAAACTTTCTATGGAAAGGACTTTCTAATGATCATCTAAAATATAAGAAAAATAGTATGTGTGATATTATAAAGACGCGTTTTAAATTAAATGACTGGCTTTTATGTTTTCGTTAAACTACAGATAGATAGATAGATTTTACTTATTTGCTTATACATATATGTATGTTTGTATATACTCCACCATTCAAAAGTTTGGATCAGTTATATTTTCTTTTCTTTTAAGACATTAACATTTTCTTTCAGAAATGGTGCATTACATTAATCAAAAGTGACAGTAAAGACATTCAGGATGTTATATGTAATTTTAGATTATTCTATTTAAAATAAATGCTGTTCTTTTAAAATTTCTATTCACCAAAGAATGCTAAAAAAAAATGTTTTCAACATTAATGAAAATAATACTTGAGGTGCAGCATATTAGAATGAATTTTAAAGGATCATGTGACATTGAACACTGGAGTAATGGCTGCTGAAAATTCAGCATTGCATCACAAAAAAATAGAAAACAGTTATTAAAAATGTTAATAATATTTCACAATTACTGTTTTTGCTGTATTTTTAAAATCAAATAAATGCAACTTTACTGAACATACAAGACTTTGAAAAACATTAAATAATCTCACCGACCCCAAACATTTGAAAAGTTAATATTATGAATATATAATATTATGAAGATGTATAGTTAATACTATGGTAATTTTGGAAGTTTCTTGGAGTTCAGTATAAATACAAGATATGAATATGGTCTTCATTCAGTGCCATTGTATTGCCATTATGTCTTTAGAGTTTCAGGTGAGAACTCAACTACACACACACACACACACACACACACACATATATATATATGTATATGTATATATATATATATATATATATATATATATATGTATATATATATATATACATATATGTATATATATATATATACATACATACATATATATATATACATATATATATATATATATACATATATATATATATATACATATACATATATATATATATATATATATATATATATATATATACATATACATATATATATATATATATATATATATATATACATATATATATATATATATATATGTATATATATATATATATATATATAAACAGCAAAGTTTGCGAGATCTCAATATAAACATGAATATTTCTCATTTAAATTCTTCTTTCCTTTACTCTTGATGTGTCAATCTGATTTGTGTGTATTTTTATTTCTCCCTGAGAAATATCTGAGACAAATTTGATTTTGCTTGAAACATAAATGAGAAATCCATTCAGCCTACTGAGCTTTTAAAGAGCAATATTTGTTCCTCTGGGTGAGAATGGTGCTGTAACCATGTCTAGAGAAATTCAAAATCCAATCTGGCCATGTCTACACACACACACACCCACCCGCACCCACCCACCCACACATACACAGACAAATGGTGGGAGAGGAAAAATGATTCCAGCTTCCTAGTGTTTACACTTCCCCACGCATGACGCAACACATAATCAGCAGCATACATGCGTACACGCGGCCCTCCCCCAACACATGACGCGCAAGCCGAGTGGGAGAGTGAAGCGTGGGGGATTGAAGCCATGCACGACTCACTCACGTCCTTACCATACACACGCTCACTCACAGGAGCAGGCTCTGGGGAAACGTGACTCTCTCTGGCTGTCTTGATCTGTGTGTTGTAATGGCAGAACTCTGTCTGTTCAGTGATGGAATAGAGATATGGAGAGATTTTCTTGTTTATGCTAACGCTACTGCATTAGAGCCAATTTTATTTGGCAACGCATATGTTTCCAGAAGAATTCTGGCTCTCACTACATACCTCATTCAAAGCAATTTTATAACATTTTCCAGCATGTTGGTAGAATTTATAAAAATACATTATTTCAACACAAACCACTAACCTTGTGCTAATGTAGCTATTCATATTGGATTAAAGAAAGAAAGAAAATGTATTCATCATTTACTCACCACTATATTGTTACAAAGATTTTTATTTCTTCAGTGGAATATCTATCTATCTATCTATCTATCTATCTATCTATCTATCTATCTATCTATCTATCTATCTATCTATCTATCTATCTATCTATCTATCATCTATCTATCTATCTATCTATCCATCTATCCATCTATCCATCTATCCATCTATCCATCTATCTATCTATCTATCTATCGTTCTATCTATCTATTGTTCTATCGTTCAATCGTTTGTTCTATCATTCTATTGTTTTAACTATCATTCTGTCCATCTAAGTGTATAATTTTGTCTTAAATCTGTCGTGTTGTCATATTTATGGTTCTATCTAGCTATTTATTGTTATATCTGTCATTCTATTGTTACATCTATCATTCTATTTGGTAATACTTTATTTTAAGGTGCCCTTGTTACGCGTTACGTGTACTTACTATTATAATAACAATAAATTATGCATAATTGCATGCAAGTAACCCTAAGACAAACCCTAATCCTAACCCTACCCATATAGAAAGTACATGTATAATAACTTATTAAATGTATACTTAATGTATAATTACACTGTAACAAGGACACCTTAGAATAAAGTGTAACCTTCTATTTTTGTCTATCATTCATCATTGTATCTTTCTGTCAGTCGTTCTATCTGTAATTCTATCTGTTTTGTCTGTCATTATATTGTTTTATTGTTCTATTTATTGTTTTATCATATTGTTCTACTGTTCTTGTTCTAGCCATCTGCTGTACCTTCATACTTCAAAAGCATTTGAAAAAGCCTTATTCAAAGTTAAAGTTCAAAAAGTTAAACAATTGCTTTTATATAATATGAAAACAAATTTTATTCTACTTCAATATTTACATTTGAATTGCAAATCTGCACCCTGATTTCTACTGCAATTCAAGTTCAAATCAAATTCATTAATTGGATCATAATTTAAAATGCATTCTCGGTTCAGTTCTGAACTTTTGTTTATGGGTGAATAAACCTTTAATTTTGTATCTTCAAACTTGGGCAAGCAGGTGAGATCCATTAATGGTATGGTTTCAAGACATGCTGACTTTGCTGGAAGAGACATTCTTCCCAATATCATCTGACTCTGCACATTACAGTGAGGTGATATATGATTATTCCATAAGCCATTGCTAGACTATAGCTCAGAATGATTGAGGGCTTCTTCTAAAGTGATGAGAATTAATTTGCATTGGAAGGAGTAAATGGCAGTTATGGTTTTGGACTTAATCCCCAGAGAGATGCTGAAGAGATGCAAGCTGTGGTGTAGCTTCTTGGCAGATTGTTTAGACTGCTCTTGTTCAGTGCATTGCAGGGTGACAGGCTTGGTCTACTGTCTTGAATCAAATGTTTATTGTAGAAAACTCACCTGGGCAGTTAGCCAGGCGCTCCTGATTTATGTGACCTCGATCCAACATGGTTTTCAGTCTGGCTTTTGAGTGAGCAATTGGGCTCCACTAGCAACAAGACATTTTAGAGAAAAGGGGAAAAATAGAGAGAGAATATGGAGTCAATAAAATCATTTGATTTGAACATGTACAATTTTGGCTCAGTCCAAAACCTGAATAAAAATAAAAGATGAGCACTTACTGTATAAGGAACGTCTGGCCCTTGACTGTATGGATGTGATAAGTGGCCACTCACGCCATGCAAACATTGAATTCAGTCAAAGCAGTAAACAGGACTTTTTCATTTTAATATATATTTTTTAAAAAGTCAGTGGCTATCATGGGAAAGAATCACTGTTCAGTAAAAAAGAAGTTAACACTTCATTCGATGTTTATGGTGCTTTGCTTCCTTTGTGGTTTGAACACTTTTTAGTTCAGAAATACTGTCGCAGATTGGTGATTCAATTCAGAACCATAACTATTTATTGCACTTGCTAACTATGCACAATTATAATGCAACCAGTTGTTTTTGAGGCAGTAGGAAAGAGGAGATCTTATATTGGCCAGTTATTGAAATATTTGAAGTCTGATGACTGTTGAGAGCTCCATTCTGGAAGAAGGATGGGGCAGCAAGACTCAGGTAATGGTGCTGGCATGGCGGCACTGATGGTCTTTTATGGATCGACCATTAGCAGTAGAGTGGAGCACATTAGATTTTCCCAAGACCATATCTGATCCTGCCAGGCAAAAAAAAAACTATAATGCAGACAGAGAAAAGCATGCTTCTCTCGCTCCTTGAAAATTGAATGATGTTGCATGTGAGTTAGTATGCACAGACAAATGACAAGCAGGAATAGAAGAAAAAGTAGAAGAGACAAGCGAGAGCATTAATTGTCATACCCCATCAATGTTTACTGTGAATTTGAAGGTGAACCGATTTAGGCCATTGCCACAGGCTCACTCTTTTATACTGACTACAGTTGACCTTCTAAATTAATAAACATAAACCAGATTGCATGGCATAGCAGCTTGCATCCAAGTGGACTCAGTTCTTAGAAGCTGCTATAATAATAATAATAATAATAATATTTTTTTATTTATGTTGTTGTTGCTGCTGTTTAACCTTCTGTTGTACAGTATTGCCTAAGGGTTGTATGTATGTATTTATGTATTTTCATTCAAGCTCAAAAGATGTAAATGAAATGGTTATTTTTTTTCTGGCACAAAAATTTACATATTTTTACATTTTACATATAGGTTACATATTTTGCTTTGTATAGTTTCCTTTAGAAAAGCATTTACCTAAAGTATCATTGAAATTCTTTAGTGATTACACTTTGACAATATTTGAAATCATATAAATTATTTATTTGTTATGAAGAATTGCTTGTTTATTGGTTAGAAGTATCAATGCGTGTTGACAGTGGGGTGGATAATATTGAAGTTATGTTTTTATTTAGATTTTTTGTTTGTTGTTTTATTCATTATTAAAGTATCCACCTTTTTCTTTATATGCTTTTACATTTAGATTAAAGTAAGATAAGAGGTTAACTAGGTGACAACAATATTAATAATAATTATTATAATAATATTTAAATACAGGCCTGTTTAATCATTTTATAAAAAACAGTATTGTGATAATACTAATAATATGGAGCTAATAATAATATATTTTGTTTATTTATTTATACTAATACACTGTCAACATTCTTATGTGCTTTAATAATAAAATGCTGATTATTTATTTTTTATTCTTTTGCCCAAACCATATCAAACCCCTAACAGATGCCCAAACAAACGGAAGCCGATTATTAGCGAACAGTTTGTCAAAGACGAATGATTATGTCGCTTTA
This sequence comes from Acrossocheilus fasciatus, assembly GCA_036784905.1. Classification (NCBI taxonomy): domain Eukaryota; kingdom Metazoa; phylum Chordata; class Actinopteri; order Cypriniformes; family Cyprinidae; genus Acrossocheilus; species Acrossocheilus fasciatus. Next base: position 6,169,988 of record CM071955.1, read on the forward strand.
AATTCAATTTTCGCGAGGTGATGTATGCTGATCACCTGTCATGTGCGGCGCATGCGCAGAGGGGGCGATTGTGAAAGCGGGTATGCCCTCAGATCCTCGTAACCTCCATCCTAGACGCCGAGCAGCCGATCACCAAACAGCACTAGAGAGACAGAAATGGGAGAAAAAATAGGGATGATCGCACGCTGTAAGGTAGGATGCTGTTTGTACCACTTCAGCTGGCCATTCTGATGAAAATAATCATGTTTTTCCATCTGATCACAGTGGTAGTTCTGAGGAAGGATGATTATGGTGTGTTGTAGTAGAGGAATACTTCTAGTCTGGAAATGCTTTCGGAAGGATGCGGTTTTAGTGATGAGGCTAGGAAATCCAAGGGCAAATGCATCATGATCTAGACAGTGACGGAACCTGCATTTCTCACCGTTTGCTCTTTTATTTTCCGTTTGAATGCATGTTTTGTGGCGAGATTAGTGTGATTACTGCAGATCGTGACTGTCTGAGATTGATCATCTACCATCTACAACCTCATATCAAATAACCAACCTATAATATTACAGTGTTTTTTGGTAAATTGGAGCAAAAACATATCTTGATTTTGTGTAACTAAAACTGCCAATCATGTAAATCACGAAACATTAGGTTTTCTTTAATATAAGGTTGTAAACCCATTTGTGTTTTACACATGCAGCGGAGGTTTTACAACCCGGATATGCCGACGGAGGATTTCTGTAGACGGGCTATAGATGTTGCTTTTGAAGGAGCAGAAGCAGAAAAAAAAAGAAAAAAGAAAACTTAATCTGTCAATATACGTTTGAAGGTTGTTGTAAGAGCACTGTGACAATTTAACGTTGATATCAGGTTAATGGTCGCCAATGTGGTTTTAATTTTGATGGCGCGCGGTACTGAAAAACATTTCTACATTTGCGAATAAATACACACAGAAAACCCACTGACCCTTTAAAGTTCCTCATCATAAATGTGTCCGCGTAGAGTTACTGCTGTGAATGGTATGGCGAGTTGTATTTCACGCTGAAATGCAGAGAGACGTGATGCATGAGCTGAGCGTAGAGAGCTGTCCAGGGTGCTGAAGGGAAACGTCCAAACGCTCAGTCAATTACAGGGAGAATGCAGTCATGATTTACACGAGATTTTAAGTGTTTCATCTCTGTTACATATTCATGCTGGATTTTTTTAAGTGTATTACACATGTTGATAAACAATATGGGTAGTAAAATTGTCTTTGCCAAACTGCCATTAGTTTTGTCACTGTAACAGCAGAATCTTAACTCACAATTTGGATTGTAGTTATCAAATACCATGGGCATGAACTTTTTTTTTTTTTAATCAATGTATTATTTTTATAGTATGGTCTATAACAGATATGTTGTCAATATATTATGCATTCCAGCACAATGTCATTCAGAACACCAGGTAACAGAAGATCATGCAAACCACATAATGAAAAGGTGCTGAGTTTAATAGTTTTAGATTAAGTAAAGGGGTAATGCATGATGATCAGGGCAGTAAGGGAGCCTCTATCCTGTACTGTTAGCTCATTTATTTACTATATGACTGGATGTTATGTGTCAGTGTGATTACTGCAGATCGTGACTGTGAGATTGATCATCTACCATCTACAACCCCTACATGTCAGTTAAATGTTTGTTTAAAATGTTTTGCTTATTTTATTAAATGAGGTTTTTACTTGCTGTGAAGAAGACGACTTGGCAAAACTATGCCTGAAAATAACAACACTTTCAGTCAAAATACTATTTTCATTTCACCCCATTTCGTCTTAGGCAGAATATTTAAATTGTAACATGGTATTAAATCCTTTTGATTATGGAGTCTGGAACTACTAATATTTTAATATTAATATGTATATGGTATCATTTGATGTTTGTTTTTTTTATCAACTTTTTATCGTACTGTATATCATTTGATGTTTAATGCATGCACATATTTATGCATGCAATAAAAACACAAGTGATGCATGAATTCTCTCTATTCATTGTCCATTTTCTATTTCCTAAGGGACACTGGAGGTAAATGTGAGGGATAACTGCAACTGGTGAGAGACTCCCTCCTCTGGGCTCCCCCCATCCCAGCCCTCTCCTACACCAGTCTCCAGAGCCCCATCCCCAACAGCCAACATGTTCTCCTCCAACTTTCTGAGTGGGGGGAATCCTCTAAGTGCAATGTCCTCTGCTGTAAACAAGTTCAGTCTTTTTGGGGATGAGGAGGAAAAGCAACAACAGCAGCCTCCAGGACCCTCAAAGCAGAAGGATCCTCAACAGCAGGGGAATGGCCAACCAGCCTCACAGGGGCCTCAGAGGCAAAGTGGACAGCAGACACAGGGTGTGGGAAGGAGAGGCCAAGGAGCTGGACAGGGTGGATCTCAACCACAAGGAGTTGGACGAGGAAGTCCTGTACAGCAAGGAGCTGGGAGAGGAGGTCCTCCACAACAGGGAGCAGGCAGGGGGGGATTGCAACAAGGAGCAGGTGGGGGTGGATCTCCTAAACAGGGTGTTGGGAAGGGTGGACCTCAACAACAAGGCCTGAGTGGACCTGGGTCTCATCCAGGAGGTGCAGTTGGCTCAAGGCCTCCTTCAGCAGAGCCTCAGGTAAAAGGTGGACCTGGAGCTGGGGTGAAATCCCTCTGTCCAGTCTGTAAAAATACAGAACTCAATCTTAAGTCCAAGGATTCGCCCAACCATAACACCTGCACACAGTGTAAATCAGTGGTCTGCAGCATGTGTGGGTTCAGTCCTCCAGATGCAACCGTGAGTGAAAATTCCTAACTCATTTAGTTTTATCTGTATTAGCATGATACATAAAGCAGTGGTATACAATATGCATGCCTCATTTTAAGTATTTTATTTTATTTTTTTTTATTAAAAAGGAAAAGAAACTAGATCTGTATCTATATGTGTTGCATAATAGACCTCTCTAGATTTACATGTCACTTTTCAAATGAATGTCCACCATTATGGGTTTCAATCCAGAGTCCACTGTCTCTGAAGCATGTTTTATTGGACTGTGATAGTTTTAATTCCTTGACAAATTTTTTTTAATGTCCCCCCCCCCCCCCCCAAAAACTCATATTTTTCACAATTATTTATCACCATTTACTAAAGAAGCAAATAGAGTTTTTCATTAATGCAACCATGAATGAGTAATCCCAATTCCTCAGAAGACATTTTTTTCACTGTATAAATTGTCTTTCTGTGCAGTACAATGTAAAACAACTGATTAATTTGAACTTTTTGTTAAGATGAAAACTAGCAATTGTTTAACGCATGTGTATCCTCCATGTATACAGGCTAAAGAGTGGCTTTGCCTGAATTGCCAGATGCAGAGAGCTCTAGGAGGGGCAGAGAACAGCGGACCTCCTACGCTAAAAGCCCAGCCACAGCCCAAGGAATCCGTACCATCACAGAACCCTGCAAAGAAAAACACTCCTCATAGTAAGCAGATGCCCCCATCTGCCAGCCAGCCAACCAAACCAACAGAGGGTCAGAAACCATCAAGCCAGTCCAGCACAAGTGCAGCTAATCCTTCGCAGCAAACGTCACAACAAAAACCACCTCCACAACAGACGACAAAAGGTGCTCCTTCTGCCAAAACTGAGACACCATCAAAGACTGAGCCCCCTAAAAAAGAAGAAGAATCCAGTTTCTTTGGTTTTGGTTTTGGGGGCGCTCGATCCCGCTCTCCTTCTCCACAGCCTGGTGCCTCTTCTGTTTCTGGAAAGGTTCTAGGCTTTGGTTCTTCGTTCCTTAGCTCAGCATCCAATTTGATTTCAGCTGTCCAGGATGAGCCTTTCACAACCCCACCAACCTCTCGAAAAGGTTCCACCATTTCCCAAACCTCTGCCAAGACTTCCACACCCCCTTCCTCAAGAAAAGGCTCAGAGGCCACTAAGGGCTCCATCAGTGTTCCTAAATCAGAGACACAGGAGGGAAAAATGCAACAGCAAAAAAGTAAACCCCAAGACACTCAAAAAACAACGACAACAAAGGAATCCTCATCTGCTCAGGCCACTAAATTAGATCAAAGCCCAAAACTTCCTCCCAAAGCCTGTCCACTCTGCAAGGCAAGCCTGAGAAGAGATCCTCCCAACTACAGTACCTGCACTGAATGCAAGGCCACCGTGTGTAATCAGTGCGGATTTAATCCTGTGCCTCATCAAACAGAGGTAAGAAACAGATGAATGCATTTTCTTGCAGTAGGTTCACATTATGGTTTGTGCAATGAACTGTGGGCAGAAAATGTCAAGAGCAATTTCAGAGAACATGTTCTCAGTGATTCTGTTGTGAAAGATGGATGTATTTTCTTGTGTCTTTGGTTTGTGTGGAGGCAGCCTTGTGGAAGGCAGACTGAAAATGGCTGTGAAGGAGACAAAATGTGCCTTGATTCTCAATTACCTCGGACTACTCCCTGCCTAAACTTACAAAAATAAAGTGCTTGACTCTCAAGGCAAAAAAGAAAACATCAATGTGCAGTTTCACACTGTTTCTTTCTTTTTTAGTTATGCATTAGAGCAATTCACAGATCCATTAGGGCTTCGGGTGATAAATAGATGTTATGAATGAATAGACATTCTGTGCTTAGTGACTTGTGTTATGAAGTTTAATTATCTATCTGGGTCAAACATTGCAGTTAGTGGCTTGTCTTTTTTTCTGCCAGCGTTCCATGCATTGTGTTGCCTTTAGTCACTTTCCAGACCCAGCAAAGCCATCAAGATAGTCTTGGGGAGGAAGGTTCATTCATGACAATCTTGTGGGGTTTATTGTTGTATGTTTTCATCCAAGGGGATTTATGATGTTCCTTTCACAACTGAAGTTGTTAGATCTACTATTTCATTCCATTTTGTTTGTCATTATTTTCAGGCATTCATGTCTTTTAATTTGAAGTCCTAAGGAATTCATGTCTTTTATTTTGAAGACTTCTTACCGCTGTTGCTGGTTTCCCTTTTATCACCTAATTTTGTTTGTAAGCTGTGTTGCAAAGTCTGTGGTTTTCCTGCGGAATTGGGCTACTTTAACACTGTTGCCGCAGGTTGAAACGACCCCACTAATGTGATATTTAGCCCCTGGAATGCGAATTTAACTGAGGATCCCCGCCGAAAAACGTGTATTTTACCCCCCGGAATGCAATTTTTAACCGGGAACCCCCCTCGAAACGCGATTGGGCTAGTTTTGAGTAGCAATTGGGCAGGTCTTGTTGCGGAAATCTGGCAACCCTGTTTGTAAATTAGTTTTAGACGGTCATTTTTTTAATTTTCTTTCACTGTGTGTCATTATGACTTGTCAAGTTTTTTTTTAAATACCCCACATAAAACTATGCACTAACAGATATATCACTGAAATAGATGTACTGAAAAAATACAATGTTTCACTTTTTTCCGCTTATTTGTTTTACGTTTTATTTTTTGTAAAACCAATAAAAAAAACTAGAAAACACTCTCTTTATTTAGTATAATATGCTACAATGCCATTACAAATTTAGCCATTATGTCTTTTGAGGGCAATGTTTTGGAGGGAGACTTAGTGTGGCTGAAGTCAGCAAAACATTTGAAATCACTTTCATCATGTTTAATATTACATTTAGTAAGTTACTTTCTCGTAGTGCTGGGATCAATATTTTTCTTGAGGCCATAAACATAGACTTTTTACAAATATCATACATTTAAAATTCTAGCATTAATGATGTTTGTGTTTGCAATTATAGATTTTCCAAAACACAGACTAACTTTTGTATCTTGGCAATCAGGTTTTATATTTAGGGACCGGTATAGTCAAGTAAAGGCAAGCAATGTGTCATGTGCTTAGTCTTAGCAGTGAAGCTGCTGTAATAATGTATGTCCCCCAGAGAGCCCTTACCACCTCTATTGTCATCATCTGGAAGTCCTGAGTATACCAGTCTTGGCCCCCAAATGGCCATTTCATCTTTTAAGATGTGTTGAGCACAAAAGACACTTGACTCTGTAATTAACCGTTCAGAGTTTATGTGTAGCCTGGCAAGGTGACTCCAAGGCTATTGGGTCACATGGGCCGGCTGTGTGACGAAAACTCGGCAGACAGAGGATCAGTGGGTAGTCTTCGGAGATAACATCTAAGACTTTTCCAAGAGAGTTCAAAAGCACAGAGATGAGGTGTAGATTACAGTGGCATCTGCTACTCGGTTGTGCTCAGTGTCAAGTGCTCAGTGTTGTTGAAATGAGATAATAGTGAAAAAATATGTCTCCGATATGAAGGTCACCTTCATTCATGGCCACATCTGTGTGGTTAGTGTTTAATCATGAAATATTCAAACCTGGGAATTGCCTTAAGTCTAGAGAATTAGCAAATGCAACACATCTGTGTATATTTTTATCCCATGCTAAAATTATCTAAATGATTTAGTCTGTTTCCTTAGGCCTAAAAAAGAGTGCTGCTGGCTTTCTCCAGAGATTAAATTTGGGCTTCAGGATGAGCCGTGTGCTTGAGAATTGTGCAGGCAGCACACATATAAATAAAACTTTGAGATACAGAGGGGATTTAATTTAACCCTCAGAGATCCATTGTAGCAAAATAGCAAAGAGTGAACAAAAGATGTTTAAAACAGTTAATCCATATTTAACACCAGCTCAAACTCTGAAATGTATCTTAAAAAAATGTTTTCCCCCAGCATGCCAAAGTAACACACTGCCTACTAACAATGTAAGCTGTTTTTGATCAAAGTTTTGAAGCAGTCTTTTTGTAATACGTCAGTTGTGATTTTTGTTTTATTTATCTATTTTTTCTATTTTATTTTTTACAGTACGTGTGTATATGTAAGCTTATGTAAATAAGACAATGTTTCTGAATGTTGGACAAATACTACAGTTAGCCTTGGTAATCTACATGTTATGGTTGTGTTGTTGTTTGTGTTGTTGTTTGTAACACAAAAGATCCCATTGACCCACTGATAAATATTTCAAATGATTTTCTGTGTAGCCGAATGGGACTTTATGGGTCATCAGAGGACTGCTCTAATATGAAAATCAGAGTTTCAGCCTTCTAGGTTACTAGAAAGTCAGAGAGACTGCACTGTCGGCCTCTAAAACTTGCATTTTCAGGATAATAAATCATTTAAGAGTGTCTTAGGGCTGGTGTGAGATGAACATACTGAGGTTTCATACTTCTAGCTTGGAAAGTGATTATAAAAGTAGTCATGTAGGCCTCTGGCTGAATATGCATTTTCAGTATACTTTACAGTTGTCTGTGATGTGTAGGAGTATTACAGGGTCATGAAACTCTATAGTTGAGCGTTCTATAGTTGTAAGGGCTGCTCTGACATGAACATATTCAAATTTCAGCTTGCTGGGAAGGATTCTCAAGAAAGCATTTGCAACATTTTTCTAAAAGTAAATATATACAAAATATATATATAAATTCACGTTTTTTTTGTTTTTTTTAAGTGTGTTTTAAATATTGGAATATTTATATTTATAATAAATATACACTTTCAGAGTACAGAACAATTTTCTACTGTTTTTATTGGAATCAGTCACACACACACACAAACACACACACACACGCAATATTTAAAATAATATAAAATAACAAAATATATTTTTTTTTATAATTTGTTATTCATGTTGTAAAATTAATGTGGAGAAATAACTCATTATTTTTTGTAATGTTTTTGCAGGCAAAAGAGTGGCTTTGCTTAAACTGCCAGACACAGAGAGCACTGAAAGGAATAGAGCATCCGGGACAACCCACCATAAAGTCCCAAACACAGCCCAGCAAATCTCAAAAGATGGAATCTACACATGGTCCTTTAGAGAAACAGCCCACGGCTCAGCCAACAAAGACTAGTCCTGCCAACCAACCTGCTTCTCAAAAAACGGAAATGCATCAACAACAGATTAGTGCAGCAGGAGCAAAGCAAGCTCCCTCTCCTAAGCCTTTACAGCAACCGACAGCAAAAAATGCCCCTTCTCCTTCTGTGTCTAAAGCAGCACCGCAGGCTGAAACTGAGCAAGAACAGTCAGGATTTTTGGGCTTTTCGGGCTTCGGTGGAGCCCGGTCACGATCGCCATCCCCTCAGCCTGCTGTTTCGGCCATGTCTGGTAAGGTCCTAGGATTTGGGTCGTCCTTCCTGAGCTCAGCATCTAATCTCATTTCATCAGCGGTTCAAGATGAAACTTCTACGATACCACAAAACAACCCTCAAGCACCTTCAGTCTCTCAGACTTCCCTCAAGACTTCTACTCCACCGACGTCTCGCAAAGGGTCCGCATCATCGCAAGGGGCTGCATTATCAGCGTCTACAGGAAAGGCTAATCAAACAGATGGTCAGAAAGAAGAGAAAAATACAGAGCTAACTTTTGACCAAAAGAACAAAGCACCAATATATCAAACTAAAAAAGCCGAACCGTCTTCACAGATGCCAAAAGCAGACAAAGGCCCTCAAACCTTGCCCAAATCCTGCCCACTCTGTAAGGTAGAAATCAAAAAGGACCTGGCCAACTACAACACTTGTACTGAGTGCAAAAACACTGTGTGCAATCTCTGTGGATTCAACCCAACACCGCATAAAACAGAGGTACTGTTATATTGACTTTTAATACTTTTTACAAGTTTTGAATGATATATGTGAACATGTGTTAACCACTTTGTCTTACTTTTCAGTTGAAAGAATGGCTTTGTCTGAACTGTCAGACTCAAAGAGCTCTAAGAGGAATGGAGCCACCAGGACCTCCAAAGCTGGAGACCGCAACGCAGCCCAACAAAATCCATACCACACAACCAATGGCTTCGCCCTCAATTCAAAAGAAAGGTGTTTCTGAATTAGGCAAGAAAATTGTCCCTCCTCAGAAAATACAAGAACAACAATCCAAGGCTCCAAATGGTACTCTGCCCATCCAAAAAGCCCAGCAGCAAGAAAATGAAGCCAAATCTGAAGTTCCTGCCAAGACAGCCAAGGAAGAAACTGGATTTTTGGGTTTTAGTGGTGCTAGGTCAAGGTCTCCATCTCCTCAGCCTGCTATGTCTGCTGTATCTGGGAAGGTTCTTGGCTTTGGTTCCTCCTTTCTCAGCTCAGCATCTAATTTAATATCCTCAGCTGTGCAAGATGAGACATCAACAACACCACCAACCTCCCGCAAAGCTTCCACAGTTTCCCAGAGCTCAACACCACCCACGTCTCGGAAGAGCTCTGCTGTTCCACAGACCACAAACACAGGGGATACTAAACAACCTACTGCACAAAAACAAGAAAAAAAGATTTCTGAGTCACCTCAGCTGTCCAGTAAATCTTCTGTGAAAGCAAAAACAGACCAAACATTGTCTGCAAAAATTGACAAAACTCCCCCGCCTCTTTCCAAAATCTGTCCGCTTTGCAAGGCAGATATTACCAGTGATCCTCCTAATTTTAGCACCTGCACTGATTGCAAAAACATTGTGTGTAACCGTTGTGGATTTAACCCCATACCTCATCAAAAAGAGGTAAGAGAAAGAGTTTATTTTACTCTACTGATCATAATTGATTTATCGAAGGACAATAATGTTGATTTGTGGTTGTGATTTTGGTCATGCAGGTGAAGGAATGGCTTTGTTTGAATTGCCAGATAAAGAGAGCACCTGAACCTTCAAGTCTAAATCCCCAGCTACAGACTAATGCTGGCTCACAACAAGACAAAACAGCTCCACATCAGCCTCCTCCAGGAGCCAGTAGAACTGAGGACCAGTCAAAAACAGCACTTGGAAAAGCCACTACTATGTCTACAGTACAAAATCTCCCAAAGGAAAAACCTACACAGAAAGAAACTATAAAACCTCAACAGCCAAAAGATAGTAGTGCCCCAGCCAAATCCAAAACCACAACACAATCAGATTCCTCCAAAGAAGAGACAGGTTTCTTTGGCTTTGGTTTTGGTGGTGCTCGATCTCGATCACCTTCTCCTCAACCTGTTGTCTCGGAGAAGGTTCTAGGGTTTGGTTCCTCGTTCCTTAGTTCAGCATCTAATCTCATATCTTCAGTAGTTCAAGATGAGTCCTCCACAACACCGCCACCACCTCGTAAAGGTTCAACAGTTTCCCAGATCTCGGTGAAGTCTACAACGCCGCCCACCTCTCGTAAGGGTTCATCGGTTTCACAGACATCTCTCAAAACCACATCTGCTGTAGTAGCAGCAGCTACATCCCGCAAGGGATCTACAGCATCCCAAGACTCAACAAAAATGCAGGCTGTGGAAAATAAGCCTCTTTCTCAAAAGCAGTTGGCAGAGAAGATGTCCATGCAATCTCAACATTTCAAAACACCATCTACACCTCCATCAAAGCCTCAAACAGCTGATATGTCCTCTCAGTCTCTGCCTAAAGAATGCCCACTTTGCAAAGTAGAGCTCAAGAGAGATCCTCCTAACTTCAACACCTGCACTGAATGCAAGAGCATTGTATGTAACCTCTGTGGGTTTAATCCCATGCCTCATCAAACCGAGGTAAGATAATTCAGTATTTGGAAAATGAGCTGTGGCCTCTACAGCAGGGCTCTTCAACTTAGCTCCTGGAGGGCCGGTGTCCTGCAGAGTTTAGTTCCAACCCTAATTAAACACACCTGATCAAGCTAATAAAAGTATTCAGGACTATTTAAAAAATGATGAACAGGCATATTGGATAAGGGTTGGAAGTAAACTGTGCAGATCACTGGCCCTCCAGGACCGGAGTTGACTAGCCCTGCTCTACAGTATTTTCCTTTAATATAAAATACGTTTGACTGTATTATAATTCCACAGCTATTGCTGTGGAAGTTTTTGTATGATCAAACCTGCATAAATAATTTTATTTCAACCCAGAGTTTAAGAGTTTTGTGTAAACCATTTTGTCTGAGGTTTCTCAAACTCTCTTTTTTTTGGCAGGCAAAGGAGTGGCTTTGCTTAACCTGTCAGGTGCAGCGAGCATCAACGCCTTCCCATGCAGAGCCTCAAGATCAAGCTATGAAAGTAGCCCCAGTGCCAAAGAAGAAGGAGCAAGATGTTCCAGAATCCGCACAGAAGAAACAAAATGTGGAAGAAGCCACCAGAACTGGTCAGAAAACAGCTGTAGTAGGGGGAAAGGAGCCCACTGATGTGACACCACAAGAGCTCAGTCAACCGAAGATATCTCAGCAGGTGAAATCAGACAAACCTCATCAAGAGGAGTCTGGATTTTTTGGTTTTGGCTTCGGTGGGGCTCGATCCAGGTCTCCTTCACCTCAGCCTGCTGTTTCTGCTGTGTCTGGGAAAGTTTTAGGCTTTGGTTCCTCCTTCCTCAGCACAGCATCTAATCTGATATCATCAGCTGTTCAGGATGAACCTTCCACAACACCGCCAACCTCCCGCAAAGGTTCGTCAGTTTCAGAAACAACACCTCCTCCTGGCTCCCGTAAAGGCTCTACAGCATCTCAGTCATTGTTCAACAACAACACAATGTCTCCTAGCTCACGAAAAGGTTCCGAAACCATGCAAGGTTCCCAGAAAGCTCAACCTAGTAAAGATACTAAACAATCAACTGGACAGAAACAAGAGGAGAAGACACCATCACTTCAACAGACTAAGGAGCCATCAAATATAGTAAAAGAGGACAAATCAGAGACACCTATTTCCAAGCCTCTTCCCAAGGTCTGCCCACTTTGCAAGGTGGAGCTCAAGAAAGATCAATACAACAGCTGCACTGAATGCAAAAATATCGTATGTAACTTGTGTGGGTTCAACCCTATGCCCCATGAAAATGAGGTAAGAAAATATCTCTGTTGTGTTGAACAGTTTGTTTTTGGAATTTTGTTTTGTTAAAGTCAGCATGAATGCAAATTGCAAACCACTTTAAGTTACACATTATTTCAGTAGTCCACTTTAGACAATTAGCTGTAAGTAACTTTCCAACTACATGTCAACTAACTCTCATTAATTTGCAACTACATGTCGACTAACTCATTAGAGGATCAGTAGATTGTTAGGTTAGGGTTAGTGAAATGAGCTGATGTGTACTTGTGTCCGTTGGGTGTTTGGTGATCATCAAAATACAGTGTTAGCAGATACAGCAGGCAGTCTACTAATACTCTAATAACTGGTAGTTGACGTAGTTGCAATGTTACTTATAGTCAGTAGAATGTCTAAACTGGAATATCAAAATAAATATTTATACATATTAACAAATTGTAACATTTCTGAGTAAAACGTCTATCAAACATGAAGAAAAAAAAAACAAAACAAAAACAAAGAGGGACACCGTCGGTTATTGATTGGATTGGATTATGAAAAGTAAGCATTGCATACCAGAATGAAGGCAGATCTTAAATGCTGTGTGGTCTTGCATATGCCTGCACAGAGAAGAGAGCATGTCAAAAGAAGAACAGATTAAGACAGTCTGATTTAAAGATTGTAAATTCAAAGAAAAAAAATGCATGAATGAACTGTTTACAATAAGACCAGTGAGTTGCATTAAGAGAATAAATAGTGTCAATTTTGAGCTCATGCTGACTTTAATGCTGAGTTTAATGGAAAACTATCATGATGCAATTTGAGAACCAACGGTTTCATGTTGACAGGAGAGCTTACAATGTTCATCTCTTTTTTAATCTAATTGATTTGATCTGGCTTGGAACATTGCAAGTTAATATGCAGTGTGGTTAATCCACTTAAGTCTGGGATGCGGTATAATGTAAATTTGAGTAACAAAATGATTAATTCCATATACTTTACAAAACCACAGGTGAAGTGGCTTTGTTTGGCATGTCAGATGAAGAAAGCACCAGAACCTCATCCTGCGCAGCTTCAGTCGCATGCTAAGGAAGTTAAAATGGATACTCCCACTCCAGATGCTTCACAGAAGAAGCCACATCTTCCAGTGGATGCAGTTCAAAAGGATAAGAAACCAGAAGTGGCAGGGAAACAAGACAACAAGCAAACATTATCAGAAACTGAACAACCCACCCAAAGAGAAATGAAACAACATCATATTGCAGAAGTTCCAAAGTCAGAATCTCAAAAAACTGATCCACAACCAGACAAACCTAGTTTCTTTGGCTTTGGTTTTGGAGGAGCTAGATCTCGATCACCTTCTCCTCAGCCTGCTGTATCTGCTGTCTCAGAGAAGGTTCTAGGATTTGGTTCTTCATTCTTAAGCTCAGCATCTAATTTAATCTCAACGGCTGTTCAAGATGAGTCCTCTACAACACCGTCTAGTTCTCGCAAGGCTTCAACAACTTCTCAAATGTCTGATAAGACACCACCAACCTCTCGCAAAGGTTCTGCAGTTTCACAAATCTCCAGTAAAGTTAATACCACTCCACCTTCCTCTCGTAAGGGTTCTACAGTTTCACAGATGTCTCTTAAAACAACTCATCCAACCTCACAGAAGGAGTCTGAAGCTGCAATAAACTCTAAAAGCATTGAAAATACAGATGGGGGAAAAACTAAACTTGCAGAAAAAGGAGAAGAAACCACTAAAGGAGCTACCCCACAGCAGCAAGAACATGGAAAGTCCCAAGATGGACATGTCCCTGTCTCCTCTGAAATCCCTGAAGAGTCTAGAGGTAGATCTCCATCTCCTTTACTTCCACCTGCAGCATCTGCTGTCTCTGGGAAGGTTTTGGGATTTGGTTCCTCCCTCTTTAGCTCAGCAAGTAATCTGATCTCATCAGCTCTAGATGAGCCTTCTACAACACCACCCACTTCTCGCAAAGGATCCACATCTTCCCAACTATCTGCTAAGACTACAACCCCACCCTCTTCTCGTAAAGGCTCATCAGTTTCCCAGACTTCAGATAAGATTACCACTCCACCTTCCTCACAAAAGGGTTCTGGAGTTTCTCAGACATCTCTCAAGACCAGCACACCTCCTGCTTCCTCAAAAGGATCTGATGTCTCTCCTAAAATGCTTCCTTCAGATGACAAAAAAGTACATCCTGAAAATATACAAGAACAGATAAAAAAAGATGATAAGAAATCCATGGTCAGTCAGGCACAGCCAACAATTGTATCAGTTACAAAAGATAGAGATCTACCAGAAACAACAAGGACAGAGCCCACTAAATCATTTCCCAAAGCCTGCCCTCTCTGTAAAGTCGATTTGCAGAAGGGGCCTCCCAATTACAATACCTGTACTGAGTGCAAAAACACTGTGTGTAATCTATGTGGCTTTAACCCCATGCCCCATGAGACAGAGGTAAGCAGCCTTTTTACCTTGAACATAAAACACTTTATACTCATTATTGTAATTATCATTTAATTAGTACTGTGGTAGTATCTGGGTATATGACATTATGGGCACCAACATTTATGACTTTAGACTTTTTAAGCATGAAAAATGCATTAAAATTATATTACAAAATAATTTAATATTTCAAATATTTTTCTTGTAGTACTCTGTGTGCTCAGTTTTAAACTGATTATTGGAATGCCGTTTCAGAAAAAGGAGTGGCTATGTCTGAACTGCCAGATGCAAAGAGCTCAAGCTGAGACTGACAAAGTACCTCCACTAAAGAAAGCAACACCAACTCCTGTTCCTCCCCAGAAGAAGCCACTTGATTCCACAGATGCTACTGAAAAAGAAAAGACGGCACTATCTGCAGGTGCAACACCAGGGTCTAGGAAGACTAGTGCAATTCCACCAACACAGAAGACACCCCAGCAGCAGGACATCAAAAATCCAGTACAGCCAACACAGAAGGATGATACTGTTTCCACAAAATCTACTGCCTCACCAAAGGCTGCAGTCACAAAAGAAGAGAGTGGCTTGTTTGATTTTGGACGCTCTAGATCACCTTCTCCCCAACCTGCTGCTTCCAGCGTTTCTGGGAAGGTATTTGGATTTGGTTCTTCCCTGTTGAGTTCGGCTTCTAATCTTATCTCCACCGCTGTACAAGATGAATCCTCCACCACACTCCTTGCAACTCAGCAGCAGGTTTCATCGGCTTCACATACTCCTGTGACGACTACATTAACACCAGCTACTTCTCAGAAGGGATCAGTAGATATGTCACCAAAACAGGGAGCTAAATCTGTTGAAAATCAGCAGAAAGACAAGAAACCTGAAGAGAAAATGACAGAAGTTCAGGGTAAAGCTGTAAAAGAGGGTGACCACACGTCAGAGCCTCCAAAGGCTTGCCCACTTTGTAAGGCAGAAATAATTAGGAATCCACCAAATTATAGCACCTGTACTACTTGCAAGAGCACTGTGTGTAATCTCTGTGGATTCAACCCAATACCACATCAAACTGAGGTGAGAAAATAATTATATATACAGATTTTTTTCTCAGTCACAATTATCGAAAATACATTTCAGCAAGGTAATTTATTTATTATGAATGAGCAGTCTATAATATCTCAAAATGAAACAATAGTGGTCTTTATTTCCCATAATTATATGGTTACCTTTTTCATCATCCTACAGGTGAAGGAATGGCTGTGTTTGAACTGCCAGATGCAGAGAGCTCCCGAACCTACAGTTGTAAAACCAGGAATTCAGACTACTAAATTACCTCCCCCTGCATCACCAAAAAAACAAGACACTGGGGGTGTTGTAGCAGAGTATCAGAAACGTAATGCTTCTGCGAAACAAGAAGGCAAACCCAATCTGGCAGATTCCAAAGAAACTACATCAGAGGCCCAAATACAGAAAAATGTCTTACCTGCCAAATCTGATCAACCACCTAAATCTGATCCTGCTAAACAGGATTCAGATTTTTTCAGCTTTGGTTTTGGTGGTTCTCGTTCAAGGTCACCATCTCCTCAGCCCACTGCGTCTGCTGTCTCTGGGAAGGTACTAGGCTTTGGTTCCTCCTTCCTTAGCTCAGCATCCAATCTGATCTCCTCGGCTGTCCAGGATGAACCTTCTAAAACTCCACCAACTTCTCGCAAAGGGTCTACAGTTTCCCAGACATCGAATAAGACAACACTAACACCTCCCACTTCTCGAAAAGGATCAGTAGCTCCACAAGACACTAAACTAAATCTTACTGCAGCAAAATCAAATCCAACGCCTTCACCAACCCAAGAACAGAAAAAGCCACCAGATGCTCAATCATCCAAACCTCTACAAGCTCAAGTGAAAGAGGAGCATCCAAAAACTTGCCCACTCTGTAAAGAGACCCTTAAGAAGGACCCACAAAACTATAGCTCTTGCACTTCTTGCAAAAACATTGTTTGCAATCTCTGTGGATTCAATCCCAATCCACATCAAACTGAAGTAAGTCTGTGTTTTACACTTATTATATCTCATAATAAAGACTCTCGTTTTGCTACCAAAAATGATTCTGTACAGATTTTGTAATTTAAATAACACAGATAAGGTTAAAATTATGGGGAAATAAGTTTGTATGGTCATAGGTGCTAATCTTTTGCATTATCTACAGGTGAAGGAGTGGCTGTGTTTGACCTGCCAAACGCAGAGAACTTCAGGTCCTCCCCCAGCTCAGCCACAGTCTAACAAAGTACTTCCACCAGCATCTCCACAAAAGGAAAATACTCCAGAGAAGAAGCCAAGTGTTACAGCTGAGCAGGAAAAGAAACCTCCTATACAGAGCAAAACACCAACAACACCAAATACTCAAATATCTAAGGGTGATGCTTCTCCTTCCAAGTCTGCTCCACTACCTAAAGGTGAACAGATTAAAGAAGAGTCAAGTTTCTTTGGCCTTGGTTTTGGTGGTGCTCGATCTCGGTCTCCCTCTCCTCAGACTGCTGTCTCTGATAAGGTTTTTGGTTTTGGATCATCCATCCTCAGCTCAGCATCTAACCTGATCTCTTCGGCTGTTCAGGATGAATCCTCCACCAAAACTCCACCAACATCTCGCAAGGGATCTACAGTTTCCCAGACTTTAAATAAGACCACACCAACACCACCCACTTCTCGAAAAGGATCAGTTACTCCTCAGGATGCTAAACAAAAACCACCTGAAGGGGAATCAAAGCCAGTTGTTACAACAATGCTAGAACCAAAGCCAGTGCAGAAAACACCAGATCCTAATCTGGCCAAACCTCCACATGCTCCAGAGGAGCTTCCAAAAACCTGTCCACTTTGCAAAGAAACTCTGAAGAAGGACCCACAGAACTACAGCTCTTGTAGTTCTTGCCAGAAAATTGTCTGTAATCTCTGTGGATTCAATCCCAATCCCCATCAAACTGAGGTACCATATGTCAATGTCTTTAACATTTATATATGTAAAGGCTCTATTGAAAATGTAAAAAAAAGGAATTATTTTGTGTAGATTTTGACTTTTAAAAGAAGGAATGTTTAATGGTTTCATTAACCTTTTTTTTTCTTAATAATTAACAGGTGAAGGAATGGCTATGCTTGACCTGCCAGGTACAGAGAACCTCAGGACCTCCCCTTGCTCAGCCACAACTACAGTCCAACAAAGTACCACCAGCATCTCCAGAAAAGAAAGTGGTTCAAATTCCAACTTCCCCAGAAAAGAAGCAGAGTGTCCCTGCTGAGCAGGACAAGAAACCTCCAGCAGAGACTAAAAAACCTACAATTACTCCAACTCCAAATGCTCAAAAGTCTAAAGGTGAAGCTTCTCTTTCCAAACCTGCTCCATCATCTAAAGTCGAACAGACTAAGGAAGAGTCTAGTTTCTTTGGCTTTGGTTTTGGAGGTGCTCGATCCCGGTCACCTTCTCCTCAATCTGCTGTGTCTGAGAAAGTTATGGGTTTTGGGTCGTCCTTCCTTAGCTCAGCATCTAATCTGATATCCTCAGCCGTTCAGGATGAGTCATCCACCAAAACTCCACCAAGTTCTCGTAAGGGATCCACTGTGTCCCAAAGTTCTTTTAAGATGACTCCAACACCACCTACCTCTCGAAAAGGTTCAGAAGCTTCACAAGCCACACAAAAAATTAAATCAGCAGAAGAAGCCAAAGTTATTACTGCACAGAAACAGGATGAAAAGGAAAAAGAGGGAAATAAACCACAGGGTGAGATGACCAAAGAACTGGTCACTGATGTGAAAATTAACAGACCACTTCTGGAACTTCCAAAAGCCTGTCCACTCTGTAAAGTGGACATAAAGAGGGATCCACCAAATTACAACACTTGCACTGAATGCAAGGGCACAGTGTGCAATCTTTGTGGATTTAATCCCATGCCACATCAAACTGAGGTAAGAGTACTTCATTTGTTTCTTTGTATCTCTGTGAGTTGCACATGCATCAGTTATTGCATTAATTAAATTAATTCAGTGTCAAATCAGTGTAATTTTTAAGAACATCTTTTATTATTTTAATTCTAATTCCAATTATTATCTTACAGGTTAAGGAATGGCTGTGTTTGAACTGCCAGGTGAAGAAAACTCAATTGTCTCCCTCTGCTCAACCACTGCCACAGGTTAGCAAAGCATCTCCACCAACAATACCAGAAAACAAGGAGGCTCTCATACATACTCCAATTCCAGTGTCTCCAAAAAATAAGCCAGATGTTATTGGGAAGATAAGCACATCAGTTGGTAAAGAGAATCAAGAGAACAAACCTACACAAGCTACAACCCAACCAACTGAAATGCCAAAACGTGATCCTTCTCCTGCAAAATTGATTGTACAACAGAAACCAGACCCTTCTAAAGAGGAATCAGGTTTCTTTAGCTTTGGATTTGGTGGTGCTCGATCTGGATCCCCTCAGCCTTCAGTGACTGCTGTCTCAGGGAAGGTTCTAGGATTTGGATCCTCCTTTTTGAACTCTGCATCTAATCTAATCTCTTCAACTGTTCAAGATGAGTCCTCCACACCGCCACCAACTTCTCGTAAGGCTTCCACAGCTTCTGAAACGTCTGCAAAGACTACAACACCACCAATATCTCGCAAGGCATCTGTGGTTTCCCAAACTTCAGTTAAGACTACACCTACACCACCTGCTTCTCGGAAAGGATCTGTTACTTCACAAAAAGTTCCACCTACTGGTGACACGAAAGCACCTATAACAGACAAACCAAAGGAGGACAAAACAGATGAGAAGCAGGTGCAACAGCCTTCAGCAGTACCTGAAGCTTCAGTAGTAGCAGTGACAGCTCCTAAAACTGAAACCAGAGCATGTCCTCTTTGCAAAGTGGATCTTAATGTGGGTTCAAAGGACACCCCTAACTACAATACCTGCACGGAGTGCAAGAACATTGTTTGTAACCTCTGTGGATTCAACCCAACACCCCATCAAACAGAGGTAAGGGAATGCTACTATTTTGTTATAACTGTTGCTAGCATTAGTGGTCTCCATGCAAAATCTATCTCATGTCAATGTTGCATCAATATCATGGAAGAAATAATTCCAGAATTCTGTCTTTACAGGTCAATGAATGGCTTTGTTTGAACTGCCAAACACAGCGAGCATTAAATGGAATGGAACCACAAGGACCTCCAAAAATAAAGACCCATGAACAACCTGAAAATGTCTCCATTTTAGCACAACCTCCAAAAACAGAAAGTATAACACCAGGGGCACCATCATTAGTTTCAACTGAAGTTCCTGATGTTGCTGAAACCCAGAAGAAAGAGATTCAAGCTGTGGCCATCCCTGATAAAACTAAGATTCCTGTTTCAGTGGATGTCCAAAAGAAAGAATCAGTTTCAGCTTCACCAAAACCACCAGAGACTAACATAAAGGCACAACCTGCATCCTCTCAGAAGAAAGAAACATCAGATTCAAAGAGAGACAAAGAAACTGACACACTCTTAAAGGAGTCTGACAAGACTCCAGAAAAATCTGCTCCACCTCCACAGGCAGAGCCACCAAAACAGGAATCCAGTTTCTTTGGTTTTGGATTCAGTGGTCCTAAGGCACAACCTGCTTCCTCTAAGCCATCTGAGTCAACCACAGGGAAACTCTTTGGCTTTGGGGGCTTGACAGAAACAGCTAGATCACCATCACCATCACCACAGTCTGTTTCTGCTGTGTCTGGGAAAGTTCGGGGCTTTGGATCCTCTATATTTAGCTCAGCATCTAATTTAATCAGCTCAGCTGTACAGGATGAACCTTCCACAACACCTCCAACTTCTCGAAAGGCATCCATAGTTTCCCAGACCTCTGCTAAGACTACTCCTCCAACATCTCGCAAAGGATCTGCAGTGGCACAAGCCTCTATTAAGATAGGAGACATCAAACCACATGCAGGACAAGATGCAGAGAAACCTGTAGAGAAAAAAGCAGAAATCAAGCAAGTCATAGCACCCAAACCACCTCAGAAACCCGCTCCTGAAGAAGGCAAGACCAATTGTCCATTATGCAAAATGGAACTCAATATTGGTTCCAAGGATGCCAAGAATTTTAACACATGCACAGAATGCAAGACAACAGTATGCAGCCAATGTGGATTTAATCCAGTGCCTCATCAAACAGAGGTAAGACATTTAACCTCTATTTTTAACACTTTTAAGACCCATGCACAATTCTTGGTGTCTTTTATTCCATTATACTGTAGATACAGTATTTACGTACAGTAAGCCAATATAACTTGCATTGTCATCATATTACAGAACATAACAATATCACTGGCATTATGGGGGAAATTTAAAAAAAAAAATTTTAGACATTCCAAAAAAAGTTAAATTCAAAAACAGGACATTTCACCATGCATTTTTAGTCTTCTATCATTAAGCTATAATTTTACTAATTGTTTTATGTCTGTGTTTACTTTGAATGCTGCTACATACAG
Source organism: Acrossocheilus fasciatus (assembly GCA_036784905.1). NCBI lineage: Eukaryota > Metazoa > Chordata > Actinopteri > Cypriniformes > Cyprinidae > Acrossocheilus > Acrossocheilus fasciatus. The sequence continues at coordinate 6,190,639 of CM071955.1, forward strand.
TATATATTTTACTTTTTGTCCACTAATTGCCTATTTGCTTTATTTTGTTTTTAAAAACAATATTTAAAGGGGTCATATGATGTTGCTAAAAATAACATTATTTTGTGTATTTGGTGTAATGCAATGTGTTTATGCGGTTTAAGGTTAAAAAAACACATTATTTTCCACAAACCGTACATTATTGTTGCTCCTCTATGCCCCGCCTTTCTGAAACGCGCCAATTTATACAAAGCTCATCGTTCTGAGAAGCAAGGCATGCTCTGATTGGTCAGCTATCCAGTGCGTTGTGATTGGCCGAATACCTCAAGCGTGAGACGGAAATGTTACGCCCCTTACCGTATTATGATGCCGTGTCCCGGTGCGATGACACAAAAACAATAAAACCCATTACAAACGAGGCATTTGTTGCATCCAGTGGGGACATAATTACTGATTATAATGACTTATACTGTCTTTTTATGCATCACGTTGCATCGCGCTGCATAAACATTACCATGTCTGCATTTGTGATCAGAGAAACGGCAAACAACAATCACTACTCTACACTCAAAACTTGCGTTTGAATAGTCAGTGGCAAATTCTTTAAATATGAAAACATACTTACAGGCTGTGAGTCAGAAGCACCAGACTGTCCTTGCAAAGCTGGAATTGCCCCACTTTGTGGAAACAGTCATTCATTCTTTAAGCATAGCTGGCAGGCTACTTCCAGGTTCAGGAAATAGTCCTCCGTAAAATGTGCTGCACACACTCGAATATTTAGGGTGAACTGTTCTGGAACAGTGTTGTAAATACAACTTAATCACTGATTTCTAGTTGTGTCCTCTTTTGGAAGCCCAACCAAAGTAGTTTCGCTTTCACAATGAAACACAGTGTCTCCAGGACATGGCGCCAGCAGCAGCAACAATACTACAGCGAGAATAAAAGTCCCACACTCTTTCTTTGCGTATACATTTGGGTGGTGTTTTGCAAATCTCCCCACACCATGATGAAGACATGTGGGAGCGTGTTTGAATGAGCCATTTTAGGGGGGCGTGGTCGAGTCTTAAATATCTCTTTGGTTTTGAGACTTTAGTCTTTGCAACTTCAGGGATCTTATCTATGAACAAACAGCTTGTAACACTCCAAAGAGAAAGGAAAACTTGAAATTGCATCATATGACCCCTTTAAAAGGGGCCATTTGTAGTCATGATGTCAGTGTGGCAAGCCATTGAAATTCCCAAGACATATTCTGTAGCAGTGTTACTTGAGGCAGTTATTTTGTGTAATTAAGGAGTATACAACTAAGTTCAACAACAGTTCAACTTTGACCCTCACCGGCTTTTTTATGCATTTCACTTAAAGATATACAAAGTAAGGATAAAAAATTTGTCACAGAGCCAATGTTAATGATGTGAATAAGTGTTCATTTATTTTAATTTGTTATATTAATGTATGTTGAAGCAGTAGTTGTTTGTAGTTATTGGGTTTTCTACATATAAACCTACTGAAAGACATTAGAGTAGAGCAGGGTTCCTCAATTAGTTTTTGCAGAGGGCTGAATTCTGCCAACAATACCAAGCCAAGGGCCACTGACCTATATATATATGTGTGTGTGTGTGTGTGTGTGTGGTGTGTGTGTAAGGCATAATCAATCAATAAACGGTTTGAATGCACGACGTGGAGGCAAAGAACCACCCGACGCGCAGAAGTGCATTCAAATCGTTTAATGCATAAATGCATTAATCGTTTAATGCATAAATGCATTAATGTCCCATTTATGCCATGGCCATTTCCCAGCATTTACATATTAAAGATGTTAATAATATTTGCGCTGCAATATTTGACCGGAACGATAAACATGACGGTTATTTTCGTCTGTATTACTATTCAACTGTAACTGTATGTTACTATGGTTACCAATGTTTATAGGAAGCACATTAATATAGAACATGATTAAACTGACCTGGAACTACCTGTGCAGTTAAACAAATTTAATCAACACCTGCCAGCCAATCAGAATCGAGTATCAGACAGACCATGGCATATATTATATATATTATTCTTATTATTATATTGTTGCTTTTGTTAAAATAGACACAAGATGGTCACAAGATAAATATTCAGATATTTTCCCCCAGTAGTCTGTTTTATTCAAACAATTATGAACATTTTTGCCTTTAGATACAGAAGAACTTTGCCTGTTGAATATTAAAAACAAATGAACAAACAAAAAATCTGGATCTCCATGTCTGCCATGCAAATCTAATGTTCCTGCTAAAAAATATCTTTTCCATGTAATTTTTGTCCTAACGACCCGCGACAGCGACACGTGACAATAGCTAAGCGACACGGAATTCTATTTTAGAATTTTTTTTTTTTTTAATTTTCTGCGACGTCGCGGCAGGAACAACATACAAAATATGACAGTGATAATCTCAGGTAATGATTATGTGCTTTATTCAGTGTTAAAAATAGAACGAGTCAGCAGTTTACTGTCGGGATTTGTCATGCCGCATCCAGTGTAGACAGCATCACTGATTATAATATCTATTGTATTTTGTTGCATCGCACTGCGCCGCTCGTGTCCGGTGTAAACACGATGTAAGTTAATGTCACTTTCTGATGCTGCATTTGAATTTTCATGACACATTATTTGAAATGAGCGCGGGCCAAACATTTTTCTCTCCAGCCCACGGGCCGCTTATTGAGGAACCCTGGAGTAGAGGATGAAATATATTATTGCCAGTAATTGTCTTATAATTATTGCAGGTTGAGGAATGGCTCTGCCTGAATTGCCAGGTACAACGGGCACAGGCAGGGATGAAAACATCTGAAAGTCCCACAGTGAAACCTCAGCCAGTTCCCTTAGTGAAAGACAACCAAACTCCATCCAAAGTTGACAAGGTATCTACAGCTCCAGTTGAGTCTAAACCTAATGAGAAATCTGCTGCAGCTGAAAAGAAAGCTGCCCCTGCTCAGGAAATAAAGAAAGAGATCTCAGTTCCAAGCCCTCAACAAAAGGCAGGTATTGATGCTAAGGCAACTGATACAATCACCCCAAGAAAAGAGCCTCCTAAGCAAAACGATACTCAACCAGAACCTGCAAAAACACAACAGCCACCCAAAGATGCAGACACTCCTGTAAAATCTGCTCCACCTGCCGAGGTTGGACCCCCAAAACAGGAATCAAATTTCTTTGGTTTTGGATTAGGTGGTCCTAAAGCACAGCCTTCTTCTTCTAAACCATCTGAGTCAACCACAGGAAGGTTCTTTGGTGGATTTGGTGGACTGACAGAAACGGCTAGATCTCGGTCACCCTCACCACAGTCAGTTTCTGCTGTCTCCGGGAAAGTTCTGGGCTTTGGATCCTCATTATTTAGCTCGGCATCTAATCTGATCTCTTCAACTGTTCAAGATGAGCCATCCACAACACCTCCAACTTCACGAAAAGGCTCCACCATTTCTACTGAGTCTGGTAAATCTACCACAGCACCAGCTTCTCGCAAAGGCTCAGTGGTCTCTGCCAAGGCTACACCGCCAACATCTCGCAAAGGATCTGTTGTAACAGAACCCAACAAAGTACTTCCTGAAAAAGAGAACAAACCACCTGTTGAAAAGAAACCAGAGCAGCTCAATGAAGCCAAAGTATCAAGGATACCTACTTCAGAAAAGGATAAACCTGAAACTGGACAGGATAAATTAGCAAAAGATCCTGAAAGTGCACCTCAACCATCCACCTGCCCGCTCTGCAAAGTGGATCTTAACATGGGCTCGAAGGACCCTCCTAATTACAACACCTGCACTGAATGTAAAAGTGTTGTATGTCATCTCTGTGGATTTAACCCCATGCCTCACCTTGCTGAGGTGAGTCATTGACTATTTTGTTGTCTTAAGTCTTTCTGAAGGTTTTAATATGTGTCTTTAGTTAATAGATAATAAAATCATTGATTGTTAATTTAATTTGATTTCCTCACTGGAGTAGTTTAGACTCTTGTTTGGGAGTCACTACTTGAAAGGCTCTTCTGACTGATATCTAGGTCTGATATCTTTCTTAACTCTTATGTATCGATGACTAATTAGCCAATGTTCTTGGGTGCATGAGTCTGACAGACAGAAAATCTGGAGTGGTGGGTTCTCCAACAGGCGGTTTGTAACCTCTGTTATGCACACTCATTCTCCAGATGGCTCTTTCCAAATTATTGTAATTTCACTAAAACTCCACAACGGCTGAGGATGCAGTAGAAGAGCCAATAAATGCATTAGCATTCTGCAGGGACCAATGAGTGATTGGCATTCTTTCAAGTTTGGCCAATAACAGCCTGTGTAGATTGAGTCAACAAAACCTGACTAAGAAATTAAGTGATTTGTGATTCCAAAGCCTAGAAAATGAAAGTGGGCTCTATTGTCCCTTTGGTGATTTAAAACTGCTGATAAATGAAACTGTTTGGGAACTCAGAACATAAAAAAATGAGTGTTGCTGTGATGATTTAAAACTGCTGTTTGTATGCAAAACAAGACAATTTAAAATTATTTTTGAAATTATAAATGGCCTCTGCATTGCAAATGTGGACAAACTTTTATTTGGTGAGATGCCCAGGCCTTGAGTAAACACTAAGCTTGGAGAGCAGAGGCAGTAATCTGCATGAGTGGTATTTATGAGAGCGTAGCTTCACGCTAATGCTGAAACGTGCTGAGTGCTGTCTCCGGGGGAAGAATCTCTGTGTTTGGACAAAATGTGTGGTTACGTAACAGGCTGATTGAAGAGAGCCACAGCTTGCAGCACACTGTTAAAGTGATCGAGGGTTTGAATATGGAGACGGGTGGTGTGCCTCATCCCAATAAATGGGGGTGGTGATGAGGGTGGGGGCTGGGTGAGTTGTCAGATGTCTTTCTCATGTTTGTGGACTGATGGACTAAAGCTCCCACGCCATCTGCAGCATGCGCATGGCCACTTCCACAGCATGTCAGCAGTCCATCATTTATGCTAATGTGACTTCCTGTGCTTGTGACCCCAACAAGCTGTGTTCATTGCTTTCAGCAGAGCTGTGATTGCAGAAGTAGTTTTGATTTATGGATTGGTGGATTATTACAGCACACTGAAGGAAATGGCATGAGAATAAGGCATGTTACAGTATTTAATATTCTGTAATGATCGTCTGTTCTTTGTCCAGCTGCAGCTGTTCTGTGTCAGTGGTGCACTGCAAATCATATACGAGAGTAGCATCGCTGATGTGTTTTTTTTTTTTTTCCATTTTGAAGCACTTGTACTTTTTTAGATTTCAGTTATTTAGAAAGTGTAAATATAATGGGCTAACGTTTGGAGATTTAAATTTTGAATTAATCAGTAAACACTTGACTGTGTCAGGAAAGCAGTTAACCTGGTAAAATATGCTCCTATGGTGCCTTTACCCTGACAAAGTATAGGAGCTCTGTTTTGACAGTCAGCTTGCATCTCATTTTCTGCCTGCTGTGCATGCTAATTAACTATCGCCTGTGATCCACTGTTTCCTAAAATTGTGGATCAGTGCAAATACATTTATGCCACGTCTTTGTAATCAGTATATTTGCAGCTGAAAAATGCACCATGCGTGCAGAGTAGAAACAGATGTAGATGAGCAAATTTAACTATACTTTAATTGACTTTGTTGGGGTGTTCTGTACATCCATGTCCTCTATAGGTCTAGTTACAGGATAATATCATCTGATATCAATTTATGGAACAAGTGCACTATTATGTGGATGTTTTATCAGTTGGTATATTTCTAGTGTTTCTGTATAATTTAAAAGTTAGTGGTTTATAAATAGGCTATTTATTGCATTAATAGATTTGATAGATTTTTTTTGTCCTGTCCTTTTATTATTCAGTCCATGGGGTCACACTATCTAGAACATTTCATTTTATATATATATTTTTAAAAGTATTTGCAGAAGATGGCTCACTTAGGAACAGTCAGCCTTGTATTTTTATGTGCTAAATCATATTTGGCACTGCACTGTCAACCTGCCCTTTTGGATATGACATAGTCAGTCTCTTGTAATATGCCCTTAACATGAGCCTTTAACTCTGGCCTCTACAATCCTGCACCTTCACACAAGAAAACGGACCCTGTGCATCTGATGTTAATTGAAAAATACAGGGTATGCCCAAAAATCCTTTTGAATGACAATCCACATTCACATATCTGTCATGCGTAAGGCTGTAGGCATAGCTTCAAACGCTCATGCGTGATATTAAGATATTTAGTGATATGCCGTGTCCGCATCTGGCACACTGTTGGCCAAAAATAGCTTTGTATTTTAATCTACCTCAGCTAGCATTGTGACAGCGGCTCCAAGAAAGCTGTCGCTGGACCCAAGGGGACTTGTGTATTTTTGGATGCCATCTAACAGTCTATGCTGACATCTTACTTTTTGCAATTGCAGATTTTGCACAAAAAAATAAAAAAAATAAACGAAAAATAAAGACATTATTAATAAGTAGTTAATTATGAAAGATAGAATAATGATGTTATATTTAGGTGAAAGTTTAGGGTGATAATCTATAATACATTGTCATACATTTTAAAGGGGTCATATTATACTAATTTAGCATTTTATATTTATTTATTTATTTAAAATGGGTCATATTATACTAATTTAGCATTTTATGTTTATTTATTTATTTATTAGTACAAGTCCATTTACAATGATAGTCAAGGTTTCTTGCACCAAAATATGTGATATTTAATTGTACGCTACCATGTCCACCTTAGAGCAGTGATGACCTGCGCTAGAAAATCAACTGCCATTGACATGAGTGAGACTGCTAATCGTAAGCCTTCTCCAGGTATTATAGATTTGATTTTTTCTGATGTCAGAAATCATCTGTGATATTTAGTTTACATTACCATTTCCACCTTAGTTCAGTAATGTCCTTTGCTAGCCAAACAACTGCCATTAAGATGAATGGGAATGCAAATCGATAGCTTTCTCCAGGTATTATGTATCTCTCTTTTTTTGTCAGAAATCCAACCATTTCCACTTTCTTTGTGCAGCTTTATTTCAATAGTTCTGTCAGGACCACTATTGTGAAATGATAGACACTTAGCATACAGTTTGGTTTGGCAGTATGGTTCTTTTCTGGGCAAAACTTCCTGCCCATCCATGCAGCCAGTCATGAATGAGCAGGGAGAGCAGCAATAATAATAACCCTCGTTTTCCTATAGGTAGATGTGATCGGCTGAGAGTCAGTTGATGCAAGCTTGACTCACATGACCTGCCAGATCTAACGCTACATGCTTGATATACTTTGTTTGTACTTGAGATTAAACTTTCATTTCCTTCCAGTTGTTTACATAGCTACTGTGTATGAAACTCTTATTGCAAGCAAGAAATTCAATTTCATATGGTATGCCTCCTTTGTAGAACTGTTTTATCTTATATGCAGTAATGGACTGAGCAGCGGTGGTTACTGTCTGCTGTGTTTCCTCATTGTTCCTCTGGTGGTAATACACAGGTGCCCAGCTGTGCCCGAGAGAGTTGTGTATCCTCTCGATGGGACCGAGTTTTCTATGGCATGTCATTAACACGAAACAATGCTCTGGTGGTTTACACAACATGGCCATTGTCACCACACACACACAGTTTCTCTCTTCCTCTTTTTCTCCTTTTAGTCTTGTGTGTGCGCATGTGTGTGGGTGTGTTTTGGTGTGTCTGTGTGTTTGTGCCCTGGATGCTTTATGCACAGTAATATGATCATCCCAGTGGTGCATTGCGTGGAAAAGAGTTCAAGGTGTGTTCTGCTTGCTAATAAATTAAGTTTATTATACTGAGACTCTGAGAGGCACGTAAAACCCGCTAGACTAATTTAATACCATTAACTAACTTGTATTGTATAACCTCACCTGCAAGGGGCTACATTTGATCTTTTTATGGGGCCAAGCACCAAAGGCGTGTGGGCATATATTGTATCTGTTAGTCATCTTAATCTTCCTCTGCTGCTTTTTCTGTCTGTTAGTCTGTAGCGGCCCCTAGAACCGTATGGTAAATCGTTGGGAAATTTGGCACATTGGTTGAGGAGTGTGTTCTTGATCCTGACGGCAACATTCTTCCACCTACAGTTTTAGATGCACTATTATTCAAAAGTTGTTCATAAGTTTAATTTTTAAGAAATTAGTACTTTTATTCAGCAAGAATGGATTAAATTGATTAAAAGTGACAGAAAACCATTTATAATGTACATTTATAAAGACTGAAAAAATGTATCACGGTTTCCTCAAAAATATTAGGCAGCACAACTGTTTTCAACCTGGATATAATTAGAAATGTTTCTTGAGCAGCAAATTATCATATTAGAGTGGGATCATGTGACACTGAAGACTGGAGTAATGGCTGCTGCAAATTAAATCTAACATTATTTCACAATATTAGTTTCACTGTATTATTTAATCAAATACTGCTTGGTGAGCTTATGAGACTTTTTTCAAAAACAAAAATCAAGAGTCCAAACTCTGAACCGGAAGTGTACATTTTAGCTTTATTACCTTTTTAACCAAATAGTATCATTTTTATCATAGTATCATTTTTCTTTTAATTTTAAAGAGCAGTCAATTTCAATTTATTCCCAATAGATATATCATTTTTGATTTTGTTGAAAGAATACTTTAAGCTCATCTAACAGTTTTCATTGGATTATCCCTCCTTTTTTGGACATACCAAAGAATTTGCGTGTATGGGTCAACAATTTTGACACAAGTATTGCAAATCAGGAAGCGAGGCTATTTTTCACAATGCTGTGATGTATTTACGTTGAAATGACTAGCAGAATTATTCTAGTGAGGGCCACCTACTAGTATGGAAATGGCTCAGATTGACTGCAGCATTGCTACAAAGTTAACAGTGAGGATGCTAAATGTTGAAACAAAAGATTTAATACTGAAAAGGAACTTCTGTATTTGCCATTAACACTAAGCTTTAGGTCAAAAGCAATAATGCAATAATGAATCTGCTTTTAGCCTTTGAACCAGTTGTTTTCAAAACACTAGCTGTCAGCGGTTGTCATGACTACACAAATCTGTGCAGCCTTAAAAGGCATATTCCACAAATCTACTCTGCATTACAATATTCCAATCCACAAGTCTGCTTGTCTCCATAATTGCTGCTTGCAGCAATGTTTTTAATGCACAGGCATAGAAATAGATGATGAGATGTAAGTCTGTTGCTTTCATTTCTTTCTACAAAATATATTGGAATGATTTTAGAGTGATTCTGCAGCAAGCAAAATTTTCAGGAATTACACTGTAACAAATCTAATACTCCTAATCTTTGACCTGCACAGTCTTAATGATATTTATGGGTTGCACACACCTCAACGCATGAGATTACCTCTGTCGCAAATGCTGCAGGAATCACAGACAGCTGCAGGAAGAGATATTTCATATTCTCGAATGCAGACGGCAACTGTTGCCGAGTCAAAAAGGAGAGCTGCCCTGGAGGAGACGGTGGGTGTATAAATAGTCTGAGGCGAGACTAGAGAGATGCACCTAACCTTGTTTCCCTTCTCGCAAGCTGCTTTTAAAGCAGTGAGCTCTCTAGATGCTCCTACAGCGTGTCTGTGCATGTTTGGCTCTTTAAATGAGAGCAGTCAAAAGAACATCACTAAGGCACAAACAGAGCATTTTGAGGCACTCAGCATAGTTTGATCATTTATAAAGAAAATTGGAAATATTTCATCTTCTGTCTTTCAACCTGCACCCATGATAAATTGCATGTTTTCAGTTATACTTTTTGCTGAGGCATGCAAAAATAAAAAAGAGGGTATTGTTAAAAGAAAAAAAAATCTCCACACCTCTCTCTCTGTTTATCTGCTTTCTGTCACACCGGGGGCGGCACAGTTTGGCTCGGTGCCTTCAGTGCCGAGCACTCTGCTTATTACAGATTAGTAGGTCAAGATTCTCTATTATCATTGGGCCTGATTTATTGGGACTGTACCGCTGCGGGGGTGGTTGAAAGCTCACTATATTAGCCAGTTACAACCGTTGCCAAAGGCAGCTGCCAGGAATCAATACGGTGTCAGACGCTGCTCTGCAGTGCTGTGGTCCCGTGGAGGAATAGCACCTCTAATATATAACTTTGGCTATAAATTCATCTTACTTCTCAAATGCAAATCTGTTCCAGCTTTGTAGTACAGGCAGGCTGACAAAATAAAACAAACTCTGACTGATGCTTACCGGTCTGTAGTTTTATTTCACCTAGAATATGCCGTGAGATTTTTTAGAATTTTATGCAAACTTGTGGCATGTTACTACTAAATGCAATTTTATACTTTTTGAAAGAGCTGCAGCTTGGAACGCTGTAAGTATGCATTTATTTACAGAGCAAGCGTTTGCAGCAGTGAATGTTGAATACAAAAAGTGTTATTATCCTAATGGCTTTTGGCATTGCAGATTGTACTGCCCTTAGCAGATGAATGGAAGAGCTATATCTTAAGGAGCTCTTAAAGAATAATCCAATTGTCTAGATGGATGGAGAGTAACAGGTTGCAGTGAGTATAGCTTTCAGATATTGAAAAGATGCAACTTATATGGCTAAGCCATTCGCTATTACCCCAAGTCATCCTGGATGGTTGAAGTTTAACAGATTTAACAGATTAGAGCTTGGTAAAAGGTCAGATATCTCCTTCAGTGGAGTGTGCCTTGTTGTGGTGCCGTAAGGCTTGATGAGTCTTATCATCAGAGAGCTGGTGTGTTTTTCTCTGGGGTTAATCGCTGAGAACAAAGGCGCATGTGAGGCCTGTCTCCAGGCCTGCTGGTCCTCGCTAGTTGTGTGTAATTAAAGAGGACTTTGCATGGCGTTCAGCCAGGCCCGGCTGGTTCAGAACCAGCTGCGGCGGACACAGAGATGCATTTGCGCAACAGGAAGGACCAAGTAATAATAATATTCACGGTCATTCTACTAGGATGCTACCAACGCAACATAAAATTACGGTTAAGGACAGCCAAGAACACTAGACATAAGAACATAATGCAACAGTAAACTTGAGTATACATAAGTATCTAATACTTATAGAACCAGTGATGTCAGATATTTAAAGTTTTTTTGTTTATGTTTTTATATCATGCTAGTATTTGTTGTATTATTTACTAGATTTATTGAGTACTGAATGTTGAACCTTATTAGAAGCACTTTATTCCTTGTGAAGCCTCTCTCCTGCTCAGCAGTGCCCTTGAGGGCTGAAAAAAGGGTGGGAAATGCAAAAGAAAACATTTATGTTCAGGGTGTTCATAAAAGCATGATTCCTAGGTCTGGACAAGTTATGCAAATTTAACAGATTCTTAAAAGGTCAAATAAAATTCATTTTTGACAAATTTCTGTAGTCAATGCATTTTGGGTTATAGTCGGTATTTCAAGAAATCACTATTTGTGAGTGCAATTGTGAGATACACACACACATCAATCTAAATAATAAATATTAACTAGTCATCACAAACAACTGAAAAAGTCATGAAAAATTACGGAAGTTCTGAGAACGCTTCTTTAAACAGACATGAGAAAATCTTTGTCAGTCAAACAATGTAAATTGCAAGATGGAGTTTGTACCGGTGTACTAGTAGTTTTAGCATTTCATATTCCATAGTAAATGGCACGAATGACAAAACAAGTGCAACCAGCCTTACTAACACTGTGAGGTGGGAAGCTATGATGTTGGGTAATGTTGCGTGATCTTCCACTGCTGTGTTGCATGAAAATATTCATAGTAAAACAGAGTGCAGAATTTATTGTTCTCGTTCTTATGTTGGCTGGATTGCTATCTTTTATAGCATTGGTAAGAATGTGCTTAAAATATAGGTGTTTGTGTTTTTTTTTTTTTTCTTGTGAAACATTATTTCCTCATCGATCAGAGACAGATTGTTTCTGTTTCCTACCTCTCCTTGTTGCAGTATTTCCATAGTATAAGATGTGAAACTAACACATATTCAGTATAAGCCCAGAGAAGTGTAAATCACCCACAAATGAATCATATATGTATCACAAAGGAATCATGGCTTTGTTGATCAAGGACATTGATATTTCTTCCCAAATGCTTGAGCAGACATAATTGATCTTAGAGAGTAATATCACTCCTTGACTGCTCTTTGTAGAATAAATGTAAATCACCATGGCATGTAGTCAGATTGATCTGAAAAGCATACTTCTGCTTTTGCCCTTTTCTGATTTCTCTACTGTTATAAAAAGCAGACAAAGTAAAGTTGAGGAAGATAACTTAGATAACAGAGGAAAATTTTTTATAAATTACTGAAGATACTCTGCAGCTTTAGATTGTGAATGCTGGCAAAATATTCTTAATGAAGAAAAACGGTCATATCCCGACACTATTGGAATCACCATAGTTTGCATATCTATTTATTCTGCAAAAATAAGAAAATACAATTCTGTGTGCTGATTGGAGTAATGTGAATCCCAAAATAATAAAACAGATTTGTCATGTAGTTCAGGCAACACACAGGGTGATTGATTTTTAAAAAGTACGCAGTTTTACGCATCCTTGTTTAACACATTGATTAAGCACTTTTTGGATAGTTTCCTGTTTGTAGCACCCGCAATTCATTATTTTTATTTTTGCGGTTTTATTTATGTGCTGTGATCAGCACTCTACATTGCTTGCATACACAGTACTAACAAGCAGCAGTGATGAGGACATTCTTTCACAAAGTCATACATGCTGGAAGAGATGATTGGTTCCTCTTATTGTTAATTAATCTCCTGATTGGTCTCCCTGCTCTGATGGTCCTGTGCATTGAATCAGGCTTCTCCTGATTTGCATATGTATAAGCCGTGAAGTTTCCAATTAGAGGTGATGATTGCACCTTTTACTAAAACCATAGCCAGTGTTGAAATGAGCTTGTTCCCATTTATTTTTGCAGCCATGGGCATTTCTGTTCATGTTATGGCTGTGTTTGTGAGTTAATTTATCTCACTCTAATAGGGAAATTTGCATATAGTAAGCCAGTAGTTATCTAGTATATCATGTTCGTTTTTGTTGCTTTATTTACAGGATTTATTAAGTACTGGATGCTGAACCTTATTAGAAGCACTTTATTTCTCATGAAGCTTCTCTTGCTCAGAAGTGCCCTTAAGGGCTTTTCTCAATAAACAAGCTGCTCTAGGCAATTGCCTCACCAATGTGACTCCATTACTAGTAATTATTCATAAATTTGCCCAAATTTACAGGAACTACAAAACTTTTCTAATCTGTTGCTGTTTATTAAGTTTGTGGATTAACATGTAATTGGCTTTTGGAACACTCTTTGCCCTTCATAAGATTTCAGTAGAATTTGCATGTTCATGTTCACTAGCATGTTGCTAAGAGTACAGTTCAATAGCATAAACACAACATTGAGCCAACTAGTACATTATGATAATCATTTTGAATTAAATTCTTTAATTAACTTTGCCTTCTGTCTGAAGAATAGGTGCAATGCTTTCAGCCTGCCTAAGCACACCTAAGGTGCCTTAAGATGCTGTCTAGGTAGGCAGCTCACTAGGTTTTGGTACAGAGCTAAAGGCTCAAGACAGACTGTGCTGTTGGGGACATAAATCTTATCTGGTTTCCATGGAGACACTTTGTAATGACCCAGTCAAAACCTTGTTCTTTAGTCTGGTATTTTATTGTAATTCATGCTTTCTGAAAAGGAAGGCTGTCTTGATCTACCTCATTGACTTATCCTCGTTGTCTGTGATTACATGTGTCTACCATCATCTGGTTATGGCTCATTTATTCTTTCTAGTACACAATGTTAAAAAGATCCAGAATACATCTGTCAGCTTTCTGTTGCATTCGTTAATAAAACATCATTAGAGCAAGAGAGATGAAATACAAATGATTTACAAATAAGGAGATTTAGCAGCATTTTTAATAGAATAGCTATTTTGGAAAGGAGTTATGGCTTCAGTCTGGAGTAAGTCTTGGGATTTGTCTTTCAATTTCTTTCCTTTGGAAATGCATTTGCATACCCATGCTTTTTAAATTATTTGATTTACAATGCAATTTCTAAGAAAATGTTTTTCTATAATCACAGCTTTGTGAATAAGCTTTTGAGTACGACAAAAGAGATAGAGGGGGTGTTACATCATAAAGAACAGTGTTCAAGTCAGACCATGTGCCTATGAATTATGGTTTGTTTGCGTCACTAGACGTGGGAATAAACCCTAATCTCCTGTTAAGACTCTGTGTGCGTGTGTGTGTGTGTGTGTGTGTGTGTGTGTGTGTGCGCGCGTTTGAATCATAGCATGTCCTTAGTGCAAGCATTTTTTCTCATTCTTTCTCACACACACACACACACACACACACACACACACACACACACACACACACACACATGTAAACACCTGTAAGTGCTGTCCCCTGTAAGAACAGAGACAGGTGTTTTACTGCTGCTTTAACTTGCCAGAATAATGAAAAGAAAAGGGTCTTTATTAAATTGGTGAGGACAGTGTATTTATTGTACATTTGATTGCAATCTTTCAATAAATTAGACACTCTAATGTTGTTAGTAATTTATTCAAACATATTTAATTTTGGGGGAGGGGGGGGGGGTCTAATATTATGGTGCAGTATCAGAATATTTGGTGACACTAAATTAATAGGATACCTTTATTTCTGAGATATTTTCTTAATATTATTTAAATAAAAAATGATTTTCTACAGTATATTTATCAAATCTCATTGTATGTGTCTTTTTTCCAGGCTGAGTGGTTGTGCTTGAATTGTCAAACACAGAGAGCTCTAGCTGGGCAGCTGGGAGACATGGGAAAAATACCAATATCCAGCCCAAAAGACCAGCCTACAGTCACATCCAAAACACAGCTGTCTGAGACTCCTGCATCTGCACAAACACCTATTCCAAAATCTGAGCCAAAACCATCACCTGGAAAGCAGGCAGAGGAGGAGAAAACCATCTCTACTACTGTTGCAAAGGCAGCGGTGACCACTCCAGCAGTCCCTGCACCTCTCTCTGTTGTTCCTACCACAGATATGCTGCAGTCAGAGATGACAGCTGTGGTGGCACCAATACCAGCTGCAGAGACTCAGAAAGCTGTTATTACTGCTGCTGCGGTCACTTTGAAAGAAACAGGCAAAGACAAAGTCCCTGATGAGACACAAGTAGAAATAGAACCGATGTCTCTGCTTCCAGCAGTGCCAACTGAGGCAGATGTAGTAAAGGTATAATGTTACATATACATTATTGAGCAATACATTTTTTCAAAAATTCTATTATTCAAACATTTGTTTTATATTATTTTATTGTAGTGTATTTTTAAAAAATTGTTAGTCATGAATATGAAGCAGGCATGTTTTAAGAAAAGAGCTACAATATTAATTTAATGTTTTTGCCATTTTTCTTTCTTAATTTTCCTTAGGTTAAAGAGGATACGTACACTCAACCAACAATAGAAGGACAACAGAAAGATGTTGTGGTACAGATGGATAGCAGTCTTCCAGAAATGCCTAAAGTAGACACCTTAAAAGCAGATATTAAAGAGCAACATAGAAAGGACATCTTGCCGGTATCAGTAGAATCATACAGCTCGGCTGAGGAGGAGCTTAAGGAGATACAGAGAGTAAGTGAAATGTCCATAAAAGAAACTGCTACAAAACTGTTGCCCGTCAGAGCATCAGACAGTGTAAAACAATACCACGAGGACAGCAGTGAGAGTGAACCCTCCCCTCAGATACAGAGAAGAAGAGTGAGGCCTGCTTCCTCCAGCAGTGAAGACTACAAACTAGACAGTTCAAATTCTGGAGATGACGAAGAGTTCATTCGAAGGCAACTTATGCACATGGGTGAAGATGAGAACTTGCCTTCTGATGAGGAAAAACACAGAGAAGAACAGCAAACACAGCAAGAAACCAGAGAAGTTGAAAAATTGGATGATTCCATGAAGCCTAAACGTGCCCTAAAGAAACTTACTGTAGAGCCTGAGGAGATTTCTGATATCACTCTGTCTTCTCATGACCAAGATGATCAAGTTGCCCAAGTCATCCCTGTCTCAGAAGCATTAGAAGAAATCAGAGTGGAAATAGATTTGTCAAATGACAATGAGAAGATCATAGATACTGACACCACAGCAGTTGCCATCACACAAAAAACTCCTGTTAGACAGACAACGGAGGAGCATGAGAGTCTGATTGAAGACTTGTCCAAGGGTGATGGGTCATCCAGTGTTCAGGTGTCTAGCATCACACCAGGAACAGCTTCACCTACTTCTGTGTCCTCTATTGATGAGGACAGTGATAGTAGCCCAAGTCATAAAAAGGCAAGAGTGGAGAGTAAACAGCAAAGAAAGGCAAAACACAGACCTCATGGTCAAGCCCTTCCCACTATAGAGGACTCATCTGAGGAGGATGAGTTACGTGAGGAGAGTGAACAGATGGAGCAGGAAGATAAAAGAGATGATCAGGCACAGTTAAGAAAGGTCACAAAAAAATTAAAGACAGAAAGAGATGATCTGGGCAAGCAAAGGAGACGGGATCATTTGACTAAAACTGATAAATTAAGGCAGCCAGCAGGGATGGAGGAACGGATGTCATCCTCCTTCTCTGACTTTTCACCTAGTTTTGAATCTGAACCAGAGAATGCAGAATACAGAACATTATCATCTGAAACACATGATGCTGCAGAGAAGCCATTAAAGACTGCTGAAGAGGTATATGAGGAAATGATGCAGAAAGCACAGGAATACAAAACATCAGAGAAATTCACACCACCTGATATTGAACCATTATATGGAGGCATGTTAATAGAGGACTATGCTTATGAAACTTTAGTTGAAGAAGAAGAACAGGCTGCAGCAGCTCTTGGTAGTGTCACCCATGAGCAAGATTTGAGAAAGATGTCTGAACAAGAATCGGTGAGGATACTTATGACACCAGATGAGGCTTATGAAGAGATGATGAATAAAAGAAGCAAGATCTTGCAAAAAGAGAAGGAGGCTCAGCAAGCACATGCAACAAAGATCGACACATCCTTGCCACTTGATGTCAGTGACACTTGTTATGTGAGTATTTCTGGAAATGATGCACTATCTACAGATAAAAATGCAAAGCCACTGTTGGAAACAGAGGATGCAAATGAAGAGCGACTGAAGACACAAAAAGATGTTTTAACTCCAGGAACAAGCCCTACTCAATCAACTCCTGTGTCTCCTGCCTCCCCTCTGACTGTGTCTGAGTCATCATATGATTCCCCCGAGGTGATACTCATCCCTTCAAGTGGGGAAGAAGACAACCTAGCTGAACCTATTGAATGCATTTTGGAGCCTTATATTACAGATTCTACATCTACTCAGCATGTATCTGGGAATAAAGCTTTATATCCAATTCCTGACTTAAAGATCACTCAGTGCTCCTCTGGTGAAGAGGAAGTTGAAGAGGAGGACGGTGTCAATCAAGAAAAAATGTCCCCTGAGACAATTGATATCCCTCAAAGTGAGGAGGAACCACAAGCCCCAGAAGAATCATTTGAAACCGTTCCCATTTCTGTAATATGTGAAATTCCTTCATCAAAACATGTTGTGGAGAAAACAGCAATATCACCACTATCTCCACCAACATCTCCAGCAGTCTCATCCCCAGATTCAAATATGGAACTAATAACAGCACCATCATCCTCTCCAGTTTCTGGCCAGACATCCGAATTAACTACTCCAGCTAGCCCCAGTGCTGCTGAAATTTCTGCCCCAGTTGTAATTCACATGCCAGACTTGATGTCTGAGCAAGCCACAACACACCCATCAGCAACTGCTCCTGTTGCATCATCCACACAGATTATTGGATACCCTTCACCGGTCATTCCAGCCTCACCACATGTCTCAAAAAATGCTTGCACTCCAACTCCTTCTGAAATTCTTGTTTCAAAGCCAACACCAGGTCCAAAACCAACAGTTATATCAAAACCTACACAGGAAACAGTCCCTACTCCCGATAGTGTATCATCCTGTACACTGGATTCATATCTTCAAGATTTATCTCAAAGACCTTTGGCCGGTGCAATACATGAACCACTTTCAGCTGCTGAATCAGCCACTACAAACAAACAAGCTGTTGCACCAATAATTTCTCCAAAAGTCAACCATGTAAAAACTCCTCCTACTACAGTTGCTACACCTATTGTTCAGTCTCAAAAAGGACCTTTAACACAAACTTCTTTTATTGTTCAAATGCCCGATCTTGTGTCCCCTGCATTAGACCATCCAGTTCAAGAAAAAACTCCAGTTTCAGTGCCTACCCTGCCATCTACTGCACTCAGGAATCAGATTCCTACAACTACCCCCATTGTTACACAGATGCCAGACCCTTTGACCTTTCCAGTACCTTCTCTAACCTATGCCCCACTTCCAGCCATAGTTTCAGCAGTTGATCAAGCACCTATTTCTGTTCCAACAATGGTATCAGCCTCAATACCAACAAAGGTTCTCTCTACAGACCAGACCAGTTCAGCTGTTGAACAAGTGGCCACACCACTGTCTGTTCAATCCAGTATTTCTACTTTAGCAAAAGAGATTCAGCCACCAACCAGTGTTTCTATTCAAATTCCAATTCAGAGGCCAGCAGAAACCAGACCACACATGACACCCCAATTAGGGCAAGCAGCCACTGTTTCACCTCCAGCAAGTCATGGAGAGCATATTGCTGCAAAGACAGTCTCTGTTGTTTCTCCCACTGTTTCTACAACTGTTGCTTTTGGATCTTCACCCTCCCAACCAGTTCAATCGATGCTGACCAATATTCAGGAAAGGATGGTGGAAATACAGAAGGAAAATGTACCAGATGATGGAATTTCTTCACAACAGTCAGTTTCACAAATCATTTCTCCTGTTGTACAGACACAGCAAGGTCAAGTTGTTGTGAGACTGCCAAATCTTGAAAATGTGGCAGTTAAAACAACTACTGAAGATGGGAGAGGGCACCCTGTTATTGTTAGTGTTTCTCCTTTTACTTATCCAGCCACAATATCAAGTTTCATCACTGATTCAACAGTTCCACCTTTTGTGACATCTGCAAAACCCCATGTTCCTCAAGAAAGAACGGATAAACCAGTGATTTCATTTCCACCACCTCCTCCAGCTTCACCACCAGAATTGCCATATAGCGCAGTACCCAATGCTGATTTTAACCAGCAAAAGTCTATTCCAACTCCCTCATCAGTTACAGTAACTCTACCTGAACCCCCACCAAATGTGGCCAGCATAAATATAAAACCAGTTGTGACCCCAACACACAAATCACCACCCCCTGTTCCCCCCAAACCTGTATGTATTCCCCCGGGACTGGTATTTAGTCACAGATCAAGAGAGAGCGTAAAGCCACCAGTTAGCCCTGAGCCAGTAGTTGTTCAAGCAGTTCGTGCTGCAACGCTGCCAAGAACAAGGGAACCTCCAAATGCTTTGTCACTAAGTTTGACTGCCCCTGTAGAGACCAAGCACAGTGCTTCATCACCAAAATCACCTTTGTCACCCAGATTTGCTAGAACTCTTGAAACATATGTGGTGATAACATTACCCTCAGAACCAGGATCACCTGTTGAGGGCATTACAACTCAAGCACCGATGAGAAGATCATCACTGCCAACTCCCAGACAGCATGTTCCATCTGATGCCCCAAGAGTGTTTGCTCCATCTGCAGTGGATGCACCTGTGTCATTAATTTCAGCACAACTTGTAGCAGCCCCACCAAAGCCTAGCTCAGCTTTAAATACAGCAGTGCCTCTTGAGGTGATGGCACCTGACTTTGCTTCAGTCACAACAGAGACTCATCATATTACACTAGCTGCGGATTCAAGACAAAGTATTACGGAACCTCGTGTAACGGTCCCAGAGCTGCCAGTTGCTTCTGTACAAACATTTATTTCAGCACCTCTTGTAGTGGCATCATCAGGACTATCACAGACTGTGACTGTTGTTCCTCATATCACAATGGAGAATACAACACACTCCCCATCTGCATTTATGACACCACATGTTGTAATGGCACCTTCTGCTTTGATTTCAGCAGCACCTATTGCAGCAGCACCACCACCACTGCCCATTGCTATGGAACCAACAGCATATCCAGCAATGACATACCCCACACATTCCTTGATTTCTCCTCTTGCCATGGCTCCAGTGTCAGTGGTGCATACATCAAAACCGTCAGAGGTGGTACCAGTAGCCTTAGCCCCAGTGTCAGGAGTTTCTACTGAGTCAGTTCCTCACTATGCAGTGAGTGATGTGCAACAAGAACTTGAGATGCAACAAATGCAAAAAACATATTCTGCTCCAATAACAATAACCCAGATTCCAATCCCAGCTCAAAATGAAGATATTCCTGGTTTGGATATGGAAGAAGTACTGATAGTCTCAGCTTCTGAAGAGGCCTTAACTGAACTGGGTCCATCACCAGTACTAATAACACAGCTTCAAGAGCAGCAAACAGTTAATGAGAAAAAACAAGAAATTCCAGTAGTGACCTCTGCAACAACTGTGCCACCAGTACCAGTCACATTTACCCAATTTACAAAATCTATTGAGAGTCAAGAAATCTGTGGACAAGATAAAGTTATATCAAGCATGAGCCAAGTCTACTCTGCAATCTCAAAAACTGAGCAGCGTCCTGATGCCCTGCCTAATCTTGTAACCCAAGTTGTCACAACTGAAGTACAAAGAACAACAACTGTGTCAGTTGTCCAGGAGAGGATTCCTGTCGAACCCATACCTGAACCTGTGGGTGCTACAATCACAATCCAGCCAGAAGTCCATCCAAAGCCTAAACAGAATGGAAGAATACAATACCCTAGTGATGTTATAGATCTTACCACATTTAAAGTCAATGTTACAATGACTGACCAAGGAATGGATTTGACAGCCCCAGATTCAAGTAGGTCTTCCTTGTCAAGTGAATCAAGTGGGCGACAGGCCACTGCTGTACAGCCCGAAATTGTGAATCTTAGTGCTGAAATAATCCCCACTACAACACTCTCTGTTGTAACTGACAGCATAACAATTGTTACTTGCACAGCTACAATTGCCTACAACAACAACAACACAGTTGACAAGCCTCTGGACCTGGGAAATGCTACTTCAGTGCCTCTTCCACTTACCACATACAATCCATTTGAGCCACTTTCACAGATAGTGTACAGACCTGTAAATTCACAACCTAAGGCTACAACCAGTGCAGAGATTCCTATTAACCTTTCATACAGAGCTGTTGCAAGCACAGCTCCAACTCTTATGCCTGTTACTATAGCCCCGGGGAGCTTCACAAATGGCACTGTTGGTATACCAATGCATACAGAGCCAACAGCAGTTGGACCAGTAGACCTCACCACGTCTAAGCCAATGAAAACCATGGTTGCTTTGTCCTCATCTTCTGGAGTGGTCACAACTGTTTTGGAAGACGACGGTACACCAGTTGATCTAACATCTGGAAGACGGACTGTTTGCTGCGATGTAATTTACAGGCTTCCTTTCACAGGGAGCTGCAGAACACAGCCTCCTGTGACCACACAACCAGACAATCAAATTGGCTATCAAATTGATATTGCCACAACACCTGTCATTGAAGATCTCAGTACCATGAAGGCTTCAATATCTGACAGTAATTTCAAAGAGGCTGGGCTCTTTAGTTATGAAAGGAAGAATGGCTTCACCTATCAGAATGGGGCATCTGAGGGGGCTATTGATTTGACATCAGCTAAAATGTCAACAGGTCAGTATGATGGTGTGCATGTATCCTTAATTGATTTGTTTCTTTATTTGCATGTTAATGTATTATTTATTGGTTATGCCCCTTATTTTTGTGATTTTCTCTCTGAATGTCTTGATTTTCATTCTTGTCTTTTTCTGTTCTTTTTTTTCAATACAGATGCATGCATTTGCCTCCGTGTTGTCCCTCAGTGTTTTGGCTTTGCATCCTGCTAATCTGATGACACTGACAAGATCTTTGCATGCTCTTTGGCTTCCATTTGATGTTTTATTTGTTAATGTTGCATGAAACAGAGCAATTGTTCATTTAGATGCTGATGATGCTGCTATTTTTGTTTTCCTAACATAACAGAAGAGGCCTTAGACTACTCAAAGAAAAGCACTTTGGCATTTACTGGGATCACCACTACTCCATATTCTCAAGGAACGTCATTTGGCTTTAATAGTTTACTAAGAACGACAAATGGCATTGTTTACTCATCGGTTGCTGCACCCGTTCCCTCCACGTATGCAATTACTACCCAACCAGGTTCAGTATTTAGCACAACATACAATAGTCTCACCAATTCTACGGATCCACTTTCAGCACTTCAAAATCAACCTGCTCCATATGGCTTTGTACACACCACAGCCACAGACCAATCAATATTCCCACAGTCTGATATATCAAAGGATATCCTACCTTCTGCATTAGCCAGTCTCCTTCCCTCCCTGACAACCTTCCCTGAGCTCTACTCGGATGCTACTCTTGAAGCAATAGCAGCCTCACTGGACATGCTGGTATCCCCGAATTTCCCTGATTTAGATGACAGCAAGAGCCAGCAGTACAAAGCTGAACATGAGTTCTTACAGTTAGAGAAGTTGAAACAGCTGTGTCTAGCTGAAGAGCTTGAATGGGAGAGGCAAGAGATACAGCGTTACCGTGAGCAAGAGCAGATCATTGTTCAGAAGGAGCTGGAGGAGCTTCAGAACATGAAGCAACAACTTCTGATGCAGCAAGAAGAGGAACGCAAAGCCCATCTGATTCTTCAGCAAGAAACCTTTGCACAGCAGCAGCTTCAGCTAGAGCAAATCCATCGATTACAGCAGCAACTCCAGCAACAACTACAAGAGCAAAAGATATACCCATATGGGTTCGGGCCAAGTGAGGGTATGTCCCCACCCTTGAGTTCAGACATCATACTTGACTCAAAATATTCCGGGGGAGATAATGGACAATACTGGCCAGTGAAGGATGACAATTCAACATCATCTGCAGTGTCCACCCATGACTCCACAACAGGTCAAAAC
The DNA here is from genome assembly GCA_036784905.1 of Acrossocheilus fasciatus. Lineage (NCBI taxonomy): Eukaryota > Metazoa > Chordata > Actinopteri > Cypriniformes > Cyprinidae > Acrossocheilus > Acrossocheilus fasciatus. Next base: position 6,213,631 of record CM071955.1, read on the forward strand.
TGGCTAACAACAACTTCTGGGGCTTTTACACAGTATAGTTCAAGCATTCCTGTACCAGTGAGTGCACAGACAAAGGATCAAATGCAATTGTCCACAAACCTGCTAGATACAGCCAAGCAAGAGCAAAGTGTGGGATTAAGTGGAAAGAAATTGATTGAGAGTGGTGTTCAAACAGATGATGAAGATGGGGTTGAAAAGATTCCTTCTGGTAGAAGGAGAAGAAATAGGAGAAGTGTAGATAGCTGTGTGCAAACTGATGATGAGGATCAGGATGACTGGGACGTCCCCGTTCGGAGCAGACGCAGGTCTCGTTCCAGTAGATATGCTGATGGAGAGAAGGGAAAAAGCTCCAAGGTATCAAGTATTGCGATTCAGACTGTAGCAGAGATTTCAGTTCAGACAGAGCATTCAGGGACAATTAGGAGATCTCCTGTTCGGGCTCAGGTGGACACAAAAGTAGATTTACACAGAGAGGGCCAAACAGAAAGTGATTCAGATATTACATCAGACAGAGATAAAAGACGTCCAGCTCCTACTGAGATAAGTGTTAGCACACACCTGACAGCTGATGATGTTGGAGCATCGTTAGTTACCAAATCTCCAAAGGTATTATGCTCCCCGGTTTCACCAGTGTCCCCTGGGAAAAGTTCACAGAAGATGCTTACCGCTGATTCATCAAGGCATCTCAGTAGTCCAAGATCATTAAGGGCCTCACAACGATCTCTGTCTGACCCCAAGTCACTCAGTCCGACAACTGAGGACAGAATGATGTACCAGTACTCAGACACCTACTCGGTAAGTACTGCACTTGTATTCACTCTTTTCTTGTTATCTAAAGGACCCAAACATTGTGCTCATTTTTTCCTCTCCAAATGATTACGTCAAGTGTCCATGCTGGATATATCATGTCTATTGCTTGCTTGTTTTTCTTTTTATTTCTGTTTTATATTTTAATCAACAGAGCAAAGGTTCTCAGTGCGGCACACCAGTTGGCACTCAGAAGAAAGTAAAACGCACGCTACCTCATCCACCACCAGAAGAAGATACCCTCATTGGCCTCTCTGGGTATACCACTGCTTCTGCCAGAAGACGAATGTGCAGGAACACCACTATGGCGCGGGCCAAAATCCTCCAAGACATAGACAAAGAGCTGGATTTAGTTGAACGTGAGTCCTCAAAACTCCGTAAGATACAGGCAGAACTTGATGAGGAGGAGAAAGAGATAGATGCTAAATTGAGATATCTGGAGATGGGTATAAATCGAAGAAAAGAGGCTTTACTGAAAGAGAGAGAGAAGAGGGAGAGAGCCTACTTACAAGGAGTGGCAGAGGAGCGAGACTACATGTCAGATAGTGAGGTCAGCAACATCAGAGAGGCACGAGGTAATGGTCATGGACTAGAACGGCCACGGACTGCCCCACAGTCAGAGTTTAACCAGTTCATTCCACCACAGACTGAGTCTGAGTCCCAGTATGCACAGCTTACAAGCCCATACTCCCACTATCAATATGCATCCCAAACAAGTCAGTATCCTCAGCAGACATTGTACCAGCAGCAGTCTCTTTACCATCAGCAGGTGTCCCCCTACCAATCCATCTACTCATCAGTGCCCTCACTCAATCAGCAGTCCCAGCAGACTGGCTATGACCATTCCTCACTCCTTCTGATGCAACAGAAAACCCGTCAGACTACTTTGTCTGACTTAGAACCAAAGATTACGACAAACTATGAGGTCGTACGCAACCAGCCCCTCCTAATTGTCCCTACATCCACAGAGAGTGCCTACGGAGTTTCCCATCTCGGTGGTAAATACAGTAGCCTTGATCTGAGGATGGGCCTGGAAGAGAGAGCCAGCATGGCCAGCAGTCCCATGTCCAGCATATCAGCTGAATCCTTCTATGCAGACCTCGATCACCATAATTCCAGGAACTATGTCTTGATTGATGACATCGGCGAACTCACAAAGAGCTCCACGGGCCTTGGTTCAAGCTTCAGTATTGCCGATAAGGATATAAGCAAAGCTGACCGACTTCTCCGGACTGCTGATGTTCGTCGGACTGCAGATGTGGCAGATTTTCTTGGTCCTCTTCAGGCTGCTTCTCGATTGCATTCATATGGTAAAGCAGACGAGGATTCCATGGAGGAGCCTTATGAATTGAAGATGTTGAAACAGCAAATTAAGCAGGAGTTCCGACGCGGTACAGATAGTCTTGAACAGCTTACAGGCCTGCCTCACTACCTCCACTCTGACACTAGTTTTAGGCATTTCCCCAAAGCTGAGAAATATAGCATCGGGAGACTAACTTTAGAGAAGCAAGCTGCCAAGCAACTTCCTGCCTCGGTTCTTTACCAGAAACAGCTAAAGAATAAAAAAGCACTAATTGACCCCAAAATTACAAAGTTTTCGCCCATCCAAGAGAGCAGGAACCTTGAACTAGATTACAGCAGCTTTTTGGCCTCTGCCAGCTCAGTTGGTGGACTGTCTGCCAGGGCAAGGCTCTTGCAGGATGAGATCACATTTGGTCTTAGGAAGAACCTAGCAGAGCAACAGAAATATTTGGGTTCAGCTCTTGGCGCTAACCTGGCTCAGTCACTCAACTTTGGCCAATCTCTCAACTTAGGGCCAACCATAAGGTCTTCCCTTCACGATGATGGCACTTACCCCAGTGGCACTCGGTCAAGACCTTCCTCTAGGCCTTCCTCTGTATATGGACTGGACCTATCTATCAAAAGAGACTTGTCAAACTCCTCACTACGCCTGAAAACAGAGGGTGAGGGCATGGATTCTCAGTTCGTATCTAGGGCTAAACCGACAAGTCTGCCAATTAGTCAGAGCAGGGGTCGAATTCCCATTGTTGCACAAAACTCTGAAGAGGAGAGTCCACTGAGCCCTGTTGGGCAGCCCATGGGCATGGCCAGAGCATCTGCAGGCCCACTCCCACCCATCTCAGCAGACTCACGGGACCAGTTCGGCTCTAGTCACTCTCTTCCAGAAGTCCAACAACACATGAGAGAGGAGTCCAGGACAAGTGGCTATGAACGAGACATTGCCTTTATAAAGGATGACCTTCAGGGGGCCATGTCAGATAGCGAAGGTAAATTTGTTATGAGATCTGTTATCTTCAACCCTAGCTTCTGCTGATATACATCTTTTGTATGGCTCTGAATGCATTATTTATATCTATGTGAAATTCGAATGTTACATTTTCCTTTACTCTTTTCATCTTTTGTCTCGGATTTTGCTTTACACTTTGCAGGCTGTCAAATTTGCATGATGTCATCTTATATTAAAACTTTCATCTACATATGTATACATAATTGTTTTTGTTTTCTTTTATGTATAAACATTTGCCTTGTGTTTCTTAATGAATTTGCATGCTACTTAAATGCAAAAGGAAATTGGTTGTTTCCTTTGCCATTATTGTTCTATCTTACATATAAGAAGAGAAGCAATTAAGATCTTCAAAACTATTAATTCAGCTATTTTAATTCATTATACACTCAGTACCTGTGCTATTTATCACAGCCCTGCAGTTGACGAGGAGATTGATCTGATTTCAGTCTGTGAAGTTACAACATCCTATAATTCTATCAGAATCATTTAGTGACTGGTTATCTTAGGAGGGCAGTACACTGTTTATGAATTATATAAATGGGATTGTAATCATCTTGTTTTGTGCTGTATTTGGGGGGAAAAAAACAGTTATGCAGTTGATTGGTAGAATATAAATTTGTCTACTAGCTGCCAGTGTGTCTTTACTATATTTCCAGCAGCTATGGATACTAAGCCATTTATTTAAATCATAATTAAACCTCTGTCTTCTTGTGAAGGCATTCTCAAATATTATATTCATGCAAGTACCTGGTTTAGTTTGTCTAGTTTTCATTAATCCAGAATATTTCATACTGCAAAAATGCAAGTATTTCATCACACTGATTGGACAAAATTAATGTAGTGAATTTAGATTTTCCCCTTTTCTGTGCTTATAGACAATTATATAGACAAATCTGTGCTTTCGATAAGTGATGATATAAAGTTGTAAATTAAATAAGGGGCCTCTGTTTAGACAAATTTAGAAGTTAATCTGGTTATAACATTGATTCACTGGAGCTTAGTTTTCCATTACTTCCAAATCTACTACATAACTCACTTGTTTAACAATTTTCTTTATGTAATGTTAATGTCTGTCATGGGTGTTTCCAATTTTCATCCCCAATAAATTATTGCTATTTCAGTTTTTATTTGCATGGCTTATGAATGGAAATTTAAAAACATCTTGCATGCTACATGAAGAATACTTTTTTTTCAGTGAATATTCTATTAATTCTCTTTCTGTGTGTTTTATGTATTTTGTACTATATCATACTATATATTTTGTACTTTTTTATTGTAGTGAACATTACGCAAGTATTACTATTTAAAATCATCCTGGTATTAAAGTGTTTTAAGGTCGGTCTTATAATATGTGAAATCATTACACAAATGGTTTGGCTAATAAATATAATGCTTCATTTAAATTTATTGTAAAACATATTTTTAATCTTTGTGCTTTCATGGCGCTCTCAATACCAATGAGACAACAGCATTGAGAAACAGTTTAAAATCCCATCTATAGTGTAATATTGTGTTAAACGTCAAGCTGTTTGAGAAGTTTAACATAAACCAGGTGTAAATATGGTATAAACAAACAGAGTGCAAAGTGTGCATATATATTGGTTTACAACACTACGGCCCAGGTTTCACAGACAGGGCTTAGCTTAAGCCAGGACTAGGCCTTAGTTAAATTAAGACATTTAAGCAGCTTTTATAAAAATGCCATAGAAGAAAATGTTGCAGGTGTGCATCTTGGGACAGAACAATGTGACTGGCATGTTTTAAGATATGTCAGATCAAGATATTTTTAATATCTCGTACATGCATTTTAGACTAGGACTAGACCTAAGCCTTGTCTGTGAAACCGGGGGTAAATGCTCTGCTGGGTTTGCACAGACGCAACCCCAGTCTCTGTCTTGAGAATATCAGAAATGATTTGTGTTTCTCAAGCAACCTATTCTGAAGCAATATTCAAGGTTCTAAAAGCTCTTTCAGTAGTCTCAGTTTGTATAAACACACAGAAGTAATAAATCACAGCTGTTTTAAAGCCATCCATTTTACTTTTAAACATATTTTATGTGGTTTCTGCAAATGTGCCATAAAGGCTGTCAATAGAGCTTAGTTAGTTTTGAACCTGGGACATTTATTTAACACCACCGATGCCGGTATTGCTAAAGAAATAATTACCTGTATAGCTTTGTTTATATAGCTTTGTGTATACTTTTAGCACATCTTATAAATATTATTATATTGAATTATCAGTACTTTTATGGGGCTACCTTACATAATGCAGAATGTATTTAAAAGGCTCTCTATAGCGTAAAATATTGACTGCAATGGTGTGTGCTTTACGTATTTTAGAAAATTAGATAATTGCATGAAATTAGATATTTACAAAAGTACATCATCCACTGCAAATGTAACTGTGTTTTTTATTGGCAAAACATAGCTCTGTTTTAAGGCTAATTTTACTATGAATTCTCTGAAATGCAATGTTTGTACTACAGCTGGAGGTCCTAGCTGGAATGTGAAAGGTGAGAACTGTTGTTCAACAACCTTCAAAATATCATTAAGCATAAACCTACTTTCATGTGTGCCATAGTCTTGAGTGACGGGCATTTCTCAGTGGTGCACCTCAGACCCATCGTGGTGTTCATTATCACTGCACTTCCTCAAGGTCTCTCTGACATGGCCTGATCATATCAACCAAGGCACATACATGTCTACATACACAAATACATATGTATGCATACTGTAGCAGAAGTTTCCTAGAACAAGTTAGTGTCATTAGAAAACAGCATTCTAGGAACTTATCTTGCCCCACCAAAATGCCATTAATGTAATGGAATCCTTCGAAACTAGTTGACGTCTCAAGTACAGAACAAGGGTGCTGTTTTGGTGATGCAGGATAAAAGTCGCAAGAGAGAAATGTCCTTCTGATAGCGTGTTGGCCAGAATTCCAGTTTTCCACAGGCCATAGGTTCACCATGGTCAAAGCATCCTCTAACTTGGGTAATAAAGTGAAGGCACTGTTGATTTAAGGTGACATTTCCTTGCAGAAGGACAGCACGTCAAGCTCTTTATTACAAAACTCCTGCAGACAGATCAGTTGTCAGTTTTCTTCTCACTCTATTAGGAGTTAAATGATGATTTGTGGCGTACTGTAGTGCTGCCTCATGAATAAAAAAATGCTTTGCTTACACAGTATTGTAATCAAGGCACCTGCAGGTTGTGCAAAATACCCAGTAAACAAAACAGAAGATATTGCTCGCCTGATCTATTTTAGGTATGTGCTGAGATGTCTGCCCTAGCTCGAGTTATGAATTATTCTAGGAATTCCCAATGTCTTTGAAGAAAGTGCTAGACTACTTGAAATGGAAGCTGGAAAAACAGCAGCAGGTCTATATACAGTCTCATAGGATGCAAATCTTATATATTAGCATTGCGACTCTACATGAGAATAAGTACACTGCAAAAATCCTTGTCTTAATGGTATTTTGTCTTGTTTTTACAATAAAAATATCTAAACATTCTTAAGACAAAACAAGATCAGTTTACTTGAGAGCCAAAATTGCATATTTTAGAAATGCATCTTTGATTGATACATTTTTCTTACACTCTTAAAAATAAAGGTTGTCTATTGGCACCGATGGTTCCATAAAGAATCTTTAACATCCATTAAACCTTTCCATTGTACAAAAGGTTCTTCCTACTTCACAATAAGAAAAAAAAGTGTTTATTTTAAGAACTGTTCACTTCGAGGTTCTTTAGGGAACCAAAAATGGTTCTTCTAGGTCATTGCTACAAACCCCCCTTTTGGAACCTTTATTCTTAAGAGTGTACCTACTATTTTCAGCATGAATCTCACAAAATGTAATGCATTTATATGCTTAAAATATTTAGTTTTAGATTTGTTACACAATTTTGCATCTCAACTAAATTTATCTTTAAGAATGCTTTAAAAGTTTTACTGAAAAACAAGAGAAAATGTATTTATTTTTTATTTTTTTTTGGGAGTGCAGATTGCAATTTTAAATAAGTAAATTACTTTAGCATCATGAAAGTCTGGTGTTATAGAAGAAAAGCTGTGGTTTTGTTTGAGTAGTGTTTTACTTGTATATGCTAACTAGTGTACTAGAGAGTGTACTAACAGAAAATCTACTAATCATCAGACATTTGGTAAGGCATCTCATCATCACACTGTTGTATGATGGTGTGTGTATGTGCGCATATCTGCTGTGGTTCGTTCCCACAGCAGTTCTCTATCAAATTCTCTTCGCATGACATGTAGCCCAGTCTGGAAGGGACACAGCATGCATGTTCATGTGTGCATGCCTCGACACACGTCTCAGATCATTGCTTTTTCTGCCCTCACCATCCTCTGTCACTGCTTCCCCTGGGGTCAGGCTACTTAGCACACTTAGCATTTATCCAAACAAACACTCTTGATTTGAGACCTTGTGGAAGGGAGGTTAGAGTCCAAACCTTTTGAAACATAGATATTGTTCTTGGAAGCCCTGACCTAAATCCATCAAGCTGTCAGTTCAAACACTCTAGCAAAGAAGTGTCCCCAACTGGGGGTGGTGAAGGGATGGTTGTCTGGGAGAAAAGTGGTGGAGTGGGACACATGCCCTAGTTTTGTCACTTGTGATGGTACAGCGGATGCTTTCTTCCTGTTTTCTAGCATATCACCTTCAGCATGAGGAGACAGACTGGTTTGACAAACCCCGCCAGGGACGTGGTGGACCAGAAGTCGGGCCAGAGAGAAGACAGGTAAAGTGGCACCCACAAGGTGATCGTGATTTTGCCAAGTAGGATGTGTTCCTGGAAACGTTTGTCAATCCTGGAACAACATACCTATAGTCTTAACCATAAAATCGCAAAACCTGTGCAATTATAGGTCAATATCAATTATGCCACAATCCAAACTATAAGGGTATACTTACAATCCAAATGTTTTTTCTAGGAACATGTTCTACTCAGTCACCATGCAAACAATATTCTGTGCCTATCTTTGAAAGTACGCCAGACTGCATCTGCAAAAGCACTGTTAGAGCTTCAGCTATTGTTCATTTGCTTGAATTGTTTTCGTTGTTGCAGATGAAAGGCAGCCATTACCCCTTCCCACACACTCGCATCAAACTGCAACGGGACCCCAAGGACCACACCGTCTCAGGTATGTTTTCATAGCAATTACTCCACAAGATACACAGCGAATTGTAGTCAATTAGGCCTGCAAATTAAATTACTGGAAGGAAAAGCAATACAACAATTGTAATATATCTCGCGGCCGCCGTATTGATGAAGAGATCATGTTTAAAATGATGCTGAGATACTCTGATTAGAATTCAATTACTCAGCCATTCATCAGCTAAACTGAACCCGTCTGAATTCAGGGAGTGGGCTGGGAATCAGAGTTGTTGGTGGAAAAGAGATTCCAGGGACCAACAGAGAGATCGGAGCCTACATCGCCAAAGTTTCAGCAGGAGGATGTGCTGAGCATATGGGAAAAGTCGTGGAAGGTAAGAACTTCTAATTTAGTCAATCTGATAACATTAGCAAGTTTAATTTTCTTGCGGACAGTAAGGGGTTAATGAAGCCAAAGAGATGTGATAAATAAGCAAGTTCGGTTTCAAAAAAAGTTTACATTCATGCATTTTTTTCAATTCTTAAAGGTCATGTTATAGTTTTAAAGCAAGCATCAGCAAAATCATTCATTTTAAGCATTCAGTATTCTTTCAAAGGGAAAAGTGCCTAATTTAGAAGGCCATTTCTCATTTAACCGGGATGGCTATTGTTGCGGTATGATTGCTCTTCTTGTTGACGAATGCTGGCTCAGCATGCTGTGTCAATTTAGATGAGCTCCTCTGAGAATAGCTCAGCTTCTTGAACATGTTTTTGCTTGTTTGATTTTTATTCTTTCGGAACTCATGATTTTAGCAAAGACTCTAAGTATTGAAATGTTTCGTTTTATAGTGTCAAATCTTTTGTCTATTTTATTTGTTTCATCCCTGAAATATGCAAGCACCAATCTGCTGGCAGATTACACAAGCATCTGTTCTCTATCTTAAGTATGCTTTTCCCTTGATACAGTATAATAATGTCTGCTGCCACAGTGGAAAATGTGCTAGAGAGCAGATTTAATATCTGATAGCTGAAGCGATGTTATTATTTGGGCCAAGAGTCAAATGAATGCACAATTGCACAATGCATACTGCATGCGCTTCAACTTAGAAACATGAAGTATGCATGCTTAATATTGAATAAAATAGGGATCTTCCATATTTAGCCAGCGAATCAGTAACACATTGGCAATTTTGACCATGATTACCTATACCGTTCCTGAATAAAAATGGAAAATGTTACAGCATTTTTAACATTAAAGCCTTTTGAAGATAATTTTAAATGTTCTCTTGTATAGCACAAAGTATTTTCAACAAATGAGCATATGCATGGATCATTTAGATACTAGCTTCAAAGCTGAAATAATGGTTTTAGCCTAGTGGTAATCTTGCAGAGGAATATGGAGATATGACTGACATACTTGCTGAACATTTGAAAGGTTTTTGAGTGGAAACAGAAGGGATTGATTGTGTGGAGATGAACAGACATTTGAATGATGTCCTGTTGTTATCAGCTGCTGAAGCACTCCGAATGCAAAAGACCTATCTGAAGACCCGCTTTCATTTGTGTAAGTGCCCGGGGTTTGGCCTAAAGTGTGCTTGAGTTTGCAGTGATGCTTTTAAAATAGTTTTTTTCCCTCTCTGTTTTCTGCACTTGTTTTCGGTCTCTGATGCTCAGGGAAGCGTGCTATTACAAAAAGTGTGTGTTATTTATGTGTGTAGTTTTTTCTGAATTTCCCCTACAGAATCACAATAGCATCTATCTGCCTATCTGTGTGTGAATCTATCATAATAGTTGTTCACGTTTCCCCAAAAGAGAGTGCACAGAAACCAAACTTTGGTTCTAGATTTGAGGTTTTTAAAAATAGACATACAGTAGGTGACTTTTATAAACAACACAAATTATGTTTACTTTTGGCTAAGGTGCACTGTGAGTATCTGTTTTTACTATTATAACCTAATAAATGTATTTCACTCACTCGTTCTGATGGCATGTGTTGTGTTCCTCAGGAATGCAGGTTCTGGAGTGGAATGGAATCTCTCTGCTGGGAAAGACATATGAAGAAGTGCAAAGCATTGTGGGTCAGCAGTATGGAGAGGCAGAAATATGTGTGCGCCTGTAAGTTGCAATAATGTATTTTGTGTTCAAGACTCAATTTAGTCCAAAAACACCAAAAGAAATTACCATGTTAATGCCACGCATTTGTTGAACAAAGACAGTGCATGCACACTACTGTTGCTAATATATTTGTTATCTTGACTGCTGTTTAGAGATCTAAACATGCTCTCCGACACAGAACACCCTCAACAACTAGAGCTCCATACTCAGCTGAGAACTGGTGAGTCTCTCCAACATTTTGTGTTCTTCCCTTCATACTGTGCTTTAATAAGCTTTTCACACTAAAACAAATCCCTTTAAGGTAAATCAGTCATCCATTCTGCAGCCATCTTGGTCATGGACAGACTCCAAAATACTTGGAAAATCTATAAAAATATTGGCTAAGCTTATGTTTCAATAACATATTTCAGTGGCATCAAAAATGAGCTTTTTAAGCAGACTAAGGTCCTGGTCCAGCTAATATGCATGCAACCCGTAGGTACAAATGGTTATTTGCAATTTTAACTGGAAGTTGTGATTTCCTTTCCTACAGCTTTCCTTAGCACTCACTTTACCTCCAGGTCATGAATCTCTGTTAGTGTGGTGTGTGTGTGCATCAAAATTCTTGCACTCCTGACGGTGGAAAAGGTGTCTGTATTGATCAGAAGTTTGAAATGGGTTTGTTTTGTGTGCGTGTGTTTTAGGTGAGCGTCAGCGTTCTCCAGGTGTCGACCCAAAGCAGCTGGCTGCAGAGCTGCAGAAGGTTTCGCAGCAGCAGGCTCCTGCCTCCGTGCTGTCTGCTCTGGAGAGAGCCGGACACCTGCACTCTGCCACCGGATCTGCCGCTTCCAGTGGGGTCCCCAGCCCTGGACAACCCGGGTCCCCTTCTGTCAACAAGAAGCGCCATAGTAGCAAGGTGCTGTATGTGTAAAAATGTGCAGGAAGATGCCAAATACTGTATATAGACACACCAAATGTTGTGTCTAAATTTTGGAACTGCAAATTAGGATTAAACTAGGCAGGGATTTATTTTTCATTATTTTGTTTTTCAGTCAGCAGAGGTTCTGAAGCCACAACCGCATCCAATCACTGGTGAAATACAAGTGAGTCTGTGCACCTATTTGACAATGACCAAATTTATATGTACTGTATAAGACCATTCTAAAAATAATTTGAATTACATGATTGTGTTTTGACTGTGTGTGCAACATGTAAAACATTGCCATAACCAGATTAAGTCATTATTCCCATTTCTACTTATCTGAATGAGACAGCTAACTATATTGTTTACAATTTTGTAAACATAACGTAAAATCATGTAAATGATTTTGGAATATCTATTGTAACAGAATAGCAATTTATATTTTAATGTTATTTAGTTATTTATTTAATGTGCGAGCAAAACTATTTGTGCAGAATGAAAAGTTGCAAAAGTGCGCAGTGTAGAAATAAAGAAAATATATACATTTTTTTTAGACTGTTACTGTTCATGAATAAGAACTGATTTAAATAAATGAAAAATGCACTAAAAACCTATTTTTTTTTCCTTTGAAATATATTTAAGTAGAAAATTATGATCTGTCAACCTTACTGACTCACTTCAGTATTGACTGCTTTATTGAATTTAAATTGCAGCCTTCCAGTGCTTATTTTAGAGTGAAATTAAATTTGAATAGACTATCTATAGTATTATGCATCTCATAATGTATCTTTTCCTCAGCTTCAAATCAACTATGACAGGAATATGGGCAATTTGATTGTTCACGTGCTACAAGCTAGAAACCTCGCTCCTAGAGAAAACAACGGATACACAGACCCCTTCGTTAAGGTCTATCTCTTGCCAGGGAGAGGGTGAGTATCCCTGTGCACATGATTCTGTGTGTGTGTGTGTGTGTGTGTGTGTGTGTGTGTGTGTGTGTGTGTGTGTGTGTGTGTGTGTGTGTGTGTGTGTGTGCGCGCGCGCAAGTGTTAAAGTGATAGTAAGAGTGAAGAATGAAAGATTTAGAGAGTCTCTACAGTACGTACTACATATATTTCTTTTATGTTTGTCCTTGTCCACATATATAAATGTTGTAATTGTGGTTAATTTATTGTCTGATTTTTTTTTTTTTAAGTTACTTGAATCTTGAGTCACTTAATTTAGTTCCTTTACCCTTTTTTTGGAATCGCTCCTGTTATTGTTTTACTCTAGGTCTTCTAAAAATCACTTTTTTCTTCAATATCAAGATTCTGCAATACAATATCAAGTGCGCCTGTAGCTCCGTTGTACCCCTTTACAAATGATTCCATAATTATTACAATGGAATGAAAATGTCAAAAATGCTTAATAATAAACTTAAATGCTGGATGGCAGAATAAAAAAAATGTTACTGATAATAACTTGCATATCAAGTGGGCTTAACGGTCTCCCTTCCTGGGCAGAAGTCCTCACCTCTTTAGTACAGAAATGACTTATTGGAAGGCTAAAGTGGAAGAGATCTTCCTTAGAGAAGTCAATTTTTATTAGCTTAGCCTTCCTCTCTTAACATGCTACCTAGTAATCAAGCTCAGTGTCTCGGACTGCGGAGACAGCACAATCGATATGGCTTCCACCAGTATGGGGTGTGTAATGCTATATCTGCCATCTCCTAATGGCCATATCTGCAGCGTTTATGAGATTAGTTCCTATTACCTGCACAAATGATCCTTTCGTCTGGCGCTAAAAGCCCCAGAGCCACGACTCCACCTGGACCGCAACTTTTTTGAGGGGTTTCTGTCTACCCTTTCCTTGGATTCTCTGACTGTTGTCTGTTTGTCTGTCTACTTTTACTTTGCATTCCATACAAATCTCCGGATTGGTTCAGCCAAGTCATGGTTGTCCAGAACGCAAGGTAGCGTGGCGTTTCTTTTTCTTTTCATTTTGCTTTTTCATTGGTGCGTGTGCGTGTGTGTGTTTGGATTTCCTTTCTTTCATTATCTAGCTGTCATTCATGTGGTGAAACCTACTGCGTCATCTGTGCGGTGTCTCAGATCTACCTCAAAGCAACCTCTACCTCTGAAGTTTGTTTGATGTCAATAAATTCCCTCAAAGTCAGTAAATATTAAGTACAGTTGTGCAACTCTACCATTATGCAAATTCACACCAGCTCATTGTAAGAGTCAAGTGCTGCTGTATGCTTGCATAGATTGCCCATAAACTCATGTAGAAGATGGAATTTTTAGTCTGTGATCTGATAACGTCATTATCATCATTGGTGGCATGGACCGTAGATGTATCGGTGTTGCCTCTTGTAAGGTCATCGCTTTATGAAACTCCACTAGCCTCAAGTGTGGCTATAAATATGCTACATAAACATTTGAAATCCATAATCTAAGTTTATTGCTCCTTGTATCCTGTCTCCACATAATAACCTCACAGTGCTGAGAACAAGAGAAGGATTAAGTATGTTCAGAAGACTCAGAACCCAGAGTGGAACCAGACCGTCATTTACAAAAACATTCATCTGGAGCAGGTAAGTACGACACATATATATATATACACTACTGTGTAAAAGTTTAGGGACACATTTAAGTAAAGACATAATGTTACAAAGAATTTCTATTTCATGAAAATGTGAATCTTTATTAAAAATATTCTGTACATTTGTATTTATTTATAACATATGTATTACTGTAAATGTAAATGTATAGTTGTTCTGTACCTATGCATTTACTTAGTTAGTTATTTCCTATTTGAAGAATATAAATTCAGGTCAAGCATATTGTTTCAAAACATTAGCCAGTTCTGCTGATCTCTTCTAAAAGATCATATTTATATATTATATAGTTATTTCCTGTTTGGGGACCATAAATTTGAGTTCAAACTAATTGTTTCAAAATATTAACCAGTTCTCTTATCTTTTCTAAAAGATCATATCTATATAACAAAACTCTCCCTGTGTGTGCTTTTCTCTCTATTTTTCCTCTCTTCTTCCTCTTTATTACAACTCATCGTTCATCTCACTCAAGCTCTATATAAGGTTACAGCCTATATAGTCCAAGGAATATGCACAGATCTTTTTGCATGTAATTAAAGTAGTCAAAGACACAAGGGAAGTTACATCACAGTCACATCCCCCATGTGTCCCATTTTTTCAAACCAAACTTGGCTTTCCATGCTTGAAAACTCTGAAAGTTGACCCAGTTTTGCTGTCATTGCTATGCTGTTTACTGAGTCACAGATTTCATGTTAAAAGATGTTTATGCCTTGATGAATTGTGTCTTTTTCCTGCATCTGACTGAAAATGTTTGTTTGTGTGTGTGGCTCAGCTGAAGAAGAAAACTCTGGAGGTTACTGTGTGGGATTATGACAGATATTCCTCAAATGATTTCCTGGGAGAAGTGAGTGTTATAAGATAAAAGTGACATTACGTGCACCCTCGCCAAAAAAAAAAAAAAACTGATGGCAGAGATAATCATCATGATTTCTTAGATGTGATTTAATGTTAGCTAGCATTTTGTCTTCTCTTCCAGGGTTTATTGTTATGAAATTTGTTAACAAGTCAGTTTTTGTTTCTGTCAGTATCTATTTACATTATTATCCACCAAAGAATAGTTTATAGAACACAGAAATTTCTATGAAGTCAGATGAGTAAATTTAAATCTAACACATTTTTTAATGCTTGTTTTTTTAAGGTGCTCATTGATCTTTCAAACACGGCTCAGCTGGATAACACGCCTCGCTGGCACCCTCTAAAGGAGCAAAGCGAGAGTATTCACCACGGAAGAACACACCCTCCACAGGGGCCCGGCGGCTCTGGGGGACTCGGAGGTCAGGGTGGCCCTGGAGGACCAGGAGGTTCTGGAGGTCAAGGAGGGCAACTGGGGAACCAGCAGTCCCCTAAAACTTCTGTCATCAAGAGCCGAAGTCACGGCATTTTCCCTGACCCTGCTAAAGGTAGGTCATGCATACTAAACAAAAATACACACAACAATCACACAGGTGGTAACTAGTGCAACTTATTTTAGAATGCCATTCAAAAGTTTGGAGCCAGTAAATTTTTAAAAACTTTTTTTTTCTTATTGTCTCTTATAAGTCACTAAGGCTGCATTTGTTTGATCAATATACAGTTAAAAAATATAATTTAAATTTAAAATAGCTCTTTTTCTATTTTAATAGAATTTAAAATGTAATTTATTCCTATTATGCCAAAGCTGAATTTTCAGCATCATTACTCCAGTCTTCAGTGTTACTTGATCCTTCAAAAAAATATTTTAATATGCTGCTTTGTTGCTCAAGAAACATTTCTTACTTTATTAATGTTGAAAATAGTTGTACTGCTTAACATATTTGTGGAAACCATGATACATTTTTTTCCTCAGGATTTTTTACAAATACTGTAGAAATATTTTGTAGTATTCTAAATGTTTTACTATCAATTTAATACATCCTTGCTGAATAAATGTATTAATTTCTTTCAAAAATAAAAACATCTTACTGATTTGAAACCTTTGAACAGTAGTGTATAACTAACAGTTGATGGAAGGTTTAACATTTGGGATCAGTGCTGGATTAATGGAGGGCATGTATTGTATGTTCACAGACACACAGGTCCCTACAATAGAAAAGTCCCACAGTAGTCCCGGCAGCTCCAAATCTTCCTCTGAGGGTCACTTGCGCTCCCATGGCCCCTCACGCAGCCAGAGCAAAGGCAGCGTCACTCAAGCCCACCTGGAAGAAGCCGGGAACGCCATCGCTGCAGCTGAGGCTGCGGTGCAACAGGCCCGATTCCAGCCAAGTAACCCTTACTACTTCACATGAGCTCACAGCCTATCTGTTCTCTGTCTTTCTTTCTTTCTTTCTTTCTTCCTTTCTGTCTGTCCTCTCGTTCTTGCACTCTTCCGCTATTTCTTTTACATTCCCTCTCATCCTCACCTTTCTGACACATTTTTTTTTTCATTTAGTTTAGTTTTTTTTTCATCATTTTATGTTGATAAATTAAAGCCTACACCTAAAATCACTAAATGAAAACATCTAACTTAATATTTAATAATCCACAAAATAGAAAATATCTTATTGACTATTCAAGCAATAGTTGGCCCAGAATTTAAAATCTGTTGAAAATGTACTCATCTTCAGGTGATCTAAGATGTAGATGAGTTTGTTTCTTCATCAGAACAGATTTGAAAAAATTTCATTACATCTTGCTCACCAGTGGATCCTCTGCAGTGAATGGGTGCCGTCAGAACGAAAGTCCAAACAGCTGATAAAATCATCAAAAAAACAACAAAAAAAGCTGTCTCGTCTGAATCAAGAGACATATGCATGTGATGGACTGGAGTATGTGGATTACTTGTAGATTATTGTGATGTTTTATCAGTTGTTTGGACTCTCATTCTGATGGCACCCATTCACGATCCATTTTCGTGCAATTGATGTAACGCTTAAAAAAACAAACTCACCTACATCTTGGATGGCTTGAGGGTGAGTACATTTTTGAAATACAAATTATTGGGTGAACTATTCCTTCAAGAAAAGTGAAAAATTAGATTCTTCAAAAGTAGTTTTTAAACCTCCCAGCATTTAAATTGACATTTGCATACTGAGTGTCAAAATAGAAATGATCGCATTATAAAGATCTAAATTTTTAATAAAGCCTATAAAACCCTAAATAATTTAAACAACCAATGTCTGTTAAACTCCCGTCCATAAATCGAATATCGCAAAGCTGCCTTCAGCTGTGTTAAAACGTGGATCAGCAATTAAACATTTTATTTCCCAGACAAAATTTTTCAGATTTAGTGTTTCTTTGTAACACAGGAAATTTTGTAGTAGCAGAGGAGGCATTTGTTGCATTAAAATAAATAAATAATTAAATAAAAATAAAATAATCCCTCAAAGTACAGCACAAACCTTTCCTGCCGTCATAGAGATGCTAAATTTGGAAAACACTTCACACTGACATCCAGAGCATGATGAACCCCTCTGTTACCTCATTCCCCCTTGCAAGTAAAATCCCAGGCCCTTACCCTCAAATCAAACCCATATCTATGTCCGCATGACTGTGGTGTGTAAAAATCATGAGCTGGTTTCATGTGAGGGCGGCCATGCAATCTCTGGATGAGTTCGTGTAGAGACAGCCCCATCTAAAGGCAGAACTGGCCCCATACTGATCACACAACATCTTCCAGCCAATGAGAGCAAAGTATCGAATCAGATGACCATCATGGAGGGATCTCTGCTAGAGGAGGTGAGAGACACGTGACTCCTCCCTCTCTCTAAATATAAGACTAAAATAAGCACTAACCACACCTCCAGTATAGAAGCAAAACACAAAAATGTTTAGATCTAAAATCAAGGCAGCCATGATATTTGCATAAAAATCTATTCTGTTTTTAAACCAATGTTTGACATTATTTTAAAATGAGTGCATTACCTTTCATTTCACTGTGATGGTCTTTTTTATTTTTATTTTTTTAGTTCTATCTTTTCTGTCCATATGTAACTTTGTGTGTAAAGTGCATATCCATTCTTTTTGCATAAATTGCGTTTAAGTTAGTATTGTAAATAATAAGTCCCTTGCTTAATATGGCTGATGTCTAATTGTCTGTTTGTGTATGTGTGTGCATTTCTACAGATAAAACAAACCACAGAATGGTTGATGGGGATGCATACACTCTGGACAGTGAGGAAACCTTGGGCACTAACGCTGTGGACAGTGCCATATTTCAGGTCCCTCAGCTGTAAGTATGCCTGATTAGTTGCAATTGTAATTGCAATTAATCTGTATTCTGTGGATTCCAGTGAATCCAGTGGACTGATAGATTGATATTGGATGATATTTGGCTGTTTTGAGATCAAACAATAGGGTCCAAAATTGTTGAGACCACTAGTGAAAATGCTCTATTTTAATAAAAAGTAATTATATATTTTATTTAACATTATGATTATATTTAGATTAAATTAAATTAAATAATAAACTACCTTTTAAAAATAGTGTCAGTAATGTTAATGTTAAAGGTTAATACATTTATTTAAACAAAAATATAGTAAAAAAAATAGTGAAATATTACAGTTTAAAATAAGTGTTTTCTATTTTAATAAATGTAAAAATCAGAAGTCATTATAATATGCTGATTTGGTGCTTAAGAAAGAGTTATTTTTATTATTAGTCGTGTGTTTAATATTTTTCAGTGAAAGAAATATATTAAAATTAATATTAATATTTTTTCAGGATTTTTTTATCAATGGAAAGTTCAAAAGAACAGCATCTATAACATTTATAACATCATTAATGTAATTTTAGCGCTGAATAAATTAGTATTAATTAAAAAAATATATAAAAAATCTTACTGACCTCAAAGTTTTGAATGGTTGTGTAATATGAGATATATCTTATTCATTTTATGTAATATTTCTTTATTTTAATTAAAAAACTGTTTATTTCCAAGTTTAAATAAGATTTGAAATTTAATATTTTCAGCTACAACTGTATATATATCTGCATTAAGAAACTCAAATAGTTGACATCTAATCTTGTATATCCAAATAGTAAAAAGTTGTAATTCTCTCACTTTTCTTCTCAATCAGGAAAAACATTCCGAATGGAACAGATAAAAGCAGAGGACTTGAATCTTTGAACTTGACTGATTCAGAAGGTAACCATCTGTTTTATATAGCAGTTTCATTTACATTTTCACTACACATGCAGTCTACGTTTAGACATTTCCATGTTCATAGCAATGAACCTCATGAGAACTAAATAAAATTGGCAAACTGTGAGTCATAATAGAGCTTTGAACCGTGTTCTACAGGTCAGGTTCACCCCTGAGATTGAATTAGCGCTTGTCTGAAAGCTGTTGAGGAGACTAAGAACCTGTTAGACAGAGGAAAACAGCAGTCATTCCCTTCTGTTCCGCTCTACTGTGTCACTGCCATACACTGCTGAATAATTCATCAAGCACAGGGTGTGTGTTTTTGTCGCTGTCAAAGGAGACAGACGTTGGCACAACAAAACATGGACCTAAGTGTGTCATGAACATGGCAAAGTGTCAAAAGTGCATTACTGAACATTTTTGTTTATCTGTGTACAACATAATGAACATTACACAAAACATTTTGTATTTAGTTGCCACTGATGTCTTGTTCTGTAATCTATTTCAATATACTGCTCCATGTGTTATTATCACATAAATATATAATTTGTATTAACAGTTAAATGAAGATTTTGCCTGCTTAGGTTCCAGCTTTTCCATTCTGCTCAGTGTAAAATTGTAATTCCACACCTGCCCACCACTTATATTATCTTATATTGAACAAATCTATCTATCTATCTATCTATCTATCTATCTATCTATCTATCTATCTATCTATCTATCTATCTATCTATCTGCCTGTCTATGGCTGTAGGTAAGATGATGGGAGAGATCAAGGTTGCTCTGAAGAAGGAAATGAAGACTGAAGGAGAGCAGCTGGTTCTTGAGATCCTGCAGTGTAGAAACATCACCTACAAGTTCAAATCTCCAGACCACCTACCAGGTAATGAAACTTTCCTCAAACACATCCTCAGAAATGACACTGATAAATAAATATTGCAGTCAAGATAAGTGAAATGTCCATTGAGAAAGACGCTGATAGAGTATTTAAATCTGTAATATTTCAACTGTCTTTTAGACTTGTATGTAAAGCTTTATGTGGTGAATGTGGCAACTCAAAAGAAGATCATAAAGAAGAAGACCAGAGTGTGTCGCCATGACAGAGAGCCATCATTCAATGAGACATTTCGTTTTAACCTGAATCCCGTTGGCCACTCTATTCAGGTGAGAGAAATTATAAACTGAGGCAAATTCAAAATGACAGACAGGCAGTATATCACAATCCAAGACGACATCCAATCTACGGAGAGGAAGTTCAAATGAATGACTTCGTACAATGTATGTGTGTGTGTGTGTGTGTGTGTGCGCGTGCGTGTGTGCGCGTGCATGTTTTTGTGACAAATGAGGACATAAATTTGTACAATGACAAGGGTATGACATAGGTATTACAAGGAGAAGGTGACTTTTCAGGACATTACCCCATGTCCCCACTTTTCAAAACGCTTATAAATCACACAGAATGGAGTGTATTGAAAATCTGAAATAGCACAAAGTTTCCTGTAATGGGTAGGGTTAGGTGTAGGGTTGTACAGTATAAAAACCATTACGCCTATGGGATGTCCATATTTTTCACAAAAACAAACATGTATGCGTGCGTGCGTGTGTGTGTGTGTGTGTGTGTGTGGGAGGGAACACTGCCATCCAAAATCCGGGGTCTGTAAGATGTTTTTGAAAGCAGTCTTTTCTGCACATTAAGGCTGCATTTGTTTGATCAAAAATACAGTAAAAACATGAATATTGTGAAATGTTATTACAATATTTTTTTTTTTTTCCTTTTTAATATATTTTAAAATGGAATGTATTCCTGTGATGCAAAGCTGGATTTTCAGCATCATTACTCCAGCCGTCAATGTCACATGATCTTTCAGAAATCATTCTAATATACTGATTTGATGCTCAAAAACATTTTTGTTATTATCAAGTTTGAAAACAGTTGTTCTGCTTAATATTTTTGAGAAAAGCGCGATACATTCTTTTCAAGATTTTCTTTGATGAATAGAAAGCATTTATCTGAAATAGAAATATTTTTCATAACAATGTAAAAATCTTTACTGTCACTAAATAAAACATTCATTTACTGACCCCAAACTACCATTTCTCCTGCCTTTTATCCCCTTCCTCTTCACAGCTGTTCCTCGTGTCAAATGGAGGGAAGTTTATGAAGAAGACCCTGATTGGCGAGGCCTACATCTGGCTGGACAAAGTGGACATGCGTAAGCGGGCAGTCAGCTGGCACAAGCTAGCAGCCACCACCAGTCAAACGCAGCCGTAATCACATGCCGTCCATCTCCCATCGGTGCCCTCCAAAAAAGAGAAACAAAACAGGAAAAGGTGGGTTTGTGGATCTGGAATGACTGATAGATCATGGAAAGAGAAAATCAGTTGAGTTAAATGCTGTGACGAAGAGTTTGAGGCCATTCACCAGGATATATAAGTCTATTTCCACTCCCAGAGCACTGCAAATGTCTATTTGAGGGAGTCATCATCTGCAACTACATTCTACATCTAAAATATCTTAGGCATGAGCCAATTATTACTACCAATTATTACATTTCAACGTCATTTCAGATGTCCAAAATCATATATATTTCTTGCAAAAAAAACAAAAAAAAAACATTGTTCACAAGGAGATATACATAGCGTATAGTTCTTGACACAATCATGTGATGTATAATGACCATATCAGACTATGTTATGCACAGTATGGAGTGTAGAAAGAAAGACAATCGTAAATATAATGGATTCACCTTATTGAATGCAACATCCAACCATGCACAGTTCGAGATTCCTCCATTTATAATGTCTTGAGCGTCATCTTCAATGTTTAGGGAATGTTGAAACTTCAGGTTGTGACTGACATCAGCTATTGGACATGGATCCATCAATCAAGTCGAGATGATCTGGTTTTCACACAGTCCTCTTGATTATTTCAAGAATGGCTATTTGTTGGATGCTAAATGAGGGCGTGTTTTGTTTTTAGCGTCTCAAGCCCTCAAATTTGGTTCTCTGAAGTTAAAGGGCATTTGTTTTCTGTCTAGAAGTATGTTTGTACGTGTCCATGATGTGTGTTTGTTTTATGAACAGCATCTTGAAGTAAATGTCCTGTTAGTGGTCAGATGTTGTCATGAATAGTCTCTGTTTTGTGACCAAGTTGTATGTGGAATCCAAATATGCAATGACAAAAAAAGATTAATAATGAAAATGATAATAATTAACGTACATTTGAGTCCTCCTTGGCTTTTGTATAAGGGTTCTGGCTCAATTGGCTCGACTGAAATCCTGATGTAACGTATGTTGTTTATTTTAATGGTGCAAGGTGTCTGTCCTGCGTCATGTGTCACTGTTCCATGGTGGTGCAATATTGTTTTTCTGCTGTAAAGTTCATCTGTTCATTTCGGTTTAGTTCTTTTTCATTATGATCACTGCCTCTTTAACCTGCACCATATCAGTGTATAGCTACACTAGTATGTGCCATTGATGGATAAAGGCACGTGTTTTTGTCTGTCTAGGATCTCAACACCAGACAGTGATTTTCTAACTCAACAGTCAGTGTTTCCATTATCAATATCAGTGGACATATTTCACACATGGAAACTGATTGTTTTGTAACCTGGCTAATAAAACGTACACTAATGTTTCCATATGATTTAATCTGCATCTTGCACAAGTGGTGCACAGATGTACCTGAATATAAGGTTGCTGTCGTAGTAAGATGAACTATCGTGTGCCAACCTGATGTTTTAACCAAATCCACTGGTTCTGTTTGGGTAAATCTATGCAACATGGATTATGTTCTTTGAATGCATAAACCTTAACATGCGACATCAAGCGAGTGTCTGAATATATGTATATCTGTTAAAGAAAAAAAAGAAATTAATTATATGAATATTGTATAGTGTTTATTTTTATTTATTTATTTTTTACTTCCTCTTTATGGCACAGTACATATTAATCATATGCACTTTACGTTATTGTTTTCGTAGGTTTCTAAATTTCATCGCAAATAATGACAAAAAATATATATACTGTATGCCGACCAGAAAAATTTGATTTTTTTTTTCTTTTTGTAAAGGAAAAAAAAAATCTGTGTACATGTGAAACATAATTCATATTTTATGTTGGTGCATAATTATGATGGCCAATTAAAACCTGTAATAAGTGTCATCAGTTTTATTTAGATCATCACACCTTTCAAAGTGTGATTTTTTTTTCTTCTTCTGTTTTTCCCTTTAAACATGCACATTGATTTTGTTTCACTACTAAATATCATCTTTTCATTCCCCATTCCTTTTAAAATCATGTTGCGTTTGATGAATTCAGTTGCCGTAAACTGTGTGAATGTGATTTTGGTTATTTTTTTGATTTTGTAAATATATAGGATATTTTCTACAAGAAGAGATCTGAATATTTATTTGGTCTGACGTTGAGCATGTGATTGTGATCAAGGTCAAACTCTGTCTGTACATATTGTATTTGTCTAACTGTGTAAGAAAGTAATATCTGGATCTGTTTAAAATCATGTGTTTGATCAATCCATTCCAACCTGTTTGACGAAATCAACAACATCTCTCAGAATGAAAACGATACGGTTAAAAAAAAAAAGGAAAAAAGACAACACAAAATTTCCTGTCAAATTGAATGGTTGTCAAAGAGTTTCTATGTTTTTACATAGATGTTGCATGTTTTGTTAGATGTTTGTTGATATATTTTGCCTCCGGATTCAGTTTAAAAAGAGAGGAAAATGAAACACATCATCTGAAGTTGTATGCGGACTGTAAAAATGCTTGTAAAATGAGTCTTGTTTTTCACTTCGTGTAAAAAAAAAAGTAGAAAAAAATCTAATGTTATGGTTTTGTGGTTGTCCACAGGATGTCATGAAATTATGCAAATTGTGCAGTAGAGAAAAAATATTATATGAAAATTAAGAAATAAAAACTTTCTCCCTGCGTCTAAATAATAAAGAATAGATTCTATTTCAAATGTGAAAATGCATTTCATTGTTTTGATTCTATGATGCTTCTATCTTGTCGACAGTTACATTAGAAATTTTACATTTTTCATTATTATTTGATGGTTGTTTGTTGAATTAATTTATTTATTGCAGAGTGCTTTGTCAGCCCAATTTTAGGACCACAGACCTTAGTCAGGTTTGATGACATATTAAGTTTAACATAGGTAAAAACGAGACTGTGAGGGATCAGTCTTTACAATGGCACTCACGATATAAAGGTCCTAGATCACTCAATATTAGTGTAATGTGTGTATATATGTACAGTATATATGTATGTATTAGGGGTGGGAATCTTCAGGCACTTCACGGTCACGATCTGAAAGTCACGATCCGATTCCAAAACGATTCTTGATCTACATTTTTTTCCCCAATTAATTCATCTGCTGTGCAAATACATCTTTACAACCTTACACCTTAACCAAAATTGCAGTTTCTATGCTTTTTGTTTATAGTTGGTATCTCTGTGTGTCAGTACTGCCATCTTAAAAATAAGGGTGTGAATCTTCACTGAATTCAATTATGATTATCATTATCAACTCAATATCACGATGCGTCACATTCTCAGTTTTCAATATTACTGCACATGGCTACATTTTCATATAAATTTTATATCAAATTTATATATATATAAATTTTATATCAAATTTATATATATATATATATATATATATATATATATATATATATATATATATATATATATATATACAGTCATGGCCAAAAAATTCGGCACCCTTGGTAAATATGACCAAAGGCGGCTGTGAAAATTAATCTGCATTGTTAATCCTTTTGATCTTTTATTTTAAAAAATCACAAAAATCTAACCTTTCATTGGATAATAAGAATTTAAAATGGGGGGAAATATCATTATGAAATAAACGTTTTTCTCAAATACACTTTGAACACAATTATTGGCACCCCTAGAAATTCTTATGAGCGAAATATCTCTGAAGTATATTCACAATTCACATTCACAATTTTGAGCACTCCAGGGTGATTATGAACATGAAATTATCCAGCCATGGCTTCCTGTTTCACAGGAATATAAACAGGAGGGAAAACAAAGCCCAAATTCCCTTAATCATCCATCACAATGAGAAAAACCAAAGAATATATTTCTGATGTGCAGAAAAAGATAATTGAGCTTCACAAATTAGTGAAGTGGCTTTAAGAAAAGAGCTAGAGCAGTGAAAATTCCCATTTCCACCATCAGGGCAATAATTAAGAATTTCTAATCAATATAAAATGTTACGAAACTGCCTGGAAGAGGACGTGTGTCTATATCGTCCTAATGCACAGTGAGAAGAACAGTTTGAGTGGCTAAAGACTCTCCATGGACCACAGCTGGAGAATTGCAGAAAATAGTTGAGTCTCGGGGTCAGAAAACCTTAAAAAAACAAACTGTCAAACAGCACCTACATCACCATATGTTGTTTGGGAGGGTTTCAAGAAAAATTCTAGCTTATAGCTCATCCAAAAACAATCTCCAGCATATTCAGTTATCAGACACGACTGGAACTTCAAATGGGACTGGCTTCTATGGTCAGATGAAACTAAAAAAAATCAGCTTTTTAGTAGCAAACACTCAAGATGGGTTTGGGGAACACAGAGATAAAAAGTACCCCATGTGTACAATGAAATATACTGCTGTATTTTTTATGTTGTGGGGCTATATTTCTGCTGGAGGTCCTGGACATCTTGTTTAGACACATGGCATCATGGATTCTATCAAATAGATAAAATCAATAAGTGACTGACTCTGTTAGAAATCTTATAATGGGCCATGTTTGGATCTTCCAGCCGTACAATAATCCAAACACAAACCTCAAAAACAACACAAAAATGGGTCACTGAGCACAAAACCAAGCTTCTGCTATGGCCATTTCAGTTCCCTGACCTGAACCCTATAGAAAATAAGTGAGGTGAACGTCTCGGTTACATAGGTAACCCTCGTTCCCTGAAGGAGGGAACGGAGACGTACGTCGGACTGACCGACGAATAGGAATCTCGCTAGAGAGGCCAATCTACTTCGAGTGTAACTAAAAACGAGCCAATGCACATTGGCATGCAATCATATGCAGCAGCTGCTCACCTCGCAGCGCGGGTATATAATGAGCAGCAGGTGCGTTGCATCTTTAGGTTTTCGCTGAGGAGCCGAACAGGTAAGGCGGCAGCATCAGCGGGGTCCAGCGACTGTGGCGACGGGACGTACGTCTCCGTTCCCTCCTTCAGGGAACGAGGGTTACCTATGTAACCGAGACGTTCCCATTCAGTCGGTCACGTTCGACGTACGTCGGACTGACCGACGAATAGGAATCCCTACCAAAGCGCCACAGGAGCTGCCCCCTTCCAGCGCTCTGTAGCCAGCCTCCTGTACCCCCTTGCCTAAGGACGGTGGGACAGGGCAAACACAGAGAGAGTCAATCACTGCTGTTCCCCAAAACCCATTCAGTGAGACCTTGGATAACACTGGGAAGCGAACCCTTTCACTGGAAAGGAACGCTGCGGAAGCCACATCCTTCCCCGAAGGAGTTATGTGGAGAAGTACATATGGACTAACCCCGTAGGGCTGTACTACATATGGAAGTACTGGGGTGACTCCAAACCTGACGAGAGGTGGGTTCTCCCAGAGGGAAAGACACGGGTTTGTTTAGGAGCAACCCGTGGAATACCCCATATGGGATCCCCGTAGGGTCACACATACGGAACCTAGCCTAAATCCGGTTCTCAAGGATACAACGGAGTAAAGGCCTGGCGCCAGATGCTCCGCCACATCTGGCTGCCGAAGGTGATCGGAGGACTCAACAGGGTCTGCCTTGTAGGGACTCTCTGGAGCAATAAGCGTATGTAACGCAGCAAGCCGACACTAAGCCGGGACCTCTCCATGCCTCTGACCTGAGGTGAGAACACGGGAGGAGACCGGCTCGACACGAAGGCTATAGAACCTAGCGAACGTGTTAGGTGTCGCCCAGCCCGCAGCTCTACAAATATCTGTCAGCGAGGCGCCACGAGCCAGCGCCCAGGAGGATGCCACGCCTCTCGTGGAGTGGGCATGCAACCTGAGCGGGCAGGGCACGCCTTGTGCTTGGTAAGCCAAGGCGATGGCATCCACTATCCAGTGGGCCATCCTCTGCTTGGAGACCGCCTTTCCCTTCTGCTGGCCTCCGTAACAGACAAAGAGCTGGTCTGAGGTCCTGAGGCTTCGAGTTCTGTCTATGTACAGTCGCAAGGCACGAACTGGACAGAGCAAAGCCAAGGCTGGGTCTGCCTCCTCCGGGGGCAGCGCTTGCAGGCTCACTACCTGATCCCTGAAGGGAGTGGTAGGAACCTTGGGCACATAGCCAGGCCGGGGTCTCAGTACCACGTGGTCGTCACCCGGCCCGAACTCTAGGCACGATTCGTCGACCGAAAATGCCTGCAGGTCCCCTACCCTCTTGATGGAGGCCAATGCAACCAGCAACAAAGTCTTCATAGACAGAATCTTTAAGTCTGCTGACTGCAAAGGCTCAAAGGGAGCAATCTGGAGTGCTCTAAGCACCAGAGCAAGGTCCCAAGAGGGTATGGAGGGAGGTCGAGGAGGATTTAACCGTCTCGCCCCCCTAAGGAACCTGACGACCAGGTCGTGCTTACCCACAGACTTACCATCGATGAGGTCGTGGCATGCGGAAATAGCCGCAGCATGAACTTTGAGGGTGGAGGGGGACAGCCTACGCTCCAACCCTTGCTGCAAAAAGGAAAGCACGACACCGATCGAACATCTTCGGGGGTCTTCTCGGCGAGAAGCGCACCACTCGACGAACAGGTTCCACTTCAAGGCGTAAGCACGTCTCGTAGACGGTGCACGTGCCGAAGCGATGGTGT
Source organism: Acrossocheilus fasciatus (assembly GCA_036784905.1). Classification (NCBI taxonomy): domain Eukaryota; kingdom Metazoa; phylum Chordata; class Actinopteri; order Cypriniformes; family Cyprinidae; genus Acrossocheilus; species Acrossocheilus fasciatus. The sequence continues at coordinate 6,241,431 of CM071955.1, forward strand.
TAAGTACCTCAGGGGGTAAGTCACCTAGAACCTCCGCGTCCCGTCCAGGGACCAGACATGGAGTTTCCAGAGGTCTGGACGCGGGTGCCAAAGGGTGCCCCGTCTCTGAGAAAGCAGATCCTTCCTCAGAGGAATTCGCCAGGGAGGGGCTGTCGCGAGAAGTGAGAGTTCCGGGAACCAGGTCCGGTTGGGCCAATAGGGCGCAACCAGCAGGACCTGCTCCTCGTCCTCCCTGACTTTGCACAAGGTCTGTGCAAGTAGGCTCACTGGGGGAAACGCATATTTGCGAAGGTCCCGGGGCCAGCTGCGCGCCAGTGCATCTGTACCGAGTGTCCCCCCGGACAGGGAATAGAACAACTGGCAATGTGAGGTTTCTGGCGAGGCAAACAGGTCTACCTGAGCTTCGCCGAACTCTCCCCAAATCAGCTGGACCACCTGGGGATGGAGTCGCCACTCTCCCGGTAGCGCAGCTCGTGAGAGCTCGTCGGCCGCACGGTTGAGCACACCAGGGACATGAATGGCGCGAAGCGACCTCAGATGCTTCTGACTCCAGAGGAGGAGATGGCGGGCGAGTTGCGACATGCGACGGGAGCGCAGACCTCCTTGATGGTTGATGTACGCAACGGTCGCAGTGTTGTCCGTCCGGACCAGCACATGTTTGCCGCGTAACGGCCCCTTCAGGCGGCTCAGGGCAAAGTGTACTGCTAGCAACTCGAGGCAGTTGATATGCCAATGCAGCTGGGGGCCCGTCCACACCCCTGACACTGCATGCCCGTTGTACGTGGCACCCCAGCCGGTGGCAGAGGCATCCGTGAAGACCACGGCATGCCGAGACACCTGCTCTAGGGGCACTCCTGCCCGAAGAAACAAGGGGTCTGACCACGGGCTGAAGGCTTGGCGGCATTCCAGAGTGATTGCCACTCGGTACGTGCCGCGTTGCCACGCCCATCTCGGGACTCGGCCGTGAAGCCAGTGCTGAAGCGGTCTCACATGAAGCAAACCGAGCGGGGTTACTGCCGCTGCGGCTGCCATATGCCCCAGGAGCCTCTGAAAAAGTTTCAGTGGGACCGCTGTCCTGCCTCTGAATGCATTCAGGCAGTTCAACACCGACTGAGCACGTTCCTCTGTGAGGCGTGCTGACTGTTTGACCGAATCCAACTCCATACCGAGAAAAGAGATCCTCTGCACTGGGGCGAGTTTGCTCTTTTCCCAGTTGACCTGAAGGCCCAACTGGCTGAGGTGCCCGAAGGGCAGGACCTTGTACTGATACGCTCGACCCTCGAACGCAAAGCGCAAAAACGGCCTGTGTCGAGGAAGTATCGAGACATGAAAGTACGCGTCCTTCAGGTCGATCGCTGCAAACCAATCTCGGGGACGGATGCACTCGAAAATGCGTTTCTGCGTGAGCATTTTGAACGGTAGCTTGTGAAGACTCCGATTCAAAACTCGCAGGTCCAAGATCGGTCGTAACCCACCGCTCTTCTTGGGTACAATGAAGTAAGGGCTGTAAAACCCCGACCTCATATCGGCTGGAGGGACCGGCTCTATCGCGCCCTTCGCCAGAAGGACTACGATCTCCGCACGCAAGACATGGGCATCGACCACTTTCACTGAAGTGAAGTGGACACCTGTGAACTTGGGGGGACGCCGGGCGAACTGAATCGCATAGCCGAGCCTGATGGTCCGAATGCGCCAGCGAGACGGACTGGGGAGCACTAACCAGGCTCGCAGAGACCGCGCAAGCGGGACCAAGGGGACCGTAGGCGTACCCGCAGTGGGGCAGCGAGGTGGAACGCAGGGACGCGGCTCGGGGGGCTCTCTTTGGGAGGCGGCCCGTAGCGGGGTCTGAGTGTGCTGTGCAACACTTACCTGGTTCCACGGTCGAACAGGGGGTGCAGGAGAGGCTCGGGTGACCTTCTCGAACTGCACGCTGCTGTCCGCTGGCGACAGAAGAGGTGGATGAGAGTGGAGAGGTTTCACTCCTCCCACTACTCTCCGAGCCCTCTTCGGACCCGGAGATGATGGAAACTGCTCTTTTATTGAAAATTTGGGTACCGCTGACCGTTGGGCCAGCGGCGGAACAGAAAGAAAAGGAAACAAAGGATTTACCACCCGGCCCTCCTCCGGGGGAAGGAGCGGTGCAATCACCACCTCCTGACGAGCAGTCCCAATCATCTCCGGGTCGCCCGTCCTAGGGCCTCTTGCTCTTGGCTTTGCCGCCCCTCTTGGCGGGGGCCTGGACGGGCTGGGGACCCCGCCTACGACTGGCTCCACGACGCCGCTTGGGTGGAGGCTGTTGCTGCAGCGCGGGAGCGGGGGCAACCGTAGGGGGTCGCCCTCGGCGACGAGCAGGCTGAGGTGCTGCCGGCGGCGGGGTGGATGCAACAGCGGACCGCCGAGGCAGGATGTGACTGATCGCCTCAGACTGCTTTTGTACAGCCGAGAACTGCTGGGCGAAGTTCTCGACCGCGTCGCCGAAGAGGCCGGTCTGGGACACGGGGGAATTAAGGAACCTGACTTTGTCGGTATCCCTCATGTCGGCCAGACACAGCCAGAGATGGCGTTCCTGGACCACCAAAGTGGACATCGCACGACCCACTGACCGCGCCGTAACCTTCGTCGCCCGAAGCGCGAGGTCCGTCGCGGTACGAAGTTCATGAAGAACTTGCGGATCATGACCACCCTCGTGCAGGTCCTTCAGTGCCTTGGCCTGATGGACCTGCAACAACGCCATAGCGTGTAAGGCGGAAGCGGCTTCCCCACAGGCCTGGTAAGCCCTGCCGGTAAGGTCCGACGAGTGCTTACAGGCCCGGGAAGGGAGAGACGGCTCCCCCCGCCAGGTGGAGTTAGGGCACAGTTGCATAGCAACGGCCCGCTCCACAGGGGGGATGCGCGTGTAACCCCTAGCCACACCGCCATCAAGGGTGGTGAGGGAGGAGGGCCCACCGGCACGGTTTCGGGCAGTAAAAGGTGCCTTCCATGTACCAGTGAGCTCTTCATGCACCTCCGGGAAGAAAGGAACCGAGGTGGGTGGCTGAGAACCAGCTCGTGCCACCCCGAGAAACCAATCGTCCAGCCTTGAGGGCTCGGGACACGGTGGAGGATTCCACACGAGCCCGACCCTGTTGGCGGCCCGGGAAAGCATAGCCATCATTTCCGGATCTGTATCGGGCACAGCTACCGTACCCGAAGGAGGCAACTGCGCCGACGCGTCATCTCCAGAAAGGTCTGACTCACCCTCCGATGCAGCTATCGACATCTGGTCATCGGGAGGAGCGCCGAAGGATACGGATGGTACACACCTTTGAGATGGCCCACCGCGCTCCCCCGGCAGCTCTACTGGCTGCGGAGTGCAGGAGGAGTGAGGGTTCCTAGGGGGTTGGTTCCCCGAAGGAAGCGCACTCACTGTAATCCTCAGGTCACCAGTGCCACCGCTCGTGGCAACCCTCTGAGGAGGATTGGAACGAGGCAGCGGCACTGGGACTCCGCCCCTTTGCAGGAACTGGAGTCTCGACCGCAACTCCGAGATGGTCATCCTCCCACAATGGGTACATGACTCATCCACAAACGCTGCCTCAGCGTGCGCTAAGCCCAGGCACGCGATGCAACGCTCGTGACCATCCCTCGGTGCCAGGTAACGACCGCACCCAGAAACACACAAGTAGAATGTCATCTTTAAAAAGACGCAAGCTCTACTTGTGCAAGCTCTTTTAGGGACTTTACTCTTTTAACTGGTGCTGAAGCACGCAGGGGAATGGCCGCGGCAACACGGACAGGGATTTGTGCAGCCTGTCGTGTGCGCTCTCTCCCTCTCTCCGACGCTCTCTTACCAGCCGTAAAAACGGCTTTTACGCGCTGTTTAAGCGCCCCGTTTACCAGCCGTGAGAACGGCTCTTGCAGCTCTTTCTGCTCAAAAAAGGCAAAGAAAAGAGAGAAGAGAAGAAAAGGAAAGCTGGAGAGAATCGACCCCACTGCTGTGCTGTACGCCCGCACTCCTCACACAAAGAGATCGTCCTGCAGAGACTCTTCAGTTACCACTTCCAGCAGAGAACACTGTTCGGCTCCGAAGCGAAAAGCTAAAGATGCAACGCACCTGCTGCTCATTATATACCCGCGCTGCGAGGTGAGCAGCTGCTGCATATGATTGCATGCCAATGTGCATTGGCTCGTTTTTAGTTACACTCGAAGTAGATTGGCCTCTCTAGCGAGATTCCTATTCGTCGGTCAGTCCGACGTACGTCGAACGTGACCGACTGAATGGGAACTGAAGAGAAGCACCAACATGGAGCTGGGAATCTAAAGGGTCTGGAGTGATTCTGGATGAAGGAATGGTCTCTGATCTCTTGTCAGGTGTTCTATAACCGCATCAGGCATTATAGGAGAAAATTTAGAGCTGTTAAACTGGTAAATGGAGGATTCAAAAAAGTATTGAATAAAAGGGTGCTGTTAATTTTGGCCAATGTGCATTAGAACATAAAAATATTTATTTCATAATGATATCCCCCCCCCCCATTTTATATTCTTATTATATAGAATATAAAAGGTTAGATTTTTGTGATTTTTAAAAAAATAAAAGATCAAAAGGGTTAACAATGCAGATTAATTTTCACAGCCTTCTTTGATCATATTTACCAAGGATGCCGATATTTTTGGCCATGACTGTATATATATATATATATGCATGCATGTATGTATGAACACACACCCGGAGCAGTGGGCAGCCATTTATGCTGCGCCCGGGGAACGGTTGGGGGTATTGAAGGTGGAAGAGAGCGCTGTACATTCACTCCTCCCACCAACAATTATTGCCGGACCTGAGACTCTCTAACCATTAGACCATGATTGCCCATAGATAACATAGATAACATTTCTCCGTTTAAACGGAGAAATTTTACAATTTTATCCACTAAATGAGCTCATTTCAAATTTGATGCCTGCTACAGGTCTAAAAAAAAGCTGGCACGGGGACAACAAAGGGCTGAAAAAGCAAGACATTTTTAAAAGATTCAGCTGGGAGAACATTTAGCAACTAATTAAGTTAATTGACATCAGGTCTGTAACATAAAAGGGATGTCTTAGAGAGGCAGAGTCTCTCAGAAGTAAAGATGGGCAGTGGCTCTCCAATCTGTGAAAGAGTGCATAAAAAAATTGTGGAATACTTTAAAAACAATGTTTCTCAACGTTAAATTACGAAGGCTTTACAAATATCACCATCTACAGTGCATAACATCATGAAAAATTTCAGAGAAACTGGAGAAATCTCTGTGCGTAAGGGACAAGGCCGAAAACCTTTGTTGGACACATGTGGTCTTTGGGCCCTCAGACGACACTGCATCACTCATCGGCATGATACGGTCATTGACATTACTAAATGGGCCCAGGAATACTTTCAGAAACCACTATCGGTAAACACAATCCACCATGCCATCTGCAGATGCCAACTAAAGCTCTATCATGCAAAAAGGAAGCCATATGTGAACATGGTCCAAAAGCACCGTTGTGTCCAAATTTGGCTCATTTAAAATGTACTGTTTCAAAGTGGAAAGTGTTCTATGGTCAGAAGAGTCCAAATTTGACATTCTTGTTGGAAATCAGACACCGTGTCCTCCGGGCTAAAGAGGAGGGAGACCTCCCAGCGTGTTATCAACGTTCAGTTCAAAAGCCAGCATCTCTGATGGTATGGGGGTGCATAAGTGCATACGGTATGTGCAGCTTGCATGTTTTGAAAGGCACTATGAATGCTGAAGGGTATATGAAAGGTTTTAGAGCAACATATGCTCCCCTCCAGACGACGTCTATTTCAGCAGGACAATGCAAAACCACATACAGCAGCTATTTCAACAGCATGGCTTCGTAGTAGAAGAATCCGGGTGCTGAATTGGCCTGCCTGCAGTCCAGATCTTTCACCTATAGAGAACATTTGGTGCATCATTAAACAAAAAACACATCAAAGATGACCACGAACTCTTCAGCAGCTGGAAACCTATATCAGGCAAGAATGGGACCAAATTCCAACACCAAAACCCCAGAAACTCATAACCTCGATGCCCAGACGTCTTCAAACTGTTTTGAAAAGAAGAGGAGATGCTACACCATGGTAAACATGCCCCTGTCCTAACTATTTTGAGACCTGTAGCAGGCATCAAATTTGAAATGAGCTCATTTTGTGCATAAAATTGTAAAATTTCTCAGTTTAAACATTTGTTATGTTCTCTATGTTGTATTGTGAATAAAATATTGGCTCATGTGATTTGAAAGTCTTTTAGTTTTCATTATATTCAAATTAAAAAAAAAATGTCCCAACAGTTCCGGAATTCAAGTTGTATATATACATATACATACATACATATATACATATATATATATATATATATATATATATATATATATATATATATATATATGTGTGTGTGTGTGTGTGTGTGTGTGTGTGACCCTGGACCACAAAACCAGTTTTAAGTTGCTGAGGTATATTTGTAGCAATAGCCAAAAATACACTGTATGGGTCAAAATGATTGATTTTCTTTTATGCCAAAAATCATTAGGACATTAAATAAAGATCATGTTCCATGAAGATATTTTGTAAATTTCCTACTGTAAATATATCAAAACTTTAAAGGCAATTTTTTCAATATTTAGATTTTTTTGCGCCCTCAGATTCCAGATTTTCAAATAGTTGTATCTCCGCCAAATATTGTGCTATCATGACAAACCATACATCAATGGAAAGCTTAAATTGACGCTTATGACTGGTTTTGTAGTCCAGGGTCACATATGTATACACACACACACACACACACACACACACACACACACACAAACATATACGTATATGTATATGTTTATATGGTCAGTAAGATTTTTTTTAAAGAAATATTTTTTTTCAATATTTTATTTTATTTCAAAATTATTTTAAATACATGTTTGTTTCTTTTTATTAATCAAAGAAAAAAAGTTTCTTGAGCACTAAATCTTCATATTAGAATGATTTCTAAAGAATCATGTGACACTGAAGACTGGAGTAATGATGGTGAAAATTAAGATTTGCCATCACAGGAATAAATAACATTTTAAAATATAGTATTTTTTTTTTTTTTTTAAATAAATGTAGCTTGTAGCTGGGGCCTATAACAAGGAGATTGACATTACCTACCGATGATGGTTTAGGATTACTAAAAAGTACTGTTCATTTTATCGTACACCCATTCATTGAGTGAATGAAATAGTTTTGTGGATGTATTCACAGTGCTCGGCCAGCAGATGGCGACACAATATTTGTAATAATTACACAGGAAGTGCCTCTGAGACTAGTCATACTGTATGCGTGAGTATTCAAAAGAAGTTCAACAACATGATTAGCTGTTTGATTCTGTTTATGAAACGAAAGAATCAATGTTTTGAGATGTATGGATTGGGGTGATCCATTATTTGAACTGTAACAAACATGAACATATTTACTAAGTAAAAAGAGGAAATGAGGGAGAAAGAGGGACTCTCTGACTCATCCGCGCCTCATTATCTTCTCAGCATGTTTGTCAGGGCTAAATTAAAGAACACAAGGCGGCGTTACCAGAACGATAACAAGTCCTGCCACCACACAAAGAAACCACCACTCACCAGTGTAGCCTCAGGTTTGTTTCAAAGCAGGAACAACAAGAACCACAGACTGTGAGAGGAGTGTTGTGAGCATCCATTCTCTCTCTGGGTAATATAGGCAGGGCATGTTGCCATGGAGACGAGGGTACAGGGGTAGGAGGACCCAGGGGAGCGATGTAGCTCGGATAGCAGGATGTGGTAGCGAGTGTGATACTCATCATCCTCAGTTCAGCAGACCATGACAAATTCTTGTTTTCGATCCGTCTAATCAGCCAGCATTACTCGGTAATACTGTGCAAATGAGAACGCTTTCCCTGAAAATCGAGCAAACGCCGCTCACGATTTTTAGCTCGATAGCCGTCGCAGGACTGCTTTGACAATCTGAAGTTAATTAGCTTCCTCAAAACTCTCCCAAGAGGCAAAGCTGTGTTTTGTTTCAGGCCTAATCAACGCGTAGCTAAAGTTACCGAAACCAGGTTGTAATACGTAAATGCACAATACTTCAGTTTAGCAAATGTAGTGGTTTTTTTGTTTGTTTGTTGTTCTTGCCGTGGACAGCCAAATATGATCATTCTCATGGGAAGGACCCCCCTCATCTAATTCCATGTATAAATACCCAATTTACACTGTGAAAAAATAGAATATAAATGTGTAAGATATTTGTAAAATATTTAGTTTCTTTTGTTTCGCTTTGCTACTTACTTCACTAAAAAAAAAAAAAAAAACTGATTTATGGAAAGTTTTTACTCACAAATTGCTAGTTAATTCACAAATGTTAAAAAATAAAATACTGTACTGTTAGATGTGTTATTCAAATCCAGTTTTATTTTTTATTACCGGTAATTCAATTATTTATTGAATGTTTTTTATTTATTTAAATCAGTTTTATTTAACTGTATTTTTATTTTGTAAATTGTATTTGTTTTTTTAAACAAATATCTTATTATTATTATTATTATTATTATTATTATTATTGTGTATTTAAATCAAATTTATTTTTATTTTATTTTTAAATCTTTTTATTTATTTATATATATTTATTTATTTATTTTGTTATGTTTAAACTTAACACCACTGACCTAGAACCAGGGTTATTATATTTAGCTGAAAATAAAACTAAAATTAAAACCATGAAACCTGTTGTCACTTCAATGTTATAAAATAATAAAATAAATCATCAAAAAACAACAACAACAAAAAAAAACTTTTTTTTTTTTTTTTTTTTTTTTTTGTTTCGGCTATAGTTGCCAAAGCACCATTTCCCGTTTTTATATAGTTTGATGTTGACTTGATGTTCCAAAACTAAAACTGGATTGAATGAAAGAATGAAAATAGATAAATAAATAAATAAATAAATACTATGACCTATTAAAAAAGAAAAAGAAAAAAGAAATCCTAAAAATCACAAAAACACAACAAAGTAACTAAAACTTTCAAATTCAAATGAAAATGGAACAAATAAAAATAATAACTAATTCAAAATATTAATAAACTCTAAAAGTATCTCAATTATATAAAGTAACAGTGTCTCACTGCCTTGCACCCCCCTAGTTTGAAAACCCCTGGTCTAGACAAACAGCTAGAGAATCTCCTGTCGACATTTAACAAGCTCGGTCATTAGCTTTTACTGAACGGCCCACGGTCAAGCCACAGGCACGCTCGCAAACACACCAACACTCTGCCGGCACATAAAGAGTTTCATCCACAAATGCACCTGGAAGGTCCTCGGAAATGCTTTTAATGCACATCGATGTCTAATACACTTCACTGCCAGAGCCTCTTGTGTGCAGGCCCGACCCCATAAACACAGAGCTGTCTGAAGAGTTGGGTGAACACATTAAACTGGTTGCAAGCAAAGTGCACATGCACTCCGCTTCCCAGCATCCTTTAATCATCGGCTGGGCCGTGCATAAGAGGAAAGAGGTCACAACAGTGCTGTCTATTTAAGACCTATTGGGAGTTTTTAATGAGAAAGTGTGTTTTTGATGATGGGACGGCGTCTTTTCATTTAGCCGAGTGCAGGCCCAGAGCTTTTATCCTGGTTTGTTATGTAGTTGGCTACTCTTTCTACTTGAAGCTACCACAGGGTCACGCTGTATCTCTTTTCTGCAGTGGTGCATCAGTACAAAACCTCCTCTAGGCCCTATTGGATCCACGGTTCGATGGGATGGATGGGTGCTAATGGACCTGCATACAGACCAGGGAACAAAAGCACAAGGCCTCTCCTATTATAGAGCTTGCGCTCTCTCACAGTCTCGCGCCCTGTTGCACGCGCCTCGCTTTGACACTCGTCGTTGCCGCGGAGAGCACGGTTGCTAGGCAACGGGTGAAAGCCGAAATCCCTGGGTAACTCGCCGCTTACTGCCCCGACCTGCCTCCCATCCCTGCTCGCTGGCTTATTAACTTTATTTCATTGGGAAGGAAAAAAAGAGTATCTCATTTAAACGAGTATTATAGCTATATAACTTGGCTGCGATTTATAGCCTTGCCTTATATACAAAGAGGATGCTGTGCATGCAAGATGCATAGACGTACGTGTTTATGAATGAGATGCATCATTCACTGACGCCCTAAATGAATAATGAACGAATACATGTGAAAAACAAGCTACAGAGAGCCTTTGATATTGATCAGATGCAAACAAAAGCATAAAAATGCAGCGTATTTTAGGCAATAGTTGACATGTAGTTTGGTGTTGAGTTATTTTTATAATAATAATAAAAATAATAAATGTTATTATTAAAATATAATGTGTATAATTTATATACATATAATAATATAAATATAAGAAATATGTTCCCATGTAAAATGTAGATGGCATTTTAATTTTCATAATGATGATGATGATGATGTATTATTATATAAAATGTTTATCATTTATATAAATAATAAAATATATAACTTATATATTTTTCATGATGGTATTGTTTTTATTTAATATAATAATAATAATACAAAATAAATTATTATTATTGAATAATATAATTAAATAATAATATAATATAAATTTATATGACAATATGTTTAAATAACATATTTTTCATTCATGTAGAATGAAGATAGCATTGTTTTTATTTAATATATTGTTGTTATTTATACTTATAAATATATTAGGTATTTGTAGTAATAGTAGTACAGATTTAATAAATATTTATACAATTTATATTAAAATAAATATTCTATTAAATAATAGACTAAACTAAGATATTATTATTATTATTATTATTATTATTATTATTATTATTATTGCATGCAGATGGCGTTAATAATATAAAATTAATGTAAGTATTTATACACGTTGTGTAACTGTAAGTATTAAATAAAATATCAATAAAAGACAAGTATTTTTAACAAATCTTTGCAGTTTGTTTCTTTATGTGCCAAAAACTTACTGTACTCGCGTAGAAATGTAAATGCCAATTTTTTTTTTGTTGGCTTTCAGTGGGTATCACGGCACTTTTGTACGTATTCTTAATTGATTTCAGGAGGGTGTTACTTAGTATGTGTTGAGGAAGCATAAGAGAAGGAGGAGGAGGAGAGAGAGAGAGGGACTGGAGAGGGTTGCATTGCATGAAGATCCGATGAAAGATAGCAGGCTATTGCAATAAGAGGGCAAGAGAGAGAGGGGTGGGGGCAGAATGACGCTGATTCGGGGCTATTGATCTCTCCCTCCCCTCTATACGGGGTCAGTAGTTTGATCAGAGCGCGCGCAGGATCACACAGAAAAGCCACACACGCGCTTTTGTAACATGAAGCGGCGCGTATAGAGCTATCCAACAGGACACTCATCACCAATCCGATCCCGTCTGTCTCTAACCTGATGACGGGAAATAATAAGATTATCCAGCAGGACAGGAGAGCGACACGTTATATCTCTGGAGAAAAGTAACTGGTGTGGATTGACAGATGATGGTGTGCTCGAGATCAACAGATCTGGTCATGAATCCGTTCAGAATCTCCGTGCTGATGGTGTTCCTCTTCGCATCTGTTCATATCTCGTGCCCATCACAGTTCCCCAGTCCGCTCATGTAAGTACTTTGACGTTGTTGTCTGTGCAGAAGAGCGTCACAGTGTTTCAACTGTTGATTAAAACGCATTTTTCTTTCATTCAACCGCTGTGTGTCTGTTTGAACGTGCGTAAGTGTAATTTTAAGTTTTTGTGAGTGTGTATATCGTGCTGGATGCATAATACACAAACTATTTATTTACTTGCGTGCAGTTTAACATTAATTTAACGCATTGTATGTAATCTGTACTTTATTTAGATTTTTGTTTTATTATGAACAATAACTGTCTTCACACCTCTATTCCCCAATAATGGTGAATAACGTCCAAACGCTGAAACGAAAAGGCAATGGGCTATATTCATTCTGTTCCATGTTGTTAACAAGTAACGTTGTTCAATAATACAGCAGACAAATTGACAATCGATATTTTGAATTAAGTTGAATGATTGAGGGGAGGATACATTATTTCCCATTATTGATTTGTTTATTAAGCAGAATAATTCACTCGAAAATGACAATTCTGTCATTATTCACTCACCCTCATGTTGTTCCAAACCTGTGACTTTCTTCAGTGGAACAAAAAAAAAAAAAAAAACCTTTTTCATACAAGTCTTTTCCATGCAAGGCTGCTGCTAAGCACAACTGTTAAGATTCAAACAAAAGAACAAAAAAAAAAAAAAGCACCTTGAAAGCGTTCTGTGTGACTTGTGAGCGAAATCCCAAGTCTTCTGAAGTGAAATCCCAAGTCTTCTGAAGTGAAATCCCAAGTCTTCTGAAGTCTTCTGGTTATGATCTTCTCCTCCAGTGATCTTGAGAACCCGTGGGACTGAATCAGTGAGTCAGTGTTGAACTATGATTCATAAAAGAATCAGTACAATTTGTGAGCTGGTTTAACCGATTGAAAAAAAAACTGGCTCAAAAGAACGATTCATTCACTGCTCCAGTTCTTAAAATCTGACTCGGCTATCTGTTCCCAATGGTTCTCCGGCTAAACGCTCTCTTTTAGATTATTGGTGAATTTTGACAAATTTTGACAAATTAAAGTCTGTTAATCTCACAAACATGTATGTGTTTAACTTTGGACTGACACTAATCTTAAAGGTTAAGCCGGGTTAAAGCTTTTACCTCCTGTGGTTTCCATTTCGCTTTCACCTTATGTAATCTTTTCCCATGATTTAAGATTTTTCACTTTACAAATGTCATTCAGCATGAGATATTTAACTGAAAATTGACTCTTAAATTATTTTACCTTGCTAATGATTTCCAATGTTACTTGAACAAAAGTTCAGTATTGCTTCAGTTAATGCATTGCATAACAATATTCCACAGAAGTGCATTGTGACCATGTTTGGCGAACAAATGATAGTGTTTGTGAGAGACAGATGTGACCTGACAGATGGTTGAGCATTTTTCTGTTTTGAGCTGGCAAGTCTTTTGTTAACCTGATATTTAAATGAGTCTGTATAGCAGACAAGTTATCTTATGCGAAATGAAAGTGGATGTGCACGGTTGTGAATTTATACGGAAGGCCCATTGCTGTTCCCCAGCTCAGTACATTGAGGTATCCCTGCATGTTTCAGGACAGATGCATCTGAGATTAATTGCCCTTATTTTCTGCACTGCTGTTTAAAAAGTGATTGTTTCACCAGGTGGTTGTGACAGCAGAACAAGAGATTTGTCAGTTTCTTCACTGTTGTACAATCTTAACATGCCACATATTTTTACATGCTTTCATAAATCTATAAACTGTCATTTCTGAATGCAGTAATAGACAGAATTAGTGTAGTTTTACATTGTGACTGTTGTCTCACATTGTGTTTTATTACATGGTGTGAAGTGCATTAATGCAATGCATTAAGATAACGATTTGCAAAGATTATGTAAGAGGCTGGACCTTTTGATTTGACCACCTGTTTATTCATGCACTAAAACATGCATTCAGGAAAATGAAACCTCTTGGGTGGCCTGAACTGATGTCAATACATTTGTAATGGCTGTAAAAAACAGGATATAATTGTTCCCGCATAACAAGTGCTTTTGTTAAATGGGCTCTTCGGGTAGATTTCTGAGAATCTACATCAATAATGCATTGCTTTAAAATAATGAAAAAGAATGATATGCCTTTGTGTTATTTTCAGTTGTTGAAAAGGTTTCCTTGAAAAGGTCACAGCAGAATAGTAAAGTGTAAATTAAAAGTAAGGGAAAAGCTTCAAGGAATGGATCACCACAAATTGAAAATTTGCTGAAAGTTTACTCACCCTCAGGCCATCCAATATGTAGATGAGAATGTTTCTTCAATGGAACAGATTGGGAGAAGTTAGCATTACATTACTTGTTCACCATTGGATCCTCTGCAGTGAATGGATGCCGTCAGAATGAGAGTCCAAACAGCTGATGAAAACATCACAAGTAATCCACACACCGTCAATCAAGCGAATAGCAATTATTGTTTCTGGCTAAAATGTGAGTACTCTATCCATAATATTGATTTTTTCTTGTCTGAATCAGGAGAGAAATATGTGCAGAAAAAAGCACTGTTTGCAAGTAAAAACATTTCTAAAAAATGTCAGTGAATTTTGATATGAGAGGACAACAGTTAAAACATTCTAATAATGGATTTGTTTACTACAAACACAGCTTCTCACTTCACAAGACATTAGTTGATGGATTGGAGTCATGTGGATTGGTTGTTGTTTTATTGCGATGTTTTATCAGCTGTTTGGACTCTCATTCTGACGGCACCCATTTGCTGCAGAGAATCCATTGGTAAACAAGTGATGTAATGCCAAATTTTTCCAAATCTGTTCTGATGAACTACATCTAGGATGACCTGAGGTTAAGTCAATTTTCATTTTTGGGTGAACTGTCCCTTTAAAGATAACTTTTGTTCTCCTTTAAGTTAACATATTTAACCATCTTCTTTAGTTGTGAGAGATACTATAACGTATTATTATATGTGTATGTGTGTCAGTTTTTTTTTTTTTATAGCTGAGTGCTTTTTGCATATATGCTCATTTTTGGTTCCCACAATTAGTTTTATTTCTGTCTGTTCTTGGATGTACAATGGTTGTTGAAACCATTACTGTGGGAGAGAAAGAAAAGGTGCATCAAGACCAAAACTGCAAAAAACAAATACATAAAACACTTTTGGCTTTCCCTCCCATCTGTGCCTCAGATACACTTATAAAGGAAGTGAGAGTACTCAATAACTAATCCACTCAATTTGTAGCGACATAAGCCACACTGCTCCTCTGGTTTCTTTCAATTGGTAGTATTAGTGCAGAAACAGGCTTTTTCGAGAGGGAACTGAGGCAGGATTCCCACAGAGAGATGACGCAGGTGATCACTGTGACTGTGTCCTCCTGACAGAGACACCTGTCCCTCAGTCCCAGACTGACACAGAGACACTCACCTGTGGAGAGGACAAGATATATGTTATGCTGTATGTTTAGGTGCACACTTAAAGGAGTAGTTCAGCCAAAAAGGAAAATTCTATTGTTTACTCAGTCTCATTTCACTAGCTGTGCAAAGTTTGTTTTATTATTATTATTTTAAAATAGTATTTATAATAGAAGCTCTGCTAACAAGCACACCAAAATAAGCATATCACAATGATTTCTGAAGGATCATGTGACACTGAAGACTTGAGTAATGACTGTTGAAAATTCAGCTTTGTCATCACAAGAATAAATTACATTTTAAAATATATGAAATAGAAAACAGTTATTTTAAATTGTCATAATATTTCACAATATTACTGTTTTACTGTATTTTTGATACAGCCTTAGTTAGCATAAGAGGCTTCTTTCTTACCCCAAACTTTTGAATAGTGCTTGACAGACTTGTGTTGCATTTAAGGTATACGTTTTATTAGTTAATTCCCTGAGACCGAAACACTGACTTTGGTGTTGCTAGTGCCATGCTCAACAGTTTAAGCTGCATGAATTTTTAAGCTATCCGTAACATGTTTTTTAAAAAGAAAAAATTACAGGATTTGTCAAATCGTGCAAGTTTAGTGGCATTAGAGCGTTGTTTTATCTGTCCTAACTGACCCAAGTCTGACCGCTACTGGTGCCCACTTAAAAAAATAGTTGCATGGTTCCCTGGTCTAGAACCTTGCATTGTTCCCAGCAGCAACTGTTTAGTGTAAGCTTAGACATAAGTTCTTTAAAAAGAAAAAAGCTTAGAGTCACAGTTCTGTTCCCCTGTCAGATGAGCGCTAATCCTCAGCCTGTAAAGGGATTAAATAGCTTATTATAGAGGAGCGCAGGGAAATCTCTGAATGGACCTTGGAAATGGAAGTGAATGAAAGCACACATTCGCTGGAATAAACTCATTATGATCACTGACAAATTACCTTTTTAGCAGAAGCCGTCTAAAGAACTGTGGCTGTTTCCTTTGACTAGACATATTATCTTACCTACTGTACTAGATAGACATGTCTTTTAATTCAAGATAATGCTATTGGGTGTACCTTTAAAAGATACATAAACAGTTAGGTAACACTTAACTTGAGGCCTGTATGCATTATACATTATAAAAGTTTTCTTATTGCATTAATTATGCCTCAAAATGCACCATTGAATGTTCTCATGAATAATTGCAACATCACGGCTACACCTTTAAAGATTGAAATGCATTAAAACACATTATAATCAACCAATTTTATGCACAGTAAGAAATATGCAAGAATTGTAGTATATTTTAACTGTGATTAAAATTAAGTACTTTCATTATACTGTACATCAGGCTTCAACTTAAAGGAGTAGTTCACCCAAAAATGAAAAATTGCTGAAAATGTATTCTCCCTCAGGCCGTCCCAGATGTGGATGAATTTGTTTCTTCATTGGAGCAGAATTGGAGAAATGTAGCATTAGACTCTGTAGTGAATGGGTGCCATCAGAATGAGAGTCCAAACAGCTGATAAAAGTGATAAAAGTCATCTCGTCTGAATCAGGAGAGAAATATGCACAGATTAAGCACATTTACAAGCGAAAACAATCTTAAACAGTTCATCAGATCATTAGGATCGAGTCAGTTAGAAATACCAAGGGTTCACACAAAACAAGGGGAGTCCACTTTTAGCTATTATGGAACCGCAGTTGGAACCATCTTCCAGAAGAGATCAGATTTGCTAAAACATTAGCGACATTTAAATCCAGACTCAAAACTCATCTGTTAGCTGTGCATTTGTGGAATGAGCACCGTGCTACATCCGAACTGATTGCACTGTATTTTATATATATAATCATTTTCTATTCTTAACTTGTTTTAAATTCATTTTAAATACATTTTTATATAATTTTAAAAGTTTAAACAGAAGGCTAAAGTAAGTGCTGTGATGGTAAAGAGAATGTGGGAAAAGAAAGACAAGTGTGTTGGTTAATCAGTTGAAAGTAGCACTTCTGAATTCTATTCTATTCTACAGTCGTGGCCAAAAGTTTTGAGAATAATATAAATATTAGTTTTCACAAAGTTTGCTGCTAAACTGCTTTTAGATATTGGTTTCAGTTGTTTCTGTGATGTACTGAAATATAATTACAAGCACTTCATATGTTTCAAAGGCTTTTTTTCGACAATTACATGACATTTATACAAAGAGTCAGTATTTGCAGTGTTGGCCGTTCTTTTTCAGGACCTCTGCAATTCGACTGGGCATGCTCTCAATCAACTTCTGGGCCAAAGCCTGACTGATAGCAACCCATTCTTTCATAATCACTTCTTGGAGTTTGTCAGAATTAGTGGGTTTTTGTTTGTCCACCCGCCTCTTGAGGATTGACTGCAAGTTCTCAATGGGATTAAGATCTGGGGAGTTTCCAGGCCATGGACCCAAAATTTCAACGTTCTGGTCCCCGAGCCACTTAGTTATCACTTTTGCCTTATGGCACGGGTGCTCCATCGTGCTGGAAAATGCATTGTTCCTCACCAAACTGTTGTTGGATTGTTGGAAGAAGTTGCTGTTGGAGGGTGTTTTGGTACCATTCTTTATTCATGGCTGTGTTTTTGGGCAGAATTGTGAGTAAGCCCACTCCCTTGGATGAGAAGCAACCCCACACATGAATGGTCTCAGGATGCTTTACTGTTGGCATGACACAGGACTGATGGTAGCGCTCTCCTTTTCTTCTCCTGACAAGCCTTTTTCCAGATGCCCCAAACAATCGGAAAGGGGCTTCATCGGAGAATATGACTTTGCCCCAGTCCTCAGCAGTCCATTCACGATACTTTCTGCAGAAGATCTATCTGTCTCTGATGTTTTTTTTTGGAGAGAAGTGGCTTCTTTGCTGGCCTTCTTGACACCAGGCCATCCTCCAAAAGTCTTGGCCTCACTGTGTGTGCAGATGCACTCACACCTGCCCGCTGCCATTCCTGAGCAAGCTCTGCACTGGAGGTGCCCTGATCCCACAGCTGAATCAACTTTAGGAGACCAAAGTTTTGAGAATGACACAAAAACATCCTCCGAGAGCAACTTCTCCCAACCATCCAAGAACAGTTTGGTGACGAACAATGCGTTTTCCAGCATGATGGAGCACCTTGCCATAAGGCAAAGTGATAAGTAAGTGGCCTGGGGAACAAAACATTGAAATTTTGGGTCCATGACCAGGAAACTCCCCAGAACTTAATCCCATTGAGAACTTGCAGTCAAGTGGACAAACAAAAACCCACAAATTCTGACAAACTCCCAGCCTTGATTATGTAAGAATGGGCTGCCATCAGTCAGGATGTAGCCCAGTAGTTGATTGACAGCATGCCAGGACGAATTGCAGAGGTCTTGAAAAAGAAGGGTCAACACTGCAAATATTGAGTCTTTGCTTAAACTTAATGTAATTGTCAATGAAAGCCATTGGCACTTATTAAATGCTTGTAATTTTACTTCAGTATACCATAGTAACATCTGACAAAAAGATCTAAAAACACTGAAGCAGCAGACTTTGTGAAAATTAATATTTATGACATTCTCAAAACTTTTGGCCACGACTGTATTTTATGTAAAGCACTTTGAATTACCACTGTGTATGAAATGTGCCATATAAATAAACTTGCCTTGCCTAAACAAATATGTTTGTGTATTCCAATGTGAGATGGACTTTCACTGGAGGAAGAGTTATTATGAATTATTACTGACTCATTACGGGCTCATGTTTTGACTCATATTTGTTAAAACACATTAATGATGGATTTATTTCTTACAAACACACAGCTTTTCACTTCACAAGATGTTAATTGATGGATTGGACTTGTGGGAATTACTTTTGGAATATTGCATATCATACTGGCATATCATACTGTTTGGACTCTCATTCTGACGGCACCCATTCACTGCAGAGGATCCATTGTTGAGCAAATGATGTAATGTTACAATTTCGCCAAACCTGTTCAGATGAAGAAACACATCTACATTTTCAGCAAATTTTATTTTTTTGGATAAACCATTCCTTTAAGCGTTACTTAAATCTGCAGACATTTAGACTTTGTTGCATTGATTAGTACATGAGTCATGGTGGTTGTGAGAAACTTTGCTTTTTTTCCCACCATAAAACATGGCAACGTGTGGTTGTAAGTTTACTAGGTAGTGTGCAACATCCTGTGAACCAGCCAAAGCTCTATGAGTGAAGGAGGTCTGACTGGTAATGGCTTATTTACAGGGTGTTTTAAAGAATGTGTGGGACTTTGCTGGAGGCATAGTTGCAAACAGGATATTTTGACTTAGCAGTCTTAGCGCAAAAAAGTGCTGGTATAACCATATCTGTCCACCTCTGCTCGTTAGAAAGCACCTCAGCCAACAGATTGTCTCATTGCAACCTACATCTGTGCTTCTGTGTTTCCAGCCCCTGAGGAAAAAACCTATGACAGAAGAATAGAATGAGCACTAGAGGAGAAGAATGGAGGAGCCTATATTAAATTCAGAATTCTTTGCAGCCCATCTATCTTTTTCACTTCCTTTTTCAAATTCGGTTCTGACCCCAATACAGAGAGCACCGGAGGGTTCTATTATACTAGTATTGACGGTCTGGGTTCACAACTTAAACTTGGACGACTGCTGTGGAGATGTGTGTTTTTGTTCTTCTGGGAAAGAGAGTAAGACCCTGTTCTTCTCTGGTACCACAAAGCCACTACTCAGCTTCTTTTATGTAGACAGCAGACTTTTGGTCTTTCACAAAAATAATACACGAGAGGGCAGAATGCTTTACCGAATAATTCTGTGCAGCATAAGTGAGTGAGAGTGAGTGATGATGTTTAATAATTAAAGATAAGAAATTATTTCATATACACGACATAATGTTTTTGAAAAAGGCTTACTAAGGCTGCAGTTGTTTAATTAAAATACAGTAAAAACAGAAATGCTGTGAAATATTACAATTTAAACTGTTTTCTATTTTAATATTTTTTTTTAAATGTATTTTCCCCCTATTTCTGTGTTGGAAAAGCAGATTTTTCAGCATCCGTTACTCGTCTTTATCCTTCAGAAGTAATTCTAATATGCTGATTTGATTCTCAAGAAACAGTTTTCATTATAATTAATGTTGAAAACAGTTGTGATGCTTAATATTTTTGTGGAAACAGAGACACATTATTTGTAAATTATATGCATTATTTGATTATTTATTTATTTTATTTTTTAATGAAATTAAACGTTTTTTTTTAGCAAGGAAACATTTCCTCAAAAATAAATAATAATTAAAAACTTTTGCACATTTTTATGTTTTGATAAAATATAAAATGTATATTGAATAAAAACAAACGAGTGTTTAGGATCACAGTTTGTCAGAAATACAGTTCTTCAGGAGATGATACCTCTAGTTTGCCGATGGACTTCACACTTTCCCAAACACCTCCTGAATTTCTCATCGTGATTTCGGTAATTTTAGATCTGTGATCACAGAGGCCATGAAAGACATGTGACTTCATCCTGATGTCCATGAATTCACTCTTCGTTTCCTCTTGCAGTGTAACATCAAGGCATATCATGAAGAAAGAGAGTTTCCATCAAAGTGTGGTTGTACAGTAGGATTAATTATTAATACTAATTAGATGTTATATAACCATGCGGAGCAGTCAACCAGTGACTACTCTGAATTTTGTCGTATTTATGTACAAATATATATATATATATATTTTTGTCGTATTTATGAACAGGTCTGCAGCCATGTACAGTTTATAAGATTTGCAAAAGTGACAGTTTGAGGGATTGCCAGTTTTGTTATTCTGCAGATGCATTTCATTTTGTACACTTGTGCTTTTATTTTGAAGTTCTTGCGAAATGTTCTTATTTTGCATATGTTCGCTGATTGTTTCCAGGTATAGGTGCAGTTTTCCCTCATAACTTCTTTGTGTTTGTATAACACTCATATGCTATGTTTGATATGTCCAGGTTTATTGAGGATATGACTTGCTTGATCGATTTTTGTGTCATCTTGATCAAATAAATGAGCCATTTGTTTAGTTGAAACAATCAGGTAGGGTCCCACAAACTTCAGAATAAAAGCACAGCATTTACAAAACAACAAATGATCCCTAAAGCCATTTCTGAGGTACACATGTTTGTGCTCGAAGCGTTTTGTGTTTGCTCTGAAGGACAGGGGTTTTTTGTGCATTCACCAGGCTATTCATCTTCAGTTCTTGCTTGCAGTGTGCTAACTGACTATTTAGTCGTTTGTAGATGCTTCGTGCTATTTTTAAAACGTGCATATTAAAAGCACCTGTCATGAGATCACATTTGCTGTAACTCTTCCATACAGCAAATTGCTTTCAATATGACTCACATATGTAACTGTCTTCATGACTGTGGCTTAGTTACTTCATAAAGACTTGAATTGTTTTCCATCACATTTTATGACCCCTCTAGGTATATATTTAGATTGCAACTGTGTATTTAATATATAGTGTTTGTGTTTGCAGGATAAAAGAATGGGTAGATCAACTGCAGCAGGAGCTGGTTTCTCTAGCAGACACAGCCAGCGCTGGGAATAATCTAAGACAGGTCAGAGGTCCAAAGGCCCTCACACTTTACCACACATACACACCCTCCTGTACATACTGTTGTATGTGTATTTTAATGTGTATTCACCCTAACAAATCATAAGCGAAAGTTAAGCCTCAATAAAAGCCTGCTTAATTATCAAAACAATCATTACCGGTAAACCATCATCTCATTAGTCCCTAATGAGTGTCTTTTTGTCTCTCCGTTATGGCAGATCTTTATGGATAATCAGAATTATTTCACTGTGAAAACAAATAATGCAGCACAGCTTGTGGAATCAGCAGCACGGAATATAGAAAATTTTTTGAAGAAGCGATCCGCAGCTCTAGAGGTAAGACCATCCTGATTTATTTGTTTACGATTGCATAAACATCAAAAGATATGAAGTACATTATATATATATATATATATATATATATATATATATAAACAACAAAATATTCATCACACACACATAATTATAATTTGTATTTTTATAAAACAATTTTATATATATATATATATATATATATATATATATATATATGAATGAATGGCATTTTTTGACATGAGCGCTATATATATATATATATATATATATATATATATATATATATATATATATATATATATAGCTCATGTCAAAAAATGTCATTCATCGTAACATATATGAAACATACTTTTGATTTTAAATGTTATTATATTTTATATTTTACATATATTCCTTAAATATATACAGGTATTCCTGTGTATTTATAATATACATAGTACACACAGTATATGTGTGTGTGTGTGTGTGTGTGTGTGTGTGTGTGTGTGTGTGTGTGTGTACAATGAATATATACATAGTACACATGCATATATTGTGTAAACACAAACTTAATAGCAATTAATCAATTTGACAACACTAATTTTAAATAATTAAAATGTGTTCTAAATATGCCTGACAAGGCATGAGTTACACTGAATTACATTTTTGTGGTTGTCTCCTGTAAATCATGGTGATAATGTATGATAGTCATTATTTTATGCTAAGAAAAAAAAATTAAATTGGACACATTCTAATGTATGAAAAAAATTAAAGTTATATTAAACTTGTATTGTTTTGATGCTTGAAAATACCTTTTCACCTTTGATTCATATATAAAATTTACAGGTGCATCTCAATAAATTAGAATGTCGTGGAAAAGTTTTTTCACTAATTCAACTCAAATTGTGAAACTCGTGTATTAAATAAATTCAATGCACACATACTGAAGTAGTTTAAGTCTTTGGTTCTTTTAATTGTGATGATTTTGGCTCACATTTAACAAAAACCCACCAATTCACTATCTCAACCAATTAGAATATGGTGACATGCCAATCCGCTAATCAACTCAAAACAACTGCAAAGGTTTTCTGAGCCTTCAAAATGGTCTCTCAGTTTGGTTCACTAGGCTACACAATCATGGGGAAGACTGCTTATCTGACAGTTGTCCAGAAGACAGTCATTGACACCCTTCACAAGGAGGGTAAGCCACAAACATTCATTGCCAAAGAAGCTTTCTGTTCACAGAGTGCTGTATGCAAGCATGTTAACAGAAAGTTGAGTGGAACGAAAAAGTGTGGAAGAAAAAGATGCACAACCAACCGAGAGAACCGCAGCCTTATGAGGATTGTCAAGCAAAATCGATTCAATAATTTGGGTGAACTTCACAAGGAATGGACTGAGGCTGGGGTCAAGGCATCAAGAGCCACCACACACAGACGTGTCAAGGAATTTGGCTACAGTTGTCCTCTCCTGAATCACAGACGTCAGAGGTGTCTTACCTGGGCTAAGGAGAAGAAGATCTGGACTGTTGCCTAGTGGTCCAAAGTCCTCTTTTCAGATGAGAGCAAGTTTTGTATTTCATTTGGAAACCAAGGTCCTAGAGTCTGGAGGAAGGGTGGAGAAGCTCATAGCCCAAGTTGTTTGAAGTCCAGTGTTAAGTTTCCACAGTCTGTGATTATTTGGGGTGCAATGTCATCTGCTGGTGTTGGTCCATTGTGTTTTTTGAAAACCAAAGTCACTGCACCCGTTTACTAAGGAATTTTGGAGCACTTCATGCTTCCTTCTGCTGACCAGCTTTTTAAAGATGCTGATTTCATTTTCCAGCAGGATTTGGCACCTGCCCACACTGCCAAAAGCACCAAAAGTTGGTTAAATGACCGTGGTGTTTGTGTGCTTGACTGGCCAGCAAACTCACCAGACCTGAACCCCATAGAGAAACTATGGGGTATTGTCAAGAGGAAAATGAGAAACAAGAGACCAAAAAATGCAGATGAGCTGAAGGCCACTGTCAAAGAAACCTGGGCTTCCATACCACCTCAGCAGTGCCACAAACTGATCACCTCCATGCCACGCCGAATTGAGGCAGTAATTAAAGCAAAAGGAGCCCCTACCAAGTATTGAGTACATATACAGTAAATGAACATACTTTCCAGAAGGCCAACAATTCACTAAAAATGTTTTTTTATTGGTCTTATGAAGTATTCTAATTTGTTGAGAGAGTGAATTGGTGGTTTTTTTTAAATGTGAGCCAAAATCATCACAATTAAAAGAACCAAAGACTTAAACTACTTCAGTCTGTGTGCATTGAATTTATTTAATACACGAGTTTCACAATTTGAGATGAATTACTGAAATAAATTAATTTTTCCACGACATTCTAATTTATTGAGATGCACCTGTAGATTTTTTTTTTTTTTTACGTGTTCAAACCATTAGATAGTTTGCCTGTAATTTGTAAACCATGATGTAATCAAGAGCCAGTGGTCGCAGGTGTAAATTTAGAAAGCTTGTTGAGCTGCTTGTTTGGAGTTGAACAGATGCCCCATAGACAGCAAAATAAAATTGCATCTACCCTCTCATGTGCTCGTACTGACCTGCATCTGATCTAAGCATCAATGAGTATGTGTGTACTTTTGTTCACATGTGTGTCCGCACACACGCCAACTGGCACATCCTTTGGAAAGATGGATGGACGGATGCCAGCGGGTTATAATTGTTATCAGCCTTTGAAAGATTCTGGGTGTCTGCGCCCGCTGCAGATGTGTCGGGCTTTCCCCGCTTCACTGATGCCCGTCTGCAGACCTGGAGGGGGTTTGGCATGGCTGCTGTGTTTGTCTTCCCGTGGCGCCATTAGCATGCAGAGGAAGTCTCAGTAGTGGTCAAGGCTGTCGGGCGATGATTGTATTAGTTTGTGTGAATAATGTTGTTGTCTTTGCAGGGAGGCAGGAGAGGGAGAGGGATGTTTGGACTGGTCCTTCTCAGCCCATTACTCAGGTGTTCTCTCGTCTTTTAGTGACAGACAGACAGGCCTTTGGGAATTTTCTCGCTCTTTCACTCACATCTGTCTCAATAACACAATCGTGCTGTTGTTTTTCATCCCCACATCTCTCGGCCTCCCCAGAACACTTAACTTAACATTGACTTAAATGTTTCACTAGAATAGATTTAATCTTTTTTATCACACAATTGTCTTGTGTATACGGACAGGAAGATTAGAGTGGGACGAAGGAGTGATGGTTTCATTTGAGGTTTTGCAAGACTGGATATTGATTCCTTTTCTTGGAAATGCCACAAGGAAGTCGATTACTAAGACACTAATGAGGAGATGTTTTGCTACTGTACTTAAGTTGTGTATGAAGGCTGTTTGTGTAAACAGTATTGATTGCTTTTATTTATATTTTTACTTCTTTTTGTGGTGCTATTAAGGCAAAGTGTGAATATTAAACTTTGGCATTTAACTCATTCTATTTTTCGTGCTTCGGAAATGAATCATGTCTCAAATGAGATGTATGCTCTTGCTTTTCATTAGCATTCAGTTAGTGGGCTATCAAATAAGCAGATAAAAATCCTGACAGGAGAGGTTTTTTTTATTATTACCTGTAATATATTTTTATTAATATTTTGAATTAGCTCTTTATTTTTTTCAGTTAGGATTAGAGGTCCCACTTTATATTAGGTGGCCTTAACTACTATGTACTTACATTTGAATTAATCATTTGATACAATGCACTTATTGTGTACATACATGTTTTTACATTGTACTTATATTTTTAAAAATACCTATATGTAATTACATCTGTAATTAATTTCTGTAATTACATTTATAATTACACTGTTGACCCATCCCTTACACCTTAACCCACCCTTAAACCTACCCATACCACCAAACCTGTCCCTAACCTTACCCGTATCCCACCTCAATAGCAGCAATAGTGTTTTGCAATACAGTACGAACACAACAAGTACATTGTACTTATTTTTTTATGTAAGTACATAGTAGTTAAGGCCACCTAATATAAAGTGTGACCGGATTAGATTTTTATTAATTTGATGCGCTTTAAAAATACTATTTTCAGACTTCATTTAGACTTCATTAGCATTCAGGTTATTACCTTGTAGACTATCAAAAAATAAAAATAAAAACCTGATAGAACAGTGTTATTTTAGTATTATTTGGATTATACTTATTAATATTTTGAATTCGCTTTTTATTTTTCAGTTTCAATTTGAGTGTCATTTATTAATTATATGTGCTTTAAAGAATAGTGTTTAGTACGGAGCCCTTTAAAGGACATTGTGGTGGGAAAAATTCGGGGTGAGTGGAAAAAAAATCAGGGTGGGAGGAAAAAATAATTTTCAAATGTTTTGCGTTCTCTCGCAAAAATATTTGCGTAACCTCGCAAAACTTTTGCGTTTTCTCGCAAAGATATTTGTGTTCTCTTGCAAAACTTTTGCGTTTTCTCACGAAACCATTTGAGTTCGGACAAACTCTTCCTGCTTACTTTATAGCTTGCAGTGGTTACAGCTCGAATGTTCACAATGTAGCGGTTCATAGAGTTTTATTTTGAACTTGGACTCAAAGTAATACAGTCAGTGCTTATTTCAAGGCACGGTTTTGGGATATAATAAAATGCTTAATGTGGCTTAATGTTTTAAAACAGTGACATTGGAGGACTAAATTTGATAATAATAAATCCTGATAAAAATGATTAGGCTAACATTAATAACCTAATAAGAATAAGAATATGAACGCAACACCCTGCACGTTAAGCCTTTTCTTCCCCATAGAAAACGCTTAAGGTAGGCTATAATGAAAGGTTCATGCAGCTCGTATGTTCACAATGGAGCGGTTCATAAAGTTTTTATTTTGAACTTTGTCTGAAGTATAAAGAAATACAGTAAGACAGTGGTTAGTTCAAGGCACGGTTTTGGGACATTCTAAAACGCTTTAATGTGGCTTAATGTATTAAAACAGTGACATAAGGACCAAATTCGGTAATAATAAATACTAATAAAATTGTTAGGCTTATATTAATTACCTTATTAATAATATTACTATTAATAAAGGAGAATAGCCCAGAATATGAATGCAACGGATTTGGGATTTGGTATTTGGTATTTTTAAATCACCGTTTTCATTATAGCCTACCTTAAGCGTTTTATGGGGGAGAAAAAGCATAGGCTGCATGTAGGGCATTGCGTTCATATTCTGGGCTATTCTGCTTAGTAATATTATTAATAAGGTTATTAATATTAGCCTAATAATTTTATAAGCTTTTATTATTATCGAATTTGGTCCTCCAAGTCACTGTTTTAAAACATTAAGCCACATTAAGCGTTTTATTATGTCCCAAAACCATGCCTTGAACTAAGCACTGACTTATTAATCTATTTGAGTCCAAGTTCAAAATTAAACTCTTTGAACCGCTCCATTGTGAACATACGAGCTGTAACCACTGCAAGCTGTAAAGTAAACAGGAAGAATTTGTCCGAACTCAAAACTCAAAAAGTTTTGCGAGGGAACGCAAATATCTTTGCGAGAGAACGCAAAAGTTTCTCGAGGGAACGCAAAAGTTTTGTGAGAGAACGCAAAACATTTGAAAAATATTTTTTCCTCCCACCCTGAATTTTTTCCACTCACCCCAAATTTTTTCCACCACAATGTCCTTTAAAGGGCTCTGTAGTTTAGTTTTATTTATTTTTTCAATTTATTGCCAGTTTGTAATTTTAGTAAAAAAAAAAAATTCACATTCTTATTTAATTTAGTTTAATATAGGTTTTTGTTTAATTTAGTATTTTATCTAATATATATATATATATATATATATATATATATATATATATATATATATATATATATATATATATTTAAATTTTATTTCAGTTTTATTTCACTTAACAAAACAGTTTTTATTAGTTTTATTAATTACAATAATAACCATTCCACAGGCTTACATTGAAGGAGGATTTTGAGACATCTAAGAAATCTTGTTGCTGTTGATTTTTTTTTTTCTTCACTATGATTTTTTGCAATTAACCTTGAACAACTTGACACCATTTCCTGCGTTCTTAATTTAATTTGAGCCTCAAGTGTCTTAATAAAAAATATATATATATATGTATATTATTTAATGTTACTTAGAAAGTATGATTATTTTCTGAAAATCTCCCATCAACTGCAGAATGTTTGGTATTGGAAATCTAACTGACAGTGATGACTTTATTAGATTTTGCATACTGAATTGTGATTAGTCCTTTGCATCCATTTGCATACCGAATCATAATGTGGCTTTTTTTGCATCTATTTAACCTTCTACTCGCCTTTACACTACAAAGATGGTGTCAGGCTGTGTGCTGATTCTCATGCACAGCTGACAAGATTTTGAGCTCTGATTCGGCTTTTCATTAACAGAACTAAAGCTTAAAATCTAATCTTGGCTAAAACTTTTACACCATTCTTTCTCTGCTTCACAGCCACTGCTATTTCCTTAAGGAAATGCAAATACATTTTTTTCCCCACATTCTTTTCCCATTTTCTAGTGATTGATGAAAATTTTAATCGCAGACATAGCTTCCCCTTGAGCTGTCGTCAGCTGACTAAATAAAGGACTGCTTTAGCATCTGTCTCTCTGTTTTTCTCAGTCACTGCACCATTCTGAAAACACAGACACAAACCCTCAGCCTTCTCAGCTCCAACCTCTGTGATCTGCTTTGATAATGCAGATGAAACGCAGCGTGGCTTGGTTTCAAGCTTGAGAACGGATGTTTGTGTGTCACATGTGGTCTGTCTTTTCCTCATTATGGTGTGTTTTTAATATTTGCAGGTCAACAGCCACTACAGCTAGCTATGCAGCCTGTAAATAAGCCGCAACCTCTCACATCATGTGGCATGTGTGTATTGTTAGGTTTGTGACTGTTTACCAGTAGGCAGCTTTACCTTTTCCTTGAAGTCTTAGCCGTCATTAATATCTGTGCATTTGCTCAAGGGACTTGTCATTTTGACATGCTTTTGTGAGTGTGTTGATTAGAGTAAGTACCTGTGTATGTGTAGATGGCACATGTAAACACACAAGCATAAGGCATACAGGGGTCCAAAAGTCTGAAACCACATTCAGTGTCCAATTTAAACCTGAAAGTAAAGATGTAAGATTTCAAATAATAATAATAATAATAAAGCACACATGCAAACACACAAGCATAAAAATACAGAGGTCCAAACATCTGAGACCACATTCAATGTCCAATTTAAACCTGAAAGTAAATATGTAAGATTTCTAAAAATAATATTAATAATAATTATAATTATTATTGTTGTTGTTATTATTATTTATTTATTTTTAAATTCTTCTAAATTAAATTTAATAGTTTTTTTTTAATTATATTATTTAATTAAGAAATGATGTCATCAAAACAATTTCAATAAAACGGATTAATAATAATAATAATTATTATTATTAACTTTTATTATTTTATTAAGCAATAATATATCTTCAAAACAATTTCAGTCAAACTGAACAACAACAACAATAATAATAATTATTATTATTATAGATTTTTTTAATCCATTTTATGACTACTTTTTCACTAATAAAACAATATAACAAAAAAAAAAAAAAGAGCATTGATTTAAATAAAAAAAAATTGCGAAGTGAAAGCATTTTTGCTTGTGATATAATACATTGGAAATCCTAAGACTGGGATCAAAGTCTTTTAGCCAGGTTAACCATCATCTCGCTCATTTTCAGCTGTGACTGTATTTGTATGTGTGTGTACAGGGGTGTAAGTTGATGCCTGGTTTGTCTGAGACAAGTCTGGTCTCAACCCTGCGTTTGATCCTGTCTGCTTCGACATGCATTATTAAATAGCCCTCTCCTCCCCTTGATCAGCACCGTATCTGAGATAACCAGCCTCCAGCCAGCCACACTCATCCTGGGGCATGTTGGTGCTCAGCAGGTCGCTCTCTTAAGTGGCCGTACTGAGCTGCAGGGTCATGTTGCACGCTGGGCTCAGGAAGGGTCCTCTCCACCTTCTGTACATCCTATAAATCCCATGACTTCAAATTATTTCGGATGCATTACAGAGACCAGACGTCCCATCATATGTTACTGTTTGCGGCTCGCGCCCACAGTCCAACTTTTCCCAGCTAGTGAAATGTTTACCGCCTAATTAAAAGGCATTTCTTCCATCTGTGGGATGAAGTCTTTTATTTTTTTTTTTTGGTTGTTTAATTATCTTCTCTAGACTGTGCATATTTGTCTGCTCGGTCCAGCTAAGTAGATAGTGAAATGTTTACCGCCTAATTGACTTGCATTTCCTCAATCTGTAGTGGGGGCTGTTCCGATTTTCACAGTTCTGTCCATATTTTCCTGTTAAGGGATCTCAGAGGAGACAATGTTGAATATCACACTGAGACCAAGTAGAATTACTGCGGAAATTATTGCTTCTAGGCATGGCACTTCAGTAAATATGCATTTTGTCATGCAGTGGAAGTTGTAATTTTTCACCTAATTGTTATCTACAGAAAATCAGAGTGAATAATTCACCCCCCTTCATGTTCCTATTAATAATAGATGTGAGGCGTTTGTTTGAGAATAGCTAGATCATTGCTATCCATGTGCAATAGGAGAGGTTTGTGAGGGAGATGGATAGCTAGATCAGAGAACTTCATCTCATAGAATGTTCAGCTAATTTTAAATAATTTGTTTGAAGTTTAATTCCACCCTGTTACTAGTAGAGGGAGCATTATGTTGCAAGAAAAAGTAACAGACTGATATATGAGCTGATACATACAGTAGATTTATCTTTAAAAAATGATTTGACCTTAAATAAAAAAACAAGGTTCCCTCTCATACATGTGAAATCAAAAGTTATATGTAATATATATATAATAAAAGATTGTGTGTGTAGTGTGTATATAAATATATCTGCATTGTTAATCCTTTTGATCTTTTATTTTAAAAAATCACAAAAATCTAACCTTTCATTGGATAATAAGAATTTAAAATGGGGGGAAATATCATTATGAAATAAATGTTTGTCTCTAATACACATCAGTCACAATTAATGGCACCCTTTTATTCAATACTTTTTGAAACCTCCATTTGCCAGTTTAACAGCTCTAAATTTTATCCTATAATGCCTGATGAGGTTAGAGAACACCTGACGAGATCAGAGACCATTCCTTCATCCAGAATCACTCCAGACCCTTTAGATTCCCAGCTCCATGTTGGTGCCTCTTCTCTTCAGTTCACCTCACTTATTCTAGGGATCAGGTCAGAGGGCTGGAATGGCCATAGCAGAAGCTTGGTTTTGTGCTCAGTGACCCATTTTTGTGTTGTTTTTGAGGTTTGTGTTTGGATTATTGTACGGTTGGAAGATTCAAACATGGCCCATTATAAGATTTCTAACAGAGTCAGTCACTTATTGATTTTATCTATTTGATAGAATCCATGATGCCATGTGTCTAAACAAGATGTCCAGGACCTCCAGCAGAAATATAGGCCCACAACATCAAAAATACAGCGGTATATTTCATTGTACACATGGGGTACTTTTTATCCCTGTGTTCACCAAACCCATCTTGAGAGTTTGCTGCTAAAAAGCTGATTTTTTTAGTTTCATCTGACCATAGAAGCAAGTGCCATTTGAAGTTCAAGTCGTCTCTGATAACTGAATATGCTGGAGTTTGTTTTTGGATGAGCAAGGATAATTTTTCTTGAAACCCTCCCAAACAACATGTGGTGATGTAGGTACTGTTTGACCATTTTTTTTTTAAAGGTTTTCTGACCCCAAGATTCAACTATTTTCTGCAATTGTCCAGCTGTGGTCCTTGGAGAGTCTTTAGCCACTCAAACTCTCCTTCTCACTGTGCATTAGGACGATATAGACACACGTCCTCTTCCAAGCAGTTTCGTAATATTTTATGTTGATTGGAAATTCTTATTTATTGCCCTGATGTTGGAAATGTGAATATTCACCGCTCTAGCTATTTTCTTAAAGCCACTTCACTAATTTGTGAAGCTCAATTATTTTTTGCTGCACATCAGAAATATATTATTTGTTTTTTCTCATTGTGATGGATGATTAAGGGAATTTGGGCTTTGTTTTCCCTCCTACTTACATTTCTGTGAAACAGGAAGCCATGGCTGGATAATTTAATGTTCATAATCACCCTGGAGTGCTCAAAATTGTGAATATGAATGGGAATATACTTCAGAGATATTTTCCTCATAAGAATTTCTATTGGTGCCGATAATTGTGTCCAACGTGTATTTGAGTGTATTTCTGTATTTCATCATGATATTTCCCCCCATTTTAAATTCTTATTATTCAATGAAAGGTTAGATTTTTGTGGATTTTTTCAAATAAAAGATCAAAAGGATTAACAATGCAGATTAATTTTAACAGCCTTCTTTGATCATATTTACCAAGGGTGTCGATATTTTTGGCCATGACTGTGTGTGTGTGTGTGTGTGTGTGTGTGTATATATATATATATATATATATATATATATATATATATATATATATATACACACACACAGTGGTGTGAAAAGTGTTGGCCCCCTTCCTGATTTTTATTTTTTTTGCATTTTTTCACACTTTAATGTTTCAGATCATCAAACTAATTTAAATATTAATCAAAGATAACACAAGTAAATACAACATGCAGTTTTTAAATGAAGTTTTTTATTATGAAGGGAAAACAAAATCCAAACCCACATGGCCCTGTGTGAAAAAAGTGCTTGCCCCCTGCTATTAAGTCATGAAAGAAATGTGATTAACCAGATTATTTTAGAAAGCTGGGTTAAATTTCACTAGCCAAACCCAGGCCTGATTACTGCCAGACCTGTTGAATCAAGACATCACTTAAATAGAACCTGTCTGACAAAGTGAAGCATGCTTAAAGAGCAACACATCATTCCACGGTCTTAAGAAATTCATAAACAGATGAGAAACAAAATAGTTTACATGTATCAGTCTGGAAAGGGTTATAAAGCCATTTCTAAGGCTTTGGGACCCCAGCAAACCATGGTCAGAGCCATTATTCACAAATGGAGAAAACTTGGAACAGTGGTGAACCTTCCCAGGAGTGGCCGGCCTACCAAAATCCAGGAGGTCATAAAAGAACCCAGAACAACATCTAAAGAACTGCAGGCCTTACTTGCCTCAATTAAGGTCAGTGTTCATGATTCAACAATAAGAAAGACACTGGGCAAAAATGGCATGGGAGAGTTCCAAGGCAAAAGCCATTGCCTACCAAAAAGAACACAAAGGCTCGTCTCATATTTGCCAAAAAATATCTTGATTATCCCCAAGACCTTTGGGCAAATAATCTGTGGACTGATGCGACGAAAGTTGAACTTTTTGGAAGGTGTGTGTCCCGTTACATCTGGTGTCAAACCAACACAGCATTTCATAAAAAGAACATCATACCAACAGTCAAACATGGTGGTGGTAGTGTGATGGTCTGAGGCTGCTTTGCAGCTTCAAAACCTGGATAACTTGCCATAATTGATGGAACCATGAATTCTGCACTCTACCAGAAAATCCTGAAGGAGAATGTCCGGCCATCTGTTTGTGACCTCAAGCTCAAGTGAACTTGGGTTCTGCAGCAGGAGAATGATTCCAAACACAGCTGCAAGTCCACCTCTGAATGTCTCAAGAAAAACAAAATTAAGGTTTTGGAGTGGCCAAATCAAAGTCTGGACTTAAATCCAATTGAAATGCTGTGGCATGACCTTAAACAGTCCATTCATGCTCGAAAAAACCCTCCAGTGTGGCTGAAATAAAACAATGCTGCAAAGAAGAGTGGGCCAAAATACCTCCACAGCGATGTGAAAGACTCATTGCTAGTTATTGCAAACGCTTGATTGCAGTTGTTACTGCAAAGGGTGGCACAACCAGTTATTAGTTTTAGGGGGCAAGCACTTTTTCACACAGGGCCATGTGGGTTTGAATTTTATTTTCCCTTCATAATAAAAAAACTTCATTTAAAAACTGCATGTCGTGTTTACTTGTGTTATCTTTGATTAATATTTAAATTTATTTGATGATCTGAAACATTAAAGTGTGACAAACATAGGGCTGGGCGATATGAGCAAAAATTCATATCTCTGTATTTTTTGGCTGATGTGCAGTATACGGTATATATCTCTGTATTTTGTATTAAACAAATAAAGTGAATGTAAGCATGAAGGCATATATTATGTGCAAAAAGGGTTAAAATCACATTACATTCTAACATTGTAACATTGCAATCTAAAAACAAAAATAATGCTTTTAAAGCAGAAGTTAAATTTACTAAACTAAAATTGAAAATAATAAAAAGCACAGACTAATTGAGTAAAAAGGCTATTTTGATTACCCCATTATACTTTACAGTTAGCGCTATCATACAAATACTCTTACTTGTCGGTTTAAAATTCTACATATGTCACATTTATTTTCCAACTATATATTTCAGAAAAAAACATGTTAAGTTTATATATTAAATATATTTATCTATAATATAAATTATATGAATATAAATATAGACATCTATCTATCTATGACAATGACAATTATAAGTATTACAATTATAATTCCACCCTGTTACTAGTAGAAGGAGCATTATGTTGCAAGAAAAAGTAACAGACTGGTATATGAGCTGATATGTAGATGTATTTATTAAAAATTATTGGACCATAAATTAAAAACAAGGCTCCCTCTCATACATGTATAATGTGAAATCAAAAGTTATATATATATATTAAAAAAAAAAAAAAAAATATATATATATATATATATATATATATATATGTGTGTGTGTGTGTGTGTGTGTATAAATAAAAAAAAAGTAAAATATCTGTCTGCCTATGACAATTTATCATATTTGCCCTACAAATTTATTACTGTATTGCATTATATCTCATTATTGTCCATGATGATTTGATTAGGGTTGCAAAAGGGACATTTTTAACTGTATTACAATACTTACATTATTAGTGTTTTTGTGGAAGTGCAAAATACTAGGATGTAATTATTTTTGAAAATTACAATAATAAAAATGAATTTCTGTGACAATGGGTGTATACTTTTCTTAACAAAATATCTTAGAAATTCTTGATACACAAAATATCTTTCTTTCTTTCTTTCTTTCTTTCTTTCTTTCTTTCTTTCTTTCTTTCTTTCTTTCTTTCTTTCTGTCTTTCTTTCTCTAGTTCTTTCTATTTCTTTGATTTTGTGAAAAATGTTTCTGAAATATGACCTTGGTTTATGAATCATACTCGGTTCTTGACCCGTTTAATCTTATTGAGATTATTACAGTGCCAGCGGTGACATCCAAGCGATGTGGCCTTTGTCCTCCAGCTGTTGTCTTTGTGTTTATTAAGCCTGGCCGTGTTATTTCTGTTTGATAATGGGCTCTGGGTTGTGGATCTTCTCAAAAACTGAATTATTAATGTATTTTTGAGTGTGGCTGTTTGTAAGAGCCATGTGAAAAGTAATTAAGAGCTGAATAATTTATATTAAATCACCTTCATGGGAGAGAATAGTACATGCCGGATTGAAGAGAGTAATTAGTCATTTAGGGTTGGCTTGGGGCAAAGCTATTGTCTCTTTACATTCTGTCTTCCGTCCTTACGTTCTTCGTTTGACACTTGAAATGATTTCTCTGTCCCGTGTGCATACATCCCAGACTGCCTGTTCTCTGCTATGTCAGATCATTAAGCACAGCTAAAGTGTGATCCTTGTGACACCGTCTCAAATTGGGATCCCTCACCTCCAGGCGAAATATGTCCTTTTGTATAGACAAATGGCATGAAGTCCACCCCAGAGGAGACTTTTATTGCTCAAAGGTTGCTCTTTCTGCTCGGAAGACTTAAAGTCAGCATGAAATCAAAATTGATGTTTGGGGTGGGGGGGGTGGGGGGTTACTTTTTTGGTACATGTTCCTGGTCTTATTGTGCGTAATTCAACAGGGTGCATTATTCTAAATGAACAAAAAAAAAAAAGAAAAAAAAAAAAGAAAAAAAATTGTTTTTGTGATCTTTATCAAAGTAATATTTTGCTCTGCCTCTGAAACAACTTTTTCGGCTGACATAACCTATTGGATAATGTTAACCAATGAATACAAAAAAACTTTAGTATTGAAATGCTCCCATATTCAATGAGAAAAACAAAAGTAAGGAAGGACTTACTTTTGCAGTTGATAGGATGGTGAAAATTGGAAGTAATATGGGTTGCAAATGCCATTTCATGTTGGTCATTCTCAGATACATACACTACCATTCAAAGGTTTAGGGTCAGAAAGCAATATGTTTTTTTTTTTTTTTTTTTTGAAATGTTTAATACTGCATTTAGTTGATCAAAAATAATGTAAAATACAGAAATATAATTACAATTTAAAATAGCTGTTTTATAGTTGACCATATTTTAAAATGTAATTCATCCCTGTGAAGGAAAAGTGGAATTTTCAGCATAATTACTCCACTCTTCAGTATCACATGATCCTTCAGAAATCATTCTAATATGCTGATCTGATGCTTTAAAAGCATTTCTTATTATTATTCTTTGAACAAAGTTTGAAAAACAGCATATATTTAAAATATTTAGCCATATTATAATTGCCTTTACTCTCATTTACAATTTACAGTCTCATTACAAATCTCAATTTAATGCAGGTGTAAAATTAGCTTAATTTCTTCTTCTTCTTCTTCTTCAAAAAAAAATCCTACTTACTCCAAACTTTTAAAAGGTATTTTTTTTATTTCTAGTAACTTTTTCCTTGTTTCTCCTAAAATTGGTTTGGAGAAATCAAAATAGACAGAACAAAACATATTTTAGGGTATGTAAAATTAATGTTGGTATTAATAATTTCTGGATGTTTGGAGAATTGAGTTAAAAAAGTTCAAATTGAAATATTTATTATGACTTTTGATTGTTGACTTTTTTGATTGTAGATAAATCTGTGACATTGAGATATCTTCTAAAACTCAAGAAGAGATGTAAGTTTTTTCTTTTTCTTTTTTTTTTTCTTTTTAGACTCCATTTGATCTCCTGTCAGTCTAATTGCTTTCTAGAAGAAACGTACTCAGTTACTGTCGTAACCTCGGTTCCCTGAGATACGGAACGAGTACTGAGTCTTGATAAAGACACATATGGGAAAAAGCCTTTTTTCTCCTGAACTGAAGTCTTATTCAATCACGCAGTGAAACTGCACAACCATTGGCTCGTGCAGTGTGTAAAATACGAACCAATGAGTTGGCAGCGGAGCTGCATGAGCCTATGGCGACGAAGCCCACCAGAGCCCACAAGAATGGGCGGAACTATCTGGCTATATAAGCGGTCGTTTCGCCATAGGATCCTCAGGTTATTTCGACTGAAGCGACGACTGAAGCGACCTCTAAGGCCGGTACATCCAGGTTTTAAAACCTAGCAAATGTGGACAGTGAGGCCCAGCAGGCCACTGCACAAATCTCTGTAACAGACACACCGCCAGACCACGCCCATGATGAGGCGATGCCTCTGGTGGAATGGGCTCGTGCTCCAATGTAGCATTGCAAGGATAACTCCTGGTCGTCTTCAGAAGGACGCGGAGCGCGTGATGACCTGAGCTTTGAATGGAGTGGAAAGCACCTTGGGTAAGTAACCATGCCTTGGTTTCAGGACGACTTTGGAGTCGTTGACCCTGAATTCCAGGCAGGCAGGGCTAATCGAGAGCACCTGTAGGTCTCCTACTAGCTTAACCGACGCTAGTGCTAGAAGCAGAGCAGTCTTTAGCGACAGTGACCGAAGGTTCGTAGACTGTAGCAGCTCAAAGGGAGGGCCTTTCAGGGCCCTCAACACAGTGGGCAAATCCCATGTAGGGACGGTGAGGGGCCGAGGTGGATTCAGCCTCTTGGCTCCCCTCAGAAAGCGGACAACTGAGTTGTTCCTGCCCACTGATTGGCCTGCTATAGGGGCATGGAAGGCCGCTATAGCTGCTACGAACACCTTGAGTGTGGACGGGGAACATCCTTTATCCAGCAGCTCCTGCAGGAAGGACAGAACCACCGATAACTCAGAGGTAGACGGATTTTCACTGCGGTCTAGGCACCAGGTGGAGAAAACAGACCACTTAAGAGCATAGAGGAGTCTTGTAGACGGGCCAGCAGCTGAGCCAGCTCTGACAAACAAGGTTGGTTTTCCCAAAGGGGGTCCACCAAGAGAACCTTGTGCCCTTGTTCCCTGATTCACCTGACAACCTGTGGAACCAGGGCGATCGGGGGGAATGCATAAAGGAGGAGGTTGGGCCAGTCTTTGGAGGCAAAGAGATCTACTTCGGCCTTGCCAGAGATCTTCCAAATCATCTGAACCATCTGTGGATGGAGCATCCACTCC
Source organism: Acrossocheilus fasciatus (assembly GCA_036784905.1). Classification (NCBI taxonomy): domain Eukaryota; kingdom Metazoa; phylum Chordata; class Actinopteri; order Cypriniformes; family Cyprinidae; genus Acrossocheilus; species Acrossocheilus fasciatus. The sequence continues at coordinate 6,279,664 of CM071955.1, forward strand.
TCTGAGGGGACATTGCTCCGAGATAACATATCCGCTCCCTGGTTCAATTTGCCCAGTAAATATACTGCTCTCAGCGAGTGCAGGTTGAGCTGAGCCCACTCCAGAAGGCGCTCTGCTAGAACGAAGAGGCGCTTCGAGGAGAGACCTCCTTGGTGATTTATATAGGAGACCACAGACATGTTGTCCGAGCGGATCAGCACATGGCGTCCTATTAGGTCTGGCAGGAAGAACTGGCAGGCTCGACACACTGCTAGCATTTCCAAGCAGTTGATGTGGAAGCCTTTCTCCTCTTTCGACCAATGGCCGAAAGTCGGTTTGCCTTCGCACAGCGCCCCCTAACCTGTGTTGGAAGCATCTGTCGTGACAACCTTTCTGCTGCAAACCATACCCATGGCCAGGCCCTTCTCTATCCAGCAAGGGTTCTTCCAGGGGGCTAAGGCTGTTACATAGGCCTGGCTTACCCTGATATTTAGGCGCCCGTGACACCATGCATGGGGTGGAACCCGTGGTTTCAACCAGCACTGAAGGGGCCACATGTGAAGCAGACACAGCTGTAGCACTGGCGATGGTGCACCTATGAGGCCCAGCATCCTCTGAAATTATTTGATAGGGCGAGCGGTGCCGCTCTTCAAGTAGGCCAGGAGTTTCTGTATAACCAGAGCGCATTCTGGTGCGAGCACTGCTCTCATCTGAGCTGAGTCTAGAACTGTTCCCAGGAACGATACGCGCTGGCTGGGGGGCAGTGCACTCTTGGGGAAATTGACCCTGAGCCCCAGGCACTCTAGGTTGCTGAGGAGAAGGGTTTTGTGTGATAGTAGCTCCACTTCTGACTGGGCCAGAACGAGCCAGTCGTTGAGGTAGTTGAGAATGTGGATTCCCATCTGTCTTAGAGGGGAAAGAGCCACGTCCATGCACTTCGTAAAAGTGCGGGGGGCCAGGAACAGTCCAAAGGGAAGGACCGTGTACTGATAAGCTACTCCCTCGAAGGCGAATCTGAAGAATCGTCTGTGATGGGGGGCTATCTGGATGTGAAAGTATGCGTCTTTCAGGTCCAGAGAAAAGAACCAGTCCCCTGTGTGAATCTGTGAGAGGATCTGCTTCAACGTGATCATCTTGAACGACCTCCTCATGAGGGCGTGATTCAGGTGTCTGAGATCAAGGATGGGCCAGAGGCCACCATCCTTTTTGGGGATGAGGAAGTAATGGATGTAGAAGCCTGACTCGCTCTGAGCTGGAGGGACCCTTTCTATAGCTCCTTTTTCCAGCAGAGTCATCACCTCTGAGCATAGAACGTAGGTGTTCTTGCTTTGCACCGAGGTGGAGACCACGGCTGAAGCGTGGGGGTCTTCGAGCGAATTGGTGTGAATAACCTCGTTTTATTATCCCCATAACCCACTCTGACAATCCGGGGATGGCCTGCCAGGCCTCGGCCCGCGTGGCAAGGGGTTGGATAAATTTGAGTGATCGGCTGCACGGGGGCAGGGCACTGGTGAGGAATGGAAGATGAAATTTGCTCTCTTTTTGAGAATGTTTGCATTTTATTTTTCCCCCTATCACAGCGGGTGGTTGTTTGGGCGCTTGTACGGGCACTGTATTTGCAACAAACACATTTCCCTCTGCACCCGGAGATGAACGGGGTGAAAAGAGGTTTAACAGAGGCTGTTTGGTGGGCCGTTCGGCCGTGGCGGTACTTGGCCCTCTCTTCTTCCTGTCCTGCAGATCAGGAAGATGCTGGAGGCGTGGGGTCCAACGCTATCTTAGGTCGCTTTCTGAAAAGATGTTCTCGCAGTGAGAACAATCAGACCCAACAAGCATGGTGTCCGCATGAGTTTTCCCCAGGCAGGAAAGGCACTCGCTGTGGCTGCTATCGGCAACCGCAATAACGGCGCAGCATTTGCAACAACGCCGGCTCTTTTAGAGTGTAGACTGCCGGATGGCGACAGTGAACGGGGCCACAACTGCTGCGATGCTGGGACGTGAGGAAAAGGCAAATCAGCTGAGCAGATCGAGGTCGCTGGGTCCAGCTGCGAGGCATGTCAACGGCAAGCAAGGCTTCTGGGATCAGCGGAGGCGAAGTCGTCGTCGTCACTGAAGGAAAAGGAATCCGAGGATCCTATGGTGAAACGGCCACTTATATAGCCAGATGGCTCCGCCCATTCTGGCGGGCTCTGGCGGGCTTCGTCACCATAGGCTCCGGTTGTGCAGTTTCACTACGTGATTGAATAAGGCTTCAGTTCAGGAGAAAAAAGGCTTTTTCCCATATGCAAGTGGAGTATCGACAGGGAACAATAGTTATGTGTTCTGATTTTTCTTGCTTAGGAGAGCTCAAGATGAGAAAATATCCGTCAAGCACTGCATATGTGTGCTCTCCAACTTAAATCTGGACGTTTTCACACATATCTGCCAGACTTCTATATCGGTTATGTAATCTAATGTCTATCAGACGCCACTTATCTGGTGTCATTGGCTCTATTTTCATTGGCGTTATATACAGAAGTTATATTGTGTCTCGGTTTATTGGTGTTTCATCTTGTTATGTGTGTGTGCGAGTGTGTGGGACATCAGCTTGCAGCTTTATGTGTGTGTGTGTGGCTTGTAATGAGTGTGCTTGATTACTGAATCTGTGTGTCTGGAGCAGATGCTGCCTTTCGTCCTCCTGTGAATATCCTCACATCAAACGAGAGCAGCCCAGAGGAACTTTCACTCGCATTACACACACGTAATCAACCGTCGGAGCCACACAGTGCTTTTCAAAGCACAGGCCGATACGGAACGCAGTCTAGAACTGCACAGGATGCAATAACGCAGCATAGCGCAACATAACGTGGCACAGCTCTGTGAAATGTGTTTTACAGGCAGATGGGGTTGTCTTGAAACGATCACGTTCTGATGTCTGCGCAAGAGACCAGCAGTTTCATATCAAAGCACGCTGTGTACAGAGGATTTTTAATAAGCCCAGACGGCTCAGTGACATCTGCGTTATATTTCGTTGGTTATTTTTTCTTCGTTCTCTAATAGAGTTGTTAATTCACAGCGGAGATTCTCATTTAATTGACATGTTATCAGGCTTGGAATGCTTATTTATACTGTTTATGGAAGGAATTAAATTTGTATAAAGGATTTCAAACTGCTATCTGCTTGCAAACAGTGATTTAAAGGTGTGTGGATGTGGATGTGTGTGTGTGTGTGTGTGTGTGTGTGTGTGTGTGTGTGTGTGTGTGTGTGTGTGTGTGTGTGTTCCTATCACAACTTAACGGTTCATGCAAAAATTAAAATTGCCATCATTTACTCACCCTCATGTTATTCCAAACTGTATGGCTTTCTTTGTTCCAAAGGTCACAAAAAGGAAATATTCACACTGCTCTTTTCCATGCAGTGAAAAAGAATGTGTGAAAGGGAACAACTCATGTGTTATATTCTAATTTACATATGAATATTAATGTGATTTTTATATCGGAGAAGATTATTTCATAAAATAGTATGACTTTTTGCTATTTTGGGAGGTTTGGACAGCCCATTAGTTTTCATTTTATTGCATTTTTCTGCAAAGTTTCTAAATGGGTTGCAATGAACATTCATGAACAATTCCTTTAAAATGCAGATGAATGATTCATCCAAGAATTGGAGAAAAAGTATACACTACTATTCAAAACTTAATAATTAATTAATTAATTATTAACTTAATACTTAGTATTAGTAACATAATAATAATTATTATTAATTATTGCTTAATTATGTTTAGCATGCTTTGATGAAAAGCATGATATATATATATATATATATATATATATATATATATATATACATGTATATGTATATGTATATATTTATACTGTGTGTGTGTGTGTGTGTGTGAAACAGGAAGCCATGGCTAGATAATTTCATGTTCATAATCACCTTGGAGTGCTTAAAATTGTGAATATGAATGGGAATATACTTCAGCGATATTTTACTCATAAGAAGTTCTAGGGGTGCCAATAATTGTGTCCAACGTGTATTTGAGAAAAAACATTTATTTCATAATGATATTTCCCCCCATTTTAAATTCTTATTATCCAATGAAAGGTTCGATTTTTGTGAATTTTTTTAAATAAAAGAACAATAGGAGAACAATGCAGAATAATTTTCACAGCCTGATCATATTTACCAAGGGTGCCGATATTTTTAGCGGTTCTTCGCCTCCACGTCGTGCTTTCAAATCATTTAATGCACAGCTAGCCGTTGATTATCCCTTACATATATACACACACACACACACATCTCACACCCACACCCACCCACACACACACACACACACACACACACACACACACATATATATATATATATATATACATATATATATATATATATAAGGGATAATCAACGGAGGGTAGTTGCCTCCACAAAGTGCATTCAAATCGTTTAATGCACAGCTAGCCGTTGATTATCCCGTTTATGCCATGGTCATTTGCCAGCATTCACATATTAAAGATGTTAATAATATTTGCGCTGCAATATTTGACCGGAACTTTAAAAAATGACGGTTATTTTCGTCTGTAGTACTACTATTCAACCGTAACTGTATGTCACTATGGTTACCAATGTTTATAGGAAGCGCATTAATATAGAACGTGATTAAACTGACCTAGAACTACCTGTGCGGTTCAACAAATTTAATCAACACCTGCCAGCCAATCAGAATCGAGTATTCAGACAGACCATGGCATAAATATATATATGTGTGTGTGGGGGGGGGGGGGGGGGGGTGTGGGTGTGATGTGTGTTAGAAAGTATATATGTATATACTTTCACAATTTACTGTTGCTATACTTTTGATCAAATACATGCAGTCTTGGTGAGCATAAGAGACAAATCTTGGCAACCCAAACTTTTGAACGCTTTTGAACAGCTGCACATTAAGAATCAATTATGCAAATGAATGCAATTGAACTAAGACCAATTGGAAGCTGGCAAGCTCATAATAATGTCATTGTTAGGTAGATTTTAATTGTCTGTATGACAAAATGACTGTAAATATCCACCGTTTAGACTTTTCAGGGAGGTTAGTATAAATGGCTTACAGTATAGTCCTCTCTGCACATAATATCGCGATGGGAGAAATTATGTCACAATTTATTTCATTGTAAAAATCACACACTTCACTTTTAATGCTCGCTATTCAATTATTTAAATGATGCCTCAGTAGCGATCATTGAATGGACTGTGATATCCTGTATTGGGGTCACTTTGTCATGATTTGTCTGAGCTGTAATTATAGTGTTGTGTCTGAGTGAGAGTGTGTGGGTGGTCGTGTGTGTGGTGTTTTGCAATCATGAGATAAATGAGTACACACTCGCGTCACAGAGTAATAACCATCGGTGGTGGCTCATCTTTATTGTCCCCAGCAGTGTGTGCTGGCCTTTGTGAAAGGCCACTGGAAAGAGGGAATCTATCCCTAGAGCTCAGTTAGGCCACAGACAGCCCCATAAATCCTCTACTCTAATACTCCCAGATTCGCCTCTATTGGCCAATGCACCAAATTGGATGCTTTGCATTCTCGGCCTGCTTCACTTGAGACACATGCTGTCAGGAGTCTGAACCGCCGACACCCGTTCTGTCTTTCTTTCTGTGATTCTTATTCGTTTGACATCTCAGCCCCTTCTGTTCTCATCTTGATGCATGATTGGATGCACTCATAGATACCAAGGAAGAAATTGTCAAAAAATTTTAGAAAAATGAAATAAAAAAAAGAGAAAATATAGACAATTGTTGATAGACAGCAAGAGTATGGTTTTATAAAATTATTTAAAAAAATGTAGCTCACATTATTTAATTTGTAATGAGAATTGTATTATATTATTAGATTAAAATCTCTCACTTTTGCAGTCTGACTTTGTTTTCTCTGACTATTTATTTATTTGTTTGCTTGTTTATTTGGTAGGTGGTGTTTTTCTTAGGAGACAATTTTTTCAAGATTTAATTTCAGGAAAAAAAAACATTGACATATTAAAGAGGTTTTATTCACTTATCATTTTTATTCACTATATTAAACCTCATTTATTTTTGTGCTTTACGGATTTATTTTTTTATTTTTTAATCATTATTTTAGTTGATTTTGTTTTAAATTTAAAGAGGTTTATGTTTTCAACAAGAAATGAAAAAGTTTGCCAATGGAGCATGATAAAAACAAATTAATTTAAGTATCAGTCTTGCTCCTCAAATAAATATACCTATTTTTAAGTTATATGAGTGTGTATATTTAATCATTTGATTTAATGTATTTGATTATTATTAATTTATTTGATTATTTAATTTTTTTTATTTAATTAATTAATTTATTTTTAATTATTTATTTGACATGGTTTATTTTATGGTCTAGGTTGTTCATTATACTGATTCTGAACATTATTTCTCATTATATTTCATTCTCTTTTTATGTTCAATAAATCAAATTTTATATATTTTTCCATTCCTCTTCCAAAACACAACAGGTCTATTTCCTTTTCCCTGCATTAATAGTTGAATATAGCCAAAGATTAAATCAACATCTGACCGTTGTTTTATTTTATTTATTTATTTTTTGTCAGAGTTTTACATGGCTTAATATCCCTGGTTGTAAATTGGTGTGTGGTGTCACAGGATGCAGGCTGTTGTAAATGGCTCATTGATTTTCAGGCGAGTTGGACTCGAGGGACGTATCTTTCTCTTTGCTCTAGCCTATCGGCTTCTTCATTAGCGAAGGGCTGTCGATAACGGCATGTGTGTGAAGGTAGCCAGAGGCCCGCTGATGAGGGCTGGGCAAGAGCGATGGATGCTCGGCACACTCTGTTTGCTACCGAGTCGCAGCTGTCTGAGCACCTCTACATCCATATGCATCAAACGCTTCTCACCGAATATCACAGAACAGATACGATTACGCTGCATGGCATTGAGAGCGTGGGAAATGAACTGTGCACTGTATAGCTCCTGGGAAACTTTTCAGAAAATGAAAAGCATAGATTGCATGTCCTTGAACTTTTAGTGTTAATCGTGACATACAGCCGCAATAGAACTGGTATTGTACAATTTAAGATTATTTTAACATTACAGACAATATTTATTAGCATTTAAAGGGCACCTATAATGCAAAATCCACTTTTACATGGTGTTTGGACATAAATGTGTGTTGGCAGTGTGTGAACACAACCACCCTACAATAATAAAAATCCACCCACCCAAAACAAGTCAGTCTCACTAGGCCTGCCGTTTTGATTCTCACCGCAGTGTGACGTCACATATCGGAGGGCGGGGCCACAGGGTTTGATTGACAGCTCTTCATTGCTATAGTTTCCGCCCTCAGCGGTTACGCTGTCCTTCATTTTCTCCGCGCTCGAGCAGATGTAACGTCAGCAATGTCTTGCAAGCAATCCTAGTGCTCTGTGTTTGGATGTAAGACTGAACATAAGAGTCTTAATTTTCTCCTAACATCTGAGCTGCTGAGGACGCTGTGGATTACTTTCATTTTTCAAGGTAATGCGCCTAAAAATCTACCTAAATACGTGCATCACATTTGTGTGCGTACATTAAGTACTATTTTTTTAACTGATCAGCGAGATTGTGAGATCTCCTTGTGAGATTAGTCCGTGCCATTTGTAGCGCGAGATTCGTTCGGTAGCACAGTCACGTGGCTCGGTCCGTCGATCTGCGCACGAGCTCTGTAACATTGCGCTGTTTCGTCCCACTTTCAGTGCATTTGACTTCCCATATGTACAGCTGAACACCGGTTCGCTCGCTCTGTTACGTTGTTTATACCAGCTGTTTAGCCTGCAGATATGCAATGCAGAGAGACGTTATACGCGATGCCCTCTTCTGGAGACGGGGCGGGAATATGCAGCTCATTTGCATTAAAGCTATACACTCCAAATCAGCTCGTTTTCAGACACACCCCAAAAATTATATCTTCCAGCTGTTATAATAAATTATCTGCTGAAACTTCACAGACACATTCTGGGGACACCCGAGGCCAATATTACATCTTGTAAAAAGGGGCATAATAGGTGCCCTTTAAGCATTATAGATCATACATTTGAATGCTAAACAAGACTAATTTGATTCAAAGATCTAAACAAGCATGTTTTTGGTATCATACCGCACAGACTCTGGCCACTCTGGTGTAAACGGCTTTGTTTCCTCCTTCCATGTTGGCCACTCCTTCCGTGAAGTAGTAGACCTTATCATCAGCAGGAAAAATTATTAATAAATGCTGTAAAAGTGTCATTCATTGTTGGTTCATGGTTCCTGGGAAAATAAATAAATAAATAAAATAATTAGTGTAGAAACTTTCACTTTGTAAAAATTTTCACTTTGCAAATTATTTGTGAAATTTACTAGAATGAAATTTTGATGTAGAAAGTACTTTTTTTGTACAATATATTCTAATAACCTATATTTACAACTCTGTAAAATATTTTTTTTTTGCATGTATTAACAAATTAAACCTTGTTGCACCTTAATTATACCTTAAAGTATCACCAATTATTTTTCTCAACCACATGGCCTTATGAATATTATGAATTACATGTTTGAAAATTTGAATTTGTTATATTCAGATTTGTGAAAACTCCTAAAAAAAAAAAAAAAAAAAAAAATATATATATATATATATATATATATAGTGACATAAACATACTAAAATGGTAAGTAGATAAAATATCAACCTAAAAATTGCATAATATGATATAATCTGTTAGCCATGCACTTTCAAAAAGTGAATAAACTTAAAAATGGAAAATGAAAAAGGTGGTTTGGTCAAATTGCACTGAGCTTTCTGACCCAAATTGCATGTTTGCCATGTCTATGTTATTATTGGCCAAGGGGTTTCTCCAGTCAGGCGTCCCACTAAACCATCTACCTAATGCTGGCTGCCGTGTTTAACGATTATGCCCCTTAAATAATGGAACCGGATGTAATGTCTTGGAGGTAATTGGATCGTTCCTCTCAGCTCCTCTGGGGCAAAAGAAAAGCAGTGTTGAGATCCAGTCACGAATGCAACATTGTTGTCAGTCTGAATATCCCTGGGGAGAATCGCATTATTAAAGACACCTTTCTACCGGCTTCCATCACCATAATCACCCGCCGTCTCTGAATTGCCAGGTTATTTGAATATCCCATTTGCAATTTGTAAAGAATTTTTTTGTTGACTGTAGTGGATAATCCTATTGTAACACTTCTTCTCGTGCTGCTTTCGCCCAATTCAGTGTTAATCCAGCACGCACACAGAATCCATATAAGACTTCAAAAAGCAGTCTTATTAAATTAACATGATAAAATGACATGGGAAAGTTATTCAGACTGATGCGATGATATTGTGCTGTTTGTGTGGTTGCCAGGGCTTGCTATGAAGTGTTCTGAGGAGAGTTTACTGCTTTTATTGTTATTATTTTTTAACAGTTTTGCATTTAATTTTCAATTTAGTTTTTGTCAGTTTAAATAACAAAACAAATGTATTTTTCTTTTTTTTTTTTAGTTTTTTTAGTTTCTAATTGAATTCAGACTTTTAAGATGAATGACTAAATCCAGCATTGATTAAAAATGTGCAAACTGAAGTTTCTGTCCTTTATGTATGTGTTATTTTATTTAAAATCTTAATTTAACAAGTGTTTTTTACTGATAGTTATAGTTATTGATTATCATTATCATCATTATTAATAATGAAAACTATAATGCTTATAATAATAATAATAATAATAATAATAATAACAACTATTATTCTTATTATTAATAAGAATAAAAAAGAATAAGTATAATTTCCAACTATACTTGACAGCAGGTGCTGCAAATTCTCACAACACAACCAAATAGAGATTTTTTTCTGCAGTGTGTCTCTTTATTTGTTTGAGCATTTGCAGTGCGTGTGTTGTAAAATTGCTGAAGTTGTTTTCTCTATTGTTGCTGAAGTGTTTTTTCTATTTGCAGCGTGTTGAGAACTACTACTACTAATAATAATTGTATTAACCAAATTTAATTAAACAACAACAATAATGCATTTTTTGTAAAAAAAAAAAAAAAAAAAGTAATAATAATAATAATAAAAATAATAATAGCAGTTTAAAATTAAAAATGTTCCAACTGAAGTAATTTCCTGTACTGTATTTATTTATTTATTTATTAATTTAATTTAGCAAGAGTTTTTTTTTTACTTATTCATAATTACTGATTATTATTATTATTATTGATAATATAATGAAACAACAATGAATTTTAATGTTGTTGTTATTAATAATAACAATATTATATTATAATAAATAATTATTAATAACAACAGCAACAACAATTAGTACTACTAATACTAATAATAATTTTATTTAAAAAATATTATTTTTTATAATAATATGAATAGCGTATTATTAATATTATTATATATTTAAATACAAATATTGTATTATGGTTTGTGTTGTTTATTTATGAGTTTTCTTTTTCCATCACCTTACTGATTTTATTGCAAATAATTACACTTGAATGTCGTTGCCTAAACGTCTGCCCGGGCATGGCAGCGCTCCATATTAGTGTGGGGGTTTGCCGCTGTAGTCCATCACCACAGGGCAGAGGACATCTTCATCTGTGAATAGACGCGCACATCAGATCTTGAATCATTTATGAAGCTCGCCACTGCCCAGGAGAGCAGCACCAAACAGGATTTATGACCGACTGCCGTAACTCAATGACGACGCTCAGCCAAAGTCTCCCATTAGAAAGCAATATACCTCCGGCCTTGCTTAGTTTATAGCCTGTGTCACTTCACAGTCTGTCTAGGCCTTTGTCCTGGAATAATGGACCAACTGTACTGTAAGGTCACCGGAGTGCATTCAGGTGACAGGAAGGTGAATTTTAGATTGTTTCCTGAGCATCTTATGAGCTGATGAGAAAGCACGGTCTTTGTTGCTGGTTTTCGGTTTCTGTGCAGAATAAATGAGGCTGCCAGTTGCGCAGAGTGTTTGTGCAGCAGGTAGCTTTGCTTTCTGGAAGCAAATGAGAGGCTTAATGCGAATTGCGAAAAAGATGAATGTGCCCATGTGAGCTCAGGCCTCTGAGTGTCATTTGTTCTTTTGTCTTGCGTTTTCATGGCTAGAATAATCCAAGATTGATGGGAGTGATATTATAGAAGCGGTGAGTTCCCTCTCCCTCTCTCTCTCTCTCTCTCTCTTTCTCTCTCGCCGCTCATTCAGAGATGTATTTGTTTCACCTTTATGCGATGCTGTGGTTTACAGTCCCGTCAAAATCCCTTTGTTCCAAATGGACAGGACCTGAGTTAGCCTTCTCTGGTTTAGCATGAGGAAAGATCAACCTAAATCACAAGGGGCAAACAAGTTTGAAAGGCGTATTTGACTTGTTATTCCCTGTTAGTAGGGTTGGGCCGATGCCATTGTCCATTGGCGATGGCTGATAGACATTGCGATATTGAGCCAACATCATGACCCCCCCCCCCCCCCCCCAATATCCCCCGCAATCTGCTGCATCCCAATACCGTGTTTGGAAAGAAAATGACATGTTGACGTACTACGGAACCCCTAAAGGGAATAAATACAACATGGGAGGAAAATAATTCTCTCGCAGTTATATCAATGGGTACTTATACTGTATTGTATATAATTGTGGGCATCAGGGAGCCGCTAGTATGCCTTGCATTGAAACTACTTTTGAATGCACGATCGCTTTTTAGTTTCACTTTAACTTTCACTTTCGAGATTCGCGATCGCGCATGAGTTACTCTGTTTATACTATGGAGTATTTACCACACATTTTTCAAGATTAGATGTTTGTCAGTGGTGCTGAGGATCTGCAAACCATTCGCCATCGTCCTCAGTCATCTCTCCTTACTCTGTTTATGTGGTAAGTGAAATTTTATGTACTGTAATGTAACAAGCAACCGTTAGGAATTGTTATGTGTTTCCCATGTCTTTCTGAATATGGATTCACGCTTCGGGCACAGCCCCTAACCCCACCCCCCCAATAGTCCATCGCGATGTCTCACTGTAGACATCGCCCGATGCCAATTTTGTAGACATCGCCCAACCCTAGTTGTTAGTGTTTCACAGCACCACTGTACTAAAATACAATATTCTTATTTTGATTCTTTTCCTACTCTCAATTTGTATTTTTTGCAAGTGATTTACCATTTAATGTATTCAAACTCTGAAGTTTAATCTTAGTTGTGTGACAACAGATATATCAGCCGAGTAAATGAATCATTACATCTCCTGGGTTAGTTTTTAGTATTTATATTATTATAGTGTTCAGTAATATTTTGAAATTAGCTTTTACATTGTCAGTGCTTATTTTTTGTTTGTTTTAGCAATTATGTGCTTTTATTTTATTCTAGTAATTTATTACTTTGGTCATTTAATAATTTTAGTAAATTTAGTAATTGTAGTACTTCAATTTATTTTATTTCTTTGCCAATGCAACATTTTTCTTTCTTTCTTGTTAAATTATTTATTATTTATTATAAATTATTATTAACTAAATTATTTAGTATTATTATTAAAACATTATTTTTTTAAGGAATATTTAACAGAGAAATGACTTGTTGTCTTCTTGAAATGCATCTCTAGTTTTCATATGCAACCATTTTTAAAAGACTTCAAAGACAGGAAACCAAATACTCCAAAAAAAGAGAGAATTTAATTAAATTCTTCAGAAGAAGACTGTGAACAAAACTTGCTGCTTTCAAGCGTGATTCGAGGGTGGTTGCTAAGGTGCTCTCAGTGGTTGTTAGTGTGTTGCTATGCTGTTGCTAGGGTGTTCGGGGTGGTTACTTACTGGCTCAAGTTAAAAGAGTCTACCCTCAAGTCTTTGATATTCTGGTCTCTAGACATGGCTCAGGTCCCTCCTTCAATGCAAGTCAGAGGGATTTTTCACCTCTTTTATCATCTTCCAATTGGAAACCATAACCAGTCTAACGTCACACCTCTACTTAAAGGGATAGTTCACCAAAAAATGAATTCTGTCATCATTTGCTCACCCTCAAGTTGTTACAGACCTGTATGAATTTCATTCTTCTGCTAAGCTATGGTGGCCGAGAGTGCTGCAAATAGAAAAAACAAACAAACAAACAAAAAAAACACCTGCAAATTAAGAAAACAACTTCTTCAATTTGACAACACACTCACTGCAAACGCTCACAACACAAACAAAGAAACGCACTGCAAATAAAAAATAAAAACACCTGCAAATTAAGAAAACAACTACATTTTAAAAATAGATTTAAATAAAAACTGTTATTGTAAGATATCATAACATTATTGTCTTAACTGTTTTAATCAAATAATTGTTTTCCTTTTTCTTTTCTTTTTTCTTTTTCCTTTTCTTTCTCTTGTTTTTCTCTAACCCTAACCCTAACCTTCAATTTGACAACACACCTTTTAAGAAAACAACTTCATCAATTTGACAATCCACACGCTGCAAATGCTCACAACACAAATAAATAAAGAAACGCACTGCAGATGCTCACAACACGACCAAACAAAAAAAAACGTGCTGCAAATAAAATTCTTTATTTGGTTGTGTAGTGAGCATTTGCAGCACCTGCTGATGAAGATGTTTTCTTGATTTGCTGGTGCTTTTTCTATTTGCATGTGTTTTCTGAAGTTGCAGCGCATTGAGCGATGTTTTGAAGAATGTTGGTAACCAAATAGTTTCTGGTCCCCATTGACTTCCATAGTATTTTTTTTTCCATACTATGGAAGTCAATGGGGACCAGGTTTAATTACCCACATTCTTCAAAACTGAGGGTGAATAAATGATGACATAATTCATTTCTGGGTTAACTATCTCTTTAAACCACACAATTTGAGGTATCATTCATATCTATAACACAAATGTTCCACACATATGATAACATTTTCACAGATTTTTACCCTATCAGGACATTATATGCATGCAGTTTTTAATATGAGATTCACTAGTTATTCCAGTGAGCACTTTTTGACACTAACCAGTCTATAATTAAATGTTTTTTCTTTTGCTCCACTTTTTTCCTCCTCTCTCTCTCTCCAGTCTGGCGAGATTAAAGTGGAGTAAAGGTATTGATGGACCTCCTGTGAGGTTATTGACTTACTCCACTGTGGTTACTGTAATCAGCTTGATGAATTGGAGGCGAGTGAAGTAGCAGCGGATGAACAAGCAAACCCGGCTGTAGTTTATTACTGGGACTGTCAGTTCTCAACACACCTACGCACAAAGGTCATGATTTACAGAACGCATTAGTTCTTGTAACACTTTGTGCCACTTTATTGCTTTTGCGTCACTAGAGCGGTTGTCATGAACAGTTTGGTCCGCCTGTTGAATAAAGTCCACCTCGGACCTAAAGTGATTCCATTTAGCTGAACAACTTTTAATGGGTGCTGCATTCACTGCTTGATTAGAAATCTTACAATACTGCTGCATGATGTATGTTGTCTGGACTGTTTCAACCATTGATGTCTTAAATTATATGCTATAAAAAAAAATTTGAGATGCAAGACAAAATGATCCGTTTGCGGAGAAAGTTTGGGGTGGTTTTTGTTTTGAAAGGAATACTTTTTTTTATTGAGAAAGGGCATAATAATTGATTAAAAGTGAGAGTAAAGACATTTATAAGGTTACAAAATATTCTGTTTTAGTAAATGCTGTTCAGTATCCTGATTTCCACAAAAATATTAAACAACACAAAAATATCTACAAAAATATTAAACAGGACAATTGTTGAGAACAAGAAATATTTAGCAGCAGATCAGCATAGAATGTTTTTGCCATTACTGGAATAAATTACATTTTAAAAATAGATTTAAATAAAAACTGTTATTGTAAGATATCATAACATTATTGTCTTAACTGTTTTAATCAAATAATTGGACAATCTGTAAAACTGGTTTTCTTTCCTTTTTGTTTTCTTTTTTTCATTTTCCTTTTCTTTCTCTTGTTTTTTTGTTTCTTTTTTTGCCTTCCTTCTCTTTCGTTTTTATCCTTTTCCTTTTTGTTTCTCTTTTTTCCCTTCTTTTTTCAATTTTTTTTTCTTTTTTCTCGTTTTTCCCTCTCCCCCCCTTTTTTTGTTGATGTCACTTGTAAATAGCGTTTGCGTGTTACCTGCAGTAATGGGTGTCTCCTGTGGTTTTTTTATTCGTTACATAGCCTAGGTGTCATCTGAAGATGATGTCTTCTTGCTGAGAGGCTGCAGAAATTAGAGTTCACATCAGTTCAACTCTCAACCTTTGCTTGCCTTTATTTTTGCCTGGAAACATCTGAATGAATGAAACTCTCACCCTCCGTCTTTCATTATCTCTATTGTACGTAATTGATTATTCTCTATAATGAGCAGCAGAAATACTTCAGTCTTAGTTTCCATTATGAACTTCATGAACCTTTACTCCTTGAAGACCTCTAATGACCACAGGCCACTAATGAGTCTCTCCTGGAAACGGTTGTTATGGCAGCAGCATGCCGTCGATGCTGTATAGATATATATCGACTTGTTTGCCATGCTGACGGTGTGTTATAATTGTAGTGCTTTTGCACGAGGAAGAGTGACTTGCTGTTTTGCATTTCTCTGATTATGCTGCCATATTTTAGGAGTAAGGTTAGTCTGAACGCAGTCTTACATATCCTGCTTAACAAGCGCTGGGCGCATGTGTAAATGTGTACGTGCTGGAGTGTGAAACAGTGTATTTTTAGTTTCTCCCAGACTGTGCAGAGGAGGTGCAGAGACTGCTGGATCTCAGCCCAGACTTCCAGCTTTGGAGTGTCTAATAATGTGCGCGAGTGCCCGTCTGTTTATAAGAACACCATCCATAGTGTCTGGATAGAAGGGCTGACGTGCATTTTTTTTTTTTTTTCCTCGATGATGGGTGTCATTGTTGTAAAAGTTTTTGTTGAAACTGTGAGAGGTGTTGCAAACTGGAGTGAGTTGAATCTGAAATGCAATCGTTAGCTCCCACCTTACAAGCCCACATTTGCTGTCTTACAAAATTACACAACTTTTTGGGGTTCAGAAGTGGGGCATTGCACAATTATACAGTACTAAGTTCTAGATGAAGGGTTGGATTTCAGAGCAGTGGTGGCTTTATTGAGAGAGTATCTGATGATCTTAGGTGTCTGTGTTGGTTGGCAGGTTTTGAGGTTTGATGGACCTGTTTATTTAAGGCAAATGCTGGGTTGAGAAGCTCACATTACTGAACATCAGCTTTAGCTAAGCCCCAAACCGGGAGACCTTTAAAGCAAATAAGGCTCATATGATTCCATCTTCTTGTCATATCATTTTCTTTGCTCTTTTAAAATAAGAGTTTGATGTATTATGTAGACAGGCTCTTTAAAGTTCACAATCCGAAACTTCCTCCCTTGTCTAACTTGACCATTTTATTGAAACTAAGTTGCAGAAACATTTGCTTTACAAATTGTAATATCACAACCATGCATATGCATATGACTGCCTGTGTTTACATGTTGACACTTGTTCAGTATTCAGAAACTCATCCTGCCCTGATGAAAGACAGTGTGAGCGTGTGGCCAGGTTTAAAAAAAAATAAAATATAAAAATAGAAGTAGGACGTTTACATATAGTGGTGTTAAAGGTAGTGCAAAAATTAATTTAAAACAATTAAATAAAAATAAAAAAAAATATAATGAATTAATTATTTTAAAATAATGAATTTTATTTGTTTTATTTAATTTTATTTTAGAATTTTGTATTAATTTACTTAGAGTAAATAAATAGTTTTTAGTTTTGTGTTTAAAAATAAATTAATAATTATATTTTAGTTTAATTTATTTTATATACATATATATATATATATATATATATATATATATATATATATATCTGTGTGTGTGTGTGTGTGTGTGTATATTTATGTATTTAATATAAACATTTGATTTTATTTATTTGTTTATTTAAAGGAAATTTATTCTAACAATTCAGCATGACATAATAGATTGATTATTACCGCTAGCAGGCCTGCGGAGTGTAATATTACACACTATTGTAAGTGATTTTGTCACGCTACATTATATAGAAAAATGTGTTTTGTTGCTGCTGAAGAATGTAGTCGTTTAGTTTTTCTCAAAAAATTCCATATATTCTGCACAGCACTGAAAATGATATTTTTTCTCTTGAGTTATACATTTGCTGATTTATGTTAACCATGGTCGTGTGTAACTGACAATAGCGCCAGAATTCTTCATGTTCTGTCCAAGTTGTAAAAATCCCAACATATATTCTGAAATATTGTATGTGTCAAAGAGTGAGAACTCATGAATCCTCTTCTTTGTTCTGGAAATGTCACACCATGTTACAGTAGCGTTTCCTTCAGGGAAGACTCTCAGTCTGCGTGTGTTGCGGGGGTTGAGCTGCAGAGAGCTCCGGGTGACAGAACAAAGACCTGAATGTTCCGTTCTATCCTGTTCTCTTCTGTTCTCTTCTGCCCTTTTCTTAAACAGAACCCAGCATCCTGTCAGACCTCTTGCCCACATGTTTGTTTGGTGTCACCTTTTGGGCCAGAACCAAGGCTGCTAGAACAGAATTGTTTTGTTTCTTCTTCATGAGAATTTAGAGATGATGTCTTGAGTTTTGGAACAACGCACACAGCAGTTCTATATTAGTTTCTATGTTACATGACTAGTATCTATCTCCATTTGCAGTTCAATTGTTCGGTTGTTTTGATAATTAAGGTCTGTGTATAGTCACACATTTAGTCTTTTTTTTTTTTACATATCCAAACTATACATATCCAGTATAGGGCTATATAATGTTGCTTTACAGTTGCATTGAATCTCATTATCAGAGTTGCTTTGATCATGATCACAGATACTTTGATGCAGTGCTTAAACTAATTAAAATGATTTACTTTCTCTTGTTCTTTTTATAGACTTTGGCAACTGCAGCAGAGAATTTCCAAATGGAGCATCAATGGAAAGATGAATTTGAAGTAAGTCTTTCTACAAGTGTGTACTAAACATTTACAAGGTGCATATAGAGTTATTCTATTTGATTTAATGTTTCAAATCAACTCAAGCCAGTTTTATTTGTATTGCCCTTTTACAAGACATAAAGCGACTTTACAAGAATAGACGTTAAAGGGATAATGGAAATTCTGTCATGATTTACTTACCTTTATGTTGTTTCAAACCAACACAGACGGTATTTTGAAGATCTTTGGGGTCTGAACAACAATTGACAAAGAAAAAATACTGACATTTTTCAAAATATCCCCTTCTGTGCTATATTGAAGAAAATAAGGTCATATAGATTTGACCTTAAGGGTGAATAAATGATGGTAGAATTTTCATTCCTTTATCAATCTTGCAAATCTAAATCCAAATTAATTCAAATAAACTCAGGGCTGGTTATTGCAAGGTTCACACAAAGAATTAGCCATTTACAATGAATCACCACAAGCAGCCAAATACTACACATTTCAAATAAAATGAAATTGAATATGCCATGCATCATGCCTTTTTTGGGGTATTGTTTACATAAGACAGATTATTGCATTCAAAAACAAATAGATCAAATAGAATGCAAGGGTTTCAAGACATAGATATTACTATTTTTAAACTGACATGCTCAAAAGCAGTGCGAGATGCAATGCAAAGGCCAAAGACATCTGTCTTAGTGCGTCTAGCTGTAGCGTGGTGCTTTAAAGGGCATGAATTTAAAGACTTTTCTGGTGGAGAATTTTACCGTGCAACAGTCGTAGCATGCTCATTAAAACACTGCTGCTAAAAATATCAACATTAACTGCCCATCTCCCTAATCGACTAGCTGGCTGCTGGACGACTAGTCAACCATCTCTACTCGCAAGTGGTTTGTTACTATGCAACTATGGTGGTCTAAGTAACACGCATAACAGCATGGTTCTGTGACCTTTCAGCCAATCAGATTGCTTATCCTGACGTAAAGAGATAGTTCACACACACAAAAAAGAAAAGTTGCTGAATATTTACTCATTCTCAGGCCATCTAGAATGTCGATGAGTTTATTTCTTCACTGGAACAGATTTGGAGAATTTTAGCATTAGATCACTTTCTCACTGATGGATCCTCTGCAGTAAATGGGTGCCGTCAGAATGAGAGTCCAAACAGCTGACAAAATATAGCCCATCAGTTACATCATGTGAGGTAAAAAGCTGTGTTTGTAAGAAACGTCCATCATTAAGGTGTTTTAAATTTATATATATATATATATATTATTTTTTTTATTTTTTTATTTTTTATTTTTTTTTTTCTGGCCAAAATATGAGTCTACAATCAATTTGTTTTTGCCAAAAAAAGTCTCACATCAAAATCCAATTGATTGGTTTGCTGTTTTAGATTGTCAAACGGTGTTTGATCTGTGCATATTTCAGCTCCTGATTCAGATGAGACAATTTTTATTTTTTTTTTAAACTGGAGAAAGCAATATTATATAGAGAGGACTTGTATTTTAGATGTAAATAATGGTTTGAAGTTAAAAATGTCTTAAGGATGGATTTGTTTATTACAAACGTGCAAAAACACCCCAAAATGATCCAACCTTTAAATAGATAGTTCACCCAAAAATTAAAATACTTTAATTATTCACTTACTCTTATGTTGTTCCAAACCTGTGCGACTTTTATCCCCTTCTCTGCAACATAAAAGAGGATATTTTGAGAAATGTCAGGTTTTTTGGGGGGGTTTTTTTTTGGTCCAAACAATAGAAATCAATGGTAACCAAAACAGTTTGCCAGTTACCAACATTCTTCGAAATATCTTCTTTAGCGTTCCACAGATGAAAGTCAGTAATGCGGGTTTGGAATGACATAAAGATACATAAATAATGATAGATTTTTAATTTCTTAATTAATTTTAAATCTTTTTAACAGTTGTATTCAGTTAAAAATAATAGCATCAGTTTGCATTCTGCACATTAAAATTTATTTAAGGCAATGGAAGACATCTTAGATGACTTACTTGATCACAAGAATAAATTCTGAAGTGTTATGCAGATTTTTAATTAGATCATTCCAAATGAAGACTGCAGGCAGGAGATGCTTTTGAAATGGATAATACCTCCGCTCGGTTTCACTGCTAAATGCTTTGGTGTGTTAGACCTCTTCGTTTAGTTAAATGAAATCATGTGCCATTCAATTAAATGCAAACAAGTGAATAAATTGACAAATAAATAAATAATTTGATTGTACCGATGGCCAGAGTGTTTTTCCTCTGTGTGTATGTGAGTTTGTGTTTAAGTGAGGGAATGTGTTGCAGCTTAATGGATCTAATTTCACTTCCCACACTCCCTGCAGATGTCCGAAGATTTGATTTCACTGAATACACATTCTGCATTTCTCCCGCGGATTTATTTTTACTGTAGACACACACATGCACGCACACACACCCACCATATGCTGTGAATGACGAAAAATGCCTGACCCCAACAGCACTGAAGGCCCAGAGTGGTTTAACATCAGCAGGTTATCCTGACCACTTGCTGTAAAACCTGGCATGACCAAGCTTTATTTAGCTTTCCTTAATGCATTTCACACTTGCTATAAAGCAAATGTATGACAGTTCAGATTTGTGGAACACATGCTGTATGCATACTTGGCTTAGTACAGTGATAGTGCCACTGATTTGCATGATGGGTAGGTTTTCTGAGGACAGAGCACAGTCATACTGTACGGGTTAAAAGATCTGGACTGGTAACCAAAAGGTTGCATGTTTGAACCCCATAACTATTTTATTTTATTTTATTTTATTTTATTTTATTTTATTTTATTTTATTTTATTTTATTTTATTTTATTATTTTATTTTATTTTATTTTATTTTATTTTATTTTATTTTATTTTATTTTATTTTATTTTATTTTATTTTATTTTATTTTATTTTATTTTATTTTATTTTATTATTTGCAGTGCTTAAGAGCTCACTAAAAGGGAAGAATATTGTATGGTTTCAGGAGACATGAAATATAACCTAGGAGTTGTATGAACCACTTTGATATCTTAATGGTGGTTTTACATCCTTGCCTGAAAAATGTTCCTTTCTTTTAATTATCACATTTTTTTTCTCTTTCTCTGCAGGAGGATGATATAGTTTACTTTAATGCCAAGGATAATGTGAGTATATAATTCAAGACTCTTCTGCACACAGACACGCTCAGCGTTTTTTTGCGAGCACAGATACTATATCAAACATGAATACCGTGAGCTCTTCTGTCCAGTTATGATCATGCGTTAGTGAGCTTATGTGTGAGTTATTTCAGGCAGTCAAGATATGATGATAATATATCTTCTCAGTTGACGCAGACTCGGCTGGCGGATACACACTCACTGTGTGCCATACATCTCAACTGCCAATTAGGATGAGTCTGTGTAAAACACATGGTGGGAGCGTGTGCGCTAGTGTGTAAAATGCAAGATGGAATGCAAAGCAGGAGGAACATATAGAGAAAATGAGGTTTTATGCATCAATGTGCAAAGCACTAGTTTGGAATAGATACAGTACCTGCAGTGCAAAGAATAAGAAGACGATTATATTGATAGATTAATTGGCTAGAGATTTATTTTGAGATTGACATTTGTTGTATGCTTTCAAGTTTCATGTATTCATTTGATTAAAGGAGATTTCATTGGGATTTGATTAGTGACCAACTAATCTATCAGACAGGTTAAATAAAAATGAACATATTTTGAGCATATTTTGTGTAAAACAAATGTTCGGAGACTTAATGGCAATGTTGTGTACATCTTGCATTTGTGCACAAACTAATATTAAATGGATAGTTCACCCAAAAATGAAAATTGTTGTTTACTCATCCACGTTGTTCAAAACCCATGACTTTTTCTTCTGTGGAACACAAAAGTTTACTTAATTTTGTGAATGAATTGTTCTTTTGAGACTAATCTCTTCAGTGAATCAACTGCTATGGAGTTCACAGAGCCAGTCTGGTTCTTGAGTTCTCAAATCTCTTACTGAATAAAGTTGCAGTGGTTAATAGCTGACTAAAAGAGAAGAATATCATTGTAACTTTTAACTAATTTTTGTCTGTTGTCACACAAACTATTGTATGGCTTCAGGAGACATGCAATTTGATGTTTGAATTGTATGGACCTCTTTTGATACCTTAATGGTATTTTTATATCCTTTAATGATGCCTGAAAACTTTAGTCTCTTCATTCAATGTAGATCGTTTGAAATGAGTAATTGATAACAGAATTTTCTTCTTTTTTTTTTCCTGATTTTTCTGTGCATACACCATTGAAATAAGTCTCTTATGCTAATCAAGCTTGCATTTATTTGATCAAAACACATTAAAAAATAGTAATTTTGTGAAATATTATTTAAATGTAAAATAAATATTTTAATAAAAACTTAATATATTTTAAAATGTCATTTATTTCTGTGTTGGCAAAGCTGAAATTTAATATGCTGATTTGGTGCTTAAGAAACATATCTCATTATTATCAGTGTTGAAAAGAGTTCTCCTCAATATGTTGCTGAATTTTTTTTTTTTTTAGTGCTGGGCAACAATTAATCGCGATTAATTGCATCCAAAATAAAAGTTTTTGTTTATATATTATATGTGTGTGTATTGTGTATGTTTATTATGTATGTATAAAGACACACACAAACGGTAT
Organism: Acrossocheilus fasciatus; assembly: GCA_036784905.1. Classification (NCBI taxonomy): domain Eukaryota; kingdom Metazoa; phylum Chordata; class Actinopteri; order Cypriniformes; family Cyprinidae; genus Acrossocheilus; species Acrossocheilus fasciatus. The sequence continues at coordinate 6,302,257 of CM071955.1, forward strand.
GTATTTTGAAAATATTTGCATGTATATATTTATATTAATTTAAGTTATATATAAATATATTTAATATATAAACTAGTGCTGTCAATCGATAAAAAAAAAATCTAATTAATCGCACATTTTTTTTTAAATTAATCGCGTTTAATCGTGATTAATCTCCCCTAACATTAAAGTTTTTAAATATACTTTTATATTACAATAATTTCACATTCAATCTTCAAATTAATGTAAAAACAACATAAAGACTTTATATTTTTTAAATATTTGTTTAATGGCATCTTTTTTTTTTTTTTTTATGACTGAAGGCCAGTATAAAAAATCGTATTTGTGCTGGGCAGCTCCAGGAAAGTTTTGAAAACCATTAAATGTGACCCATATCAAATATATTAGGCTACATGCACGCAGCCACGCGCAGTTTTAAGGCAGCTTTAATCGCCTTTTTTGGTAACATCAGGACTTAACTGGCCACAACATTGCATGCTTGTAGTTTATTTCATGCTTTGATATGAAATGATACAGGGCACACTACAGCGCACGCCGGCACCTTTGTGCGTGCAATGGAAGAGCATGCGCTGCGAGCGCAGTACCGTTTCCGCACTCGTTTGACTCGCGCCTGGCGCTGAAGTGAAGTGGAGCGCGTGTCTGAAACATCTCCGGTTTGATGTGGTCGTAAATACGCACTGAGACTGAATAAATGCACTTCTTGTCAAGAGAAAAAGTGACTGCAACAGCAGTTGTGAGAGGGATAGCTCCACCCCAGCGTTAATTTAACTGAAAAAATTTAAAAGTTTACGCGGTAATTTTGACACCTCTAATATAAACAACATATTTTTCTTAAATATTTAAATGCATGCATACATAATATTTATACACCGTACACACACATATATTATGTACACAAAAACTTTTTTATTTTGGATGCTATTAATCGCGATTAATCATTGCCCAGTACATTTCTTTTTTTTAATGAACAAAGTTCAGAAATTACAGCATTTAATTGAAATAATACCGTACCAGAGTTGATTGCTGTTATTTCTCTTCCAGCTTGAAGCCAATGAAACAGAAGGAAGGAAAAACCGGATCAGACCTGAATTTAAAGAAGACCCGTCATTCAAAAACCGCCTCACCTCCTACAATCATACGGCAGTGCATATCCCCACGGACATATATGACGGCTGTAAGTAACTCCCCCACCCCCCACAGACACGCTTCCATAGCGCTCTGCCTGCTCCGCCGTAACATATTATCTACTGCTGGGAATTTGATGAGACGCTCTGCTGCTGATTGCTTTGGATGTCAGTTATAGAACGGCGTATAAGTGTATCTTTGGAAGAGCTTTTGGAGGAGAATTATAGAATCCATTTGACAGCAAAGACTCTCTGGGGAAACTTTTGTCGGAATAAGTGCAGGTGCACTTGTTTGGATAAGCCCACGGTATGCTTGTGCATCTATTTAAACTAAATTTCACAATGATTTTTAAGCGGGGATAGTAGGCTGGCCAAGCCATAGAGTCTCCGTTGGCCTGCTGGGATAGCGTCTGGCTCTTTGGTGTTAGACGGATCTTCCCTATTGACCTTGTCATACACACTCACACACAAATGGAAGACAAATAAATTCAGGTAATTACTTTGGCCATTGTGCCCTTTGGTAAACAGAGTAGTGGGGTATTGAAATGACATCAGGTCAGACAGATGTGCTCTGCGGTGAGCATAATGTTATATGGCGGATGAGTTTGCCTTCTTTTTAAATACAGAATACCGAATCACTTTAGAGATAAAGAGATGCTTCAGTCTCTTAGCACTGTTTCTAAATCTTTCCAACACATGCTGACAGAGGTGGCTGCCCCTGTAATTTAAGAAGGGAGTTTCCTCGTCGCTTGTCTTGTAATTGTATACCATTTTATGCAATTATCTGTGAGTCATTTCCTAATCCTATATTGCCATTTCTAATTTTATGTGCGAGTCATTTAGGCTTTTTGGGTAGGGTTGTTTCATCTGGTTATCTGTGCTTGTGATCACAGATACTAAAATGTATTTGAAATAAATACATACATTTATATATTGATGTGCTTAATAAAAATACCCTGCAATTGTACTTTTGGTAAACTGGTATACTTAAAATCTGGAACAACTAATTTTGTGCTTAATGAACTTAAATTGTGCGGAAGTAGTGCTGAGGTCCAACTAAAGTAGAACTATTGCAAGTATACTTCAGGTTCACTTTAAATATCTTGAATTTCAAGACTGATATTATACAGAGATCATACAATCCTTATTAATAGTGATATTAAAAACATGAAATGTGCATTGTGCAAAAAATAAATACTCCAAATTTAAAGTTTAAATTTATATATATTAAATTTTATTTATATTTTATATCAGTAAGTCTTAAATGATATGTCAATAAAGAGGTTAATGGTTTGAAAGTATACTTATATGAAATAAATGTATTTTAAATAAATTATGACATAGGTTTTTTTTTTTTTTGTAAATAGAAGGGCCTGTTGGTTATTAATGTCTGTTAATTTTGTCATTTAAAGAGAGTATTATTGGCAGCTAAAGACTAAGAGATTCCCCCACTCACACGCATTAACTAATAGCCTATTAATATATTCTGCAAAGTTATTCCTTCATATTCATATGCATTTTAAGTATTTTCTGAACTGAGAAGTGTGGCTTAAATTGAGTTATTTCATGCATGGATACTGTTTGACAGCACTTCACCATCTAGCATGCTTAGCATCTGAAAAGGTTTAAAATTAACACCAGGCAAGCCTTGCGTATGTAAAAATTGGCCTTGTCAAGTATATGAAATGGTGTTACGTGTCAGTGCAATATGGCTTATTGCAATTAGCAAATTGGAAATTTTTTTACACAAATATATAGTCCAAAGGCCGGGACACACAAAGCCGACTTCAAAGAACTAGCGGCAACGAAAGCCGACAGTGTTGTCACCTCGCGTTGGCAGCGTCAGACCAAAAAGTTGCACGTGAACACATCGCACAGACTACAGCCGACTGCAAACTATACACGTGTGATCTGCGCCTGCATGAGAGGAATTAGCTGTCTATATCAGTAGCTATCAATAATAAATATTCGTCATTCAAAAGGAGAAACCGAAACAAAGATATACGAGATAAATGCAGATATACGAAATGTGAACAAAGCAGCGCTTGCTTACCATTTTGAATATCAGTAATGTAGATAACTTTCATTATTTTAAGCGGCTCATGTTATGAAAACATTTGCATATTAAAATGCTTGGGTAAGATCATGTAACATCAAAAAACAGCCTTCTGTCTGTGCCGCCTTTAATTTAGTTGCCCGTTTTCATCACTTTCGCGTTGATTCTCCTGCACTGACTTGATCGCTAAACTGAACATCCAGCTCTCTCTGTCGCCGATGGTCCAAACAAACTAGCCCGACAGACGCTCACGACAGCCGACCGTCGGCTTGGTGTGTCCCGGGCTTAATGTGCTGTGTGTTACAGAGAGATATGCAGTACTGTATTCTTTTACATGCTAGCAGCTCATGATTCTGTTATTTATGGAAGAAAAATAATGACAGCTCTTAAAAGACCAAACTCAGATCTTACTGATAATGCAAACTATATACAGGCAGATATGAACGCAAATTACGGAAAGCGCAAAACTGCACGTTAAACATTTCCCATAAAGAAAACACTTATTGTGGTTTATTGCCTCAAGACAGTGATAATAAATGATTAAATTCGGCATCTAATTAATAAAATATATTACTGTATATTATGTACATTTAAGCAGATTAGCCCAGAATATGAGCCTACAACTCACAAAGTTTCACCAAACCATTTTTCTTTTTCTCTCATAGAAAACCAAGCGCGGTAGTTGAGGTTTGATATTCGCTGCATATTCACCCAGGCTGCTTTAGGGACCATCTGCAGATATACCTCACAGGACAAAACGAACTCCAATAATTTATTCAAATTAATGTTTACAGTAAATGAATTATTTACTCAAACTGATTAAATATATATTGCCAATAACTTGACTTAGACAATACTTAACCCAAAGTATGTACACTACACAAATATTTTTTAAGAAAAAAATTACAGTAATTCACCAAAATGGGGATTTTCGTGTTCCAAATGTTGTTACCAGTATGTTACTAGTGACCAGACTGACTTACTACAGTTGCCAATATCTTCCACACTGTATATACAGTATATCATTATTCTTAAAAAATTACTGTAATTCACAAATATACAATGAGATTTTAAGCTATTGCAGATGGAACGATTTGCATAAAATAATGACTTCAGTTTGATCTGGTCCTCAAACAAAGCTGTTATATGGCTTTGCAGAAGTCATATGGACTATTTTTGTTAGGCCTCTTTACCATTAAAGTTCATTGTATGGATGAGATGGTCAGTACAATTTGCGAAATAATTCTTTGTAAATGATAGTATAATTCCATTTTTTTTGTGAACTATTCCTTTAAACTTTTATATTTTATAGTGGGCGAGAGGGAAAATAACCAAGTGACAGAAAGAGACATAGATGGAAGGCGAGAAGGGTAGAGCTATAATTGCTGTGGTCTTGGGTCTGACCTGACCTTGCGCCAGAAGGAAACATAGTACGTGTGTAGAATCGAGCTGGTGACAGACCCTCTCATACTCTGTGGTGAAACACAGTTGTGTGTGAGTAATGTCCAATATTACTGGAGTGTCTATATGTCCATTAATTCCAGAGGTTGTTGACTCTATGTAAGGCAGTGAGAACCCTAGTGGCTTTTCTCTAGCGACTCTAAAAGCAAAGTTTGCACACATCAACCTCTATCAAACACTCAGAGACCACAAATAACCTGGACCCTCCAGCACACACACATAGACACACAGAAATAACACAGATCTGTTGCTCCCGCCGGAGAGAAAATTGGATTTTCGTGGATAAAGTAGTACATCGTTTAGGGGTCGCTATAGAAGAGGGTGGGTGACCCCCCTCTGCCACAGTCAGCTAACATCAAGAAAAACTTAACCATGATTAAGACAGACAACTCACAGTGGGTGCTGGCCAATTTCCCCCTCCTTCACATCCAAAAGGATTGATGTAATATAAGCAGAGGTTGAGGAAATAATCAATACTTTGGAGCATTGTGATATGTTACTGCTCATGGGAAAAAAAAAAAAAAATTGTTAGAATTGTTTTTTCATATTTGATGTTAAAAAAAAAATAAGATTGACCATTGGCAAAATGTACTGTGGAGAGCATGTGAGTGGTGAGAATTTGATTTTAGTATGTGTTTGATTGAAACAAACCGCACGTTTTTAAAAAGTTGTAGTGTTTGTGTTTCGTCCCTCCATCAAAAAGGGCTAATGGGCCAATTTTAGTCTATAAAACATGTTAAACTTGTGTAGAAGTGTTGAACTTTGTGGCCAAAGATGTCCGGCAAATTGATATCTTCACCCCTTTATTCAAACAAGTTGGTATTATGTTGATGTCGGTTTTCTAAGCATATTGCGTAGTGCTGTTTGGAGAGTGTATGTGCTTTGCCTGTTAATTGTTTCATTTGTGATAACATGAGGAAACATGCTTATTGAGGAATGGGCATGAGAATGGCTGCTATTCAAATACAAGGGAGAACCAATGAAATATTAATAACTGATTATATTGTAGTCAATGCATACTGCATTTTCTGTGAGCTTTTTGTTTTTCCATGTATTTTTTGCATTGTAAAATATAATCAATTTTCCATGATAACCTGTGGTTGCTTTTTTTGCCAAATCATTTTGACAGTTAAATACCTTAAGCAAGTTTAGTGTTTTCCTTTTCCCAGTATAACATGTTCTTCATATTTTAATGGTTTAATAAAACTTGCATGGGTGGATAGATAGATATGGGCATATAGATGGGTAATGGATGTATGGATAGATGGGTGGATGAGTGGGTGGATTGATAGATGGATGCATGGGCATATAGATGGGTAATGGATGATAAATTAATGGATAGATAGGTGGACAAATGGATGGATGGATAGATGCATAGATGGGTAGTAGGGATGGAACGATACACCTGCCTCCCAATTCGATACTATCACGATACTTCGGTGTCGATACGATATGTATTATGATTTTTTTTTAAAGAATTTTGACTCTACAAGTATTGCGATTCGATATTGCTATGTGTTGTTTTATTTATTTATTTTTTTTTTTAACTCTAGACCATGGGGAAAAGTTGAATGATACACTTAATATATGCTTACTCGTGCCGGCTTTAAACGTATATGACGTCATATGCAGTAGCACTGCGCACACAGAACGATTGTTGTTTGACATCAAAGCATCGCGAGAGCTACAGAGAACAGACGGCTCTGAATGCTTTCGATTCGCTCTCGGGGTACTTTGATGTCATACGCTGATCGTCTGCACGGTGCTGCTCCGATTCAACCAAACATACATACATTTCACCCTCTGTTGGAATTACAAAGCGCTAACTTCTCCCCACCACCTCTTAGGAAAAATAAAATAATGAAATAAAAATCGATTCTGAGGTAAACCAATCGATTTTTAAATCATTTTAAAAAGAATAGTGATAGGTGAATCAATTTTTTTTATCCCACCCCTAATGGGTAGATGGATGGATGGATGAATGGACGAACAGATGGTTCAATAGATGGACTGATAGACAGAGCAGTAGATGGATGGATGAACAGATGGATTGATAGATGGAACGGTAGATGCATAGATGGGTAATGGATGAATGGATAGATAGGTGGACGGACACACGGATGGATAGATGGATGATAGATGGATGGATAGATGGGTGGGTGGATTGATAGATGGATGCATGGACATATAGATGGGTAATGGATGAATGGATAGATAGGTGGACAGATAGATGGATGGATGGATGGATGGATAGATGGGTGGATTAATGGACAGAGTGATGGATGGATAGATGGATGAATGCATTGACATATAGATGGGTAATGGATGATAGATGAATGGATAGATAGGTGGACAGATGGATGGATGGATAGATGCATAGAAGGGTATTACAGATTAATAGATGGAACGATAGACAAATTTGATAGATGGAGGGATGGATAGATGCATGGGCAGACAGATTAATAGATGGATGGATGGATGGATGGATGGATGGATGGATGCATGGGCATATACATGGATAATGCATAATAGATGAATGGATAGATATGTGGACAAATGGATGGATGGATGGATGGATAAGATTCATAGAGATAGGTATACAGTAGATTAATAGATGGATAGACAGACAAATTGCATAGATGGAGGGATGATATATGCTTAGATGGGCAGGCAGATTAATAGATGGATAGACAGATAAATTGGATGATGGATGGATGTACAGATGGATTGATAGATGGACAGATAGATGGAGCAGTAGATGGATGGATGAACAGATGGACAGATAGATGGAGCGGTAGATGCATAGATGGGTAGATGGATGATGAATGGATAGAAGGTTAGGTAGACAAATAGATAGATGGATGAACAGATAGATAGATAGGTAGATGGATAGATGAATGGAAGTATAAATTGATAGGTGGACAGATAGTTAGATGGGTAGATAAATGAATGAATGGATGGGCACAGATAGATAAGTAGGTGGACAGATGAATGGATGGATGGATGGATAGATAGATGGCAGATAGACACCCTAGCATTGGTTTTGCACAGGCAAGCACAGCTCACATTTTTGTCAGACATAACAAAAGTATAATTCTGATTATGTCAGTATTTGCACAAACTATAATATCTGCAATTCAATTCAAACATAACCTGATCAGTTCCTCCTGTAGTTCCTCTCTTCTCATTGATCAGTCTTTTGTCTTTTTTAGACAAAAAAACTGAAGAAAATGTGCCTGTCGTGCTTCATTTCCTCTCTTTCTTACTCTCAATCCTGCCCTCCTGTCTCTGCTGCATGCTAACCAATAAAATTAAAGTTATGGTTGTTATAACACTGAATTTTTCATGCTTCATTACAATAATTGTTGACACGCAGGCTGTTTTCTCACCCGATTAGCATATCTCTACCAGCACTTCTGACTGCCTATCAGCACGCAGCCTTTTCAGAAGCGCAAGGTTTGATAGGATGATTATAGGTTTCCATGGTTGCCTCAGTGATGATGTAATAAAGTCAATCAGCTTGTTTGCGGCTGTGGAGATGAAGAGCCCTCAGTGCATAGCACAGAATTATTCTGTTAACAGCGTTTGAGATGAGAGTAAATTACACCTCTCGTTGTGTCTCTCCTCCTCCTCTCACTTCATTTCCTCTCTCTGGGCTGTGACCTCTATAAATAGATTCAAGTATTCAAATGGTTTTTATGACACTATTTGTTAATTAAAGGTGATGTAATAATTTATATTATAAATCATTTAAGTTAATTAAATTTGCATTCAATTTGATGATGATTATGATTATGATGTATAATTATTGATACACATACACTACCGGTCAAAAGTTGGAATTATTAAGGATCCTGTTCTGAAAGATCATGTGAAAATTCAGCTTTGCCATCACAGAAATAAATGACATTTAAATTAAAATATATTCAAATAGAGAGCTTATTTTAAATTGTAATAATATTTCACAATATTACTGTTTTTACAGTATTGTTCAGTGTTATTTTAGTGTCATTGCGATATTGTTAATTTTTATTAATGTTTTGAATCGTTTTTTTTTTTTTTTTTTAATTTAAGTGCCCATTTTATGGGTTATGAAAGGTTCATATTTTGGTTTTGGAGTCCCCAACAACAGGTTGACATGCATGCAAGGTCAAAAAACACTTTCATTTTCTTATCAAATGCATTTATTTTTACCTTATTTGCTCAACGACTCACAAATGATTTGCTCAACGATTAATTTTTTGAAACCCCTCCTTTGCGTGAAGCTAATCTGAGGTGATTGTTCCAATTGGTTGATTTCATTTAAAGCAGCGTTTGTGAGTGCAGTGCTGCTTTGTGTACAGCCATTACCGGGGTAATAGCTATTTTTAATGCTGCAAAAGCCACACCTAGTGGCAAAGAATGAATTTACATTTTCATTCAGACCAACACGAAAATCAAGTTTTCCCAGGTCCACGCAACAAGTGGGCGGGCAGTATGCTAATGTTTCATGTTGACATCAGCGTGAAACGGCTTGGGATTCGTTTTAAAAGCGACTTGTTTCCATGATTCAGAGTCGACTCTTTCTTTTGAGAGACAATAACTTTATCCATGGTGCACTTTTACATTTAAAACTTTGCAGGATGTTTTCATTCACTTAGAGCTGTGTTACACAATGCATGAAAGGTATTTTTCAAAAATCCATAATAGGGGCACTTTAAGATTTTAAATTTTAATTGAAGTTTTCATAATTTTGTTGTTTGTGCTGTCTTTTTTTGTAGTTTATATATATATATATTCATTTTTATTTCAGTTTTAGGCAAGGCTAGTTTATTTATATAGCACATTTCATACACAGTGGTAATTCAAAGTGCTTTACATAAAATGAAGTGAATAATGATCACAACAATAAAAACAAAGTGATTTAAAAATTGATTTAAAGAATTTGATTTAAAAATTGATTTAAGAATAGACAATGATTATACATAGTGCAATCAGTTCGGACGTAGCACAGTACTCATTCAACAAATGCACAGCTAAACAGATGAGTTTTGAGTCTGGATTTAAATGTGGCTAATGTTTTAGCAAATCTGATCTCTTCTGGAAGCTGGTTCCAACTGCGGCGCCATAATAGCTAAAAGCGGACTCCCCTTGTTTTGTGTGAACCCTTGGTATTTCTAACTGACTCGATCCTAATGATCTGAGTGGTCTGTTAGGTTTATATTCAGTGAGCATATCTGCAATGTATTTAGGTCCTAGGCCATTTAGAGATTTATAAACGAGTAAAAGTACTTTAAAATCAATCCTAAATGTAACTGGAAGCCAGTGTAAGGACCTGAGGACTGGTGTGATATGCTCAGATTTTCTGGTTCTAGTCAGAATCCTGGCAGCAGCGTAGTTTGCTGGCAGTTTTAGTTACCTGGCAGTTTTAGTTACTTTATTATATTAAGTTAAACTAAATTAAAATTATAAATATTTTTAGAAGCTGGCTGAAACAAAGAAAGTTTTATTTTATTTCAGTTATCATGTATTTTATTTCAAATAATGATTTTTTTAAAGTTGTTTGTTAATTTTAATTTTAGTTAACTATAATAACCCTGATTGTTCATCAAATAAATGCAGCCTTGATTGATGAGCATAAGAGAAAAAAATATATATTGCACTGTTAGTGCTATATCACTATTGTTATAAATATTACAAGGTAATACAAGTGATACTTTCAGAATTTACCAAAATTATCTGTTCAGATAATATATACAGCTAGATGGGCAGTTAGGTGGAGCTATGGTGTTGGTTAGTGGTTCCTAAGCTGTGCTGGATGGTTGCTATCATATTTCTAGGTGGTGCAAGTGCGTCTAAGCATAATAAGTGGCCATAGAAAAAAAGAAAAAAAAAAAATTCCAAGTCTTTTGTTAACCGAGGTCATTACAAACATTAAATGAAATACCATGCATTGTATGTTATTGCCTGTATTCCAGCCACCATTGTGCTGAATGAACTGAACTGGACTGAAGCACTGGAAGACGTCTTTAAGAAAAACCGAGAAGATGATCCAACGCTACTATGGCAAGTGTTCGGCAGCGCTACTGGATTAGCTCGCTATTACCCAGGTATAAGCTCGTAGTGTCTGTTTAATTCAGAACTCACACATTTCAGTGCGCATTACAATCAGAATCACTCAACACATCCTCCCCCTCCCTTTCCAAGACTCCACTGTCTCTAATTGGTAAACATAGCATGTAGTCCCAGCTCAAATTACACCAAATTTTCATAACAAATTATAATATCAAATATCTCAGCAGCTCAGCAGAGAGCTTATTGTATTCTTCTGAGATTTAATGATGACAGAGGAGAAAAGTAATGAGGTGCTCAATTCATTTTCATTACTTTCAGATTTGTAATTGGTAAGGCTTTAGCAAAAAATGTTGCATATTAATAGTTTATTAGCCACCGTTGAACCTCTGTCCTTTAACAGCTTTATAAGAGTTTGAATTTCTTGTATCTATCCTCATATTTTGCCAGACCTGTATGACTTTCTTTCTTCGGCAGAACACAAAAGTTGAATTTTGGAAGAATATTCTAGTTATTATTTTCATATAATAAAAGTGAGTAAAGACAGGGGCCGTCAAGCTTCAACAAGGAGCATCATAAAAAAGGTCCATATAACTTCTGAAGCCATACAAACACTTCACTTGTGTGAGGAGAAGATCATTGAACAATTGAACTGGAGAAAACCAGATCCTTGAATGTTGTGAACTAGCTTGACTCAAAAGAATGATTCATTCACAAATATTTCTCTCATGAACTTTTATGAACGCAGCATGGAAATCAAATGGCAATATTTTCAGTGAACTCAAAAAAACTATATCTTATACAGTATAATTAATAAATTAATTTACTAATTTATTATTTTTATTTATTTAAGCAGCGTTTTTGTTAATTGATCTGCCTTAGGATGACAGTAGAGGAGAATGCAGGGTTTATCCTTTTTTTTTTTTTTTTTGAGTTTATATTGGACTTTTATTTGACACCTACATGTGATTCAGTTGTGTAAGGCACTATATTTTCTATTTTAATAGTTTCATTGAAAAATTACTTGTATATTAGTTTGTTCCTCTATTTCGGACTCTGAATATAGTGCACAAATTGTATGGACCACCTTTTGTTTTTTGTCATGTTGGTCCTCATTCACTTTTGTTATCTTGAGAGGAGGGCCTGGTATAGTCTTCAGAAATTCATCTTTTGTATTCCATAAAAGAAAAAGTCATACGTGTTTGAAATGACATGGGTGATTTCTCATTTTTGAGTCAACTATTAATTTAAGACTATAATATAATAAGATGTGGGCTCCCAGCTATTGATTGTCTCCTTATAGATACATATACGCCTATAAAATATTGATGTTCTTGTAAACTTCAATTCATTATAGTCGGCAGAACACTGGTCGATTACTTTGTTACGGCCAAATCGCAGTGTCTCAGACTATCTGTCGGCACTTACAGCTGCAATCCACTCACTAAATGTCAAAACGTGGGATGCCATTTATGAAGACACACGTCTTGTTAGATGTTCAGCTGTGATAGTCACAGATGAGCACCCTCATTTGCACCAGGTTATTTTCTCCGTTAAAGAGAAAAATCGAAGCTGAAATTCTACTGGGGCCCTTTTTTTTTCCACGTCGGCTCACTGCAGTCAATATAAACCACAAGCCACCCCCCACCGGACACAGAAACAGGTTTCTAGTGAGGCTTGCTGATGTGCTCACGACAGAGATGTGACAAATCAAATGGAGTTTGGGATCAGGGGTCACTCATATTTCCATATCCTGTCTCTGTCCATTTAGCTTCCCCTTGGATGGATGCCAGGAAAACACCCAGTAAAATCGACCTGTACGATGTGCGCCGGCGACCTTGGTACTAATACGTATTTCTGTGTGTGCGCTTTGAATTCTTTTTCATTTGTTCCCTTTTTTCTTCAACCTTCATTTCTTTGTTCTCTCCGTTTAAAATTCTCCTTGAAAGAGATCCAGAGCATTTCTTTCTTTGTATCCAGGTATGTTCAAGGTGCCGCGTCGCCCAAGGACATGCTGATTCTTGTTGATGCGTGAGTATTATGTGTATGTGCTTTTTAAATTATGAATATTATCAATCTTTTTAATATGCATTTAGTCTTAGATGCTGTGCTGCAGATATAGAGAGAGATGTACGTGTAGATATGTTAACATAACATTTATTTAAACATTGTTGTAATTGAGTGCTTTTATTAGGGCTTGAAGGCATAGTTCACCCAAAAATTAAACTTCCATCATTTGCTCACCATGCTGTTAAATAATGACAATATTCATTTTTTATGTCAACTTCCCTTTAACTGTCATTTTGTTTGTATTGGTGTGTTGCAGAAGTGGAAGTGTATCTGGACTGACCCTTAAACTGATCCGAACCTCTGTCAGTGAAATGCTGGAGACACTTTCTGATGATGATTATGTCAATGTTGTCCATGTAAGTAAGATCACATGTTATGTGTGCACACTGCAGATTTTTGATGTGACAACTGTAGGACTCATTCTGGTTTCTGCAATGGTTTACAAAGTAACATTGCATTTTCTCATTCTGCTTTTTACATACATTCCCATACCTTTCCGCGCAATTCTGGAAGATTGTTTTGCAGCAGTAGTTTTTCTAGGATGAGTCGCTTTTGTTGTAATATTCCTAATTTGTAATTCACTTTGGATAGCGCCCATTTAGCATCTGCTAAATGAGTAGCCTACATGTGAATAGCGATACTGGTAGCAACATTTTGGCATCTTGTCTCGTTAAACTAGCAGAGCTCTGTTGACAAAAGTGTTGTTTTCTTTATAGTTGTTAAAGGAATAGTTCACTCAAAAATGAAACATACTCACTCTGAGGCCATCCAAGATGTCGATGAGTTTGTTTCTGTATCAGAACAGATTTGGAAAAATGTAACATTACATCACTTGCTCACCAAGGGATCCTCTGCAGTGAATGGGTGCCGTCAGAATGAGAGTCCAAACAGTTGATAAAAGCATCACAATAATCTACAAGTAATCCACACCACTCCAGTCCATCAATTAACAGCTTGTGAAGTGAAACACTCTGTGTTTGTAATAAATATGTCTATCATTAAGACATTTTTAACTTTAAGCTGTTGCTTCCCGCTGTACAAAAAATTGCTTTCTCCAGAGAAAAATTGTCTCGTCTAAACCAGGAGAGAAATATGCACAAATCAAGCATATTTACAAGAGAAAATAATCCAAAACAGTCCTAAACAAATACACTGGTGGATTTTGATGTGAGAGGACACATCACATTTACTGGAGGAAGCGTTTTAACTTTAAATAAGTGATGGTTTAAAGTTAAAACGTCCTAATGATGGATTTGTTTCTTATAAACACACAGCTTTTCACTTCACAAAACATTAATTGATGGCTTGGTGTCATGTGGGTTACTTGTGGATTACTGTGATGTTTTTATCAGCTGTTCGGACCCTAATTCTGACGGCACCCATTCACTGCAGAAGATTGATGTAATGCAAATGTTCTCCAAATCTGTTCTGATGCAGAAACAAACTCATGTACATCATGGATGGTCTGAGGGTAGGCAAATTTTGGTTTTTGGTGGACTATTCCTTAACAAATTAATAACTTGTTATCAATTGCTCATCCTCATATCGTTTAAACCCTATGTGAAGTTTGGGTCCCACTTTATATTAGGTGACCTTAACTACTATGTACTTACATTTAAATTAATCATTTTGTACAATGCACTTATTGTGTACATACATGTTTTTACATTGTACTTACATTTTTAAAAATACCTATATGTAATTACATCTGTAATTAATTTCTGTTATTACATTTATAATTACACTGTTGACCCATCTCTTACACCTTAACCTACCCTTAAACCTACCCATAACACCAAACCTGTTCCTAACCTTACCCGTATCCCACCGCAATAGCAGCAGTAGTGTTTTGCAACACAGTATGAACACAGAAAGTACATTGTACTTATTTTTTTGATGTAAGTACATAGTAGTTAAGGCCACCTAATATAAAGTGTGACCAAAGTTTGTTCTTCCAAGAAAGATACATTTCAGCTGAGCTGTCAGTATCCAAAAAAGTGTAGCTTCACTGCATTCGCAACTATGTGGATCTAATAAAAGTTGTTTTTCACTACTCAAAGTTTTGACGGTTGCAGAAAGTGCTTGTCACTTCCATAAAAAAGAAAAATGTTTGTGTAAATAACGAACTGTGTGTGTACAGAATGGGATTAATCGCTCAGAAAAGTGTGACAAGCGTATTTAGCTGCAGCCGTACAGTAAAAATGGAACAAGACATTGTTACTCTGAATTCCATTTAAAGTGAGGAGTTTCTAGAGTTTGTGGGTTGCAGGTTGCTGTGTGATGCAACAACAGTATGTGTGTGTGAGACAGAGAAAGAGAGAGAGAGACAGAGGAGTTGTAATGAAATATGGATCTGGCTGCAGCTTGCCACTTGAAAACAGGCGCTTAATGAAAAGGCTGCTTCTGGGCTCTGTGTGCTGAATTGAAAATGGCTGGACAAAGTGAGGGGAAGACATCAGGCTGAGTGAGAAAGTGAAGGCCGGAGAAAAAGGGAGGAAATTGCTATATATCATTCCTCTTGGAAGGAGCCTCCAATCCATCTTGGCTAGCTGATCTTTTACTCGGGTGCTGCCAGTTTTGTTCTCAGATTTTCCTCTGACCAAAGGAGCTCACAGGATGCTCGTGTCTAAACCTGTCATGCCTGTTGTAGGGTTCATTATTTCTTAAAGGAGTAGTTCAACCAAAAATGAAGATTTGCACTCATGATGTTCCAAACCTGAAGTGATTATTTCCCCATGCTCTTTTAATTTCAATTACAATGGACATAACGTTTCCTAGCTTAAAAAATGAAGCCAAACAAACCATAAAGTGTCATAAAAATGGTACACATGCTGTATTCCGAGTGTTCTTGAAATATGAGAAACGTACGTTGAAAATCTTGACATCAGCCCTAGCTGATGAATGATTCAATTGAGTCATATCATTAAATGACTCTAATTCAATTCACATAATTGGATTTATTCACAAATCGCACTGATCTGTTTCTTGGACAGCTCACTTTAGGAGAAAATTACTGTGAATAATAACTTGAAATATGTTTGTATGAATTCAGAAGACTTGGAATATAGTGCATAAGCCGTATGGACCACTCTTATGATGCTTTTATGTTGCTTTTGTGTCCTTAATAAGCTTGAAAGCTTCAGTCCCCATTTCTTGTAACTGTATGAAAAAGAACAACAACAAAAAAAAACCCAACAAGAAAGTCATACAGGTTTGAAATGAACAATCACGCTCAGTTTTTGTACTCAGGGTGATATTGCCTCAAAACCATCCTTGATATCCCACATTTTTTAATCTTCAGTGAATAAAGTTTGATTTATTTATTGTTTTCACTTCTCAGAGGATTTTGAGGTTTTCTTGCATTGGAGAATCACTGTTCCGAT
This sequence comes from Acrossocheilus fasciatus, assembly GCA_036784905.1. Taxonomy (NCBI): domain Eukaryota; kingdom Metazoa; phylum Chordata; class Actinopteri; order Cypriniformes; family Cyprinidae; genus Acrossocheilus; species Acrossocheilus fasciatus. The sequence goes on from CM071955.1 coordinate 6,318,402, forward strand.
AAAGGATTAGCTCTGTGAGATCTGTCAACAGGATTCGCTTCAGGGAACATATGCCAATGAGAGTGTAGTGTTTTGTTATGTGTGTGAGTGTGCTGGAGTGTATTTGAGCGCGAATGCATCAGTTGGATACCCAAAGATCAAATTTGGAGTGTGTGTTTGTACAGATCAGTAGTTTGAGAGCATCTGTGGTACTGTAGTTTTAAATAAAAGGGCTTTGTGGGCATTGTGTTGGTTGAATTTATAAATCTATAATATGGTTGTGATTTTATAGACAGTTGATCGCCACCAGTATAAACAACATGTGCTATAAATATGGTAGCTATTTAGTTTATGAATGAGGAGTGTGAGAAGGAATATAATCAATAAACAGTTTTATGGCTTTAGCAATGCAAGACGAATAAAATATCTAATAATTTCAGTTGTAATTAAGCTTCCTTCATGAACATTTTATACATTTTCCTTGATAAGCAAAGCCAAATCCTTCTTTTGCAAGCGATATTATGCATTCCTGTCAAGGCACAGTGTAGGACAAGACTTGAAATAAAAAATATATTGTAATACAGGCTGCGTTTGGAATTTAATACTAGTGTGCTGCTTACTGCATACAGTACATATGTATACACAATATATGCCTGTTATTGGTGTGTGTGTGTGTGTGTGTGTGTGTGTGTGTGTGTGTGTGTGTGTGTGTGTGTGTGTGTGTGTGTGTGTGTGTGTGTGTGTGTGTGTGTGTGTGTGTGTGTGTGTGTGTGTGTGTGTGTGTGTGTGTGTGTGTGTGTGAATGCAGCAGGGGGGCTCTCGACTGTCTCCGACAAACAAATGTTGCTCATTTTAACAAGGCTTTGTAATATGATGCCACATACACAGCCACTAAGGCTCTTATAACAATAGCTGAAGGATTTCATAAATCTTCATACATTTTTGAAAAGCCAGCTGAAGGAAATGATGAGATTTGGTCGTTTGATCATACAGTATTTGTGGGCCGATAATGCAGTCGGTTATACATAAGATCATAAATATCGGTTTGGGTTATGATTTTGAGTATAAAATGCATGGTCACGTTTAAAAGAATATTCAAGTATTATGCATAGTTTTTTTTTTTGTTTTTTTTTTTTAATCCAAAATAGAATTTCTCATCTATTTTCAGTTTACTATGGTGTACCAAAATAATAAAATAAAATCTTAAAATAGACTAAATTTCACACATTGCATTGCATTGCATATTTAATCAAACCATTACCAAAGCAAATATTTAACCTGTTAATTATGCTGCATAATCCATAATTAATTAGATCCATAATTAAAATATTTTTAAGGCTGAATCAAAGTAGGTGATACAAATGCATGCTTGCTTCTTTCATAGATAATGCTACATTCAGCCTTTTGTCTTAACATGAGAGCTTTAATCATTATAGATGGTGCATATCCATGCAAATGTGACATTTATAGGAAGGCGAGACAAAGGAAATATGACATATTATGATAAAACAGTCTTCCGCTTTACTGGTCAGCTAAAGTGTCTCTAATTTCAGTCGTTGTCCGAATAAATATTTGATTAGTTGTTATGAAGGCAAATATTGGATCAAGGTTATTGATGCTCATTAGGGATCTTCTGTGGCAACCGCCACTGAATTGTTCAAGGATATTACCCGATTCATCATTTATATTGACTCATCTGTGGGGCGGATTTTCATAGGAAATGATTGACTGGTGCAATTGACCTGCAGCATGACAAACAATTTGAACGGTGAACATAAGATTACAGATTTTAAATTGGTCCCTAGAGGTTACTCTGGGTTTAAGAGGTGGATTTCATGCAGGAAACGTGTCCCTTTCTCTGGTTGGAGATGAAGAATGGAATAAGGTTCTCGATTTATGAATCAGCCCCCCCACTCTGTACAGGGTTTACACCCTAGTCTCTACAATAAGAGTGACCCATACTGGAAAGAAAAATTGCAAATGTGACCTATTTAATATCTGTCTTAAAATGTATGCTTTTGGAATCTCTTTAATATCTTAATTGTTTCTCTTATACAGCAGTGACACTAAATGCAGACTTTTGCTTCTGCTTCTCAGAATATGCAAGGTTTCATTTTTAAGGTTTCAAAAGAGATTTTAACCATGTCTCAAACTGTTTTTATTTTTATTTTATTTTTTACATTTTCCAGCATATCAAGTCAGTTCATTTAATAGCTGTTTACTTCCACTGTGGTCTGGAATACTTGATTCTGGTTGATCAAGCACAGGGGTCGCCTATTTATTTTTGTATAATAATTTGTATCACTCCATGCTCTCTTTCTTCTCACATATTAAAATAATTTCAACTTGAAAACAAGATAAAATCAATATTTTATTTTAATTTACTATTTTAGTTGAACTTGTTCTAAACATTTGTGAGAAGAAAAAGTGTGTGAAATGTATCACCTGCCTTTTCTTAATAAATAAATAAAATAAAATAAATAAATAAATATAATATTTTAGCTCAGGATTATGCTGCATAGTTAAGGGTGTAAATATTTGCTCTAATAATAATAAAATTAAATCCCAATTATTTAATAAACAATTGAATGCATGTTTTTTTTTGTTATGCTTCTTAAATGGCTACTTAATAAACTAAAATAAAATATTGATTTAATTTTGTGAGTTTGCCATGTAATATGTAATTAATTAATAATTATTCTGCATAATCCAGAATTAAAATATTTTATTCATATTTATACTGACATATTTTTGTTTGATATTTAAAATATCAGTTAAAATGTTAATTATTTAATTATAATTAAATGATAATTATAATCAAATAATTTTGTTAAAACATTTTGTTTTAAACATTTTGTGTTGTGGTCATTTTGACCTAAAGTGGATATTTATTTTCCTGTAAATGCTAGTTAATGTTATTAAATTGGATTAAAACCTGAAAAACCTTACGCTTGTGGCATTCCCAGCGGTCAAAAATGAACGGCCTGCAAAAAGTTGCTCATAAATTTCTTCTCATAAATTTGTCCAATCTTACATTTTTACATCAAATTAGGAAACACCAAATTAGATCTAAATGAAATCTAAATGAAAAAAAAAAATGAAATAAATTAAAAATTGGTTTAATTTTGTAAGGATCCAAGTTCTAAGTGGGACAATGTACAGTCAGCTGGTCATTATTGACCCCAACAGACCCCTTTGGGGTCATACAAGTCCCTTCTGCTCCATATTGGGGTCCTGATACATACTGTTACTATTTTTATTTCACCATAGGACTTTTCGAAGAAGCAACTGAGGAAATTTTAATACTTAAAGCATAATTGAAAACTCTTTTAATTCCCCTGAGCTGTGAACGAGCAACCCCCGAGCAATAAAACGTTCCTCAGGGGAGAGCCGTGACACGACAGAACTAGAACGTTCTCGTTATAATCAACGAAGCAGTCTACACCACGAGTGTGCGCCGTCTGCTGTGTGTAGGGGTCTGTGTATCATCAATGTGTCCTATTCCTCTATTTATAACCCGCCGTATGCTGAGAGCGGTGAGTCACGGGGGCCTCCGTGGCGATAATTCCGAGCGTTAATTAAATATTCAGTCAACGCTAGAGCGACTAATCGAACCGTGACTCATCAGTTCATTCAGCAGACACTGTGACATCCAGCTCATTCAACGGAGCACAGACACCTGATCCCACAGTTACATCAATGAAGCGCACGTCTCTCTGTGCCCGGCCAAGCCTTTTGAGTTGACATGAATGGAAAATAAGCATTGGATTATGAAAAATAGATGAAAAACTGCACTATGGTAAACACGAGAGGTTTGAAGGTGTGTTCTGCTTGCACTTGCCACAGGAAGTGCATCATGTGCTTTTTCAAGTCCTCGGGGAGAGCTGGAGATATAGTAATCATTTTAATTTTTGCATGAGCTTGCACATACCACCTCATTAGCTGTAATGGTGCCGTAATTGACTTGCACCTGTTAATCATTCTGACTTTTCCCATTGTTGGGGTTATAGGAGGCACCGTCCCTGGGTAAGGTACAAATTGGTGTCCAATTAAGCATCAGAGGAACCTTTTTTGTAGAAAGAACTGTTTGATGTATTAAATAAACTATTAACTAACTTAAAATTATCCTAGCATGAAATGTAACTAGGTTTAAACACAGGCAAGTGTCTTTTTCTCCCATTTAAAATGGTGAAACTATAGTTTTAATTGCCAAAAACTTGATTTTAAATTGTTTTATAGTTTTTATTAATTTTACTCTCACCAACTAACTTTTTTTTTTCCTTTAGTAGAAATTAAAAAGAAAAAAAAACTCCACACTCAGAGGTATTCAGCTTCTTATAGCAGCTTCTTATTTATCGGTTCCACTGAAAATAGTGGCATCATTTTGAAATAACATTTAGTATTAATATTCAATTTTATTTTAGTAAAAACTTTTTTAAATTATTTTTAAAAACTAATTTTAATTGACTAAAACATTTTATTTTTTAGTTTTTGATGTTTCACTCTCACAACCAATTTTTTTCATTTATTAGAAATATGTTTATCAATAACTAAATAAAAAGGATGAATTGGGCCTTACTCTTACGTTTCCTGATTTTGATATAATCTGTAGAATTGGTATTCAATTAAATTGTAGTAAAAAAAAAAAATAGCCAAATACATTTTTATTATTACTTTAATGTTTTTATTATTTTGCTCTAAAATAACTGACTTTTTTTATTGGAAATATGTTTATTAATAACTAAATAACATTTGGTCCCTAACTACCCCCAACATTTTTATTTTATTTTATTTATGGAATATCTATAACTATATAAATTTGATTATTTTCACGCTCATATAATATAGATTTTAACATCACAAGGTTGAAACCATAAAAAGTGACTTTTTTTTTTTTTTAACCTTGTTTGTGGACTATTAGAGTCTGCAGTATACTGTTTTTCCTTCTTTTTTTCGCTCTCCCACATTCATTCTCCCTCTTTTTTTCTCTCTTTCCTTCCTCTACCCAAGTCTATTTTCTTGTTCTCAATCTCTCAAGCTTTGAAGTAACAGGTTCACAGAGGTCAGCCGCAATAAGTGACAGAACACAGAGAGCCCTATCTGAACAGAAAATTAGAAACTTGTAAGGGTATCCAGCTTGTCAGCTCAAATTATTTTCATCACTGTACCACAACACATGCGCATACTCACAAACACCTGCAGACATTCTGACCCCAGTATAGAGATCTTTTAAGTCACACAAACTTTTGCTGTGTTTCTGAAAAGTCTAGCTGTGAATGAACAATGAGAAGACCAATGATTTTTCACTTACTGTATGCCTCTCTCTCCTCTTTTTCAGTTCAACACAAAAGTGAATAACACAGCATGTTTCGACCACCTGGTTCAAGCTAACGTTCGCAATAAGAAGATCTTAAAAGATGCAGTACAGAACATCACAGCCAAGGGCATCACCAACTACACCAAAGGCTTCGAATTTGCCTTCAATCAGCTGTCAAATGTATGAGTTTTTGCTGTTTTTGGGAGATTTTAAATTGAAAATGTATCTATAAGAGCATGCAGTCTTTCGTCTCAGTCCCCAGCAGCCTTAAAATCTGCACTTTATGTGATTTCTCTTCACGTTGGCTAAAAAAAGAATGTCTGTAATAATGTATAAGCTTATTTTACCTGATGTTAAAATACTGTCGAGTCTGATAAGTACAGTTTAAATATTATCTTTCCCTTCAGTCACTGATGGGTTCAATCATAAGCTGACTTAAGGCAAGAAATATTCTACTAAGCCACAAGTCTGAGGCTGAAATCCTGGAATCACCTCTGCTTAGTAATATTTGTTTGCTGAAAGGGTTAAAAGGGTAAAAGTAGTATTGTTGTGTTCTGCTGACTTCTGCTGGTCATTCTGTGTAACTGCATCTGAGTGTGCTTATTTCAGCCAAACATCACCAGAGCAAACTGCAACAAGATCATAATGCTGTTTACTGATGGAGGCGAGGAGAGGGCAGAAGAGATCTTCAGCAGATACAACATTGACAGAAAGGTGTGTGTGAAGCTGGATTTTAAAGTTTGTAATGAAACATATTTAATTAACACCAAGTTTTTTTGTGACTATTACAAAAAAAAAAAACATATCTAGGTTACATTTCAAGCAGTTTAATTTGAAATAAAGTTGATTATTACAGTATTGTGAAGATTGATGGATGGATGGATGGATGGACTGATTGACTGACAGACATTTTTTTTGGGGGAAAATAAGCTCATATTCCCCTTATATTCTCATAATGTTTATAAATCTTTCCAAAGTATTTTTTTTTCTTTTCATTAATCTCTTTGTTCTCATTAATATATTACAGACTTTACCACTGTACAAAACAAATGATGAACATATAAATATAGTGCACAGAGTTGTTTTAAATCATAGAAACATTACATTAAAAACTGCAATGATATATATGTATATATATATATATATATTAGAAATGTTATATAGTTGGTCCTAAAAACAGGTTTCATATAATAACCTTTAGGGGTGCCAATAATTTTTGTCCGTATGTTTTTAAAAGAGTACACTATTCTTATAATGAAGCAACACTTTTGTAGGAATGATTGGTTGGAATTGGTCCTAAATAAATCATAAGCAATTTCTCCAAACATTTAAATGAAGATTTCAATTATTATATGTAGTGTTTATTTTATTATGCATTTGCACACATTATTTTATAACTATTATTTACATTTTTTGAGGGGTGCCAATGATATTCATTCATTCATTCTTTTTATTTTTTGTTTGATCTTTTTGGCATAATACAATAACGGTGCTCTGAATTCGTGCACTATGCTGTTGGATTGTAGGTGCGTGTGTTCACATTCTCTGTGGGTCAACATAACTATGACACTGGGCCAATAAAGTGGATGGCCTGTGCTAATAAGGGTAAGTATTGCTCAGTCTGTTTTTGCCCCCTAGTGGCAGTTGCACAAAAATAAATCTTACATATCAGCCTCTTTAGCAGATTCAGCACTGGATTGCTAAAAAATAAATATATTAAATATGATATGTTTTGTAGGATATTTCTACGAAATCCCATCCATTGGAGCCATTCGCATAAACACACAGGTCTGTAGAGTGCCAAAGCATTTCAAATGTGATTCATTTGGTTAGAGAGTTGTTTAGAAGTATGTGAAGGACCACCCATTGATTGCATTTTGTTGTTGACTCTTGCATAGGAGTATCTAGATGTTTTGGGCAGGCCGATGGTCCTTGCAGATGCCAAACAAGTGCAGTGGACCAATGTGTACCTGGACGCTCTGGTACAGCCCCTTTTTTAATAAACATCATAGAAATTGTGAAAGCGCATTGTGTTTGATTGTTTTTGTGTTCTCTTCATGACCTCAGGAGTTGGGCCTAGTCATCACAGGCACACTACCTGTGTTCAACAAGACCAAATCCAGAGGGGGCGGATCTCGAAACCAGGTCAGGTCATTGTTTATCTCGATTTTCCAGTTGAGTTCCCTAGATAAAAAATTTGGAAACCCTCACAAATTCTGTATTTGTATTACTTTTCATAATGTTTGTTTGAAAGTGAAATAATTAAGGCTGTGGAATGGGAATTGAAAAATCTAAACAAATCTATTTCGAGTGACCAAACAGGAAATGTTTTTATAAAATCATTTATACATAAATTATAGATATATTAAATCCACATACACTACCATTCAAGTGTTTAAGGTTGGTGATATTTTTTTTCTAAACTTTTGAAAGAAGTCTATTATATTGCCCAAGGCTGCATTTGTTTGATGAAAAATACAGTAAAAACAGTAATATTGTGAAATATTATTACAATTTAAAATAACTATTTTCTGTGGAAGCCCGTTTCTGCCACTGAATAAAAAATAAAAAAGATAATTTCAAGTTATAAAGTCAATTCTGTGGGCGGAAAGATTGTGTTCACAGAGTCGTGAGTTTATCTCACAATTCTGTGTATGTAGTACTTGTTATATGGTTAATTTTGTGTAAATATGATTGTAAAACCTGAAAAAGTATTTGTAAAATTTAATCTATATATGTACTGTAAAAGGTTTACAGTCTTTCTACATCAACAGCAGCCTATATAGAAAATGCAAAGATTATTTCTAGTGCTGTCAATCGATTAATCACGATTAATCGTATCCAAAATAGGTTTTTGTTTACATATGTATGTGTACTGTGTATTATGTATAAATAAACACACACATGCATGTATATATATTTCAGTAAAATATGTTATTTTTATATATTAAATATATTTATTTATATATAAATCATATGAATAAAAAAACTTTTATTTTGGATGCGATTAATCGTTTGATAGCACTAATTATTCCTGACATGTTAACGCATGTTGTTTAATAAAAAAAAATAAACAGTGTGTGTACATAATTTTAAATGAACACAGGTCCTTAAGTGCACAAACAAGAACAATGTTTCAAACTGAGCCCCAAAAGCAGGAATAAAGCATTTGAATGAACACAGACCAGAACACCAGATGTGTCATTAACAGGACCAATACTCTAATAATAGCCCAATTCTTGGAACAAACTACTATTTTTGTCACGTTTAATGGGGATAGAACTACTACTGACACAAACGTGTAAACCTTATTATCTTTTGAACGTATTAACCATGCGGACAGTGACCATTTCAGGAACACTATTTATTTTCCATATCGGTTACTTTTGTACAGTATCTTATCCTAAAGTTTCCCAGTTGGAGGTCAAAGGATCCGTACGTTGTTTGTCCACTAAACCGCTTGACCCTCTGAAAGCTGCCGTTACTTTCCACTCACCAACTGCGTCACTGGCTTCTTTAGTAAGGGTTATATCCATTTCCAGTATACATGACTAGCATTGAGGCTGTTTAGATGTGATGCTCTACTCCAGGGTTCCTCAATTAGTTTTTGCCGAGGGCCGAATTCTGCCAATACCAAGCCAAGGGCCACTGACCTATATATATATATATATATATATATATATATATATATATATATATATATATATATATATACACACACACACACACACACACATAGCCTATGTTATTCTTATTAATACAATTATTATATTATTGTTGCTTTTGTTAAAATAGTCACAAGATGGTCACAAGATAAATATTCTGATATCCGCGGGCCGCCTATTGAGGAACCCTGCTCTACACCTTCACATGATTTCATGGTGGTTATTTTTGAATGAATGAATGATGAATGGTTTTATGCTTTCCAGGTATAGGTATAGTTTTGCCTCGTATTTGTTGGTAAATGTCACCCTATTGCATGTCAGAGTGGAAACTTTGTGTTTTTGATCTTCTTTTAGCATCAGAACCAGTTGATTTTAGGAGTGATGGGGGTGGATGTGTCTCTCGATGATATCAAAAGACTGACGCCCCGCTTCACAGTGAGTATCACAACTATTACTATTTCAACTCAAATACCTTCAGCATTTCATGCGGTTTGTGTTCTAGTCTAATAAAAAAAATACAAAATAAATGAAAGTTAAAAGAATAGCTGACGTAAAATTAATATTCCATCATTATTTACTCACCCTTCAGTCATTTCAAACCCAAACTGTCCAAAGATATGATGAATGTTCACAGAGTTTTTTTTTTTTTTTAATTTTTTAAATGAATGTGAATGAGGACTTGAAGAGAAGCTCCAAAAATAAAATAAAAAACCATCATGATATAATCATACAAAAGTCTTAAATTAGCATGTAATCGTGATGTACTCTGCTGTTGAAAAGTTTGGGCTCTGTAAGGTTTTTTGAAATAAATTACTTTTGTTCAGGAAGGACACATTATGGAAGCCCGTTTCTGCCACTGAATAAAACATTTAAAAAAAGAGAATTGCGACTTTTTTATCTCACAATCCTGACTTTTTATCGCAATTGCAATCGCAATTCATTCTTAGTTTAATTCTTTTCAGAATTGTAACTTTCATTTCTCAGAGAAATAAAGTCAGAATTGCGTAATATAAATTCGCAATTGCAAGAAAAAAAGTCAGAATTGTGAGATAAAAAGTCAGTAACCTTTTTTTTTTATTTTTTATTCAGTAGCGGTAATGGGCCTCCATATTAAGTTGACCAAAAGTAACAAAAACGTTTATAATGTTACAAAATATTTTTATTTTTAAATAAATGCTGTTCTGCTGAATATTCTATTCATGAAAGAATCATTATTATTTATTTTCATAATTTTCATAGTAAGAAATGTTTCTTGAGCACCAATTCAGCATATAAGTATGATTTCTGAAGGATCAAGTGACACTGAAGACTAGAGTAATGGCTGCTTAAAATTCAGCTTTGCATCACATAAATGAATTACTTTGGTAGCACTTTATTTTACAGTTCGCGTACTTCCCTGGTACATACATGGTAAATATCTTGTACCTACAGGCAAATGATTGGTAACACAAGATACTTACCTGAAGTGTATGTACATGGTAACAAATAAGAAACACGGCTGTACTTAACAGTCGTACATGCATGGTAATTAGTTTGTACATACAGACAAGTGTGGGTAAGAACGGTCACTTACAGGTAGTGCCCGTACATGGTAACTAATTAGATACTTTACTGTACTAACTAATGTATATACATGGTAAATATGTAGTACTTACGGACAAGTGGGTTCAAACCGGCACATCCTTACAGTATCTGTATATGATAACTAATAAGACACATTACTGTACATACTAATGATATGTACATGGTTAATGTGTAGCACCTACGGAAAAATGTGGTATCATGTGGTAACAAACAAGACACATACTGTACTTGGTATATATGGTACGCTTGGTAAGTCCTAACCTCACCTAATAAAAAGAGGACTGTTTTTCAATTGCTTGTGTAGGACTGTTAATGTTAAATTGCTCTCCACAACAGTGCTTACAAATTTTGAAGAACTGGTAATTCCTTAGTTATGTTTATGTAAAATGGTGCACTTTATTTTACAGTCCTATTTCCATATACTTACTATGTAAGTAGTGGTGTATGTACCTATTAGTTAATGTACAGAATAAGTTATGCGGTACTCAAGTTGGGGGTATAAACATGAAGCATGGTACTTATTGAGTAATTGATGGTAGCCATTGCAGTTAACTTGTCAACATATTTACTGTATTTTTTGCTGGGCAGTCATTTGGGTGGCTCACCGATGTACTAGATTTCTCTAATACAAAAAATTTAAGGATCCGATATACTTCAAATGTAATCGAAGAACAAACAGATATGATGTAATTTTGAACAAATCAGGCCGAAACGAAGTTCATTTTGAGGTCGTTTTGGCAGTTCGAAACAGCTCACCAAAGTGAACTTTCTGGGGGAGTTCGTTTTGGCTCCTAAACACCTTTGAGCTACCATTGGTCCGTGGCGATTACGCAGTCAGTGGGTGTGTTCTGGAACTCCACCTTATTTGACACGCAATTTTTTTTTTTTCCCGGTTCGTTTCTCATTCAACAGAGGTCTGGCAAGTCCCTAGCAACATAAATACACTGTGTCGAATAGCTGAACTGCCACAGATATATCCGCACCTGTATAATCGCTCGCGGAGAGACTTTTTCAGAGAAAGCATTTAATTCCTAGAAAGAAACTGTAACGAAGCTTGATGTGGACGACCCGGAGTAATGCAAAAAGCAACATAGAGAAACATCAGATGCAAGTTGAGCCATGAAAAGAATGAATCAAAAGAGTAAAGATATTAGGTAGCAAGTACCAATTACATGGGTTTCAAATAAATGTTACACCATACGGTCCCACTTTATTTTAGGTGGCCTTAACTACTATGCACTTAGATTTAAATTAGTCATTTGGCAGAATGCACTTATTGTGTACATACATGTGTTTACATTGTACCTATATTTTTAAAAATACCTATATGTAATTACATCTGAAATAATTTCTTTAGAAATTTTAGAATTAGAATTACAGTGTTGACCCATCCCTTACACCTTAACCCACCCTTAAACCTACCCGTACCACCAAACCTGTCCCTAACCTCACCCGTATCCCACCTCAATAGCAGCAAATGCGATTTACAATACAATATGAACACAATAAGTACATTGTACTTATTTTTTGATGTAAGTACATAGTAGTTAAAGGAACACCACTTTTTTTGGAAATAGGCTCATTCTCCAACTCCCCCAGAGTTAATAAGTTGAGTTTTACCGTTTTTGAATCCATTCAGCCGATCTCCGGGTCTGGCGAGAGCACTTTTAGCATAGCTTAGCATAGATCATTGAATCCGATTAGACCAGTAGCATCGTGTTCAAAAACGATCAAAGAGTTTCGATATTTGTCCTATTTAAAACTTGACTCTTCTGTAGTTATATCGTGTACTAAGATCGGCGGAAAATGAAAAGTTGCGATTTTCTAGGCTGATATGATTAGGAACTACTCTCATTCCGGCGTAATAATCAAGGAACTTTGCTGCCGTAACATGGCCGCAGCAGGCGTAGTGATATTACGCAGCGCCTGAAAGTAGTCCCCTAACGCGATGCTACTGGTCTAATAGGATTCAATGATCTATGCTAAGCTATGCTAAAAGTGCTATTGCCAGACCCGGAGATCGGCTGAATGGATTCAAAAACGGTAAAACTCAACTTATTAACTCTGGGGGAGTTGGAGAATGAGCCTATTTCCAAAAAAAGTGGAGTGTTCCTTTAAGGCCACCTAATATAAAGTGTGACCCACCATACTGCTGCTGCTGCTGTTGTTCTTTCAATAAGCGAATTTAAAAGGTATACAACAAATGAAATGCCAAAAGAACATACAATAATAAACCCTTGTTTTTATCAAATTATGACGACAACATATAAAATATAAAAATGTATAATAATTTATCCAGTTTAATAAAAGACCTAGATACACCTTCATTGCATCGTTTTTGTGTTTGGGGCATATGCGCGAGTGTCGCGACACGTTTACATTAATCTACACCCTGCCTCCAGCACTGCGGGGGTGTTGGAATGTTCAAAAACAGTATACCTTCGCTCAGCCTTTTTGAACTTCTTTTTGACCCCAAACGAAGATTGAAAACGAACTTCATCTGAAGTATATCGGGGTCTTAAGGCTTGACCAAAATTTTTGTGGGGAGAAGGATTTATTGAAGATAGTGGTAGTATAGCAGTTCTTCAGTCGCGATGTTAGCATGTCTTCCTTCAAACAATCCTAACTCTTTTATGAATCCTAGCTTCTCCCAAAGTTCTGTCTATGGGATAGAATTTTATACCTGAAGACAAAAGGGCTAGAAACAACAGATACTGTTAGGAACCTGCAATCTACAAGACATTCCTAAAGAATGTTGTTCCTTTCTTATTCTAATGGAATGGACCATTTGGTTCACACCTTTATAGACACAGTTACATTATTTATTTCACAGAATGACCGACTGAACATAAACCAATCAGGTTTCAGCAGCAGCCATTCAACTGAGACTGCTTTGCTGTCAGTCACTGTAGCCCTGCAGATTGCAAAAGCTGATTCCAGATCATCAGTTCTTATTCTGCTGGATATATCTGCCACTTTTAACACTGTGAATCATTAGATTCTCCTGTCTACCATCACAAAAAAAAAAAAAAAATAAATAAATAATAGCCATAGTATGGACTTTTGTAAATGCTGTGATACAGTGATGCTCATTGCTGATTTCACTGTCTACCACCTGAACAGTTTATGTTGTTGTATATGGTATCATTGTAATCATTGACCATCAAAACATAGGGGTAGACATCACCTTTTCTGTGTTATCATGTTTGGTTCAGGAGATATGACACAAAATGCATAATTTGGTTTGCGGAAAGTAAAATGGTCGCCATGGCAACCACGAGGTGTTTCTGCGATGGCTCCATTTCTGAAGATGTTTAAGGCTGCAAACTTTACAAATGTACCAATTTTCATGCTTTTATGAAAAAGTGAACATTATTTTCACATATCACCTGGACTATTTGGAATTATGCAGTAGCTATAGGACTCATATTTGCACTTGCAACTCCTGATTGCCATGTGTCAAAATCCCTATTTAAAAGGACTGTGCCTGCTAAGTATTAACACTATGCAGTGTTGCACAGTTACTGCTGTGTTCCCAACCAACTTCCAAAGTTCCAAACTGCAGTGGCACCTACCATCAGTTACTCAATAAGTACCTTGGTCCATGTTTATACCCCCCAACTTGAGTGCCGCATAACTTATTCTGTACATTATATAATAGGTACATACACCACTACTTACATGGTAAGTATATGGAAATAGGACTGTAAAATAAAGTGCACCATTTTTCATAAACATTACACAGGAATTACCAGTTCTTCAAACTTTGTAAGCACTGTTGTGGAGGGCAATTTAGCATTAACAGTCCTACACAAGCAATTGAAAAACAGTCCTCTTTTTATTAGGTGAGGTTAGGACTTACCAAGTACAGTATGTGTCTTGTTTGTTACCACATAATACCACATTTTTCCGTAGGTGCTACACATTTACCATGTACATATCATTAGTATGAACAGTAATGTGTCTTATTAGTTACCATATACAGATACTGTAAAGACGTGCCTGTTTGTACCCACTTGTCCGTAAGTACTACATATTTACCATGTATATACATTAGTAAGTACAGTAAAGTATCTAATTAGTTACCATGTACGGGCACTACCTGTAAGTGACCGTTCTTACCCACACTTGTCTGTATGTACAAACTAATTGCCATGCATGTACGACTGTTAAGTACAGCCGTGTTTCTTATTTGTTACCATGTACATACACTTCAGGTAAGTATCTTGTGTTACCAATCATTTGCCTGTAGCCACAAGATATTTACCATGTATGTACCAGGGAAGTACACGTACTGTAAAATAAAGTGCTACCATTACTTTTTTAAGCTATATTAAATTATAAAACAGTTATTTTAAATCGTAATAATATTTCACAGTTTTTACTGTTTTGTTCAAATAAATGCATCCCTGGTGAACATAAGAGACTTTGAAAAACATTAAAAATCTTACCAACCGCAAACTTTTGAACAGTAGTGTAGAATAAAATCTGAAGTGTCAGTCGTGTCGCACCAGTTTGATGTCAAAGACAAGACAGGCGAGAATTGCATGTCTTCAAAAGACATAGTATATAGCGCCTGAATCACATACACTAATTTTATGGTGCTTTTATGGTACTTTATTCTCAGATTCGGTGCTTGACAGCCCTATTTGCTTTCATTGCATAAGAAAAAAATAAAAATAAAAACTTGAGAAGAAAGAAAATCTGGTTTTGGGACGACGTGAGGGCGCGTAAATGGCGACGAGTTTTCATTTAGGGTGAACTATTCCTTGAACACTACATAATTCAATTTATAAGAGAACAAAGCGAAGCTCATGTGTTAGATGTTTTCTTTGCGGACTCTTTGAGTCGCTGTAATAAGAATAACACGGCACGCATAAGATAAATGCGCTATTGTTCTGCGGTCTGCCGTCTTGCGGTTTCGCCTCCTTACAGTAAGATCGCTCTTAAGAGGACGTAAGCCCTTGTACATTACATCTGTTTGTACTTACATTTGATTTGTAAATGGTTGTGATTTTCTGTTAAGCTCAGAGGAATGTTTCCAGATGAACCGACACATTTGATTAACGCTAAGTGCTCGGGGGTGATTGACAGCTCGGGTCGGTGTTCTCGGGGGATATTAGACAGTACCCCGCTAGTGAGGGATTAACCACCACATCTCGGAGGAACCAGGCCCATTCAGTCCAAGCAGGGATTTGGGTTTGATGGTGGTCTTCTTTTTCGAGGTGTCCTCACTATTCTTCTCTTATTTCATTTCAGATTGGTCCTAATGGATATTATTTCGCAATTGATCCTAACGGTTACGTACTGCTCCATCCAAACCTGCAACCAAAGGTACCAAAGCATTTTCTTTACCCAAATACCTCAAATATGACATCACAGCACATTTATGATCCAAGAAGAGGTTTTGAGGCTGTTTGTGGTGGGAAGCCATGACATACTTGTCTAATACGTTTGTTTCTTGTTTGACATTGGTTTTATTTAACATCTGTAGTTCTTGTATCTTTCTCTTTTTTTATCACTATATCCCCCTCCCTTTTTGTCTGTGTATATGTGCTGTATTTTTATGTTCATTCTCACCTACGTGTGTGTGTGTGTGTGTGTGTGTGTGTGTGTGTGTGTGTGTGTGTGTGTGTGATTTTGAATGGCATGTACACATGTCTGTGTGTTCATGTGTGCATTTATATCAAGCATATGTTCAGTATTACGGAGGACCAAATTTAAGTTACGAATCTACCATTGAAGTTCCCAATTGATGAACTGCTGTCTTGAATATTGTCCCTCTCAGCATTGATGGCGTATTGGATTTGGCATAGATGAACAGGTTGTAAATCCATTCAAAATGTTGCTCTAAATCATATCTAATTTTACTGTTTTTAAAGCTGTCCAAATTGATCAAAAGACATATTTGGAATTTTTTTAACAATGGTCTCATGACAATACAGTATAATTGGCCTTAAATAATTGTTAAATAATAACTAATTGAGAAATTACACCATACACGCTACTGTTTAAAAGTTTGGGGTCAGTAAGATATATATATATATATATATATATATATATATATATATATATATATATATATATATATATATATATATATATATATTGCTGAAAAGTTATATAAAAAAAGCATTTGCATTTTACAAAAAAATATATGAACTTTCTATTCATCACAAACAAAATTTGGAGAAAAAAAAGTACTGTATTTCCACAAACAATATTAAGCAGCACAACTGTTTTCAACATTAATAATAGTAAGTGTTTCTTAAGCAGCGAATCAGCATTTTAGAATGATATCTGAAGGATCATGTGACACTGAAGACTAGAGTAATAATGCTAAATTCAGCTTTGCATTCACAGGAATAAATTATATTTTAAAATATATTAAAATTTCACGTTATTTCACCGTTTTTACTGTGTTTTGATTAAATAAGTGTTAACAATATTACAGTAAAAACAATATTACTGTTTTATTGCATTTATGATCAAATAAATGCAGCCTTGGTGAGCATAATAGACCACAAAAGATCAAAATCTTGCTGACCTCAAATTTTGAATGGTGGTGTAATCTAGTGCTTTGCGAATATAATCTTATATTAACGTAATCGCAATTATTAAATAAAATGATTAAATATTGCATTGATACTTTAAGTTGTTAAGTAATTAATTTAATCTCGCACAGTTCAATTAATGAAGAAGCAGGTTGTTATAGAAGCCCATTTCCACCACATATGATTAAAAAAAAATCATAATTATATATCATAATTATGATCAAATAATCATAATTATGACATATTAAGTAGTTATAATGATGACATACAAAGTCATAATTATGAGATATAAAACCTTAATAAAAATCATAATTTCATTATGATACAGATTTTCACTATGTCAGATTTAATTACATTCCATGTCATAATTATGGCTTAAAATGTCATTATTTAAACTTTGTATGTCATGTTTCATAATTATGATTTATCAAAGCATGGTATTTTTTTTTTTTTTTCTTATGTGGTGTTTGGTGCGGTTTCAGTTTTCAGAATGGAATTTATTGTAATGCATTGAATTTTAACATATTGCAATATCCAGCCCTAATATCATCCTTTTTTTTCCTTCCGTTCATATATTTTTATAGTTAATTACATTTATCTATCCCATGACACAAACGGGAAGATCAAGCATCTGCGAGTGATTCAGCTCATATCATTATTGACAAGTGTATCTGACCTCATATGTAAAGTTGTAGATTTAGAATGTATGAACATGCATTTGCGGTGTGTAAACAGCCGCTCATATAGTTTTTCCTTTGGATCGGAGCACACAGCCCCTCTGCTGGGTGAGCTTTGCACATAACCTTTGCAAATCGCCCGAAGTAATACGCCGTGTTTCTGGCAGCAAACCTGCATACATGTTTCTCAATGCAACTCCACTCCACTTCTTACATATCAGTCTGTTTGCAGGTTCCTTTGATTCTGGTATCCAGCCACACACATAGGCCAGTCTGTATTTCATCTTTTAAACAAAGAATGTGAAAGAGAAAAGAAATCACGTGTATGTGTTCAGGGTCATAGTTTATCCTCGGTCTGGATGGTAAAAGCACCGTCCATCACCCAGTCTCAGACAACCCCAGCCCACCATGACAATCTCGCAAGTTAAGGAGGTAAAATGCATTAAATATATTATGTCTGGTTGGCTGTAGCTTGAAAATCGTTTAGACATTCTCTGATTTAAGCTCAAAATGCTATCGCAAAAAATGATAAATGTGCAGGACTCGACAATAAGGATGACTCAGGGCCAGTGTGAGATCTAACATTCATCGTAAACTTTTGGTTTTGGGTGATGTATTTATGCTATATGATTATGCTAATTGACGTATGTAATGTTATCTAGCCTGCTAATGTAATTTTTTTGTTGTTGTTGAAATTGTGACTTGTGATAGAAGTAATAGAAGTGTCAAACTAAATAGCAATGTTTTGCACCATATTGAATTTGAATTTGTAGTTTAATTTATTTTTTATTTTTTATTTTTTTTACATAGTTATAAGATATTTTTGTATGCGTATGATGTGTACATGTTACTTTTTTTTGTTGGTGGTGTTATTATTGCTAACTAAAACCCTAAATAGTTTTATTAATTGTATTAAAATAAAATTATTTATTTAAAATTATTTAAAAAATAAATTAGAACTCAAATTATATACACTACTGTACAAAAGTTTGCGGTTAGTATTATTTATTTCTTTATTGAAAGAAATTAATACTTTTATTCAGCAAGTATGCATTCGTTGATCAGTGAATACTTTAAAATCATTACAAGAAATCTACATTTATGTTAAACTATTTCAAATAAATATTTTTTAAACCTTCTATTCTTTAAAAAATCCTGAAAAAAAAATATCACAATTTCTACAAAAATATTAAGCAGGACAACAGTTCTCAGCATTGATAATAATAAGGCATACATTTTAAAAACATTAAAAATATATTAAAATATAAAACCGTTTTTTAATTATAGTAAAATTTTGCAATATTACATTTAATGCAATAAAAAAAACTTTTAAACTGTCATGCATATACCGTTTGTATTGCTTTAAATGTAATGTTGCAATTTTTTATATTTACAAAGTAACTGTTTTCTATTTTAATGTTTTTAAAGTGTATTCCTTATTATTATCAATGCTGAAAACTGCTGTCCTGCTTAAGATTTATATATATTAATAATATATGTTTGTACAGTTGTGCTCAAAATTATTCATGTCCATGGTAAATATGATCAAAGGTGGCTGTGAAAATAAATCTGTATCATTAATCCTTTCGATCTTTTATTTGAAAAATTTACAAAAATCTAACCTTTCACTGTAGAATAAGAACTGGGAAAGAAATCTCATTTTGAAATAAATGTTTTTCTCTACTACACATTGGCCACAATTAATCATACCCTTTTATTCAATACTTTTTGCAACCTCCTTTTGCCAAGATAACAGCTCTGAATCTTCACCTATAATGCCTGACAAGTTTGGAGAACATCTGACAAGAGATCAGAGACCATTCCTTCATCCAGATTCACTCCAGACCAATGTTCCCTCTAATTTCTTTCTTTTTTTTTTTCTTGCTGAGCAAAACTTTTTCTATTGAGAGACCATTTTGGGCACCTGAGCAAAAACATTCATCTTTATACCCTGTACAGCTCACACACTAAAAAGTGTGTAACTTTTAACTTTAATGTGCTATGCTTGATTTGACCCTTGATGTAACTACATGATGTAGATTTTAGGTTGCCTGAGAAAACATTTTTTACAGTATAATACACTGCCGTTCAAACGTTTGGGATCAGTAAAGTTTTTTAAAGAAGTTTCTTATGCTCATCAAAGCTGTAGCTTATCAATTTGATAAAAAAAAATACTAAATATTATTTCACAAAATAATATTGTGAAATATTATTGCAATTTAAAATAAAGTTTTCTATTTTAATATACTTTAAAATATAATTAATTCCTATGAAGCAAAGCTGAATTTTCAGCATCATTACTCCAGTCTTCAGTGTCATTATCCTTCAGAAATCTTTCTAATTTGCTAATTTATAATCAGTGTTGGAAACCGTTGTACTGCTTAATATTTTTTGGGACCTGTGAAATTTTTAATAAATAAAAAGTTAAAAAGAACAGTGTTTATTCAAAATAGAGATTTTGTGATACAATATAAACTATTCAAATGTTTGGGGTCAGATTTTTTTTTTTTTCTTTCTTTTTTAAAGAAACTTTAAAAAAGTTAAAGCAACTTTATTCAGCAAGGATGTGTTAAATGGATAACATTGATAGTAAATACTTATATTGTTAGAAAAGATTTCTATGAATTTCTTGAATAAATGCTGTTCTTTTGAACTTTTTATTAATCAAAGAATCAAAGAATAAAGTAACACATGTTCCAAAAAATATTAAGCAGCACAACAGTTTCAACACTGATAATAAATCAGCATATTACAATGATTTCTGAAGAATCATGTGACACTGAAGACTAGAGTAATAGTGCTTCACAGGAATAAATTAAATTTTAAAGTATTGGTATTAAAATAGGAAACCACTATTAGAAATTGCAATAATATTTCACAATATCACTGTTTTGTTTTTTTCTGTATTTTTTAAATAAATACAGCCTTGATGAGCAAGAGACTCCATTAAAAACAAGATCAATTATTTATTAGGTTTATAATATAGGCCTAACATAATATAATATCAAAACAAATTATTTAAACTAATAGAATAGAACCAAACTGCAGCAAAACTTAAGCTGAGATCTATTAAGTTAAATAATGTAAAAAGAAAAAAACACGAACATGTGAATTCTTCTATAGCTGTCTAAACTTCCCTATGAAGTAGTTTGCACAATACACCTGAGTGTGTAGGAGTTTTGTTACCGTTCTGTGCCCATCCTCCGCTATTTCCAGCACTTCGGTTTCTACAGCGACTCATTTGGCGCACATCATTCTCTTTATATGAAATCTGTAAACCGGATTCACCAGTTCTAACTCTATAGTGGCATCAACTCTATAGCGGTTTGCCCGAGCATTGCGATTCTTTCGCTTTTACTAGAATTCAATCCAACGGCTCATTCTTCTGCGTGGCCACGGTTATATGTTGGTATTTAATTGAATCCATGATGCCATGTATCTAAGTACCATGTGATTTAGAGGCTGTTTTTTTTTTTTTTTTTTTGGAGGCTTTCTGACCCCAATATTCAACTAATCTCTGCAATTCTCCAGCTGTGGACCTTGGAGAGTCTTTGGACACTCAAACTCTCCTCCTCACTGTGCATTAGGACGATATAGACACACGTCATCTTCTAGACAGATTTGTAACATCTTTAGTTGATTGGAACCTCTTAAAGGTTAGACTTTTAAAAAAAGATTTAAATGAAAGATCAAATGGATAAACAATGCAGACTTATTTTCACAGCCGCCTTTGATCATATTTACCAAGGGTATGAATAATTTTGAGCACAACTGTATATGTGTGTGTGTGTAACAGTACATTTTAACAGGACAGGTAAAAATATGAAACACGTGCCACGGCCCCAACCGAACCAACAGAAAAAAATCCTTATTGTTGAGTCCTAATGTGTAACTCTGAGAGATTTCTTCGCTCTTTCAGCTGTCTGTGCCTGAGGACACCTGGCTTGTGAATTAGGGCAAGTGCTGAAACATGTCAGTGTTATTGCTGAAATGTTGGGTCAGAGAAGTATGATGTTTGCTGTTAAATCTACATTAAAATAACAAAGCTCCAGGTCTTATATATGGAGAATATTAACTTCAGTCCACAAGCCAGTCAAATCCAGCATACAGAACACATTTCCGTCCTTGGCGTCAGTATAAGAACGAATGTTATGACATATTTCCATCTTGCCTCAAAGTTCCATCCTCCAGCTTTTGCATTAAAAGAAACGACAAAGACTCTTGAGTCTTCCACTCCCCGTCGTTCATACAGAAAAGCCTTTGAAAAGACTTTACCGAAACAAACTCGTAACATAACTCGCGAACAATGCTTTTTTTTTAATGAGCTCATCTATATCGTTAAAGGCATAAAAAAGAACAAAATGCATGCGCCATGACAAACATAAACGCCAGTGTTATTGCTATAGTCCATGTGCGGAACAGGCTGCGCGATCCGGTCGGTTTTACTTTAGTTTAGCGAGCCGACTCTGATCAGATCTGAAGGTTTGATCTCTCAAGGACAGATGTTGAGATGCGATCTGGTGCGGCCGCAGATCGGCAGGCTGATTGAGAGAGACACGTAGGCATGGATTGAATCTCTGAACCGTGGATGCCGTACTTAACCCAGAGCAGCGCTGATATGCAAACACAAGCCCCTAAACCATGGGGTGCCAGATCTACTGGAAACAGTTCAAAGTGCTCCACCAGCATCCAGCGGTGCAAAACACATGACTGAATTTGTCGGCTAAAGTTAAGAGAAAGCGACCACTTCGAACGAACTTTGGAGAGTCTTTCAAGGAGACTTTGAACACTGCAGGAAGGGCTAATTTGATTTTGACAGTGCAGAAATTGAACAAACCCTCATAGTATGTCAGCCATATGTTGTCTGCTTGCCAGAGATCGAAATAATTGTGTTCAAACAGTAGGAAGGCCTACATGATGGGAATCGATTTATTGCATGCACTTTTATTTCTTTCAAACGTTCTCATCTATGATGGATTACTGTGTTTTACAATAACAGCATTGTTAACAAGTGTGGTCTCTTTCAAGGCTTAAGTCAGTTTTTGGCACCCATAAATAACCCTGAAATCCTCTCCACATTTCTCGTTAGAACAGAGAACAGAGCCGTCGCCGCAGGCTAAGTAAAAAGCTTGCTCTTACGTTCCCTGAGGTGAGACCATGCAAACTGTGGTAGATTCAGTGCGTTCTGTCATAGAAATAGAGTGAAATAGTGCTCAATAGCTCGTTTGGCTCCTATAGTTGTAGTACGATATCTAGTATGCCTTCCTAACCGTAATCTTAGAGGCATTGTACTGTAGTGTATATATTACTAAATATCATTACTGAGCTTACTGTAGTTTTGAATGAATGAATGAGGCATTTATATAGCGCTTTATTGTGTATTGCAATACACCCAAAGCGCTTTACAATCAAGTGGGGGGGGGGGTCTCTCCTCAACCACCAAAAAGAGTTTGTGATAGTTATGCCACATATAGCCATTTCGTACACAACACATATGTTTTCAGCAAGAGGAAGAATAAATAAATCCAATCAATTTCTTTTAGCCTTAATTTGTTTGCTCAAGTTTTTTTTTTTTTTTTTTTTTTCATGTTTTTTGAAAGAAGTCTAATGCTCACCAAGGCTGCATTTTTTTTTTAAATCAAAAATACGGTAAAAACAGTACTATTTTGAAATATTATTACAATTTAAAAGAACTGTTCTGTTTTCATTTTCTTTCTTTTTTTTTTTTAAATGGAATTGATTCCTGTAATGTAAGGCTGAATTTTCAGCAGCCATTACTTCAGTGTGCAGTGTCTATTGAAGCCAATTTCCACCATAGGCAGAATAAAAAAAGGTAATAGTGATTTTTTTTAATTTATTTAAATCTGAAATTAAAATGAATTAAAATTCAGATTTTTATTCTAGGTTACATATCGCAATTATTTTTTTCTGCTTTTTATCTTTTTAATAATATTTTTATTTTTTTATTTTTTTAATTCGGAAAAAAAAAAAAGAATGTGGTGGAAACAAGCTCAAAAAGTTCAAAATAACTTTTTAGTTGTTTATTTGAAATATTTTTTGTTGTAATGAAAAAGTCTTTACTGTCACTTTTGGCGATTTAACGCACCCTTGTTGAATGAAAAGTATTCATTTATTTTTAATTTTTTTGAATAAACTTCCTGACCCCGAACTTTTAAACGGTAGTAGTCCAACCCCTCTAGTTAAGCTAGTTTATCAGCCTAGTGGGGACGCCAGCACACCAACAAAGCATGTCGGGAACCAGCATCCAAAACACAGCATATGCTTATGATCAGTCATGCTGGTGTTTTCAGCGGGGATATGACTTCAGTAAGTGTGTGTAATGGTTATCAGGAGTGCTAGCATGCCATCTGATGTTTGTTTGTGTCTACAGAGTGAGAGTTCATCGAGATATTTCCTGTCTGGTGGATCAGAAAGATAATGGTTTTTATTTGTTCCAACTATTACCAGATATACCGGAGAGTTCAGCCTACTGTAGCACGTTCAGCACTCGCATCCAATGCGTATCTCAAGCAGTTGGTATTCATGTCATGTGCTTGTAATCTGGAAGGATTCGGTAATGATTTCTTCATACGGCAGATCTGTGTTCTCGCTTGACCTCCATTTGTAATGCGAACAACAAAAAGATGATTTACTGTCCAAGTGAAAACACACGAGTGAAAAATGAGAAGGAGAAAAGGGAAAGGAAAAATGTTTGCTGAGACGGTACATTGCCTGTCCGACAGTGGCGTTATGGGGGAATTGACTGCCTGACATGTTTCACAAATTCTGATGCTTTTTTTGGCTCCTAATTGGCAAAATGTCTTTTTTCTGTCGCCTTGGAATAAAAAAGGATTTCCTTTCAAATATGGCTTTTTAGTAATGTAATGCTTGTTTTGTATCACATAGATCCTTTTCAAAGGATAATATGATAGGGTATCTGTTTTTTTGCCATCATCATACATCTGTTTTGTGTCATATGTTACATGTTTCATAAAACTGGCATTGCCTGTGTGTTTCAGGGTGAGGGAGGGATTTGGGCGGGACACGCAGGAACTTGTATAAATCTTCCTTTCCTGTTTATAAAAATTACTGCTTCTTGGTCAACATATTCTGCATGAAAGATATTTGGACTGGCTAAAGATGGTAACTCCGTAGATTATTTGACAGCGTTTTAGAATAATACTTTGTTTTTGTTGAATGAACTGCCTCAGGAAGTATTTGCATACTTAAAAAAAAAATAGAAGTTTTGTAGGTTTTAAATAAAGCAATGAATATACTGTATAAAACCATTGTGACACTTCATGAACCCCTTTAAGAGAACTGACCACTACTAAAACAACTTTCCAAAAAATATTTCTGTCCAAATACTTTTAGGGGACATTAGGTTTTTCAATTTTGTGTTATTATCTCAGCAAGAAAAGAGCAAGTGGGTATCTTTGGCTCGGAGCCACTGTATGCTCTGTAGTGTTCATGAGATCGTTTTTAATGAGGCCTTTTTCTGCCTTGAGTTCTGTATCTCTCTCTTGAACACTGTAATTAGAGTGATAATGGGGTTAGTCACCGTGACTCTCAGTGGTGTGCTATTATTATCATCACAATCAACATAAACAGCGACGCCCACATCAGCTGTGACGTGACACATTTATGTCTGACGTTGGGCATTCCGGCGCTATTCAAGCACAGAATATCATCACACATGGTAGAAAAGAAATAGTTTACATATTTTCACAGCCTATATAAGAAGTGCCAGACATAGTTTTCATCAGTCTCTCTCACGCTCTGTTAGATTGACACATGAAGCCGACACATGTCAGTCATATCTGGGCGATGTGGGGGTCCCCCGGGGGCCGGTAGCAGAGCACAGGGTGACCCCGACACTTTGAAATCCTTCCATAGTGTTATCTGTCTCTCATTACACTCCTGCTTTCATATTCACTGCTTTTCCTTTGATTTTGTTCTCATTTATATGTCCCTCTTTTTTCTTTCTTTCTTTCTTTTGTCTCATGTTATTTATTCATTGTCTCTGTTTCTGATTCTGTCCTCCTCGTCCTCTCCTCTGACTGTGTTCATGCTTGCTCTACATGTTGCATGTAAGACACTGATTGCCTCATTTCACCTTCTAGTGTTTCTCACATCATAGATTTGATGTAGGTGTCAGTGTTGTTAATGTGTACATGAGCAATGTGACGTGTGATACATACAGATAAACCAAATCATTCGTTTCCAAGAGCAAACATTCTTTCTTGGATAGAAAATATTACCTCATAAAATGGAACGAAGCAAAGTTTTGTTGAGCAATCTAGATTATAATGGTTCATACTCAAAAACATGGATCATAATTTGACAGCCAAATGTAAAGAAATAGGTTCACAATAATGAAAAAAGTTTTTTTTATATATTTTATATAGTACATTTACATTTAGTCTGGTTAAATTTTAATGCTGAGTTACTTTGCTAAAACTTAAATTCAGAAATATGGACTTTTGACAGTATTCTTTTCACAGAAACACAATCTTGTACTCACATTCTCTTCATTTCTATATTATTCAAAACATGTGAATGTTTATGAAAAGGAGACACAAAGGAGATTAAATGTAAATAAAATACCGATTTTTTTTTTCTTTTTTTCCATGAAAGGACTGAGTTTAATTTATTTTCTTCCTTCTCTGTGTAGAAGAACATATTAATCAGATTTATGCCTACATAAATGAACTTTTTAAACACTGTATATTTCTATAGCTCAACAGAAACTTTCACTGTGATGTATTGTAGACCTGGGTTACATTAACACTCAACGTAAAGCTGAAAGTAAACTATAGAGAGTGAAATGTTAACATCATTTGGTTCCTCTTTAGAACCCCAAATTCCAGGAGCCTGTTACATTGGATTTTCTGGATGCAGAGCTGGAAAATGATATTAAAGTCCAGGTATGCCACAACACACACATACAGTACAAACACAAATAGCATGATCTCACCAGTATTATTTTATTGCTATATTGATGAAACACCTGAGAGGTTTTGATTTCATGTGTAAACACGTGCAGTGTGGTATTTCAATACTTACAAATGCTTACATTTTTGCAACAAAACGTGCTGAAAACACCCTTTTGCTCAAGGGATGCATAGTTAGCTTAGATAGTAGTGATTTATGATAGTAGTGGACATAATGCCTGACCACACAAGTCACAGAGCTTTTTTCTTTTTGTACAAAATGAAATGCGTTTGCAGATAAAAATGTACATTAGGAGCAGTGTAATTAAGTCATTAATTACTGTAATTTGATTGTAATTGCCATTTGAACCTTGCTACGTGTACTTTTTAATGTAACTTTCTCCTTGTAAATATACTTTGGTTAGTTCAAGAATAATTTATGCAATTTTATATGATTTAGCCACTTCATGTCTATCTTTGTATTGTTTAACTGGAGTAATTAATTACTTTTTTAGAGTAACTTCCTCAACATGGTAGAACCAGTGTAAAAGTCAAAGTACCATGGTGTTGCCTTCATTAGTTAACACTGATTCTTCTGATCTCTCTCGCTCTCTCAGATACGGACTCTGATGATTGACAGAGACCCTGGGGAGAAAACAATCGAAACGCTTGTGAAATCTCAAGATGAGGTGTGTAGATCTTATATATTTGTTCTTCTGCACCTTTGATTTTTTTTCATATATATTTTTTTCTTTCATTCCAATATCAGAGGTACATTGATCGAGGAATCAGGACGTACACCTGGGCGCCGGTTAACGGGACAGACTACAGGTTTGTTGGCTTTACCTGTGCAAAATGTTTCATAACCCTCCTAAGTAGTTGTATGTATAAAACACGTTGTCTTTTTCCTCTGTGTGTGTGGGTGTTCTGCAGCCTGGCCTTGGTTTTGCCTGAATACAGTCTGCATTACATCGAGGCAAACCTGGGGGACACTATAAAACAAGCCATGTGTGAGTACCGTCTGTTCACCCAGAACACACAAACCAGCTCCCCACGTTGAGCAAACACACTATCATTTACTAAAAATCAGATAGAGCCTTCGGCATGCAAAGCTATTGTTTTATGAAATAGCTGAGACCGCTCGCAAATATTTCTCATTGGCTCGCGAGAGAGGTCTGCCTGTTTGTGTGTGTGTGTGACCTCGATTGTCAGGGCTGCTCTCTGTATTAAACTGAGGTCCAGCTGGTCTCCACCCATCCTGAGCAGTGTAGCCAGGCGTTTGATCTGACTCTCCCCAGCACACAGGGGCCCCGGCTGGGAAGAGAGACTGCGAACGCTCCCTCCCCTCTGGACATGTGCTGCTGAGCTCCAGATCTGCACACATACACAGACGCTCTGCTCATTTGGAGAAATATTCCAGGTTGAGCTCGGTCGATGGCGTGTGGCTTGCTGTCAATTTAGCAAACTGAGTCGAAAATGATTTCGAATCGTATCTCGTTGCCCCATAGACTTCTATTTCCGTGGTAATTGACAGATTCTGTCGATAGAGCTTAACTTGTACTTAAGCCAGAACATTCTTTAAAGGAATAGTACACCCAGAAATGAAAATTGCCGTTATTTTTTCTAGATGTTTTATGTCGCTCCTTTTCATATAATGAATGTTTATAGTACCTAAAACATCACTATATGATTATATGTAGTCTAAATGGCTCCTGTAGTATATAGGAGTCTTTTGAAGCTTTATGAACAGACCAAAGTCATTATAGGCATTCGAATCAGAGAGGTGAATTCAAGAACCAGATCAGTCTGATTTTTAAACCGGTTCCTGAAAAGAACCGGATCAAAAGAATGATTCTTTCCGGAATCAGAAAATGTGTTTCATTAAAAATGTCAGAATGGTGACTATTCCTTAAACCAAAGGAGATATACATTACCAGAGAAGCCTGCACACACATATTTATTCTACATAAATGCACACGTGCAAAAGACTAAGTCTTTCTCTGATCTATCCTTTCTGCCTTTCCATCTTTAAATGGCACAGCACAATGGGGCAAGTACTATCTCTTTTGTCTTTTACTGTTCCCTCACTGTCTGTTCTCCTGATTTTAGCCATTTTATTGACATTATTTAGATTTTATTTATTTGCATTTATTTATACATGATTTTACGTTACATTTTCTATGCTTAACTCATCCGTTCGTTTGAGTAGCCTATATTTTGTTACGCATGGTCTGTAAACAGTGTTTGGTGCTTGTCTAAACATGCATGCACAGATATGTTAAAAAAAAAAAAGAAGATTTTTATTGCCCATGCAATCACACCACATATTGCTAGGGTGTTGCTATGTGTTTGTAGAAGAGGTGTTCTGAGCAGTGTTATTTTTTTTACTATTAATAGTACCTATTAATATTTTGAATGGACTTTTATTTCTATATTTTCGAGTGCTGTCAAGTAAATTAATTGCGATTAATCACATTCAAAATAAAAGTTTGTTTACATGATGTGTGTGTATGTACTGTGTATATTTAAATGTATATATATAAACACACACACACATATATTTAAGAAATGTTTATGTGTGTGTGTGTGTGTGTGTGTGTATTTATATATGATTTCTGTTATATATAAATAGAGATACTGTATATATTGCATATATTTCTTAAATATATACATATAAATATACACAGAACACACATATATTACGTTTACTTTGGATGTGATTAATTGCGATTAATCGACTTGACAGCACTAATATTTTCAGATCATTTTAATTTCTTTAGTATTTTTATGTACTTTCATCTTTTGTATTATTTTTTTGTACTTCTGTCTAACTTAAAAAAAAAAAAGTTTTTTTTTTCTGAATTTATTTTTATTTCAAATTTAATTTTAGTAATTTTACTACTTTGAATTAATTATTTCAGTTAGCAAAGGAAGCATTTCCCATTTTTGTTTAAGGATTTTTTTTAATTTATTTATTTTTTATTCAGCTTTATTCCAATTACCAAAAACCGAAAACTCTTTCAATGTGTGTTTGAGATAATCATAAGCCTAACTGCTTTGAAAAGTAATAGCACACCTCTCCACAACAAGCCAGACTATGTGTTGTATCATTCAGGCCGTAGCGTGAAGGCTTGTGAGATGAACTATGAGTTTTATTCTCGCAACACTGCACGGAGACCATGCAGAAGGATCATACTAGAATGCAGAGCTCTGAGCCAGAATCCTTTCCCCCTTCTCACTGTTCATCAGGATAATTATTTTAGCATAACAGTGCTTTGTAAGATCACATAGCTTTAACTTGAGTCATTACTAGCAAGAAAGCCAACAAAGGAAATTTTAGCTTGTGAAACAATGAGTAAAGCAGGTTTTGAAGTCTGGAAGGGCCACAGAAGGTCATATTGTGGCTTGTAAGCAGTAACAATCAGCTACTTGTGGAAACTCTCGCCGCACAAGCGGTCACAGGAATTTGATGTTTTGTACGCCAGTTATAATTGTCCGTCTAATTTATTATGTGCGAGCGTGTTTGGGTGTGTGTTAATGTGCTAAAACTGATATTTCTGTATCCTGGCGTGTGCTACTGCAGATATGTGTGAGATGTGGTATCTGTTTCTCTCTCTTCCTCCTCTTATTCCCTCTCTCTCCATTTCTTGTCGTAAAGGATCCTGGCATAGGTTTACGGGCTCGTAAAGAGGCAGGTCCATATGGTTATTGAGAAAGGGGAAAGAGGCAGCGGTGCAGGGGTCAGGTTTTGCGGTGGTCTTCAGAGTGCTCCTGGATACCTTAGGAGCCCGACTTTGCACTCTGGGAGCTCCACAGGGCTTGTATGACCAAAGCCGAAAGCCGAATGTAAACTTCAGAAAGGCAGAACTAGAGAAGTGTGGCTTTTGGGAGCCGTGTAGAGCAAATAATGAGAAGAACAGGTGAACGTGGAGTTCTCTCGAGGGATGTGTCCTTACGGCTGGTCGTAACCGAAAACTGTGATGATGGACTTGGGTGCTTGGACCTGGCAGACTTTGAACTTGAATTTACTTAGAAGTTGTGGATGTTTCTGCTTGATTAGCCTCACATGTGTGTGTCACCAAGTACTGCAGAAAAATGATGTCTTAACGCCCGTTCACAGCAAGGATGATAACTATAACGATAACGAAAGATATAGCTTTAATAGCGGAGTTAACACCATAACTGTAACGATAACACTTTCACAACGATTTTTTTTTTCCATCGGATGACCGATAAAAACATTGACAGCCAATCAGAATCCATCCTGCTTTAAAGAGTGCAAGCATTTAAAGTGACTGACTACATAACCGCAGTGTGTGCTTATAATAAAATTATCATCTGTTGGTGTAGACGCTAATATAGTTATTGTCATAGCTATCTTTAGAGTTATCGTTTTGGGGTGAACGGCCCTCAGTATTTTTGTTTTGTTTAGCTTAGATCATAATACGTTTACTTAGAGCTACATGACAAAAGATACTATCTTGTTTTCTGTAAAATGTTTATGCTTAAAACAAGAAATAAAGAAGATATTGGCAGATATTATTTTCTTGTTTTAAGCAAAACCTCACTGCATTTTTCAGAAAACAAGACTTGATATCTTCTCAAGTAAATGTATGTTCATTTAAGAATGTTTTGATGTTTGCACTGGAAAACAAGACAAAAATATTGAGAAAGTAAAAAATAATTTGTTTCAGTGAAAAGTTTCTGTTGGAGATCAGAGATGCAGAGAGCATTAGTTTGAGAAGAAAAGAATCCGACATGGTGCTAATTATATTGACAGCAAATTCAGAGCAGATGTGTAGCCATTAACTCATTGACACATTTGACAGAAGCTTCAAACACCTATTTGCACACAAACAAAGGTCTAATTCCACCCTGTTTTGACATGCACAGACACACAGACCTTATCACGTCGGCCTCCCTGTCTTTTATCAGCTGGTGATGGCTGTGTCATGGTTTTTCTGATCAGAAGCTCTGCTAATGGCAATAACGAGAGCAGAGCTAATGAGGGACTGTGTATAGACGCAGATAACGAGGTCCCCCTTATGCTTAAGTCAGATCCACTGTTATTTTAGTATTATTTATATTCTGAATATTTTGAATTTTTTAATATATTTTCAGTTTTCATTTTAATAATGAATAATTGCAACTTAAAATGTTTCTTTCTTTCTTTCTTTTTTTTTTTTTAATTTTATTCCATTCCAGCTTGATTTCAATTAATGGAAATCATTTTTAATAGTTTTAGTTAAGAATAACAACACTGATGATGACTCGACAATGAAACAAAGTAACAGTCCTAACAGCTTCCACAGATTCTGTGCAACGGCTTCCAAGTTTAGGACTTCTGTATTTAATTGAACTGTGTTCCTCATTTAAAACACATTTTAAAATCGATGTTTGCATTTTTAAGAAGTTTTGAGTGATGCTTGTCTATGCAAATCTTGTAACCATGTTGCAGTTTTATGCAGTGGTTTTAAATACAAATTTATGCAGTTGCAAAGGTATTGTAGGTGAGTGTTAAGGCATTGTTAGTTTTATAGTATAGTATAGTATAGTATTTTATAGTATTCTGGGTGGTTGCTATTAGCCCAAGTCAAGATTGCCCATCGCCAAGATATTCTGGTCTCTAGATATGGCTGTGGTCCCTCTTTCAGTCAGTGAAATTGTGTTGGCCTTTTGTCATCTGCCAAGTGAAGATCTTTAGTCAGATCACTTAGTAATATGGTAAAAAAAAAATAATCATAATACCACCAAAGTTGAATACTAAAGTTTAAAACTACTAAGCATAGCCTTCAAGGGAATCACTTAAAACTATAAAACAAGATTCTTCAAATCTGGCCCTGTTTAGAGTTTAGCTCCAGTCCTGATCAACATCACCTGCCTATTAGGGTTGAATTTAAACTCTGCAGGACAATGGACCTCCAGGGCCAGATTTGATGAACCCTGAAAAAAATAAAACAATGAATATTTCTGGCTCTAAATTCAAAGCTGGTTTAAATTAGCCAATAAATGTACACCTTAAATCAGTAAATTTAGTAACGCATGGCATCTCATGGCTTTAGTAAAAATATGTAAATTGGATGTAGTACTACTTTATTCCTTTTGGTTCTCTAGTGATTCATCTTTTATTAGATTTTGCAAGCAATTGCCTCAGCCAAGAACACAATGTTGCGTACGCACAGCAAGTCATCAGTTATATGACTCAACAATATATTAAGACCAACTGTTTCGAGTAGTTTTGTCTATCTCTTTTGTTTATATTGATTTTATTACAATCACAGTTGATTTTCATTGTTCTAACATAAAAATGAGGGTTAATCCTTTGTTTGGCTTGGTGAAAGTGCAGTCCAGAAGTTTCCAGACAAAGCAACTTCTCCCGTATTCTGAGATGGTCTGGTTCTGTTTTGATCTACTGGCTCACGTCAATGGCTGATTGCGTGTGCACCTTTGATGTACAAAAAGAGTTTGATGTGACTTCACCAAACACTGGCTGACCTTTTTTTTTTGCTGATCGTGAATACCACATGCCAATTTGTTCAACCATCATGTCATTTGATGTTTTCATCAAGCGTCAGAATTATTTTACCATGCCTGCCAAACTCTCCGCTCACTCCTCTCGTAACTCTCTGTGTTGAATGGAAAGGACTGTCTGCATCCATTTCTTCACGTCTGTAATCTCAAACTCACGTCTTTGTTGTGTGTCCAGACTTTTGCTTAATCTGAAACCGCCATCGTCTCCATGTGCATGTTTTATATGAAATGCTGTTTTCAGAGTATCTGGTTTACAATTTTGGATGTCTTTTGGGACTGTGATGGGCTGTGGTAACTTTGTCTTTCTCTTTGTCTTCTGATTGGTTGGATTTTCACCACAGGGAACAAGGGCAAGTACTGCACCCTTCTCTTCTCAGACCTTCGTGTTTTATTTCATTCATTAGTTGTTGTATCATTTATTTTCGGTGTCATTTGCATGCATCTATTTTTGTCCTTTTTTCCCAGAGCGTTCATGTCACATCTTTGTGTGTATGTGTGTGTGTTTTATTAAAATAATCTGTCACTTCTCACGAGTGCATTTCATATCACATATTTTTTTTTTTTTTTTTTAGAATCTATAAACATTCGTTCTGCATGCTGTTAATTACTGCTTTTGTTTGTTTACATGCCAACTTCTCCTGTTAAACAACTTCGCTCAAATCAGCTGAAATGGGTTTTTCAATGGCCAATGTTGATACTAATAATTGATATATGTTATATCCCTGTTGACAAAAATCTATTTAAACTAGCCTAAAATGGTTCTATGGCTCTCCCATTCTGGTCTGTTGACTGTTTTAGTGGGTTTTTGGGCTGTGGATAACAGCTAGACCAGCTGAAGACCAGAAGCTAGGTCTGCTTAGCAAGTCTGCAAGACCATCTTAAACCATTTTAGGCTGGTTTTGTGCATGTTTTGTTTTGGGTTTTTTTCAGCAGGGAAAGACTACTACAATTGATTTAACATGCCAGTTTCTTTTGTAAAACGTGTTGGGTTTTTCAATGGCCAGTTCTAATACCAGTAACTAAAGATTGGCATGGTTGCTACAATGCTGGTGTGATATCCTTTTTTGGAAAAAAAAAAACAAAAACATTTTAAACCATCCTAAAATGGCTTAACTGTCTTTGTTGGTCTCCCATGTTGGTCTTTTGACTGATTTTAGAGAGTTTTGGGCTGTGGATACCATTTAAACCAGCTGAAGACCAGCTTGGCAAGGCTGCAAAACCATCTTAAACCAGTTTAAGTTGGTTTTAGACATGTTTTTACAGCAGAGAAAGACTAGTACATTTGAGCAGTTGAGATGTATATCTACAATGAAATAACATTTTGTTATACCATATTTACTAGTATTTCACTTGGATAGTTACCATCTGTACCAGTCTAATCTCAGAATTGCTAAATATTGACAGATATATAGTTTTAAATGTTTTCAATATGCTGTCTAAACACATTTAAATCTCTCTCTCTCTGTCTGTCTGCAGCCTTTGAAACCATGCAGCAGGAGAAATTTGAGGAATATGGGTACACCTTTATTGCACCCAGGTAACACACACACACACACACACACACAGACCAGAAACCGCAGACCTCCCACAGGGTTTAGTCATGACAGGTTTATTGTGGACTGTATCTAGACTCCATTGGTCTTTGAAGGCCTATAAATTCACACCTTCAGACCCAAACTTCACTCCCCTTAACAATGGATCCCACAGACATGGCAGCAGAAATGAAAATGTCACACTACTTGAATACGCAGGCCTCACTGGTCATCAAACCGATTGTGTGTTTTTCTGTGATTAAACACTAATAATGTTTTTCAGGGAATACTGCAAGGACATCAAAGTCTCATCCAACAACACCCAGTTTCTGATGGACTTCAATGAGTATATTGACAGGAAAACTCCAAATGATCCTCTATGTGAGTGCAAACCTGAACACATTTATCCATCTTAAAGTGTGAGCTATGTCCCACAATGCAATAAGCTCAACTTGACCTTCCCTTTCTTGCGTGATGACTGTAAGCTGTGCTTGATTATGTATTTATTAGTGTTGTCAATCGATTAAAAAAATAACTAATTAATCACATTTGTTTCTGAAATTAATCAAAAATAATCGTTATTAATCCCAAGTTTTTAAATATACTGCTATATTGCAATAATTTCACATTCAATCTTTAAATTAATGTAGAAACAACATAAATACGATATATTTTTAATATTTGTTTAATGGCATATTTTTTATATGCCTGAAGGTGATCATCACTGATGCCAATACTACTGATGTCTCTATGAAATTGTTTCATTCCCTAATATTTTCTCATTGACTGTAGCCATTCAACATTATAATTGAGAGCTATCAATTTGAACATTTATTAGACTTTAAACAATTCTAGTCAAGAAAAAAGAGACAGAAGCAGCAGTTGTGAGTGGGGTGGCCAACCCTAGCTCCGCCCCTGCGTTAACCGTGTTAAATATATTTAACGCCGTTAAACCGAAAAAATGAATCGTCTGTGTTATTTATGCCCTGTGTATTTATTTATTTATTTAGAATCCCTTCTTGATTTTAATTTGATCAGGCTGCCAATAGCAAAAAGACATTTTTAAAAATATTGGATTATAACTGCAATTTTACTGCCATGTAAGTGTAGATTCTACTATATAGTAGGAGGGAAGTCTAATGGTTAAAGAGTCAGACTTGTAACCTAAAGGTTGTGGGTTCGAGTCTCAGGTCCAGCAGGAATTGTCGGTGGGGGGAGTGTATAAGCAGCGCTCTCTTCCACCCTCAATACCACAACTGAGACCCTTGAGCATGGCACCGAACCCCCAACTGCTCCCCGGGCGCTGCAGCAAAAAATGGCTGCCCACTGCTCCAGGGGTGTGTTCATGGTGTGTGTGTGTGTGTGTGTGCACTTGGATGGGTTAAATGCAGAGCACAAATTCCGAGTATGGGTCACCATACTTGTACACACATCACTTCACTTTCACTTTCACTTTCATATATATATATATATATATATATATATATGCTCCAAAGAATCATTCGGTTTGTAATGCATACCGAACAGAAAGCCTCGTACTGAACGGTTCAATACGAATATGTATATCGTTACACCCCTACACATATTCGTATTCGTATTGAACCGTTCGGTACGAGGCTTTCATTGATCTAATCCTATTACAGCATATTATATTTATCCTATTAGGTTAGATTAGTGCGTGTGCGCATAGAGAGTGTGTTCTTTCACTGAATGATTCAGTCTATTAAAATGCATTTAGAATGATCACAAAATTCAAAATATGGGGGCTGAAAATGTATACACTTACATAATTTCATATAGTTAATCAATATTAGAGTGCCGTTTTTTTTCTCTCTAAAAATCAGCATGATTACAAATGATTATTACAACAGTTCAATAAACAAGAAGTTAATTAATAGACTTAAGTTTTAGACAGCATGTTGCCTGTTTTAACTCAATTTCGCTAACAAAAATAAATCCAAACACGGCCATAGCACTGTTTTGCGTCTCTGAGCAACATGACAGTGTTTCGTTCCTGAATGAATCAACCGTCAAATGATTCGGGTTCAATCGCAATGACTCACTTGTTAACAGTGACTTGCTGCCACCTGCTGGCACCTGCTAATTTCACATTTAAAGTATCTTTTAATTTTTTTATTAATTTCAAACATCATTTGCCAACATTTTATGTTTAAAATATCAAAACATTATTTATGCATTTGTAACTGCAGGTTAAAGCATTACATGTCCCTTTGAGCTGCAGTAAACAATGTGTAAAAGCATCTAAATGCCATTCAGATGCAACTTCTATGTTTCCTCTGCATTGCAAAGATGAATTTTGTCAATACTGACTCCATTTGCTTGGTAACAGCCCAAATGTGTTATTGACTGATTAAGTGTAAAAAATTGACTCAAAAGGTGATGCACACTTTTAGAAATGGCTTTATGAAGGTAAAAAAAAAATGCCCATAAAAGGTACAAATCAATTTAAACTTAATGGAAAAGATTAAGCTGCTACATGACAATAGACTACATCAGCTGGAATACTTCAAACCAGAGTTGTTTTTGTTTTATATGCTGCTAAGAAGACACCCCAAAAGATGGGTCAAGTATAGCTCCATCATTGTTCAAAGTAAAAAATTAGTTTTAATAAACAAAAAAAAATTAAAAATCAATGAAATTTCTTTGGCAATTCATTCTTTATGCTGTATTGAAAACGTACCGAACCATGACACACTACTGTATCGTATCGAACCGAATGGTGAATTTTGTGAACCGTTACAACCCTAATATATATATACATATATATATATATATATATATATATATATATATATATATATATATATATATATATATACACACAGAATGCAGTAAAACAGTTAAATTCAAATGAGCATAGAAGCACCCTCAGTGAACTCTTTTTTGTTTATAGTTAAATGTTCAAGTGTTTTATGTGAGTCATTTTTGCAGTGATATTAAACCTGCTGTAATCAAACCAACTGGTCATCAAAGTTTCAAATACTTTTTCAGCCCCTGTGGTTATTTTTGAAAACATGATGTAGCGATATCAGAGGTGAGAGGCCTCGGATTACTCTCTTTTGGTGGCTGAGTCAGGTTGATTCCCGCTCAAATGATGTCAGTGTGTGGCGGTCCTGCCGTCAGTGAAGGTGACCCCTGCCAGCGCTCTATTTAATCACACTGTAATTGATTAGTCTGCTCTATAATGACTCCAGCGCTGTCATCCTAA
The DNA here is from genome assembly GCA_036784905.1 of Acrossocheilus fasciatus. Lineage (NCBI taxonomy): Eukaryota > Metazoa > Chordata > Actinopteri > Cypriniformes > Cyprinidae > Acrossocheilus > Acrossocheilus fasciatus. Next base: position 6,356,403 of record CM071955.1, read on the forward strand.
TGTTCTTACCCATCATGACTCACTCTTTTCAGTAAAGAGATGCTATCACTACAGTGCTCATGCACGAACACACCCAAAGATCTTTGCTTAATAGGCATTATTTTTTTCCTGAGAGGGAAGGTTTGTGTGTGTATATGTATATATGTTTATGTAGAGTTATGATTAGCAACAAACCTATATATATATATATATATATATTATATATATATATATATATATATATATATATATATTACACCAGACTGACAAACAATTTCTGTTTTAAATTTTCTAGTTTCATTTGTTTCATTTCAACAGTTTTGTGTAAATGATTGTCACAACCATGAAGATTTTTGCAGTTAGTTTCCACATTCTGGGTCGACAGGGAGTGGAGTTTGAACATGGGAAAATCCTGTTTTCCATGACATAATCCAAAACTATCAACTATAAAGACTTTCCTTTCTCTTTGTCTGTATTGTTCAGGTAATCTCACTCTTGTAAACCGGTTGCTGCTGGACGCCGGTCTCACAGCAGACCTTGTCAATGACTGGAAGGATCAGAATGTGTAAGTTTAGAGCAAAACACACACATGGAACAAGATAAAACACTCATCTACGTCTGTGTGAAATGTCTCGAGTTTTCAAATACAAAGATCTCTGCAGACCAGAGAGACGCCTTTGTATGACTGCTGAACACAAAGCTCTATTTAGAGTCCAGACATGAATAAGACTACTGTCTTATTGTCAAAAGCAAACTCGAGAGCCTAGCAATTATAACCGGGATTAAAGAACCCGACCATGTGGGAGTCCAAAAACACAGTACTTAATGCATGTGACACCATTCAAAATTGTGTTTTCAATTAAATTTGTACATTGAGGAATGACCCAAATATTCCATTATGTTTCATTTTTTTTTAATTTGGAGGCTGAATGTGTTATTAGTTACTCTGAACGTTCCTGAAGTAATCGAATTTAAAGTGCAAAGCTAGAATACCTAAACAAAACACTCACAGGTGTAAAGCTAGACAGAGTTGCTTGGTTTCTGTTTGTGGTCTTTGGGAAAATTCGAAACTGCATGCTAAACACACTTTTTTTCACACATGTGATTCTTTTTTTACTTCATTAGAGATGGCATTTTGGCCCGGTTTGTGGCTACAGATGGAGGCATTACACGTGTGTATCCTAAAAGGTAAGATCCATTCACAGTTGTGTGAAATATGTGCACTTCTCCATCCCCATGTGTGCATGTGTGTGTGAGAGATGCTAAATTCTTTACAATCTTTCCTCTGTCGGCAAGCCCCGCAGGGGTCTGCGGTTGAGACTGAAAGAAAGAGTGAGAGAGGATGTTTCAGAGGATGTTTCTGGTACAGAGTGACTCTTTTGAGATTTCTTATGGGAGCCATGTGCAGCTCTCGCTTTCTTTCTCCTGTTTTTATTAGCTTAAATCTATAACAGCGAGTGGTTGAGTTTATAAACTTACTCTGGTGGTATAAACCAGCAGGATGGTGTTTAAGAAGCTACAGTGGCGCAGTTCATATTTACTCACCTCGGTTCCAAAAACAAAATACCTGTTTTCTTTGAGCTTCACAGCACCAACCACAATCCATTTGTGTTTTCTGGCATTGAGCAGCATCTATATACTGCTAATCATCTTTTTTGTTTCACTGGGGAAATATAAGGTTTGATTGACATGGCTGAGATTGTCCACTTCTCACTTAAAGGAACACTCCACTTTTTTTGGAAATAGGCTCATTCTCCAACTCCCTCAGAGTTAATAAGTAGAGTTTTACCGTTTTTGAATCCATTCAGCCGATCTCCGGGTCTGGCGAGAGCACTTTTAGCATAGCTTAGCATAGATCATTGAATCCGATTAGACCAGTAGCATCGCGTTCAAAAATGACAAAAGAGTTTCGATAGTTTTCCTATTTAAAACTCGACTCTTCTGTAGTTATATCGTGTACTAAGACCGGCGGAAAATGAAAAGTTGCGATTTTCTGGTCTGATATGATTAAGAACTACTCTCATTCCGGCGTAATAATCAAGGAACTTTGCTGCCGTAACATGGCCGCAGCAGGTGCAGTGATATTACGCAGCGCCTGAAAGTAGTCCCCAGCTAGGTAACTAGTTATAATATAGCTGGGGACTACTTTCAGGCGCTGCGTAATATCACTACGCCTGCTGCGGCCATGTTACGGCAGCAAAGTTCCTTGATTATTACGCCGGAATGAGAGTATAGTTCCTAGCCAAATCGGACTAGAAAATCACAACTTTTCATTTTCCGCCGGTCTTATTGCACGATATAACTACAGAAGAGTCGAGTTTTAAATAGGAAAACTATCGAAACTCTTTTGTCATTTTTGAACGCGATGCTACTGGTCTAATCGGATTCAATGATCTATGCTAAGCTATGCTAAAAGTGCTATCGCCAGACCCGGAGATCGGCTGAATGGATTCAGAAATGGTAAAACTCAACTTATTAACTCTGGGGGAGTTGGAGAATGAGCCTATTTCCAAAAAAAGTGGAGTGTTCCTTTAAAGATTCTCCTCTTCCTCAAATTTTTGACATGTTGTATTATTATTACTTATCATAGATATTTGTGTCTCATTGCCAACTAACTTTAGAAGTAATATTTTCCCCCCGCAATCATATATTTAGCTTTTTCGTTGGTGTCACAAAATATTTAAACATTTGTGTTTTCATTCTTAAATGATTTCATTACACTGCCAAGATAAAAGCAGGATGCCTTTTCTTAATGAAAACCACTCAATCCAGTACAAGGCAATTGATTCTCTGTATGCATTTATGTAGGATTTTTGGGTTATGCATTCTTGAGTTCAGTTGTTACATTATTTATATTGTTATTGTTCATCATTTTGTTTAAAATGCCTATTCATTTCTTTCTTTCTCTCGCTTTTCTCTCTCTTTCTCAGTGCCGGAGAAGAATGGGGTGAAAACTCTGAGACCTATGACTCAAGTTTTTACAAAAGGAGTCTGGACAATGACATATACATCTTCACTGCCCCATACATCAACAGTAAGAAGCACACTCTTATTCTTCAGTACACATCCCCTCTTAACATTTGGATCGACGTGTGCTCTCTTTGGCACACTGCTTTACTAAGACAGCTGTTGATCTACTTGAAATGCGCACCTACAGATCTCCTGCCAAGGTCGCGTAAGCTTATATTACTGGGGGATTACCATTCAATGAGACTACCTCACATTCACACACGTGTGGTCTGCAGGACTAATGCACACACGGTTGAGAAGCACCCATGTGCCAAAACTCAACCCCTGGGGAACACCTGGTCCTTGTGTTTATGGGAGGTTTTACCATTTAAGTTAATGATGAAAGCAGACTGAAACCCTTATAGATCTCTCAAACATTTCGATATCAGATGTAACATGTCTACCTTGGCAGGTGTTACCAGAAGAATTGCATTAACAGCATTAGGATACTAAAACCATGGCTGTTTGGATTAATGAAATGAAATAGAGCAAAGAGGGCCAGTCTGACCTTAAATGCATTTTATTGTTCTGAATTTGTGTTGTCTTTTCCTTTGAAACAGAGAGCAGAGAGTCTGGTTATGAGTCCGGTATCCTTGTCAGTAAAGCAGTGGACTTAGACATTAATGGAGCAAAACTCAAACCTGCTGGTGAGCTCTTAAAAAATACAGATACTTTACCGTTCAAAAGTTTAGGGTCAGTAGGATCTTTTTATTATTAATATTAATACTTTTATTGACCAAGGTTGCATTAAATTGGTTAAACGTGGCAGTAAAGACATTTTATAATGTTATAAAATATTTCTATTTAAAAATAAAAATTGTATAAATATCGTAAACTGTTTATGATTCAGCTGTTTCTTTTCTTTGATTAATAAAATGAAATAACCAGTAACATAGTGCTGCTTGAACCTTAGATCCATAAATGCAGTCTAACTGACTTTATATGGTGTATTTTATTTTATTTATTTTATTTTATTTCCAGTAAAATCAATTTGTTATTGCACTGTATTATTAATACTTAACTCAAATGTGACAGTAAAGATTTTAGAATTTCAAATAAATGTACTTTTGAATCTTCTATTCATCAAATAATCCAAAAAAAGTATCAGTTTCCACACATCACAGTTTTCAACACTGATAATGATGATTTCTGGAAGATCATGCGACACTGAAGATTGGAGTAATGGCTGCTAAAAATTCGCTGGAAAAATGGGTATAATATATTCTAGTATAAAACACGCATTTAAAATTGTAATAATAATAAAATAAAAGTTTTTACTGTGATTTTGACCAAATAAATGCAGCCTTGGTGAACATTTCAGCCCCTGAACTTTTGAATAGTAGTGAAAATGATTTCTATTAAATATTTGGTCGATATAATAAATGTTATAACTGTTTTAATAGACCTATATAGAGAGAATTATCGAGGATTTCCAAGCAGTAGTAAAGTCATTTCTCTGTGGTTAAGTAAAAAAGTTTATTTTTTAAAAGAAAACAGCTCAGTAATGTCACTGGTATTTAGCTTTAACGAAATTGGCCAGTTCTTGCGTAAATAATTTTGTTTTTATGATTCATCACTGATGGCTAACAAAGGTTATGACTAATGGTTTGGTCATTCCCTACATTAATTTCAAAGCTTTGTCTGACCCTGATTTTGCTTCATCTCATCATCTGAATCTTTTATCATTATATTTGGTGACCTCGCGTGAGTAAGATTTCAACACCGATGACAGTGTGTGTTTTATGTTATCATACAGTGGTGGGAGTCAAACTCAATGTGTCGGCCTGGATGAACAGCTTCATAAATGCTACCACCAAGAAAAATGTAAGCAGAAATGACCCCGTTTCCTTATCGGCACATGTGGAAGCTGTTTAGTCACAAACGCAGCCTCTCTAGATGGGCCGATATTGCCGTCTGAGAGCAGAGATGAATTGACTCGCTCTAATAAATGTTGTAAAAGGCTTGTTTCATGAATTCTCAGCTCTCTCCTCTCTCCGCAGTGCAAGGATGAGATCTGCGGGTGCCTCAGAAATGATAAGGTAGGGCGCTGACTGCTTCATGCTGCTCTGACCTGTGTAGCCACTTATCTAAAGCTGCTTTCACTCTTGGTTTCTGATGAATGGCTGGTTTTGCTCCTCAGCAAGTGGACTGCGTGATTCTGGATGATGGCGGATTTCTGCTCATGTCCAATCAGGATGAATATATCACACAGGTAGAATATATTTACAATGCCATTTTAATGCTAGATTCAGCAATATTGTGTGCTTCATATTTAGCCGTTTTCATATATTTACTCTGTTTCAGATAGGTCAGTTCTTTGGTGAAGTGGACCCTGTTCTGATGATCACTCTGGTCAATACCTCGCTGTTCTCTTTTAATAAAACTTACGACTACCAATCCGTCTGCGACCCGGAGAGAGAAACTAAAGCTGCTGCCGGACCCCGCTCTGCATATGTGGTAAAGTATTCATATCAACTTTAAAAACCATTAATGGTGGACTTATGTAATGTGGAAACAAAGTCCAAATTTTTGATTGTGTGTCTAGATTGTGGCGTCTTTAGCCCCGTTTCTACCGTAGGAACTTTCCCCAGGAACTAGGGACTTTGTGTTTCCACCGCAGGAGCCAGGATCTAAATAAAATTCTGGGTTAAAATTTGCCCCTCAGAAAGTCCCTTGCTCACAAGGTAGTACTTTTTCAAAGGTCTGGAACTTTCGGGGGGCGGGACTTGGGCGCTGAGGATGCTGATTGGTTGAGTTCACGCAGCATTGTATTTCAACCACCATATTTGCATATTTTTTAAAACATTACTGTTATTGCGTCATGGAATATAGTTTTAAAAGTATTTCAGGCGAGAATGTAGTTGTTTAAAACTCAAATCTGCAGTTTATTTATAAAGACAGCGCCTATTTAGCTTCGCCAATTTTGGAGACGTGAGCTCCACGTGATCAGCGGGCACTCAGTGCTCATGTATCCCGACGAGAGTAATCTTTGGTCTTTATTCTATTATTCTATTTTTCTATTAATAAGTTAAAATTAAAAGAGGCAAAACTCTTTGATTTAATATTTCGTTTCATTGTAATGTATGTACGTTCCCTGAACTACATTTCTGTGGCTATTAATATGTGTAAATGAAACCGAAAAGAGGCAGTGGTGTTTGATATCATATTTCATCTCATTGTAAATACAGTGAGGAAAATTGCAGTAGTCAATGTGAGCTGACTGATGTTATCAAGTATGCTGCTGTTTGCAGAATTACCGAACTTGCGTCGTCCCGTCCGCGGGAGTTCACACTCCTGAGTCAAACTCACGAAGTCTGAACTATCGAGAATGCAAGTCTGAAAGTTGCATACTTTATATTGAGAAACTCGCGCAGACCTACGTCACCAGACAATTTGCCTAATCTTCTCGCTACTTTAGACTGCAATGGAAACGCAGACAGCAACAGGTCTGGGGGAAAAAAGTTCCTGGGACAATTGTTCCAAATTGTGTGTGTTTGTTTTTGACAGCCAACGATTGCAGATATGCTGACTGTAGGCTGGTGGGCCTCCACTGCGGTCTGGTAAGAAAAAATAGATGCCACTCACTGAGAAATAGGCAGATGAAGGTGAGGTGGATGTTTTCATTCGTTTTTTTTTTTTTTTTTCTTTTTAGGTCAGTTTTGCAGCAGCTACTTCTCAGTCTGACTCTACCAAATATAGTGGGAACAGGTAATTTAACCGAAATATATATATCTATATTACATGGACAGAATTGTTTATGTAGCTTAAACATTAAGTGAAATTTACATTTTAAATAAAGTAAAAATTTTAATTGATTTCATGCAATGCTGTTGTCAAAATGTTCAAGAACTGCTGTAGTAATTTGCATCAATTGAAGAAGCAGCAATAATGCATTGCTTGGTATGTAGGCTGTTGATCTGCGTGTGTGTTTTGATATACACAGCATGTTGCTGGTGTGTGTGTGTGTGTTTGCAGCATACTCGGAGGATGACCTCTCGGATGCATTCTCCAAAGAGAGCTGTATCACCGAACAGACTCAGTATTTCTTTGAGAACGAGAACAAATCTTTCTCTGGAGCTATGGACTGTGGAAACTGCTCCAGGTGAGGACTGTTTTTCTGTTTGTGTGCGCATAAATCCATCCGCATTCCCTCCGTCCGTGTGTGTGGGAGTGCGTGTGAGCATGTGCAGATGATGTCAGCGCTGTCTTTCTGTCTCTTCCTGGATAATTGCTCATCCCGTTAAGTCATCTCTCCAAGGATCGAGCAGCTCAGCTTTCCTTCTCGTTTTCTTTCCGTCCCCTCTGCCCGCTCCCTCGTTCCCCGGATCCGTCCGACGTCCAGCCGGCCGTAAATCCCGCCGGCCGTGCTGTTTAATGTAACACCGCTAAAGCGAAACGTGTTGGGGTGGGTGGGGGCGCTCGGCCTGACAGAAACTCTACGCCTTTTTTACGAGCCCCACGTGTGACTCTGCGTACGATAGTTTTTCTTCCATGTTAACTACTTTAGACATGTAAAGTTTAACAAGAGCCATAAAGAGAAATCCATTTGTGAGATCTCAGGAGCTCGAGACCTGAGCTTCAGCGTATGTAATTCAATCTCGCTCGCAGAGACATCAACACCAGCTCAGGCTAAAGGAACGCATGTACACTGATGAGAGGACTGCAGGAATTGCCAGCAAAAGGATGGCTTAAACAGAACATCAAGGAGACTACGGAAAATTAGACTTTATTTTTCTTTAGACTTTTGCATTGGTTATCTAAGGTCTGCTTATCTTCTTTCAGCCCTACAGATATAGAGATTTTTGGACAACTCACTCCCCTCGGAGGTTATATAATGCCTCTGTTTTGAAACCTAGTGAGCTGCCTTGCTGTCTACTGCCTACAGAGACACTAGGGTTGAATCAATACTGAAATTTTGGCTTCAGTACAGTACCATCCTCTGGTCCCATGGTATTGATACCGAATTAAGTCCTTAGGCAACAAATAAACAATCTCAGCCGACTGATGAACTGCCAATAAATTCAATAATTCAGTGTTAATATTTCATTATTTATTTTTAAAGAATGAAAATAAGTGTTAAGTTGACACTTAAAATAATATATATATATATATATATATATATATATATATATATATGTATGTGTGTGTGTGTGTGTGTGTGTGTGTGCGTGTGTGTGTGTGTGCGTGTGTGTGTGAATTTAATTTTTTTCCTACAGAAGGCTGTTTTAATCAAAAAAGAAAATGTAAACTGTGAAATAAATGCAAATATATCCAGTTGCAAATGTAATGTTTTCAGTGTTGTATACTGGGGCACAATAATATTGCAAAACTTAATATTTATATTTGCGATATTTAATGTTGTTGCACTTAAATGATAATTAAATTCCACCATATAAAGAGTACAATACAGTGTGTTACTTTTGTTAAACGTGTTTGAAAGTTTGGGGTTGGTAAGTAATTTATATATAAATATATATATATATATATATATATATATATATAATTTATCAAGTCTCTTTCAAATTATACTTACCAAGGCTGAATGTATTCGATCAAAAACGTAGTAAAAACAAATATTTTAAAAAGGATTCTTACGATTTAATATTTTAATGTTTACAATTACTAAAAACTTGCTAAAATATTTTTAGTTTAAAATAACTAAATATTTTCATGTTTTAAAACATGATTTATTCCTGTGATGGAGTAGCTGAATTTTAAACAGCCATTACTCCAGTCTTCAGTTTCATATGAATCATTCTAATAAGCTGATATGGGAAATATCTCTTATTGTCAATGTTGAAGATAGTTTAATATTTTATGCAAAACATTTCTGTGGAAACTGCGATGTTATTTTTATTTTTATTTTTTAAGGATTTTTTTCTCATGATTCTTTGAATAAAGTTCAGAAGCACAGCGTATATTTAAAACAGAAATCTTTTGTAATATTATAAATGTCTTCTTAGATCAATTTAGTGTACCCTTTCTGAATAAAATATTAATTTCTTTAAAAAATTTAAAAAAAAGAACTTACCCCCAAACTTTTGAATGGTAGTGTACATTCTGGATTTGTTTTGTAGATAAGTTACAGAATCAAACAATTGCTATGTCAAGTTCAGGAAATGTGTTAAAAATATTTAATAAATCCAACTCATTGCAACTTTTACGTTTCAGTCACAAAGCTGCAACTATGTCCAAGTCAGCACTGTTGCTAATTATTTTGTGAAACATTATTTTGAACAAGGCGTTTTATGTCCATACAATAAAAATGAGTGAGGTCCAGTGTTGTTTAGAGTGACATGACTTTGAGTAAGTGATTATAAAATGCTAATTTTTGTATGAACTAACCTTTTAAAATGATGCCTGAGTATGCAACTCACTAGGTTTTGGAACATCGGTATAGTTTCTCACAGGATGTTTTTCATGGAGACCACATAAACCCACCTGAAGCACTCTTCTGTGCTCTTATAACCTCTCCTGCTCTCATGAATAAAGCATTCCTCAGAGGGCAGACAGATGTGAGCCACTGAACTTTAGGACTTCATGCTTCTCTGTGATCATCAAGCCCTCCATGTGTGTGCGCATATGTGTTTGTGTGAGTGTGACCCCGATGGCCGCTATGATCTGAGGCTCGTTATGCACCGCCGAGCATGCTGGGTAGCGGTAAACAGCCTGTGATTACCAAGAGAGCAGGTGATGTGTAACAAAGAACTTTTACGCACACATCCCCATATATATACGTTTACATCCACACAGGCCGGTGCAAAAACCCGTGTCACTCTGTTTTAAAGAGAGGGAGGAGAGCTATAAAAGAGAACAAGAGAACGCTATAAAGAAAACTCATGGCTGAAACTCGTTCGGTGATGACAGTACGTAACAAGCTGCCAACCGACGCAGATTTCCAATATAATATACTCATCTCCTGTTACACTTACTAAAGACTTCCACACATGTTGGGATGGTTTTGGATATGTAAGATGTGTATAATTGATTCCTGACAAAGAGCTTACGCATAATGTTTTGAGTCGGCAGTCGTTTATGCTTGCTTATGTTTACTGCTCCTTCCGTAAAATGGGTGGTCTTGATGAGGCTTATGTCTGCTTAGTTTAGAGATGCATAAACCATGATACCTGTCTTTTGATATAACTGTGAGGACTGTGTTTGTTTTAATGACTTCGCTGTTTTCCTACCTTTTTTCCAAGAATGTACCGGGCCGAGAAGCTCCCAAACACAAATTTGGTTTTTTTGATCTCTGATGCCAAGAGTTCCTGCCTCTCCTGCGATCCCAAACCGCTGCGACAAGCCGAACAGCCCTGTATCCTTCAAGTGATTCACTTGTTGTTTCTTAGCGTGTCATCTTGCAGTGTTCAAACAGTAGAGCATTCTTAAAGTGATTGTTCACCCAAAAATGAAAATTACCCTATGATTTACTCACTCTCAAGCAATCCTAGTTGTATATGACTTTCTTCTCATAGACGAATCCAATTGAAGTTATATTAAAAAATGTCCTGGCTCTTACAAGCTTTATAATAGCAGTGAATGGGGGTCGAGAGCCATCATAGAAGTACTCCACACAGCTCTGGGGGGTTAATAAAGGCTTACACTACATCTCCATCCGCCATCCACTGGAACGCCACTCTCTCGTGAATGTGCGTACTACAGTTAGCAGAAAGCTAGAGATTATGGTTTATAAAATTTTAAATATGGATATTTTTCTTGCACAAACACATCGCTTTGCTTCAGAAGGCCTTTATTAATCCCCTGAATGTACTTTTTTTGGACTTCAAAAAATGAGGTAATTTTTATTTTCGGCAAACTATTTAAGGAGTTTTAAGCATGAAGGTATGTTTATTTATTTATTTAGCTAGCAATTTAATATGATGCATTAAATTTACCAAATTTGCTGTTCTTTTGAACTTTCTATTAATAAAAGAACCCTGAGAAAAAAAGAAAAAAAATCATAGTTCCATCAAAAAATTAAGCAGCAGACTTTTTTCAACATAATGACAATAATAATAAGATAACATAATTATGATAAATGTTTCTTGAACAGCAAATCAGCATATTAGGAGGATTTCTGAAGGATCATATGACAATGAAGACTGGAGAAATGATGCTGAAAATTCAGGAAAAAATTACATTTTAAAATATGTTCAAATAGAAAACAGTGATTTTACTAGGGGTGTCGAAATGAATCGTTTCTACGGTGCATCGCGATGCAGACGAGGACGATTCGGTATCGGTTCAGTAATAGACCATAACCGATTATAACGTACTGACGCTTTTCTGACGTCTTTTGTCGCATACATGCTTTGTCGCGGGAGCATACAATGGCTGAGGGAGGCAAGGCACGAGTGTGCGTATAATTAAAAATTGTGATATCAAATTGAACCGAAATCGATGACATGATAATCGTAATTGAACCGAACCGTGAGACCAGTGTAGGTTCACACCCATAGATTTTACATTGTAATCATTTTTCACAATATTAATATATTTTTACTGTAGTTTTAAATAAATAAATCCAAACTTTTAAACTGAAGTCGCTTTGGATAAAAGCATCAAACACATAAAGAATTACACTTTTTCGTATTATTATGACTTTTTTGCATACTTTTAGGTTTTCAGATTTAAACAACACAAATAACACAGACAGTTAACCAACCAACCAATAAATAATTAAATAAAAATCACAATAAATAACTCCCACACCACTAGTCCATAAAACGCTTTATATTGTAGGCCTCAGAAGAGCCATTAGAGGTCGACTGAGTGGTTACTATATCTAAGTAGGTACCCAAGAAATGGGTCCCAAACAGAGGAAAAATCTTTGATTGAATTATTAGAAGTATCTAAGCCTGTCCAAGTCTTTTTGGTTGTTGTTTTAAAGTTTTGGCTATTGTCCTTATCGATTTCTTTCAGCTACTGGTCCTGATCCATGTGTGTTGGCCCAGACCCCTCGGTACAGGAAAGGACCGGACGTCTGCTTTGACAACAACGCAGATGTAAGTTATAACCAAAATGAGTAATTCTCAACAAATGCATCTTCATCATTCACTGCTTGCTTGTCTTCTTTTTTAACTAACATTCATTTCCTTTCTGTTTGCTCGTTGAATACTCATTGGTTGCTCATCATGCCTGTCACTGCTAGGATGAGCCTTTGTGTCCAATCAGTGGCTCTTCTTCATTGACCTATTACCCATCCATCATTTTGCTGCTGTTTCTGCTTTGTGTTTGATGGTCAGTTTCATCTTACCGTGTTGCTACCATTTATATTGCTAACTATTTCTTTGATTTGTTCTTAACTCTTTATTGAATTAATTGTAGCATGCTGGATTTTATCTGGTTGTCGTGTCATATAAGGGTCTAGATGTAGGTTCAAATATTGTTTATTCATTGCCTCAGTATGGATCTAGAGGCAGGACGCCACTGCTTTCCTCCTGCTGTGAAAGTAGGAAGTGCATTTTCAGCTAGTTCCCTATAGCATATTTGCTTTATGAGATGAACATAATAAATCATAACGGGTTATCAATTATATATCCATCTTCAGGAATTAGCTATAGTATTAATAGTACAATAGAATGATTAGTTCGTCCGCAGTACGGACCCTTCTATTGACTTTGAGGAAAATTATTCCTCTGGCCACGACAAATAATTTTCTTAACGAAGCAGTGCTCCGAGCATTGTTGCAAGATCGGACGTTAAAGTGACTTAGTTCTGAGAGCAGCAGACACAGACAACCAAGCGTGAATACATATGGATGTTTATTAAACTACACTACAGGGGAACATGAAACATAGAACTAGACACAGACATACACACATTAAACATGGATGCCAAGGCAAGGAAGGCATAGATAGAGAGAGAGAGAGAGAGAGAGAGAGAGAGAGCGAGCGAGAGAGAGAGAGCGCTCGCGCGCAAGAGAACCATGGCAGGATTTTAACATCAACTAACTAAAACCTGGGTTTGAGCCATTAGAAAATCATATCACCTTAATTAAAAGGGGTCGAAGCCTAGAAGCGCATCTAGATAGTTAACAAGCGGTTACTTGCATGGTTTTTGTGGGTGCTGAGTAAAGTATCCTGGTGCATGTATAATGCGTAGATTCCCGGGGGGGGGATTCCTTTTGGAGTAAAAGCTTCGTCCTTCCAGCCATGATTAGTCCGAAGTGAGTTTCCAAAGTTACCGAACTTAAAATTGCCAGAAGATCGGGCTCCCCGGAAGGGGAGCCGCGAGGTTTCCCAGGTGATAAATGTGTCTCCGGCGCGCTTTTGGTAGAAGAGAGAGAGAGAGAGCGCGTGGGCTCTTTAAAGTCTGCGAAGAGTCACGCCTTTCAGGATGGGCTTGACCAATGAGAAAGGCTGAATTTCCAAGCGGGAGTTTTGGAAATACTGGGGGTTTTATGGCCCTTTGTCTGAGAGCATGGTAATTTCCAAAAGGGGTTGGATTGAAAGTTATTATACAAACTATTAAAGATTCTTAGGACACTGATATGTTGCATAGGTATCAACATGTAATATTCACTCTCAGTTAGATCATCCGAAGACGAATTGATAGAGACCAAACATGTTACAGTCAGAGTGATATTAACTATTGATCTATTATAAGCATGCATAAAACAGTATTAAAATACACAAAAACAGTAATAATATACACAATGACTTAATGATATGTGTGCTCATTCAAAGAAAGGTTTTCCTATGAATTAATTAGAGAAGAGTCCATTTTATGGCATAAATGTCCTTTTCCTAAAGTGGATATGAAGTGAGTGTTTCTTGACCATTTTGCATTCCTTTGCGCAATAAAACTAATGTTATCTGATGGGTTGCCATGGCACCGGGGGTGCTCTGGCGGCGTCTGCAGACATAGGGGCACCTAAGAATGTGTATTGGGTGAGGGGTCTGTGATTATTTGTTAATCTAATAACTAGTTTCATTTGTTAAATCAAATGAGAAATTGTGTCTGATTGGTCCAAATGCTACATAATTCCCCTCTTTCGAACGTTGTTGTCCGTCCAATAGACAGCAACGAGCGACGTTAAAGATGCAGAACAATCAGACTTGCACCTGCCACTCATGGCTGGGGGACAGTGGTGGCTTTCTGGTTGTTGGTTGCCTCCAGGAGTGGTTGTGGTGCCGTGGTGGATGCTGTCAAGTGGGAAGCTGTGGAACTGTAGGCTGTAGTAAGGTGCGGATCCTCGAGCTGGTGCAGCAGATGTCGAGGCAGTGTCAGCTGTCATCCCGAAGTGGGTTGGTCCGGGTCAGATGGTTGTTGATGCTGTTAGCCAGAAGGCTATCTGTGGTACCCGTGGTGTGGAACAGCCGGGTTAGACTCTCACTGGTGAGAGTGCAGGTGGTTGTTAGCCCTCTGTTCTGCTGGAACATTACCATAAATCTGATGTTTGCGGTGTCGCTTTGCTTTTGTGGCGGCACCGACTTGAGCTTGCCTGAGTTGTGTTGGTAGAGGTTTCGCTGTCGGGCATGTGGGCCGTTGCTCAACCCAACGTTGTCTGGTTGCTTCTGGGGTGTCGACTAGTTTTAAGGGATGCTCCTCCCTTGGAGGGGTCTGATGCTGTGTTGCGTCAGGCGAGGAGTCAGAAGTTTGTCCTTCGCAGTACTCCTCGGTTGAGTCTATTTCAAGGAGCTCTTCTGCCAGTATCAGAAGCTCCTGTAACTCAGAAGTAGGAGTGTCCGGCTGTCCTTGTGAAACATCCGTTTGGCACCTGTGTGAAAGGTGTGGAGGAGGATCTTGTGGGGACTGTCGTCGGACATACCATGGTGTTCGCAGGATGAGGATGGCCTTTTCCATGGTTCCTGCCAGTGGCTTTTCTGGGACCTGGGTCTGTTGCCATGGCAATGGCTCTTTCCTCTGCTGGCTAGTGGCTTTCTGTAGAAGGGCCTTACATTGTGGCAATGCTGGGTGCCTTCTGGCGTCTGTTTTGGATTCTGGGTTGTGCAGTTCAGATTCAGTGGGGTCTTACAAACACCTTTGGTAGAGGCCTTGTGCTTGTTAAAGGCCTTCCGTGTCAGGTCACGCAGTGTCTCCACCTGGGCCCCTCTTCTCCAGTGGTTCCGTTTGAAGGTCTGAGGGCGTGCAGCTGTGCACCTGTTCATGGACCTTTGCATCAGGTTGACTCTCAGGACTGGATGTGGGTCTGAGGAGGTGTAACCTGTCTCTGTCAGTCGCGTGAGCTTCCACTTCTGGATATCTCGGCCTTCTGTAGTGTTTGGTCGAACTGGGGATGTTTTGGCCAGTTTGTCAAGGTCTTTGGGAGTCGTCTCGTGCAGTTTCGGGGTCTGCATGGAGAGGGTTTCTTCTTTTGCTAGAAGGGAAGAGTTCTGTGGTGAGGGCTGGCGATGCTTTGGTTTGCGGCCATTCACTTCTTCCAGTGTGTAGCAATTCTTGGATGGGGGACTCCATTCTGCTCAGCGGTGGTGATGCTGACGAGGGCTCCGCTTTTCTTGGCTCTAATTCCTTTTTAGGTGGTCTTCCAGAGCATTTATTTCAGAGTCTTTTGTTTTAAGGTCAGTTTTGGCTTCCTTTAGTAGCTGTTCTGCAGACTGTAGATGTCTTCTCATGTCTTTCTGGGAAGCCTTTAGTTCTTGTCGGTCACTTTCAGCAACTGCAAGGGCTTCTTGGAGCTGTTCAACTTTTTCCTTTGTTTCCGGTTTCACTCCACCTGGTACCTTGAGTTTATCCCGAGTCTTCATTTCGAGCTTGTCTGTGAAGCGTGAGATGTGCAACAGCTCTCTCAGGAACTCAGTGGTCTGATGCCTGAAACCATCCTGGACTTTCGCTGCCAGTTTGTCTATGCGGGTTTTGGCCATGTATCAGTTCCTTTTGCCGATGGGTGCTGTGCTTGTCGCGTAGTGTCAGCTGGGCTTTGAGGGCATAGCTTAAGGAACTGATGGCCTTGTTTAGCTCCCCGTGGTGGTGATTCTGGCTTGAGTCGTGTGTCAGGAGTCTTTTCCGGATTGTGACTATTACTCAGAATATTAAAAGTTCAGTGGTCTTTAGGGTGAGGCTCTCTGTAATGCCTCTTAGTCAGGTGTTCACATCTCCTATGGGGTTTGCTTTCTGTGACATGCTGGCAGACTGGGAAGTGAGGACTGACACAGATCTGCTTGGTATTATCGGCCCATATGTGGTGAAACAGCTAAGGGTCATTTCAGTGATTGTAAACCCAAAGTGGAGTGCATTGTAGTGGGGCTTTGTGGTTCAGGCTTGCTGTTTTGGAATTGACATGCTCTGACACATTCCGCCACATCTTGCTTTATGCCAGCCCCGTATGCCACTTGTTTTAGTGTCTTATAAGTGTCTCTGGTACTGTGGTGTCCAGCACATGGTGCGTTGTGGGTATGCATTGACCTGACCCCCCTTTGTCACTGTGTCACCACAAGCTTTGGCGCAGAGTGGGCATCAGGGACACAGTATGCAATGTTGCTCAGCACATGTAGCATGTGTGTGACGTCATGCCGCAGTTTGAGGGCTGGAGCAGCCGCAAGTCGAGTAGATGTGATAGGGTGGTTGGATGGGGTTAGGGAGGTGGTAGAGAACAAGCTTTATTGTTCAGTCAGCGGTTTGCATTTAGGCAATGACATTTATGGATAGCTTTTAAGTTAGTGTCAGGGCTGCGAGGTGTGTACCCTGGAGGTGAAAGTTGGTTTCATTCTGGTTACGGCTGCCATGTCATTGGTGGGTGGGTGGGTGGTTCTTGGTTGAGGCCGTAGCTCACCATGCAATGCACTTGCGATGTTGTTGCACGCCTGGTACAGGTGTTGGTGCTTGACTGGCTTCCTGTTCATTGTGGCAAACTCATTTTTTTCCTAGCCAAGGAGGTGGCGTGCGAAGCTGAGATTGGCATAATTTGAGTCTGTGTAACTGAGGAGTTCTTTGATGCAGTTCTTGTGAGCTGATGCGATTTAAAGGGTTATCAGGATGGCTGTCACTTGTACTGTGATGACTGGGAGTCCAGCTTGAAGTGTTGCTGTGGTAGACTGGAGAATCACTGGATGATTCGTGAAGTGCGGAGCTGGGCTCTTTTGTCATCTGAGTAGTTAGTGCCCCGGTGGGAGCAGTGTTCTGCTGAAGTGGGCAACCCCCCTTTAGTTCTGGCCATGTTGTTGGTGTAGAGTGCAGATGCCATTTGAGTTTGATGATGTAATGTGGTCTTGAGTGAGTCCACATAGCTGACATCAGCTCTGCATTGTTGCTTCTTGTGAAGAGCAGCTTTGGCACTGGCCGTTGTCGACAGGTGCAGGATGTCTCTTAGAAAAGGGGGTGTGGCTCAGAGTGGGGCCAGGTTCCCTCCATCCCCTTGAAGGTGTGTGCTTGAGGGTTTGGCCACGCTGTCTGTGTGTCACACTGTTGCTGTCCGTTCCCCTTTTGTGTATGCTGGTAGTGCAGTCTCATATTTTTGCCAGTGTAAACATCTGGTATGGTCTGGCCAGACGTTCTTGCACTTTACAGGGCTTCTCCGGGGGTTGCGAGGTCTCATAGGAAACTTTTGCACTTGCTTGCGCAGGCAGGTCTGGTGTGTGCTCGGTGAGTGCTTTGAAGCGTGTGAGGCTTCAGGCCATGTCCTCATGGCTGGCTGTGAGATTTTCCCGTGACCTCTGTGACCTGACAGTCTGTCTAGGTGACCTGTCTGGCTGGAGTGGCTGGGGTTCTTGCCCTTCAGCCCGGAGATTCGGCTGTCTCACTTTCAGCAAAGGGTCAATGTGACCCAGCAGCTCTTTATCACTGAGAAGGTTGTATGCATGTATGGCTGCGTGTTCCGTGCACACCTTTGGGCTTTAAGAGTTCAGTTCTGTTCCTGAGCTTCAGCTTGGGGTCTGCCCAAGAGTTGGAATTGACATAAAAATTGGATTTACTCCAGTGTCAGCAGAACTCCAAGTCTCGCCTTGTTTTCCAACATGCTGTTTCCTGCTGGTTGGGAACTGTGTTGACTTTCTGATGAAGCATCTATCACAGTGATGTGCCTTTCAAGATGTAAAGGCAGGAGGAGTCTGGGTCGTGGGCTGGTCTGACCTTGAGACTGAGTTCTCGCGACCAGCTGAGATGTCAGGTCTTATCTCTGTGACCTGGCTGTGCACTTCAGATGAGTTGGCAGGCTGGAAGTGTGAAAGTTCTCGCACTTGAGGCTAATTCTCTGAATGCTTAAAGTCCCTCGGGCTCAAAACCATACGACAGGTCCATGTTGGTGAAAAGAGGGCCGGTGTTCATTTGGGGTTGTGTACACAGGGTGTACGGTCTCATGGAGCTGATGGTCAGGTGCAGGAGAGTTGACCGTGTGTTTATTTTGGCTTGTCGTGGGCCGTCAGCCGTCTGCTGATGTGCTGTTTGGGTGCCATGACCATCTGGCATTAGGATGGATGTCTCTGTTGTGAGAGACTGTTTGACAAGATCTGGGCGTTTCTTTTAGTAGGAGGGCTTTCTGGTAAGTTTCTTATGCCACTCGCAGTTAAAAGGAGTTTTGAGAGTCTGATATATCCTGTTTGCGCTGCTGTGGAGGCCACGTTTTATGTCCTCAGGATCTCTGTTGCTGGCCCGTGTGCACTCCAGAGTCAGTTCTGGGTACTGTGCAGGGATAGGCAGGATTTTACCAGTCTTTATGGAGGCAGCGCTGTGTTGTCTGTAGGCCATATGGGCTGAGTTCCGCAGATGTCAGGTGGTCATTGTGCGGGGGAGGACCATGGCGCTTGAATGGTGACTCACAATGTGATGCATCTGTTGTCTGCCGTAGACTCAGAGCTGGCTGTAGCAGGCTTCTCGTAAGTTTTGTAATCCGCTTTGACGGTTTCAGACTGCTGGTACAGGATGTTGTGTTTCAAGGCCGGAGGTGATCCTGAGCAGATAGCCTGTCTCGTGTGGTCACATGGGGCAGAGTTCGAGCATAAAAGTTCATGTTTTGCAGGCAGGCCAGTGTGGTGGCCTTCTGCGGGCCAGTTGGTTGGGGTCTGTGGGGCCACACGGTGTGTGTATCTGCAGTGATGCTCTGGAAGGGTCCCTGCCCCACCTGTGGTTGCTGGCAAGTGAGGTGTGAACAGTGGGCCTGGGCCTGCTTGTCAGGGGAAATTCTGTGTTGTGTTTTCCCTTTCTGTTCACCTCGTGGTCTGCAAGCCTATTTCAGTTCATTTGTGACATTGAGTTCGCCTTGGCTTTGTTGGTTGGCGTTTGAAGTTGCCTCGTCGCTGAGCAGAGACTTGGATTTCAGCTCGGCAGCTTGCAGGTGGCATTCACAGGCATTGTTTCAGTTCGCCTGGGTCATTACTTAAGAGAGCTTTAGCCTGCTGGAGCCTCTCTGGCTTCTATTCCAGCTGCTCTCTGTGCTCAGTGTCTGTGTGGGTTTTGTAGAGGCATCCTGAAACTTTCTACTTCCTCTTGTAGCTCCTTGTCCTCTTCATCCGCTGTCATTTGCTGGTCCAGCTGGCCTGGCGGTTCTGCACGCGCTCCCGGTCCTCCGGGCCTCCTTGTGGTCGAAGCATCTTTCGCTTGGCTTTAACTGGATGATGCAGTTGCAGGCAAGAGCACCGATGATCCTGGCTGGCTCTCTGTGGCTGTAGCCCTGGTTTGATCATGGTCTGTCTGCCAGTTCAGGTTGTCATCCAGCTGTTTCGCTCATGTGCTGTAGATCAGGAGTGGTCCCGGACCGGAGGGCGTCTGTTGCAGTGCTTAGCCAAGCCGGATAATCTGGACACAGGTGGAGCACAAGTGGAGAGGGAAAAACACAAAACACCAATGCAAGTCCGCACAGATTTAGTGAGCTAAAATATTTGGGCTATGTGTTGCATGATTAACTGGTGTGATCAGTTAGTGACGCAAACTAAACGCTTACATATCGTGGCTGCTAAGGCAGGAGTGAATAATTGGTGTGAGTGAGCACCCGAAAACTATGGGTAACACTGTTGATGGGTGATAACCTAGGGGGTCATTTAATGACTTAGGCTATTTGGTTTATCAACGTTATTACCAAGTATTTTCTGATGGTTCAAACAGGTTTGGTCTCCGGGCCCACAAAACAACCAAAACAAACAGAACCGAAATTAATAATAAAAAAAAAAATCAAAGTTCAAATTTAGAAAGGAATAGTGGGAAATCAAGGGCTTACTACCACCTCTAGGGGCTGTGACAAGGACTGCGGAGCGGGGCTCTTGTACTGCCTAGGGAGGTGATGAGAGAGATAGCTGGACAGACCAAGCACGCTAAAGCAGAGAGGCTCTCTAGTCCTCTTCACGTTTCATATTGAGTGAATGGCTATATCTTAGGTGTTGTTAGGCTTGGTGATGAGCTGAGGTTACCCGGGTGAGCCCCAGTGATTGGGCCGTCTCCCTTGACTCTCCCGAGCACACAACTGCAGGGGCTCCTGATCACTCGCGCCCATGGCACCCGGTGGCAACCACTCAAACAGCAATGCCTTTTGGCACAATGTTGCATCACTCAAGTGAGGGAGGCTCAACGACTAGCTGGCACAGCCAAAATTGGGTTTCGCCTGTGGGTCCCAAGTTACACGGACCCCTTTTGGGCCTCGAACTATGGATGAGTTCGCTCCTCTCAAAAGGGTGGACCACCGTGTAACTTCACAGGGTACTTAACCAAAATTGCCCTTATGTGTCAGTCAGTATGGTTGATACAACACTTGAGGTCCCTATTGCTGATGTCGTGCTGCGTGTTGCCACTCGGAGTACAGGGCCAGAGGTATCCGAGGCGCCCCCTTTCCAGTACATGTCGGGTAGGTCAGGCAGACGAGTCCAGCCCCCGAGAATTCCCCATGGATGACTCGTCAGCTTACTGCCGAGCACCAGGGGGCATGCTACCTGACAGGGAACATTGAGAGGGGACAACAGAAAGATTAAGCATCTAGGATGAAGCAGCTTGTGGCTAGCATTACCTATGCCTATAGAGGAAGGAGAGGAAAAGGGTAACAAAAAAAAATTGAAAATTGAAACAAAGTTAAAATGTCCTAATTGCGTAGGAAAATAAATGGAAAATTGTTTTAAATAGATTTAAAATCTAAGTAAATTAAATTTTGCTCAATAGGTGTAGCTAGACTTAACTACAGACTGGAGTAGGTGAAATAAAACAAGCCCAAATAAAATAAATAAATAATTGCTGCAAATAACACGGTAAAATAAAATACACAAATCAACCAAAGCATGTGGGGGAGACCAAAGTAATTGATAGCTCAGCCGAAGGTGGAACAGAAAGAAACTGTAGAGGTAGGAGTTCTGTTACACTTTACACACGCTGTCTCTAAGTGTCAGTCGGATGCTAACAGCTAACAGCTGAGGTAAGGGCTTTAGCTCCTATCCATGTAGGGCCGTTAGCGCGGTAGCTTTGGCTACATGCAATGGTCTGTTTACATTAGTCTGTGACGTATGCGCTGTCTTTAGTTTGAACCGGAAAGGGCTCGCTATCGCCTTTCGGGGTCAGGCGTTGCTAAGAAACCGATGCACGCTTAACAACCGGTGTGTGCGCGAAGCACGTGAGCCAGATGTAAACATGCATGGGAATCTCGCGCTCATCCAGTCGAGCTGTCGTTCACACTTCATTCATAACTTACACAGCGCGTTCACTTCACAGACAATGGCAAAACATTACACCATTAAATCGACCAATTGCATCACATCAGTGGATTAATATGCATGCAATGACACGCGACAATAAGCAGATGAAATACTGTAGTGAGATTTTTTTTATCACACAGCTAAAATTTAAGCCGCTGTCCTGAAGAGATTTTATCTGTTCAGGAGAGACTTACGCAGTTTACCACGAAACCCGCAAGTGGGGATTTTCTTTACCCAATATCAAATAGATTTCATCTAAAACGCACTGCCGATCTGACATTTACTAGTTGGATATGGGACTTATGCTGTTCAAAACTGAAAATGGGGATTCTTCGCCCAAGATCATAACTTTAGTATATAAAAAAAAATAACTATATATATATTTATACGCACTGCCGATCTGGGATTTCTTCGCCAGCTATATGGGACTTGTGCGGTTGTTGCAACAATTACTTGATCAAGATTTTAAGACTCCCAGTTATCGTTAATCCGACACTGACCTGCAGTAAGATTAATGTTGCTCGGGCGAGGGGGCACGCATTAGTTAGCTACGCTAATGGTTAAACCCCGGGAGTAATAGTCTAGTTGTATGGCATCGGAACACCAATGGCATCAATCTAGCTACATATAATATAAGGCCTTAATTTTAAGATAAGCGAGGAACATCGCTCGCTATCTTCTTCGCGCTAAAAGAGGGTTTCTTCGCTCGATTTAGGGCGGTTAAAGTAGCATTAAGACACACTATAAAAGGTTTCTTCGTTTTATAGGGTCAAATTTATAAACAGTTAACTTAAGCCATCTTCTTCGCGCTAAAAGAGGGTTTCTTCGCTCGATTTAGGGCGGTTAAAATAGCATTAAGACACACTATAAAAGGTTTCTTCGTTTTATAGGGTCAGATTTATAAACAGTTAACTTAAGCCATCTTCTTCGCGCTAAAAGAGGGTTTCTTCGCTCGATTTAGGGCGGTAAAAATAGCATTAAGACACACTATAAAAGGTTTCTTCGTTTTATAGGGTCAGATTTATAAACTACAGTTAACTTAAGCCATTAACAGTGGCTGGTTTCTCAGCGAGCAACTCGTGAACTGTTAAGGCACGGAAAGTGGGCGTGTAGCCTACATTCATTCACAAAAAGACGCAGTTGGATAGTAGTCTTGGTTTGAATAAACACACATAAGAAACACACAATTGTTACTGAGTCTGCTCACAGAACTAGGTTTAAAACGTTGCTCTAAATTTCTCCACCATCTATAGCATATTTGCTTTATGAGATGAACATAATAAATCATAACGGGTTATCAATTATATATCCATCTTCAGGAATTAGCTATAGTATTAATAGTACAATAGAATGATTAGTTCGTCCGCAGTACGGACCCTTCTATTGACTTTGAGGAAAATTATTCCTCTGGCCACGACAAATAATTTTCTTAACGAAGCAGTGCTCCGAGCATTGTTGCAAGATCGGACGTTAAAGTGACTTAGTTCTGAGAGCAGCAGACACAGACAACCAAGCGTGAATACATATGGATGTTTATTAAACTACACTACAGGGGAACATGAAACATAGAACTAGACACAGACATACACACATTAAACATGGATGCCAAGGCAAGGAAGGCATAGATAGAGAGAGAGAGAGAGAGAGAGAGAGAGAGAGCGAGCGAGAGAGAGAGAGCGCTCGCGCGCAAGAGAACCATGGCAGGATTTTAACATCAACTAACTAAAACCTGGGTTTGAGCCATTAGAAAATCATATCACCTTAATTAAAAGGGGTCGAAGCCTAGAAGCGCATCTAGATAGTTAACAAGCGGTTACTTGCATGGTTTTTGTGGGTGCTGAGTAAAGTATCCTGGTGCATGTATAATGCGTAGATTCCCGGGGGGGGGATTCCTTTTGGAGTAAAAGCTTCGTCCTTCCAGCCATGATTAGTCCGAAGTGAGTTTCCAAAGTTACCGAACTTAAAATTGCCAGAAGATCGGGCTCCCCGGAAGGGGAGCCGCGAGGTTTCCCAGGTGATAAATGTGTCTCCGGCGCGCTTTTGGTAGAAGAGAGAGAGAGAGAGCGCGTGGGCTCTTTAAAGTCTGCGAAGAGTCACGCCTTTCAGGATGGGCTTGACCAATGAGAAAGGCTGAATTTCCAAGCGGGAGTTTTGGAAATACTGGGGGTTTTATGGCCCTTTGTCTGAGAGCATGGTAATTTCCAAAAGGGGTTGGATTGAAAGTTATTATACAAACTATTAAAGATTCTTAGGACACTGATATGTTGCATAGGTATCAACATGTAATATTCACTCTCAGTTAGATCATCCGAAGACGAATTGATAGAGACCAAACATGTTACAGTCAGAGTGATATTAACTATTGATCTATTATAAGCATGCATAAAACAGTATTAAAATACACAAAAACAGTAATAATATACACAATGACTTAATGATATGTGTGCTCATTCAAAGAAAGGTTTTCCTATGAATTAATTAGAGAAGAGTCCATTTTATGGCATAAATGTCCTTTTCCTAAAGTGGATATGAAGTGAGTGTTTCTTGACCATTTTGCATTCCTTTGCGCAATAAAACTAATGTTATCTGATGGGTTGCCATGGCACCGGGGGTGCTCTGGCGGCGTCTGCAGACATAGGGGCACCTAAGAATGTGTATTGGGTGAGGGGTCTGTGATTATTTGTTAATCTAATAACTAGTTTCATTTGTTAAATCAAATGAGAAATTGTGTCTGATTGGTCCAAATGCTACATCCCTGAGAGATTTTCTGTGGAATAAACATAGGAAACTCCAGATGTGTTTCCGTCCTAACGTTGATGATACGCCCCTATGCTTCTCAAACCTGGGGCATCCCAGGACTTTCATTGGCAAGCCCTTCACGCACATACTGTAGCACGCAAGTCTAGTTTCAGAGGACCAGAACATAGACCATCAGTCAGAGTCGTGCATTATTTCTACTGCAAGAGCTTTTGCATGCGTGTCATTGATTTGATTCATTCCTTTTCAGTTCAGCCAAAACATGTTTTGATATTCACAATATATTTTTTTCATTTCACATATATCAGACTGTCTACTGATTGAGTTGCATTCTTTATGGATCTTCTTCCTGCTGGAAAATCCAGCTAAAACGAAAAAATATTTAATATAAAAAATAAAAATACGTTTTTTGTATGTTTGCCCACTGACAAAGAAATGATCAGTCTATAATTTTAATGACAGAATAACAACAAAAACATCCAGAAAAACGCATTTTAAAAAAGTTATAAATTGATTTGCATTTTAATGAGTGAAAGAAGTATTTGACACCTTCGCAAAACATGACTTAGTACTTGGTGGGAAAACCCTTGTTGTCTATCACAGAGGTCAGATGTTTCTTGTAGTTGGCCACCAGGTTTGCACACATCTCAGGAGGGATTTTGTCCCACTCCTCTTTGCAGATCCTCTCCAAGTCATTAAGATTTCGAGGCTGACATTTGGCAACTCGAACCTTCAGCTCCCTCCACAGATTTTCTATGGGATTAAAGTCTGGAGACTGGCTAGGCCACTCCAGGACCTTAATGTGCTTCTTCTTGAGCCACTCCTTTGTTGCCTTGGCCGTGTGTTTTGGGTCATTGTCATGCTGGAATACCCATCCATGACCCATTTTCAATGCCCTGGCCCTGACGGTACATGGCCCCATCCATCGTCCCTTTGATGCGGTGCAGTTGTCCTGTCCCCTTAGCAGAAAAACACCCCCAAAGCATAATGTTTCCACCTCCATAATAACACTGTAAAATAACACTGGTCCAACGAGGTCGTAAGCTTGTGTTATGTTGGTGTTATCTGTATATACCATTGCAGTATTTATTAATTAGATTTTTATTTTTATATTTTCAGCTTTCATTTCATATTATTTTTTTTTTTTAATTTTCTTAATATTTCTATTTAGCTTTAATTTATTTTTGTATCTTATTTTTATTTTAGTATTTTTAGTTCTCCAACTTCAACGTTCTTCAATTTTGAGCTAAAGCAACATAAAAAAAACTATTAGAAGTTTTACTTCTAATGTTTATATTTAATTTTATTTCAGCGTTAATTCAGTTTTAGTTTTAGTTAACAATACAAAACTGGTTAAAGCAGATTGACTACTTTGAACCAGAAACAAACCAGATGCAATGTTTCAATAATCAGTTGATACACAGAGTCTGAAATTTTCAGACGTTAAAAAATAAATACAACCTCATGTTGTGTAAATCATGTTTACACACTGCCTCTGGAACTTTCATCCATCATAATTTTTTTTTTTTAATCAGGTTTGATTTTCTGCATTTTCACATCCACAGCAAGCATTTTGATAGGAAAGTATAACGAATACGAAAAAACAAAAAAGCGCATACAAAAATTTCAGACTCAGTGTGCAAGACTCTTTAAGCTGCTTTGTCTGAACTGAAATGACCTGACTGTATTATGTAGGTGTGTTTATGTGAGGTTGAAATGACTAACGTCTCTGTATTGAACGCAGGAGGACGCGTCTGACTGTGGTGGTGGCTGCAGTTTGAGTCCGTCTCTCTGGCCGATGTTGGCTCTTCAGCTCCTTCTACTCTGGCTGCTCACTGGAACCAGAACTTGTTTGTCCTGACCAGAGCACATCTACAGACTAGAATCAACAACTACTGACTGAACTGCTTATTATACAGACCACAACATTACCACACTTCGACTATATGACCTAAGATTGTTTGTTAGTCAGCCAAAACAATACGACTAATGCAGATTCAGACTTTACTGTAAAATTGACACGACTCATCAACTCACTGCCAAATACTGCCCTCTAAGACCAACCAGAAAAAGCAACACAGTCAGACACGAGAAACGTATATACACTTATCTTTTTGACTTTGGAACACAGAACCACGTTATGACCACAGAAATGATTCTTGCAAAATGTTTAGTGCCACAAACAGGCTAATATAATGTGTCAACAATGTGGTCAGAGATGGCTCGCAAGCACCAGCCTGGATCTGAAGCAGGGTATAATGGGACAGGAAAGACTGTTCAGCTCTGGAGCTCATTATGAATTCTGCTGGAAGTGAGCTTTGCTCCAGTAGTAGGTCAGTGATGTCACACCCAAGCCCTTTAGGCCCATCAAGGGCTGGTTTTCTTGTTTTATGTTCTCTGATTTCTCTGGTATGTGCAGTAGGGGAAATCTCATGAAGAAATCTGTAAGTCATATTTTACCTCAAAATTAAAAGACATAAATATGTATATATATATATATATATATATATATATACACAGTACCATTGAAAAGTTTGGGGACAGTAAGAATTTTGTAATGCTTTTGAAAGAGGTCTTTTATGTTCACCAAGGCTGAATTTATTATTAAGAATACAGCAAAATATTATTACAATTAAAAAAGAAACTTTGTATTTTAATGTTTTTAAATGTAATTTAATTGCAATGTCAAAATGTTAAAATTATTTTTTGACATTGTAAAAGTGTTTACAGTTATGTTTGATTAATGCATCATTGCTGAATAATATGCTGAATAATATTTAAGTAATATGTTATTGCATAATAGTACATTGTTTAAAATATTTTAAATAATGTAAAATTTATTTTTAGAAAAATAATAATAATAAAGATTTTAAAAAATCTTACTGACCCCAACTTTTTAAACAGTGGTGTTGTAAATAATATATCATTATTTATTATATTTCAAATATGTTTTGCTTTTCACATTAGAATACATAGTAAGGTTTTGGGAGAAAATCATTGCCATGAAATAAAGTCAGTATAGACTTTTATACGGCAAAAAAAAAAAAAATATATATATATATATATATATATATATATATATATATATATATATATATATATATAAAATACAAATTATATATATATATATATATATATATATATATATTATTTTATTTTTTATTTTTATTTTTGAGGTGACATATGAACTGGACATTTCTTTTCAGTTCATTTGAGATTCCCCCAATGTGATTTTATCAAATTCTATTGTTATGTTTGCTAGGTTTTTGGGCTTAGCGTTCTTTTGTTGCTGATTATAAACATCTCAGAGATCCCCTGATAACTCAGTCATCTGAGATAACTGTAAGCATCTGATATAAACGTTTGAAAAAAGTGCCATGTTGAATGTCATAATTCAAGGAAAATTTCATATGCGATCAAACCACATATGAGTGCATCATCTGATGCTAAATGCAGATGACTCTAAAGACTGAACAGGCTCCGATTAGTATAGCAAAGCCTTTTTTTTCATGTCAGAAGTCGCACGCTCGCGTCCAAGTGTCCAGAGCATGTTGAATGTGGTTTATACCCTCCCCAACCCGTCTGCAAGGCCCCTGCTATCAGACGATTGCGTGTTTTACTGTATGTCGTCCAGATACTTCATCTGTCAGATTTTGTTCCAGCACGACAGACATGATATCACAAGCGTGTCAGATATTACATCCACATGTTGAACCACTATGCGAAAACACAGCACATGACAGGTTATAAAAATGCTCAACCCTGGAGAACCGTGCATTTATGATGGTTGAATGTATGTTTATTTTATTTATTTATTTATTTGATAGAAGGTTCATGCATGAGATTAGACGATATCAATCAAAGCTATTGCCAATGGGGGAATATTTCCGTGTTCCTTTGAATGTTCTGGAAGAAGAAGAAAAACCAATGACAATGCCTAGAGCTATGAAAAATGAAATATTTATCCATCACAATCCAAAGGCCAAGTATCCAGGAATAAAATAACATGCTTCTCTCATCGTTTCAGAGAAGTTTTAACATTTGACAGCATAAAAGCTTTGTCTATTTTAAAATATAAACTTACAATCAGTGTTTGCATGAGTTCTATGGCTTCTTATTCATGCAAAAAAAAATAATAATTATGATGGCTTTATTAGACTGTATGGAGCATTATAGTTTTTTTATTTCTTTGTTAAAGCCTTTTTTGATGAGGAGGCTGTTAAAGTGATGTAATTACAGTGATGATATTAAGTGCAAAGGCAGAAGGTTTAATGGCATAGTGACTGCCAAATGAAAATGAAATGTAAAGAAACACACAAGGTAGATTTAAAGTAAAGTGTGTGTTTAGTTTACTGGATGTCCGCAAAATATCGCTCGCACCTGTGCATCCACGTCAGGCTTTTTCCTTTGGAATGAGATGAATTTTCTTTTACTTTCTGTCTTCACTGATGTAGCATTGAGTTACAGACCTAAATATGCAGTGCATTTATGAATCATTACAGACGTTTTTGGACTCCTTGGAGGCTTTTGGGGTCTGGATTTCTCATCTCAGGCCTGGGGTGGAGGCTGTAGGATGTAACATTTAAATACCTCACTAAACGTCGACGTGAGATGTGATTTGATCCAAGAGAGCTGAACTAACTCCCTGCTTTACAAACCATACTGGGCTTAAAATGCCAGCGAAATGTATACAAACCCCACAGAGACCGCTTCACCGTTTGAACGCAAATTGATCCCATGCCATGTTCGACAAAGAACGTCCGCAAAACATGAAACAGGTTAATGACATGATTATGCTAAAACTAAAAACTTCAAATCTGGCAGTGCCTACACGGTTAGTCAAGAACAGCGAATTACCTAAAAGTAGCATTCAGTTGGGAATTTTATTGGCTCGCTTCAAAACAAAGTGTTTTCATATGTTATCCATCATGATGGAGTACAAGAGATTATTATTTTTTTTAACTTTTAATATTACACACACACACACACACACACAAAAAGTTGTATGACACACTCTTAAAAATAAAGGTTTTAAAAAAGTAGAGTAAAATAATAAAGCATTTTTGGTTCCTCAGACAACTTTTGAGTGAATAGTTCTCAAAGGAATTGTTCACCCAAAAATAAAAACCTCAGGTCATCCAAGATCTAAATTGAGTTTGGATCCAATAGATCCTCTGCAGTGAATGGGTGCCGTCAGAATGAGAGTTCAAACAGCTGGTAAAAATATCACAATCCATACAAATCCAGACCATCAATTAACATCTTTTGAAATAAAAAGATGAGTTTTTTAAGAAACAAAATTATTCCATAATCCATGATAATGCTTCCAGTGAAAAAGGCTGTTCGTGGTTGTCCTCTCACATGAAAATTAAACATGTTTTTTTCGAACTGTTTTAGATTTATAAACATACTTTTTCACTGGAGAAAGCAATATTATGGATAGAGAACTCTTTTTATTACAAAAACAGCTTTTTCACTTCACAAGATTGTGGATTATTGTCATGTCTTTAATCAGTTGTTTGGACTCTCATTCTGACGGCACCTATTCACTGCAGAGGATTCAATGGTGAGCAAGTGATGTAATGCTCAATTTTGATAAATTGTTCATCTACATTTTGGAATAACTAAGTGCTAGTAATTTTTCAGTAAATTTTTATTTTTGGGTAAACTATTCCTTTAAAAGAACCCTTTTTTTTTCTTAGTGTGAAGAATATTTTAATCATCGAAGTATATATATTTTTTCCACTATAAAGAACCTTTTATGGAGTGGAAAGGTCCCATGGATGTTAAAGCTTATAGATCCCGTTAAAGAATCTTTAATTTTAAGAGTATATTGTAGATCGATTGTGAAAAGAAAAAGACACTCCAAAGTCTAAATCATGAATCCAAAAAGTTAAAATCAATAAAATCTGTTTCATAAAAAGCATTCCACTTTACATAAGAGGGGACAGACATTTTTAAGTGTGTTCAGGTTTGCATGGTGCTCCCGTGATGCTCTTTGACATTTCGACCCTCGCATGAAAGGTTAGACGTGTACAGACGTGCCCCCCTCATGTAAAGAGGAATTGGATGTGTGTATTTATTGTATGTTTTCTGAACGCTGCTCTCAGCTGCTGTGCTGCCTCATAGGGCTGCCATGTGTCTGTATTTACTGGTGTTGGTGCTCGGTGTGCCGGAAAGTTTTCACTGAGGTTGCGCTTCTTTTCCTGAGTGTGTATCGAAGTCACTCTTTGATTCGTGTGTGTTCATTGGTGGGGAGGGGCAAGGGGCGTGGTATGTGCCTCAAAAGCCCCATCCACCTAACTATATATATAATATTCTTTTGTGGAACTTGACACGCCTGAAATGATTTTGTATACATTTGTACAATAATGTTGTTCAAGAAAATAAAACAAAAAAGTTTGTAAAGTTTACAAATGTGTAATTCTTGTGCAAATACAGTATATTCACAATAAAAGTTTATCATTACTACCTCTGGGTTTAATATTGTATTTTATGTCTTTGTTCGTCTATCTATCTATCTATTATTTTATAATCAATGTATTGTTCTATCTATTATAAGTGGTGCTAACGTAGCAACCATTAAGCAAGACCTACATCTCTGCATCAAAACATCGTATATTGGTTGGCTCTTTTGACTCGTACTAGGACACATAACTTCCAATATGCTACACATGCATGCAGTGAATAGCTAAGTGCTGAAACATGATAAAAAATCCCAGCTAACACTTAACCGTAACCCTAACAACATGTTAAATCATGTTGGCATTGCAAAACATGCTAAGAACATGATAAAAACATGTTAACACATGCTAGGATTTACCTAGCTAAGTGCTAAAACATCCTAAAACATGTTAGCCTCAAGTTAATGTCATGTTAACAGTGTTAGCATTATGGTAAACATATTAACATATTGCTTAAATGCTAATGACATGTTAAAAGTATTAACATCATGTTAACTTAATTTTAACAGGTTATTCATGTTAGCATGTTGTTAGCATCTTCTTAAAAACATGCTAGCAAAATGTTAGCAACATGTTAACCAAGTTAAATTCATGTTAACAACATGCTAATGTTTGCTGCCTACTGCCGAGTTGTGCAATGACAAGCAGCCATGCACCACTCACATATTCTTCAGAAAATATACACAATTAGTTATATATATATATATCTATACAAAGAAATCAATACTGTTATTCAGGGATGTGTTGAATTGATCAAAAGTGGTGGCAAGACACTTGTATTGTTAATACAAAAATTATATTTAAAATAAAAACTGTTATTTTAAACTTTCTGTTTATCAAAGAATCTTGAAAAAAAACAAAAATCATTCATTTCACAAAAAGATATTAAGCAGTACAACTGTTTTCCACATTAGTAACAATAATAAGACTGCAGTAATGGCTGCTTGTAAGAAAAAAAAAAAAAGAGCATTAATATAAAATTTCCATTAGACTTTTTTTTCTTTCAAAAACATTTTAAAACGCACGCACATATACAACCCCAATTCCAGAGAAGTTGGGACACTTTTTAAAAATGCGATAAAATCAAGAATCTGCGATTTGTTAATTCTCTTTAACTTTTATTTAATTGACAAAAGTACAAAGAAAAAATTTCACTGACCAATGTAAATGTGTTTTGTAAATATGAACAAATTTTGATTTTGATGTCTACAACACACTCCAAAAAAGTTGGGACAGAAGCCAAATAAAAGGGAAAATGCTATAGAATATCCCCTGTTTTGAAACAGTTCACAGTAAGCAAGTGAATTGGTAATAGGTGAGGGTATCATGTTTGGGTATAAAAGGAGCATCTCAGACTTTGCAAGCAAAGACCAAAGAAACCATCCAGATTTTCATTAGTGACAGAAGCAAAAGTAAATGTCTGTCATGGTATGGGGGTGCAGCAGAGAAAACAGCATGGGTGACTGGCATATGTGTGAAGGTACTATTGACATGGAGGCATAAATTGGGATTGTACAGAGATAAATACTGCCATCAAGATGATGTCTTTCCTGGGAAAGTCCATGGTTATTAGACCAAGACAATGCCAGCTCTCATTCCGCATGTGCTGCAACAGCGTGGTTTCGTAGAGACAGAGTGAATGTGCTAGACTGGCAAGCAGATCTGTTTCCTATTGAAAATGTATGACCAGTCATGAAAAGGAGAATCAGACAACGACGATCACAGACTGCTGAGCATCTGAAGCCTTGCTTCAAGCGAGACTGGACAAAAACTTTGCTTGCAAAACTTTAACAATTAGTATCCTCAATTCCCAAACAATGAAACATTGTAATTAAAAGGAAAGTTGATGTGACAGTGTTTACAAAATACATTTACGTTGGTCAGTGAAAACATTAGAAATCTTTTCTTTGTACTTTTGTCAATTAAATAAAAGTTAAAGAGAACGGACAAATCACAGATTCTTGATTTTATTGCATTTTACAAAATGTCCCAACTTCTCTGGAATTGGGGTTGTATATAGTCCAGATTAGATCTCCACTTTCATTCAGGAGGTTTTTACTTCTTTACCTTCAGTAAAATCCATTTAAGCACATGTATTTACATTTTAAATTTTGTTATATTAGTTTTCATATAATATGTTTTCTATTTTTGTGTCAGTCACTCAAGAAATGCCCACCCAGGAATGTGACCTCTTAAAAGTTAGCACAGCCATGAAACAGTCATTTCCTGTTGATTCTGCCCATCTTACGAACAGACGGAGTCAGAAAACGCACCCACCCGACCACTAAGAGGACATCCCCGCTGGCAGATGAAACGACGTTTGATTGAGGGTGACGGAGCGTGGACTTTAGTCCAGATTTTGGGAGAGCGAATCTTCTGGAGCTCTTTCCTGGCTTCTTGATGGCTTTTAACAGGCTATCTATGACGACAGGCCCGGGCTGTTATTTCCGACCCATTGAGCAGAGGAGGTCCAGATGCACGTGTGTCTGTGTGTGCACCACACTGCGGCTTTTAAGAGACTATCGTTTAATTTCTTCAGTGGTGTTTGGAGAGCGGTTTACTGGATGTGCAGGATGCTTTTAGGGCCGGCGGATGGGTTTGAGATGGTTATCTGGGGCGTGGGGTCACCGTAATGAGATATGCCTTGTCGTCGATGCACAGCTTGTGACCCGGGGCACAGTTACCATCTCAAAACAAGCAAGCCATGGACCAATAACAAACACTGTGTGATACGAGAGACACTCCACTGCTTTGCTACCCGGTAGATATGACCTCACGACTCTATCCTCTGCAAAACCTGAGCGGAGATAATCAACGTCTAAATAATAACAGTATTCATTACACTTCAAGGATACTGGGAGGTTGTAGAAACTGTCAGAGGGTTGAACACAGATCCATGTAATGTTTAGGTTATCCGTTGGGATTTAGAAAACTGTGTATATATATATATATATGTATACATATACAAAAACCCTGTCCTTTGTATGTATCTACGAAATATACACATACATATGTTTAGGTTTAGTCTAAGCACTGTGTTTCAGTCATTACACAATGGCTGGACATGTGTGATTTGTTTGTAATAGAATCATCAGTCGTGTGGTTTGAGGTGTGCTATTATTTTTCTAAGCGATCAAACTTGCAATGTTCGCTTGGCTGACAAACAATACATTAGAATTATATTGCAAAGGCATCTGAGGGATCAGATTAACATTAGGCCCTTTATTGTGAGCCAGTACTGAGGTCTTGTGTGGGGCCACAGAGGCCTCTGGGGCCCCAACTAGTCTCAGCAACCAATTATAGGACTCGTGGCAGTGTACAAAGGCAACTGTCACATATGTTGTTCAGAAAATTAGCCTATCTTTTTTTTTTTTTTTTTTTTTTTTATTATTATTAGGTATTATGTGTGATATGTGTGAAATGCCATCATTTGCCTTTCAAACAGCTTTTACAGATGTTGTCATCGTTGAAAGACATGAATGCTTTTATTCACCATGGATGCATTAAACTGATCAAAAGTGACAGTAAAGACATTTATGTAAAAAAAAAATAAAAAAAAAAATTAAAAAATCAGCATATGACATTGAAAATTTGAGCTATGATGCTGAAAATTCAGCTTTGCCATCACAGGAATAAATTACATTTTAAAATATATTGAAATAGAAAACAGTTATTTAAATTGTAATAATATTTCACAATATTACTGTTTTTACTGCATTTTTTGACCAATTAAATGTTGCCTTGATAAGCATAAGAGACGTATTTTAAAACTGTACTGACCCCAAACTTTTGAACGGTATAGTGTCTATGTTTGCAGGTAAGTTCACAATTCTATGAATTGAATTGTAATGCAGTACAAGTACCCATTTTTCTACCAACATTTAACATGACTTGTTCAAATTATAGCTGTTCTATTATTTTAAAGATGTTTTTATTAGTATTTGATGCAGGAGGTGTAGTAGCTGCCGGTAAAGAAGGTTATACAACCACACAGACTTGCACACAGCGCCAGACTAACTCTCTGGATTCACCTCTGACCTCTGTGCACTGAAACGTAATTGGTCAGTGCTGGTTTGAGATTTGTAAGGGTGCTGTTTGTTTCTGTAAGGAGTGTGAGGGTCACGGATTAGTTCCTGTCTCTTAATAAAGCACAGATTGTGCTTCGAGAGTGTAACAAGTTTGACCAAGAACACAAGGAATGGTGTTCACCTCTAGGTAGGTGATTTTTGAACATTTTTTTTTTTTCAATATTTTGCATCCATTTTGTAAAATATAAGTTTACATTCTCGCGTTAGGACTACATGTAACTATTTTTGCTGATGTTAACAAAGCAATAA
Source organism: Acrossocheilus fasciatus (assembly GCA_036784905.1). NCBI lineage: Eukaryota > Metazoa > Chordata > Actinopteri > Cypriniformes > Cyprinidae > Acrossocheilus > Acrossocheilus fasciatus. The sequence continues at coordinate 6,391,512 of CM071955.1, forward strand.
CTAAAACAGGTTTTCCAATTCCCAGCATGCTTTGCATCAGACTGGATTAGTGGTGTCATTGTTTAAATAAAGTGTTGTGTTCAATTTTGTGCTTTTTTTTGTTTTTTGAGCAAGAAGAGAGGGGGGAAAAGCAGATCTTACGGCATCGTGGTGGAGAATGTAGGTTGTGTCAAGTATGAAGAATATACTGCTTTACCAAATAAGTAAGTTGTACATTTTTCAATATTTGATTTATTTATTTGTTTGTTTGTTTATTTTAATGTTTAGATTTGCAATAATCTGAAGCACACTTATTTTTATATTAGATCTATATATTATTATTATTATTATTATATTAGACCATATTTATATTATATTTAAAAAAAAAATTATTTAGATCGCATAAAAAACTACTTTTTTGAGTTGTGTAATTAATGACTCGTGAAAATTATTTCAGATAATAACTATATCTCAAAAAACATGTTGTGATGCCACATTTACTCGTAGTGTTTCAAATATTTGATTTTGAGTGTGTATTTATTTTTATTTATTTACATGGTATTGTCGAATGACCGGTTATCAGCCAAAATGTAAAAATAATTATTGGCCTAAAGGTATTGGAAAAAATCATTTTAAACCGTTCTGATGCATGTTTAACAACTTGAATACATGAATAATGGCTGGCAGTCAAACACTTGAACAGTGACCACTTCCAAACTCACCTGCAAGCAATAAATGCAAGAGTGCATGAAACTAGCTGAAAGTCTTCAGCGTCTTAATAGTGCAGCTTTAACTCTGGCAAATATCAATGTGGTGCTTTATTAAACAATACAACAGGGCCCAGTCTTTGTCCTTAGGTAATTTCCATGCCTCAGTGGCTAATTGTAAAGATCTGTGCAACCACTCAAATTGAACAGCCTTGTTGCACAGAGAGAAGAGAATTAGTTCTAATTTAGGTGTAATGAAATATTGATGAGTATATATTGTATTCTATGTGCTGTGTTAAAGCGAGAGCCAGCGTTCATGACTGCCAGACCTTTCAGATCATTAGGAGCAACATGTTATTCTCATTACTGAGCTGTATGGTAATTAGTCATTAATATGTAAAGGGCCTGTAAAGATCCTCTGGAGCTTTTTTTAATGGTAGAATGAGTAAGACAGCAACGGAGAACCAGTCAAATAAACATGCACACTCAATGTGCCAGCAGCCCCTCTTTTCTAGATCTAGTAGACGTGCAATAAGCATAACTTCAATTGGCAGTTTCGCAGGGCATGCGCTCATGTGTAAAATCGATCGGAGAACAGAGGCTGAAACATGATCGCGTAATCATCTACTCTTACCTCATTGACTGTTACGTTTCATTCTCTTTGACTCATTAAATTGCCAAGACCCATATAAGCCATAGGATGGATTTGTAGCCATTACATCTACATTACAAATCCCAAAGTTATTAGTCTTCTTGTTGCTGTCAAGAGTAATGACATTCCACCATGGGAATTTCTTGCAATCAGGAAAAGGAAACCAGGGCCTCCATGCCAACCTGGGGAATATTTGATAAAATGGTACACAATTTAAAACAACAGATTGCAATTTAATTTTAAAATGCAGAAGTTTAGGTGCTTGCCAGCAAGATGACATGAAATTCCTTTTATGAAATTCAACTAGATTTTTTAGGTTGGTTTAATGTAATTTAAGTTCAAACGACTTATACAACTATGTTGATTATACCTAAAAATTTAAGGAAGCAACTGAACCTAGGTTTTTAAGTTAAAACAAGGAGAATTCCACCAACTCTTCTGAAAAAAAAAAAAAATGTGTTGGCACTAGTTATTCATTTTAATTAAGCTTCCGGTTATTGTGAATATAGTCTTAAATTAAAATAATAGTCATCTGAGTGCATTCAAATTTGATTTGCTTTCCAAATTCAACATTTGGGATGTATTTTCCCCAATATTAATTTGTTATTAATTAATTTTTAAATAAATTTGTTTGTGATATAGTCAAGATCTGTACATTTATATTGTATTAAGTAGAACATTTTCTAAATAATAATCTGCTTTTGTGTTCCATAGGCGAAAGAAATTCCGTTTTTGAAAAACATGAAGGTAAGTAATGATGACAGGATTTTCATTTTTGGGTGAAATATGAGTCCAAATCTAATTCTGATCTAATAGTCCAAAAAAATAAATAAATAAATGCACATATAGGCCTACAAGGCTTGGATAAATTTGCTTAAAAATCACATGTGAGCTGTCAGTGTGAACAAAGCCTTATATTTAATTCTGTCAGTATTTTTCAATGTTAAAACCGTCTAACAAAAGAAAAAAATGGCCCAGCATCAACCACAAGGAGCAGAACAATACCGCTGGCTAATTTATTATGCCCTTCAGGAACACTACCAGACCTCCAGCGCTGCCTTCAATACGAACACTTGATAGATGATGTTCTGTCAGCAACTACTAGTTCCACTGGTTTCCTGGTACCTAAACCATGACTATATGACAGAACATTAACCGAAACCTCCCACCCACATTCAACACACCCAGACAGAGATTCAAAGTCATACACGTAAGAAAACATGTAAGACTGAATAACACACATGTGCTAATGGCTCATCTGTTGGTCATTTAGCATCAGCAGTAATCATTATAGCAGCAGGGCCATAAGCACACAAACCTCCCTGACATTTGTTTTAAGCACCTCTATCGTGCTTATTTGAGACCTAATCGGGCTGAAAGGAGTGTGTGTGTGTGTGTGTGTGTGTGTGTGCATAAGCTAAAACATTTACAGATGGCGTTAGTACAGCCTCATCAAGAGCTAATCACGCAAACATGGGGCCGCTGTAGATATGCTTCCCAAAAGCCCAAGAGTGGCGTGTGTATTTATGCCCACAGATTTGTGACTGTACACTGCATGTGCCTCGCGGTGTGTGTTTGTGTGCGTAGGTGTCGGAAGCAGGACCACACGGAATATGAGCCGGCAGAAATCCACTAAACCATTCACAAAGTTCTCAGCATCTATATCCCCTGTGTTTTATTTATTTATTTATTTTAAATTAAAGATACACTATGAAATATGAACATAGGACCTTTTTTTCTTATATAAATATAAGATTATATATAATACACACACAAAATATTAATAAATACACACATATGGTACACTATGTACATTATAATGAAATGTATTTATTCATTTATTTTTAGGTCCAAAAAGGGAAAAAAATATATGTGTTTTTATATTTAAACAAAAACATTCTGTAATTTAATGGTTGTTCATTTTATTGTGCATTAATATGCCAATACAAGTACAGTGGTTACAGTTCTGCTATTTGTAAATTAATTAATTAATTGGTTAATTAATTAATTTGTCCAGGTATATCAAAAATGTAGAAGAAAGAGAGAGAGAAATAGAAAGAAAGAAAGAAAGAAAGAAAGAAAGAAAGAAAGAAAACATGTATCGGTATGATATTCAATTAAAAAATATATATATATATATATATTTTTTTTTTATATTTATTTATTTACATTTTACAAAATATTTTGATGCCAAAGTGATTCTGTATTTTAATTATTATTAATTTCATCATGCATTTAGATATCAGTACACCTAGAGTGGTCACAGTTATGCCTAATACATTTTATTCAGTTTAATTTATTTGTATGTATAATACATTGGTTTCATAGGATTTTTATATACATATCTTGCATAAGTTTTATATACATACATATGCTTATAGCTGTTCCACAGGTTTTCCCCCAAAATCTATGCAGGAAAAAAATTCCGCACATTCCGTTTGAGGCTAGTCAGTGGTGTGAGTTGGCATTCTCCAGTTCTTTGGTCTGTCAGAGCCCAGCTGTGCGCACAGGTCCTGGTGCAGAAGTTCACCGGTGTTCCCCTCAGGCTGGCTCCTTGATTCAAGTCGACCAGGACCTTCTGACTTGTGCGCAGCTGCCTGTAATGGACCCTCCAAATCTGGCTACTATCAAAGGACTAATTAGGGGGATGCATATTGACAGGTGCTTAGGGGGTAGAGAGAGACTGATGTGTGTGTTTATTGTGTGTTCGGGTGCAAGTTGAGGTGGCCTGGGCTTTGTTTCCTTGAAGATTTAAAATGTAGCATTTTTTGTCATTTCAAATGTACCCCAGACTATCCCCAAATGGGATGCATTCAAACATTTGCAGTCACCATGTGAAAGATACAAGCTTTACGACCGCCTCATTAGTGTTTGCATTTACCCAGGCTCCTCTGGATCGCCTTAAGTGATTGAAACACTTTACTCTAATAGGTCTATTATAGACAGAGTGAAGAAAGAACAACATGTTTGTATACTGTGCATACATGAGCTAGCTCATTTTGTCCTTTTCACATTGTTTCACATTCTAAGCCAATGTCAATATTATTTTATACTTTCACATGTATGTTATTCAGTGTGGCTGTATAATAAATCAACCACAATAAAATGTTTAAATGTTTTGTGATCTGAGAAACAACTTTGAAACTTTCTCACACTTTAAAACAGTTGGTTTATTTTAGATCAGGTCTGCTGAATCTTGTGTGTCTAGTTATTATCCTTATTTACGTTCCCCGTATAAGTTGCATTCTGTTCAGTGTTTCTTTGTCCGGTCTTGTCGATGTATATGTGTGTTTGCTACCCTCCTGTGTTGGACTACCTCTATGTGGATTATTAAAGACTTGGATTAATAAAGTTTACTGTCATTCTTCATCTTCGTGCATTACTCTTGCACCACACTGTGACAGAAGACCGGACCTTAAAGTAAAGTGCGTGACGTGTTTTCTCATTTGTTGTCAGTTTTTTGTTTTGTTATGAACGATCCTGCTGTCCTCGTCCTCCTGCTGGAGCAGGGGGTCCGCTCTCTTGAGGACCACACCGAAGACTTTCTTGCCAACCTGAAACACTGTACGGTCCTCAAGAGAGCCTTGCCATCTTCATAGAGTGGGTGGTGGTGTCCTGCAGATCCTCGCTGACCGTGGACTTCGCGGAAGAAGACACCAGCCCCACTCCTGATTCAGAGCCCAGCCCACCATCACCCTAATTCATGGAGCGAATCGCATGCAACGGTGGATGTTACAGTGGAGTGTGAGGGTGCTGAGGAAAGCCCCGTCCACTGAACAAGGAAGCCTCGGTCGCCAGAGTCCTCGGCTCCACCCTGGCCCTCTGGATGGCCGGCTGAGGGTGAGCAGTTGCAGGACTCTGAGGACTTTATTTTTTTTTTAGATTTATTTTTGGCGTTTTTGCCTTTAATTTGATAGGACAGATCAAAGTTGACAGGAAGCGGGATCAGGAAAGGTCTGCTAGCCGGGACTCGAACTCGCAACGACCGAAGCGCAACGGCGCTGCACGTCGATGCGCTGCCCACGAGGCTACCGGCGCCGACTCTGAGGATTTTATTAACAAGGATATATATGCAGACATGCCTGTTCTCCTTCCGCCTTCATCTGAACTCTCTAGCTACCTTGAACTGTCTACCTGCCTGGATTTCTCACTCCTATCATACCTGCCACTTCAGCTCCGGCACCGCTGCTTCCTGGCAGCCCCTCAGCTCACCCTCATCCCATCATATGTGTGGTGGGATCACCATGGGTCTGCCAGTCTCCATTGGCGTCGTGCCTGAAGGATCCCTTGTCTCCACCTCCAGCCTCTGAGTCTCGGATTCCGCCTCGGCCCTTCGACCCAGCTGCTCCACCTCGGCTCCTAACTCCCTTGTCTCCACCGTTGCCCGTCGGCGCACCAGCTCCACCGGGCTTCCTCGTCCATCCGGCTCCGCCTTGGTGGGTCATTGTCCCGCCATCACCTCAGGACTCCGCTCCTCCGGCTGCGCCTTGTCGCTCCATCCCACCGACTCCGTTGGGCTCCTCCTTCCCTTCAGCTCCATCTTGGTCCTCAGTCGCTCTGGCTCCGCCGGGGACCTCCGGATCGCCACCTCCGCCTTGGTCGCCGAGTCCTCCTCCCGGTCATCCGGCCACCACCTGAACCTCCTCCTGCCTGTTTGTGCCAACGTTTCACCATCCTTCCATCTCCTTCCTTTTCTACAGTGCGAGGTTGGGCCTTCCGGGAGGGGGGCGAACTATCACAGTCATGGAATTTTGTTTGTGTTTTCTTTCCCCATGTGCTCTGTGACCTAGTTTCTGTCTCTCATTAATTGTGTCATTATGTTCAGGTGTGTCTAGTCATTATCCTTATTTATGTTCCCCATATAAGTTGCATTCTGTTCAGTGTTTCTTTGTCCGATCTCGTCGACGTATATGTGTGTTTGCTACCCTCCTGTGTTGGACTACCTCTATGTGGATTATTAAAGACTGTTTATTGTCATTCTTCATCTTCATGTGTTACTCCTGCACCACACTGCGACACAAATAATCTTAGTCCCCAGTCCTTACACTTTAAAACAGTCTGATCTGTTTTAGATCAGTCTGCTGAATCCTCACACCTGAGAACAGGTTTCCAAATAAATGTTTCATTGTAACCATTGTTTTTTGTTGTTGTTGTTGTTGTTTTTGTTTTGTTCAGCAAAGGTACATTTTAATACTTCTTTGATTTTGTTTGATCTTTTGTGTTTATATTGGTGTATTAAAGTTCTTGGGATGTTTGTTAGGTCATGTGATGTGAAAAGTCTAAGGTAAAGGATGTCACTTCCAAACACTACTTTACACAAACACAATGGCTTTGTCATGAGACCATTCTGTCGAATCTCCATACAATGTATTATGGCTTTCGTGTGGTAACACCCATAAATATTTGACATGACGTACACATTTTTGCCATGTGAAGTAAATGTACGTGACTTTGAGAAAGTTCTGGAGACTTCTTGTCCAAAAGAAAGCATAATACTGTTTATAAAGTAAAACAAAAAACATCCTAAACTTTGCTTTGGTGAAACTACTACAAAATGACCAAATTCATTGTAACCGAAACAAACTCACTATTCACTGTTTAGAATGTTTATAAATGTTGATTATTATTAAATTTCCTCTAACAAACTGATTCCTATATCCATTTCAAAACGTTTTGGATTAAAAAATGAAAGAGACAGAGAGATTACTTACTGGGGAACATGTAGTTTTTATGTGAAATAAACACATTTCATGCATTTTTAAAAAGTACTTTATGTTTAAATATGGTTTTATTTTATGTCGTCAATCATGATAAATCAGTTTACAGATTTCTACTAATTTATCAAGTTATTTTCTGTCTTTTTTTCCACAGGGAAATGCATCACAAGGAAGAGTGTCAACTCTCAGCTATATCTAATCCAGAGTGAGAGTCACACACAGGAAGTGTGTGTTTATTTGGAGAGGACTCTTCTGTTTACTGTGCCTGGAAGCTTCACCACAGGATGCTCAAATGCAGCTGTATTCTTTGTTTGTAAGTGACTGCATATTATTGTATCATTTTTGTGTTCCACATACCTGCTCAACGTTTTGAGTATATGGGGAGGCGAAACTCAAGTGTGTCTGTATGTATTTTAGGAGGGGTTTCCAGGATATTGTGAGTTCTTGGAGGTCAGAAACGGGTTCAGGTAATTTGCTGCAGCTGAAGCTAAAACGTGCAGCAGATCTGAATGACAAATCTCTGCAAACCTGCAGGAAATCTATTAGCACCCTCAGGAACTAACCTCCTATGCTTTTTATGCTTGAAAATTGCTCTGTCTGTCTCTCTCCATGTGTCATAATTTCCATCTCCCTATTCCATACTTTTATCAGATTCTCTTAGTTTTCACATGGGGCACACTTTGCTCTTAATACCATCATCATTCTGTCTGCAAAGACGGTCTGCCTTGTTTTCCACTCCTCCTTATTACAGCAGTGTTGTGTGTGTGTAGCATTGACTTCAGATGGCGCTCTTTCTGACCATTCACAGACCATCTGATAAATGCTACACACATAATATACATCCTCAAAATGGAAAGTTTGATCTGATTGGCTAACATCATGTAATTTCCAGAATCCACAGTGCTGGTTGTTTATCAGTCTCCTGTGTTTCTAATTACTAAACTGCTATGCATGATTTGAAAGTTTGCAAGGTTTACCCAATTATAAAATGTGCACAACCCAGAATTGAATTGAAAATGTCTTTCAATTTCCAAATCAGTTTCTCAGTTTGAATTAAATTTCAACTGAAGTGGCAAACAGGAGGCACGGTAACGTTTTAAATTAGGAAACACTGTTCACTTTTAATAGTTTAGCATGCATATTACTTGCATATTGGCTGTTTTTTGTACTTATAAAGCACATAATGCCTTATTTTGCATGAGCAAATTCTAGATCTTTACTCCATACCTAAACATAACTAATGAAAGAAACTTACTATCAATAAGTAGTAATTAGGAGTTACTAAGAGTTACACTTAGTTAATAGTGAATGTATAAAAGATGGACAGATGGATGGATAGATGACAGACAGATGGATGGATAGAATGATAGATGGTAAATGGATGGATAGATAGATGACAGATGGATGGATGGATGGTTTAATAGATGATAATTAGATGGATGGATAGAATGATAGATGTTAAATGGATGGATGGATAGATGACAGATGGATGGATGGATGATTTAATAGATTGTAATTGGATGGATAGAATGATAGATGATAAATGGATAAATGGATGGAATGATAGTTGGGTGGATGGATGGATTGATACATGGTATGAATGGATGGATAGAACGATAGAAGATAAACAGATGGATGGATTGATACATGATATGGATGGATGGATAGACAGATATACAGATAGATAGATAGATAGATAGATAGATAGATAGATAGATAGATAGATAGATAGATAGATAGATAGATAGATAGATAGATAGATAGATAGATAGATAGATAGATAGATAGATAGATAGATAGATAGAATAAGTGTGCTTGTAAATATGTGTATGTTTATGTGCACAGCAGCAATAACACATCCCCTTGTTGACTGAAAGGTAAATTAGTCTGTTGTCTGTATCTCTTTACATCTTTACCACATCAGCACCACACTGAATGACTCATTATATGTTTGTGTTCACTGCACATGGTCTTCGTTAGACACCAGACACACACTAGAGCGAATTAGTCTGTTGTTTTGTTTATTTGTGGGAACAAGGGCTAAACACATAGACCAAACCACATGTGGCAAAATCGCTGTTTGTGTTCAGATCCAGATATCAAGCCTGTTGCATCTTCAGCAGATTATGAATATGATTCATGCGATTCACTTTCACAAAGTAGCATGTTATGTGGGAATCACAGCTGTACCTTTGTGTGGTCATAATGAAGTAACAGATTCCACATGGACAATTTATGAACGTTCCCTTTAATTAAGGATCATTTTCAAAACCTCTTCCTTGAAGACTGAAAGTGACCTTTAGATGTGTGGTTCTGACCACCCTGAACACATCATGAAATTCACTGCACTAATTCACTGATGTGGCTGTGAAGCAAATTCTTTGTTAAATTCCCAATCTGATCAATGTATTTTCTCATCCTATAAATGTCCTTTAATGAATGTTTCTTAATTTATTGCCAATCTCCACATATGTGTTGCGCACAATTTTTGCGAACTTAGACGCAAGTAAGTGGCCTGGTTGACCACAGATCTCGTAATTCTGACTTCAACAGTGGGATTCTTCTGATGTCAGCTTGTGCAATCTTCCTGCATCTGCTCTTAGTTATGGTGGTTTGAAGCTTCTTTATGCAGACCAAGGGCTCCTGACATGTTGATCCATGTTGCTACATTGTTTTTGTGTTGTAGAGAGTCACTCAGATGTTGGCAGAGAAGGAGATAGACAGCACTTCAGGAAGAGTAGAGGAGTGAAGGAACATTTCACACTGACAGTGATTTGCAGCAGAGAAGCAGCTAGAAGTCAATAGTTGATGATGTTAAAGGGATAGTTCGCCCAAAAATTAAATTCTGTCATTAATGACTCACCCTCGTGTTGTTTCAAACCCATGAGACCTTCGTTTATCTTCAGAACACAAATTAAGATATTTTTGATGAAATCCGACAGCGTTCTGACCCTCCATAGGCAGCAACACAACTGAAATGTTCCCAGACTCAGAAATGTAGTGAGGGCATCATTAAAATAGTCCATGTGATATCAGTGGTTCAACCGTAATTTAACAAAGCTACAAGAATACTTTTTGTGTGCAAAGAAAACAAAAATAAGGACTTTATTCAACAATTCCTCTCCCCCAAGTTACAGTCTTCCACCATTAACGAGAGTACCATGACGCATGCACTGTGCCTTGTTTACGTGCAGAGGAACACACGCGCAATATTTTTTTTTTCAAAAATATTTTTTTGACCTCATACTTTTCATGCAATGTGAAAAAGTAAGTTTTTTTTTTCTGTTAATTCTATGGGTGAAATGTGATCTGGATGTGTTGTGAGATTCACCCAGAGGTGTGGAGAGATTTGAGGACAGGATGTGGAATGACACTGCTGGAAACGGTGTTAGATACTCGCACACAGTGACTGATTGCTCCCATGAGGCTGTCAGGCATGTCGTTTGGCATTTGTAGTTTGTACCTCCATCATCAGAGGAAGGAGAAGCAATACGATCACAGAGTCACGGAGGACATTCACATAAACACTACTGCTATTAACTAAACTAATACAAACACAGCGCGGTTAAACAACCAGCCATACACAAACATGCCAAACTGAGTGAAAAATTGATATCCAAACAAAAAAAGCTCAAATCCATCCAAAAGCAAAACAGCCTGGAATACCTGTTTGAAAATGAACGTAGCACAAATAAACAGATGGAGATTATTTCCATCACGGAGCACAATTGAAGAGCTCTTTCTGTTCCAAGAGAAGAGGAGAGCATCTTGAGTGTAGTGCTATTTAATAAACAACTCGTGCTTCCAACCTGCTCTCATCCCTCTCTTCCATCTGAAATGCGTGGCACGGGAAGATGAGTTATGTTCATCGTGACATCAGTATTGTAAGCTTCTGATTACAATGAGTAGATGAGCTCCATCTCTCAACAGAAAGTAGTTGCTAATTTAAAACTTCATATGTTGTGTAGTTCTGAGAATTGTCACAGATGTAATTTAATGTGCTGCCTGTTGGTAAGAATCCATAAAACAAATTGCAAGAATAACAGCTGAAAGAATCACGCAAATACATTATATATTATAATTACTTCAGACTTAGCATGATGACCAATTTCTGCTGCTGTACCTTAGTATTTATTTAGTTGGTTAGTTAGTTTAAAGTTTTAAAGTTAGTTAGTTTAGTTTCTCTTTCTTTCTTTCTTTCTTTCTTTCTTTCTTTCTTTCTTTCTTTCTTTCTTTCTTTCTTATATTTATATTCCATAAAAAGCACAGCATGAAATACAGGTAGGTGTGTGTGTGTGTGTGTGTGTGTATGTATATATATATATATATATATATATATATATATATATATATATATATATATATATACCTGTCATTTTGTTAAATTATTATTATTATTATTTGTTTATTCATCTATTCATTCACGTATTCAGTACATTATATCCCACAAAAATAAAATAAATAATAATAATAATAATAATAAATAAAGCGCAGCATGATTATTTATTTATGTATTTATTTATTTGACGTATAATTTTGTGGCTAATATCAATAATCAATTTGATCTGTAAACTAAACTGTGGAAACTGTATTATCTATCATATTTTTGGCATGAACTAAGATTTCCATGGTATATTTTTGTAACGCAGTAAAATGACAGCATGTTTGTGAATGATAACGTGAACGTGATTAATAATTTCTTGCCTAAGTTTATGACTAGATGTGTTGCCGGTAACCAAATGTAAAAATAAGCCATCGCATCTTAAACAACTTGAGTGGCCCAGAGTTTATCAATTCACAACTTTCCTCGTAAATACCCTCAGGGAGGTTAGTCAGCATCACACAGCTGTGTTGACATCTCCTCAACACTTTCCATCCGCTCCAATAAATTAGAAAGGCAACCAATATAAACAATTTGCATTTATTTTACTTCCCGGATCGGTTCAACAGCCTCCGTGTCTATCAGGAAATGCGATAATATGCGATAATATTACGTGGAGGAATGGACAGTGGCGAGGCGACTTTAAATGGGCTGAGGGAAAGGGGAGGGAGTGCGTGAAGTAGAGTCTCTCAGCTCGCGCTCATCTTCAGTCAGTCCATCGCGCGCTCGCTCACTGTCCGCAAGAGTCAGCTACAACCACTTAGAGAGTATCTCTGACAAATATTCTTATTCAAAGGAGGAAAACGCCAAGACTTCTGACATCTCTTGTGTATTTTGGCGGGGTGACATAAAACTATCCAAAGCGACATGTGGATTTACAAAATTTTGCTCTGTGTGGCCGTTTTGGTTTACTCAGGTAAGTTTTTTCTTTCAGTCAGAGAAAGCGTCTTACTGGGTCTCATGTATCATATTTTACAGTAATAACTGTATTATGCTTTACAGCAATAGCAATAAGTGTAATACATGGAAACTGAGGTTACCATGGCTAATTTTTGTAACAGTGTTCTGGAGATGCCCAACACCGTCTCTCTGCTCGAGCTTACATGCTGCTATTTATGGGTCATTCCTGTTGGTGCCTTTTGGGATTTGAAAAATTAACAAAGTATCTCTGTTTCATGAAAGTAACATATTCAAGGTTTTTTTTTATTTTTTAATTTTATTTTATTTTTTTTAAAGTCATACAGATTATGCTCACTGACTTATTTACATATTCATATAAAAAAAAAACATTTCAAACAAATTAGACACAAATGTCCACCCTGCAATGGACAAATAAACAACAGCATAATAGACTTCTAATGTAAACTTTGTTTTACGATATGTTATTTGATAAAAAAATTATATATAATTAAAATGTTATTTCATGTGTTTATTTCTTAAAAATCACTGTTTATAAGATAAACATTAATTATTTACAATATGCATATATCTAATAACTGGATAACATTACTATGAGTATGTAAATATTTATGCAAATATGTAGCCTAAATTTTTACTGCATTATCATTGAGTATATGTATAGGATATTTAAAGTCTGCATGAAATCATATTGAACTTGTTAGTACAGATTACTAGTCTTGTGGTGAACAATTATATGTGCAATTAAATCTACAAAAAAAAAAAAAAAAAAAAAAGTCTGTAAACTTTAGTAAAAATCTAAAATTTGCTTGAAATGGCATTCCTTTTCTGATGATGTCAGTTTGACTGGCTTGGACTGAACATGCTTAACAACTTCCCTCCTCCAATCTTGCAAGCTACAGATAGTGAGGAGGTGTGCTAAAATCAGGCCCGCCTTCTTTTTTATTATTCAGTATTCTTTTTTTACTGTGAAGTACATCACAATATTAAAAAATATATATATATATAAATAAAAATCAGTTGCAACTTCCAGTTCACACAGACTTTAAAGTTTCTTTGTGTTTCTTCTTTTGGGTAGTTTTTTTTTTTTTTCACCAATAAAGGTACAGTAGTTCCAAAAGAACCCAAATCACATACTCTGTGATCTGGAACGTTGCAAACACAGACAAGCAAAGTGATACAAACAGTAAACATGCTGTTGGACTATATATCAGCAATATTGGAACATCCCTCAGCCAATCAAATTTGAAGACCAGTGCTAACTATACATTATTTTTCCATCTTTATTAATCTCTTCAATTTCAATTGTTTAATTTTTCAGCTATTGAAATACATTGGGCATGCCAATAAATTGCAGTTCATGACTCAAATTATACATGTATCAAAAGCGTCACAGTTCCCAAACATTGTATGAAGTTTCACTACGGAAAACTTCACAGATGTTGACATTCATGGTGAGTGGGCTGTTTCTTCGCAAAACATCTGGATAAATGAGTCACCGGCAGTGCGCATGGAGCCGAAGGGAGAGATGAAGTGTTGGAGTGTGGCACTATGAAACCCTTCTTTTGAAATCAAAACCGCTTTATTGCACAGAGCCTATTAATTATTCGGTGTTTAGTCATTTCGTTTCTAATCTGCAGTATTTCTGTGACATTGAAGGATCAATGTGGCCAGTTGGTTGCACAAAGTTTAGAACAGCTTAGTTTTAATTGATTTTACAGTAATACGTTCTGTATAATGTGACGTAAAAACCTTTAGTCAGACATATTGAGCCAAGGAGATGTTTAGAAAACCTATCTAACCTCGGTGCTTGTTGTTCTGCACAGACTTACGTTCTAATAATATTCAAAGTTAGTCAAGAGCTGGAGTCTTTTCAAAGAGCGTGACTGTTGGCTTTGGGTCAGTTTTAGAGCTTAGACGGGGTGTAATGTTCCTTGGTTGGTCTGCTATCAGAATTTAGGGCTTGTTTCACAGACACAAAACATGCCTGATCTCACAATGTGGTTTGCGGTTGTGAAATTGGTGCTTTCTAACCATGTGCTTGACAGATAACTCAATTCGTATGACTGCAGCTGGCATGGATGGGCTCTGGTGGTGATTTGAGAAGGTTTGGTGCTGTACACAAGGATCAGAGCCAGATTTATTTGGTCTTCACAATCCTCTCCACCACCTCACCAAAGCAGACCATGATTGATGCCTTTGCATCCTGCTATACACATAAAGCTAATTTATTGCTCCACTGCCTATAATAGCAAATCATTTTTCCCTTGCTGTTGTAACTCAATAAGGTTATGATCCAATAAATATTCTACCCACCCCATTACTGACTAGTCGATCCGTAACCTTACTAGTAGTAAGTTGTTGCACAACTAGGATCTTTGTGAGTGTAATACTTCTAGATGTGTTTCATTTAAATGGAGAATTTTAGCATGTTAACAGTCAGCATGGCAAAACTGACTAAAAGTTTAGTCTGACTAGGACAGAGGGTTTCCTTAAAGGGATAGTTCACCCAAAAATGAAAACTGCGTCATCATTTACTCACCCTCAAGTCTTTCCAAATATCTATGACGATCTTTCTTCTATGGACCTCAAAAGAGGATATTTGGAAAATATGCATTTATTTATTATTTTCTGTCTACACAAGGAAAGTCACAAAACGTTTTTTCAGAATATCTTGTGTATAGCAGAAGAAAGAAATGCATGCTGCTTTAAAACGACATGAGGATGAAAAATGATAATATATTTATTATAGAATAATATAATATAGAATAGTTATATAGACATCCAACTGTCTAGTCGATTATGAAAATGTGTAGTTTTGCACATCCTTATTGTGATCTAAGCGGGTTGTTGAAATACAATTTCATCATTTTAGTTCCTTTTTTGCTCCATATTTAATATTCTGTTTTATAGCCTCTCCCATGAGGCTTATAACCAACCTTTACTGATTAAGAGAAAAAAATCACATGCCATCTGTCATGAAACACATGTTTGGGTGCTTCTCCCCATTCTAACACGTGTGTTCTGTGTGGCAGAAACGAAGAGGCATGCCCTGCAAGACTACCAGAAGACTGATGCCGTGCATTTGGTCACGCCACCCGATGTGTCCTACATGTCCAAAGGCCGCAAGATGAGTGTGGGAAAGTGTGCACGTCGCTGTAGCCGCAACAGGAAGCTTCAGTTCACCTGCAGGTACAGAGGTCTACAAAGGTTAAAGCACAAAGACACACCACCTTACATGTAATTGTAAACAGCTGAAGTGTGTCTAAATAAAAGGAGCACACTCCCAGTTGGAAACTGGCTGATTTGAAATAGAATTGGATTAGCTAATTGTGTACAACACAGTGTGAGAGGAAGCAGCTGGAATCTATTTCACCAGTGGAAATCGAAAATCTGCAGTCCAAGTATTTCCTATTTTGATGTGTCAGGTCGATGACCTCTGGTTACTTCTGCATAGAAAGAAAATGCAGCTCTTAGTAGATAGAAATTGCTTGAGGTTGCATGACATTTGACTTTTAGCTCTTGCAATGTTCTCATTTTGGAGGCATCACCTGACTTCAAAATACAAAAATCTGACAACAATAGCAATAATATTTTATGCTTTGCATTACATGATAAGAATATTTAGTGATGACATTAAATCATTTTTGTAACCATCCATATATGTTTTTATATGCTTGATGTATTTTTTATGATTAACATGTGCTATATCTCTTTGCAGAGCATTCAACTTTGATCAGAAAACTGCAAAGTGTCATTTACTCTCCTATGACAGCCTCACTGTCGGTGTCCGTACGGAGAATGACTTCAACTTTGACCTATATGAGAAGAAAGGTAAAAAAAAAACCTGTCTTATTTCCACAGGGTTTAACTTTTTTAGGCCAGAGAGAATAACTAATAGGGATGCATAGTATATCATCAATCATATCAACATCTACCAATATTAGTGTCTTATACAACTACATCTATTTAAAGCTGCAGTCCGTAAGTTTTGCCTCTTTGTCGCCATCTCTGTTTGAAAACCTGGAATTGCAGCGTTTTGCGGAATTATCTTCCTTGCCTGGGGATTAATCTAATGTTTTGAGGTGAACGTGTGGCAGTCAGTCACTGCACCGGTGTGGATATTTACTCGCAATCACAGATTCTAGCCTATGTCTTGGAATACATGACCCAAATAAGAATTTTCACCGTATATTATCATCTGAACAAGTAACAAGTCTGCCACATTTGTTCTGACCAACTGAGGAAAAAAGCATTACAATAAATCGTGCTACCATTATTATTATTGCTATACTTTATTCTCAAATTATTAATGTTAACAACATCAGCATTGCGTAACTATGAGTATAGTGTGTATTAGCGAGTAGATTTCAATTTCTGTACAGCCTAAACTCTATTTGTCATACCGTTCAAATTTCATATTTAGAAATTCTTTTCAAACTATGCTCCTTCAAACTGGTTTTCTTTAAAATACAAATCTTGTGTAATCCCAGGCTATCTGTAATAAGAAACATATTTAAAACTGGAATATAATTTAATTTCATTCACATGTGTTTCATAAACACATAATCAATTCAAGCACTATTCTTTTTCTACACCAGGTTTTAAAAGTATGAAACCATTAACAATCCTATTTACCATGTAAGATCTTAATCTTGTGTGTACATTTATTTATTTATTTTTGGTTTTGTTTTGTTTTGTTTTAATGCAGAATGTAAAATTGTAGATTTGGCTTTTTAGTTGAAGTTCTGAAACAGTGCATATTTTTGATATCAGCCATCATATCAGGATTTTTTATGCTTATAAATGATATCGCATCTAAATGCGATATCGGTGCATGATTTGTTTTTAAACCCTTTTAAATCTCAAAGACATCCAGAGTTAAGCTTATGCTTGCATGATCTGCCACTGATGGGTTTCATAATATGAAGAGCTGTTCTCAAACCTTAGCCAAGTACTGGACTCTTAAGGATTAATTAAGTTTCAGTGTGAATAAATGTGAGATCAGTGTCCATGTGATGATGACACACTCATGCAAACACACACACTCATTCTATCTATCCACCACCAGGATAAGGATGACACAGCAAAATGACTTTTCACTCTAAGTCACTGGATGTAAATACCCCACTGTTTGTCCCTGCTATTTTTAACAGTACTGCAGATTTTCTGAAGTCTAAAACAGTTGATGTTCTTAAGACTTGACATTTATCAAATGTTTATGCAAACACAAAGATCAGGCAGGGATTTCTGTTGACTTTGCTTGTCTGTATGTATTACTGCTGACAACAAAGTGCAACAGTGACATTTAGAGACTTTTAGCAACCTTGGTTAAAAACTTTGTGTTCAGTACATGTTTTTCTTTATTTTTCTTTTATTCAGCCAGTGCACATCAAGTTGATCAAAAGTAACCGTTAAGTAGGGGTGTCCCCGACTAAGGATTTTCATAGTCGAATCAGAATTTTCGTATCATGGCGATAGTCGACTGATAGTCGAATCATATATTTGGGGGTGGGGCAAAATACATTACCAAGAGTCAAGTCAGACATTCGACAGTCATAAATATACAGGGAAAATGTGTAACGGACGCCTCGCAGATACAAACGGGGTAAATAATGTTTCATGTTTTGATTAAAAGATAGTTAACATTAAACATTAGCGAAACCCTTAAGAATTCACAACATTTTTTTTTTTTTTTACAACAGTGCTCTCATTATAACGTTATCTATATGATCGTAGTTATAACGTTCTGCATTTCTGTTTTGAGCTGGGCGTGCTGAAGATGATCAGTAGAATGAAGCATATGATAGCAGGTTTTTAATCAATGGGATTTAACTCATTTATCTCACATAGAATACGCTTCGTTATTTATATAACATAACGTTATTATTACAACTTATATGCTATCTGCACAAAATGCCCCAAATGCACATGAATGCGTCTGCGTGGCTGTGAATGAACTCCTCCTTTTGTGGATGCGTTCCTCACGCAATAACATACAGAAACACAACTAAACACTAAAAAAAATCACAGCATTTTATTATAATAGTGTTCACATTATAATGCTATGTACTGTATATGACAGTGCCAGTCATAGTTATTAATATTCTGCATTGTTGTTCTGCTCGCACCTCGCCCTGAAGAGATAATCACCATATAGTACTACAATGAAGCGCTTTACTATAGCGTAACTCAACCAAATACATTTTATACGAGATAAATAATATATACACGATATAAATAAACCGACTGACACGTTTTGAAATCACTTGTTGTACCCTACCTGATCGAAAAAGAAAAAAAATGAAGTCTTCCACTCTGCCTGTATGAATTTGAGTCTTGTTAAAGATTTAAATCCCTGCCGCCAAGATGCTCCTCTGTTGGTGAGGGATTAGAAAGCGAAACTTTAATCTATAGGGGAAGTTGGATTTATTCACGCATGTTAAAATATTTATTTAAAGCCTCTTTCTTTTAAGATTCTTATTTACAGCATTATCATAATAGGCTGTATATTAACTTACTGGGAGAAAACCGGTAGTTCGATGTGAAATCAGACACTGAGCAACCCCATATTGCCAAAATGGCATGAGCGTAACACCCCGTGAATATTCGACTGTGAGATTGGTTGTCGAATCAGGCTCATCGAATCGAAGCATCGAATCGTCGACTATTCGGGGACACCCCTACCGTAAAGATATTTAAAATATTACAAAAGCACCAAATCAGCATACAGCATTATGGTGTTTGAATGATCATTTAACACTGAATACTAAAAAATGAGCTTTGCCATTTACAGATGTATAAATAAATAAGAAATTAAATAAAGAATGAATAAATAATGTTAAAACAGAAAACATTTATTTTTAATTGTTATAAAATTTCACAATATTATTACTGTTTTT
Organism: Acrossocheilus fasciatus; assembly: GCA_036784905.1. Taxonomy (NCBI): domain Eukaryota; kingdom Metazoa; phylum Chordata; class Actinopteri; order Cypriniformes; family Cyprinidae; genus Acrossocheilus; species Acrossocheilus fasciatus. Next base: position 6,410,768 of record CM071955.1, read on the forward strand.
ACTGTATTTTATTTTTACTGTCTTTTCAACACCAGTTGCCCACTGGGTTACCAACACCAAACTTTGGTTAAATATTTCAGAATATAGTTTTAAAATCACTGACTTCAGAAACTACAGGTGTAGGAGCGCATGATAGGTTTGTCTTGACATATATATCACAAAAAAATCTGTTTGGGTTTTTTAGTTTCAGAATCTGACTTTTGCACATAAATATTCTTTAACCTACAGTGTGTCTGTATGTTTGTTGTCCTTCAGACTTCATGAGAGAATGCATCATTGGCAATGGACTCAACTACAAAGGAAAGAGATCGGTGACCAAGAGTGGAGTCCAGTGCCAAATCTGGAATTCCTCAGAGCCGCATGAACACAAGTAAGTGCTTACTCATCCTCTTTACCTCCCATTCTTGGTTTGGTCTCTCTCTCTCTCTACGGGCAATTAAACTCAATTACCCACTATGTGCATTTCTGTGGCTATCAAAAGTCTTGTGGAGTGTAGATAGCTGTTAACATCTCCTTGGTATGTTTCAGTTTATTTATTTATGCACATATTACGCTATTAGATAGCTAATGGCAAAACAGACTCTGTGAGTCGTAAAAATCCCCATTAGTCTCTTAATGATGATGAATGTGCAGTTTTATGCATGTTGTCTCACTGGCTTTGATTCGTTAGAGGGTTCTCGCTGAGTCTAAGTGTGACAGTCAGTGCAACTCGACGATTCTCAGAAGTGGAGTGCCGACAGAGACAATTAGGTCAATGACAGGAACGCCAGTGAGCGGCCAGAACATTTTCAAACAATTGCTTCCGTTCTTGCATGACCAAAAATAGACTTTGTTTACAATTATGCCTATGCATAAATACTTCAGTGCAAGTTTACCCCAAAATATACATTTTTTGTATACACTTACATCTAAAAATAAACACAAAGAAGCCATATACAGCCTGGAACAGATGTCATGTTTAGAGGATTTGAGGGTTTGTGCATAAGTGGGAGTTTGACAGAAAGCAGCACAAAGCTAAGATAAGATACCTAATGCAGAACACGTCTCTGAGTTCATTACGGCTACAGGAATTCATTAGGGACACCACATGGTGCTTCGATTTACTTCCTGTACAGCAAGTCGATACGATAGATCTGCCCTATTTTTTGGCCTTTACAAAAGTTTTATGCACTTTTCTTAAATCCTGAAAATGTGATTACCTTTCAGAGACCTTGAACCCCCGCCACCAACTTTCCCACTCTAGATATTTTATCTCTCTAATAGACATCAGTACAGTTTTAAAGCCAGCTTTTGATATGCTTGCCTCTGAAACATCACAGGCATGCTTTATCGGCTCAAAAAACCAATGGACCTGAACGTTCTGAAATACCACACAGGCCTGTAGGTCAGCTAATTTGTCACAGATTGCATTTTTATCTGCATTCATCAATCATCATGAACTTGGTTGATTTGTGTTGTGAATGCCAGAGGCAATTACACAAAAGATAATTACCGTTTGGCTTAAGGCAATGATTTATTAATGGATTACAAATATTTGCATGGCAAGGGTAAAATACTTTTTGAAACTCTTTGCATTAGTGGCATCTCAGAGTTTTACCACTATAAAGTGGTACCTATAAAGAAATTAATAGTACCTCTGAAAAAAATAAAAATAAAAATAGGTTTTAAATGTAAATAAATATTCCAGTCATAGCTGTGGCCTGTATTGGTCTATATTAGATGGGTCATCCCATCATGGTGGTCACCATGTCACATATACTAACTCCTAACTTTATTGTGATAACCCATTTATTTTAAAAGATTTTGGTTTCAGAATAAATGGATTATTGGATGAAAGATAAATGTGTCATTCTGTAATGGCATTGGTAGCCAAAATCATTTGTTTTTGTGTGATGCTGCTTTCATAACATTCAAACATAACATTTAAAGTAAAATGCTAATAAAATAACAATGCTCTACTCTAATTCAAGCATTGTGCAGTTTTTGACCTTTTCTGACCAAAGGCTTTACACTACCCCATTCGCTTGCCAAAATCATTATTTAAATACGTGCATTTGTTGTTTTAAGATTCAACCTTTGTACTTTTTACATAAGTAATAAGAAAAAAATGAAGATGTAACAATTTCCCCAGAGCCACATGCATGTTAAGCTCTTGCATCACAATGAAATGTAGAGTAGCAGCTGTGTTCTGATGTTAAAGATATCATTAGTCATGCCACTCTTATTAATATAAATATAAGTTATTGAGATCTCCTGTTGTACTTGGCTGGAAGTCACAACTGTGTCATGTGACATCCAGTTAAATTTGTGATTCTTAGTTCAGTTGTATTATCAGATGTTATTTTAATAAAAAGACAAAAAGGCAAATAATTGCAAAAAGGATTGCTAACATCAATAAAAGAGTATTAAATCTCACTCTGCTGCTAAAAATGCCAAGTAATGTGTCAAAGAGTAACAGTATGTTGTTCAAGAAATTTGGAGCAATTTTGCTTGTGTATGATTCCCAAACATCACTTCTGTTTCATGTTTTCTTCTCACTCCATTAGTTTCTTACCCGAGAGGTACAAGCACAGAGATCTACAGGATAATTTATGTCGTAATCCAGACAACAACACAACAGGTCCTTGGTGCTTTACCACAGACCCCAAAATACGCCTCCAGGAGTGCAGCATCCCACAATGCTCAGAGGGTGAGTCCTAGAAAAGCAAACTTTTGAATTTTTATTGTTCAGAGTATGATCTTTTATAGCTTTTAATTATGTTTGTCAGATATTTATACTAAAATGATTTAGGATAAAAAAATGCTAACCAAACTGTTGACATTATCTAAGAATATAGATCTATGAAATGAATGTCAGTATTATTAAGATAATTTGGTATTTTAAGAGATGAATTACTGAAATTTGAAAATCATTGAAAATTTCAAATTTAAATCTCTGACATTTAATGGTAAACAGTTTCTTGGCAAAACTGAGCATGTTTTTTCATGATAAAATTCTGTTTTGGAGAAACAATTTTGATGTTAAAACGATCTCACTTGTGATATCTCTTTTTTAAGCTGTTTGATATCATCCCTTTAAAAACACCCTTTTAATGTGAATTGTTAATTTATTAGATTCAAGACTTTAGCGACTGAAGAAGAATGAAAGCGCTTCATTGTTGGGGTGACTGGAGATTTTTGTTAATAGGAGATCACATTGAGTCGCATGCATAAAAAGGGGTTTTCTGCAGAGATAGCGATCAGGCCAACAAAAAGAGCTTCTTGTCTATTCGAAGAGTTGCATAGTGAAATATGGCTGGGAGGGTTTGTCAATAAATTAGTTTCCCATAATCAAAAACACACACAAAATACAGGGAAGGAAAATCATGCTTTCATGAGAGTGGCTGACGTTAACATCTGTTTCTACTACAGCAATCTGCTCCTTATATTGTGTGTACTGTACAACTAATAACAGGATTTAGAGAGATGACTCTAGCTGAGGTTACCCCCATCTGCTGTGATATTTGGTTTGATCCTACAGTGACTAAGCTCTTTACTAAGTACTGTAATAATTACATGTTGCTTTAACCTTTGATCGTACGAAATCTGTTAGAAGCTGCAACGTACATTTGGGGTTAAAAGCAAGGCCTAATGGGTGGTACGTCTGCCTAGTAAATTGAAGCATCAGATGATTTATTTTTAAACGATCTGAGGGTCACATGTGGCTCCGTAATTGCTTGTCTTCTTGATAAACGCGATTACAGTCCCTGCAGTCATTAATCGTTGGTGATTAGTCTATGCGTAACAAACATGTACACTAATTTACTACCAGCATTCGGCCACAGTTGCAGTCTTCTAACCGTTTAACATGACAACCAAGCATGCTAATGTTGCTCAGCTGGACTCTTTTGGGCCTTGTCCTGGTTAAAATTCTTACCAGCCTTGTTCCTCATCCATAGTGGAATGTATGACGTGTAATGGAGAAAGTTACCGTGGACCATTGGAAAACACGGAGAGCGGCCGGGAATGCCAGCGCTGGGACCTTGATGAACCACATAAACACCTTTTCCACCCTAAAAGGTATGAGACCTACCAGAAAGTGCAAACAGTAAGGGACAACTTCAGTCAGACAGACTTCAAGTTAGGATTTTCAATCAATTTGAGATAGAGCCCTGCATTTCGGCCCGTGCCCGATGGGCCCCGACTTTTTTACGTCCCTAGGGCCTGGCTTTGGGCCAATTTTCACGTCATAGTTCAGACGAGGGCCGGGCCTCGGGCCGGGCCTCGGGCCGGGCCTCGGGCCGGTTTTAGTTTTCTCCTTATTTTTATATTTTAGACATCCATCAATTAGTGAATGAAAAAAATTGTCGCGCTGGTGGAAACAACATGAGACCGTGCCGCAACTGTGAAGAGCGGCTCGACGGTGTTTAGTGTCCAGCATCAGCAGCGAGCGTCCTGTCAGCGCAGCTGTTCTGCGTTCAAATACACGCAATAAAGCTTGCCATAAAGCCTCAGCAAAAGTAATCACCATGAATGTGTCCGGGGGAAATAGTAAGGAGATATTTGAATTACTTACTAATAAACTAGTGTTTTCTGTGTCAGTGTTGCATCAGTGTGGATTTAGACGCATCTCCTCATTAGATGCGCCTTTAGAGAGAAGTTCATCTTCACGGATTATGATTATAATGAATGAGTTTTTGTTTTCGATTTGATTTATTTAGTTAAGTTGTAATTTAAAGCTTTCTATAGAAATATTTATCATGTCTGTGAGGCATGTATTCGGTTCATTTTTGTGAAGCGCTCCTGTTCAAGACGAGACGGCAGAAAGCGCATCGTTTTCTTAAAAGCACGACGTTTTGTTGATATTATGAGTGCACACAAATAGAAGTAGACCCTTTACAGTTCCGAATTATGTATTTACTCTTACCTTTATGAGCAAAAATTACAGCCTGTTTTAAGTTGTTTCCATTGAAAAAAAAATGCAATTGATTGCGCTGGTGCCTCCATGTCCTGCGCTTTAGCTTCGACTCTCCGCACAACCTATTGGATGCAGCTCACATTTATCTAGGTTTAATCTTTAAACATTTTTATATACTTGAACTGTTTTAGTATATCTATAGATTTTATTTTAGGCAAGTCATGATGATTTGAGAAGGCTAAATTGATCAAACATGCTATGATCAGCCTGCCAGTCTGCCGCTGGCCGCTTGGTCGTTACTTTAGGAAATAACTTGTTTAACCAACAAAAAATGCTCCAAACGTTTTTCAAAATTAATTAAAAAAAAGGAAAAAAACTAAATATAAGCACTTTGCCATTACATACAAAACTGAACTATTTTAATAGCTGAAACATGATCCGTTTTGGGAGAAGGGCTCGGGTCGGACTCGGGCTGGTAATTCTGATAAGCTGTCGGACATGGGCCGGGCTAGGGCCTGAGCATCTCGGGCCAGGGCCGGGCTAGGGCCTAAATTTGAGGCCCGTGCAGGGCTCTAATTTCAGAGGCTTCGCCAATTTGGCATACCTAGAAAAATCTCTTTCGTTCGCCTGTTGGGTACTACTGATGATATCTGAAATCATGCAGCTTGTTGCAAAAAGGTATGCGGTTACTTTTCTAAGTGATGAAAGTCATGATTTTGCTCCTGGAAGACACAAAATCCATAGACTTACATTAAAGGGATAGTTTACCTAAAAATGAAAATTATGTCATCATTTACTCGCCCTCAAGTTGTTCCAAACCTGAATGAGTTTCTTTCTTCTGCTGAGCACAAAAGAATATAATTTGAAGAATGTTGTTCACCAAACACTTTCTGGTCCCCATTAATTTTCATAGCATTTTTTTCCATACTATGGAAGTCAATGGAGACCAACAACTGTTTGTTTGCCCACGTTCTTTTGTGTGTGTGTGTGTGTGTGTGTGTGTGTGTGTGTGTGTGTGTGTGTGTGTGTGTGTGTGTGTGTGTGTGTGTGTGTGTGTTCAGCAGAAGAAAGATATTCATAAAGGTTTGGAACAACATGAGGATGAGTAAACAAAATAACTTTCATTTTTGGTGAACTATCCCTTTAAAGAGGAACCTGAGACATATCTAAAATATTATAGGGACTTTGGGGGTGGCCTGATTTGAGTTGAGACCCAGAAACCTTCTAGAACTCCCTAGCAACTACATAGCGACAAACTAACAGCCAATCAGAACATGTTAGCAACCTCATAGCAATGCTGGAAACCCTGAAATCCACTCAAAACACTTGAGTGAGTTTTGCACGGCAAACATTTTCATCACATGTTAAGATGATTAAGTTTCAAAGAAAGTATCAGATATCATTTGAAAAACTAGTCAGTGATTTGATAATGTTTTGCTGAAGAAATCTGGGGTCATGAGTGGATCATTGGCCTCATGTCATTTAACATTAATTGTGGAAAACAACTCAGATATGCTTTAATCTGTCTGAAATCACAATGTGTGCAGGCATCTTAAAGTGATGGCCAACATCAGTCATGAAAAATTACACTTTGTTTTGGAAAACATTATCTGTTTTGTTCATGTTGGACAAAAATATGTTTTAAAGTTCCTTGCACATCTTTACTCAATTACATACCTATTCTGTGGAGAATAGCAACTGAAAGAGTTGAGACCACATTGCTACCTGATGTACATGCACTTTCCATTCAATGGCATTTTCGTTTTGCATGACCTTTCCAGTGGCCCAGTTACATCTTTAGTTCTGGGAAACAACAATATCGTTAATCTCGAAATAAATGTCCGTTTGTTTTGAATACTCTCCCTTAAGGGTCTCTAAACACACAAAGTCTATTTTTTTAAATATGTCAGATTGCATACATGGTAAATGCTTTTGAACTTAGCCTAATCCGGAATGGCATTTGTGAGCAACTTTTAAAAATATTCGAAAAATCAATAAAGTTTTTTCCCATTTGACCTCATGGGAACTGTGTCATGCCCCCGTTTTGATATAAATCAATAAATCAAATGACTGCTTTGTGTGAACCTACCAAAGAGGCAAATTGTCTATGATGTCTTCAAGCAACCATAACAACCCACTGAACATTACAAGACATTACAAGCTCTTCACCCTTTACATGACAAGTCTGCCTCAAAAAGTCTCAGATTATACACAAAGTTAGTGTAAATACAATTAAATCAATCGAATATTTATTTTAGATTGATTTACGTTATCTAAAAATGTATTTAATAGGAAAGAAATATAGGAAATGAGCATGCAGAATTAAATACTGGGTATCAGCCAATATACACTACTGTGTAGTGTGGGTTTAGTGTGGGTTTTAAGGCCTTATTTCAGCTACATTTTTTTCCCCAAAACTTACTAACCACTCATAATATTTTTTTTCTAAAAAATGCAAACATGTACATCCATCTTGGTCACATATTATTGTAGCACAGTTTGTGCTGAATACAAAAAAAAATACATGTTGGTCAATAGTATGTTTTAAGTAGCTGAAATAAGCACAAATATCAGGGCATGTCAAAACATCTCAAGGGCCCCAAAATGACCTCGGACCCCAGAGGGTTAAAAGTTGAATTAATATTTTGAAATATTTTTACAATTAAAAATAATTGTTTTCTGTTTGCTTTTAACATCACCAAGTGATGCTTCTGGACACATCATCAGTGTACTGATGATATATACTACTATTCAAAATTTACTAATAGTAGAAAACTAAAAATTGTTCCCTGTATAACTATGAGTCTTTACATGACGGGCTTCCGTCTTGTGCTCTTTACCTAAGAGGTCCTGTTGTACCAGTAGCAGAGAGCATGTTATGTATTTTCTGGAGGTTATTAGAATTTTATCCCACCTATAAATCAAAGTTTCCGTAGAACCGGGATAGTTGATATGTGGTGTGTTAAGTGTGTTCGTTTTGCCCTTCCTATGACAGATACCCCGATAAAGGTCTAAAGGACAACTACTGCAGGAACCCAGACGGGCGCCAGAGACCCTGGTGTTTCACCACCGATCCGAGCACTCCATGGGAGTACTGTAACATCAAACAGTGCGGTGAGTGTGCACGTCTTCGTCTTATGTGTAAGATGAAGAGACAGAGAGAAGAACAAAAAGAAGCCAGAGAGAAAGAGAATGAAAAGAGGCAGAGTTTGCCAAATTTACAACTTCCTCTTCCTGTAGCCCTGGCTCCCCTCTCGTTTGGGACCCTCACAGGAATGTTGTTTGTAACCGGGAGAAGAGAGAGAGAGGAGGGTCCACCTATAAAACTCTCTCTCCTCTCTTTCTCTTTCCTCAGCTCTTGCCCTGTCTTTTCAGTACTGTGCCTCTGTGTTTATTTTCCCTCATCAGCGCAGCACAGCGTTGCCTTATCTGCATGAGAGAAATGTGGTTGAGTTTCAAGTGCTATGTAAACCTTCCACGCTAAAGACAAAACACGCGTGTGGGTTTCAAACCCCCAGTTCACTCGAACACACAAGCGCCCAAAAACCTATTATTATAATGACACCCTCACCCCCTCCTCCTCCTCGCGCTGCCTCTGTTTATTTTCATTAGCGAGGCGATAGCATGTTGGTTCAAATGGGAAGCGAAGCATAAACTCAGGCGTCCGACGCTCGCCCTCTTCACCATTCTAGACTGAGCCACGGGGGTCGCATTTGTATTTCAGAGCTATTTGGCAAGTCCATGTCATAACCTTGAGCAAAATCCTGTGACGGATTCTCAAAGATCACCGTCCTGGGAGGAACTTTTCACCATGCTCTTTCCTGTTTGGCAGAATGCAGCTTCTTTTCAAACACCTCAGCATCTCAATAAGCAGCTAAACAGAGTTTAGCTATGTATGTCACTCGTTTTCCACCTGTGGAAACCATCATAGGTCCATCTGCTTTTACAAGAAGTGGCTTTCGCCCACTTGCAGAAGGAACATCATTCTTAACAAGACTATTTGATACTCTATAAAGCTAAACATGCTCTTAAAAGATACAATACTGCTCTGTAGTAAACACAGTAAGAAAAAGTGCCTCATTGTTTCCACTTGCTTGACCTTTGCGTTTGTCTTCACGATGCTACGCACCACTGCCTTAGATAGCATTCTCTAAACCTAACATTGTATGAACATAATCCCAGCTAACAGAGAATGTTCTCAGAACATTCTGGCAAGGTTCTCTCAAAGGTATGAATATACATTGTCCCAGTAATGTTAATGTTTGTTCAAATTTTAACTGGTCTTTAATAACGTTAAAACGTTAGCACAGATTATATACATTATTTATACATCATTCACTGAACTTTTTTTTTTTCCTGAAATGTTTTAGTTGGATGTTCGTCTAACATTTTTTTAAATGTTATTCTTTTGTTACTACTACTTAGTTTCAAAATGTTTTAAAAATGTTCAGAAATGTTCAACATTCAAAAAGTCATGTTCCCATAATGGAAAAAAATGGAATGTTTCCTTATTGTTTTTGCAGGCCTTCGCATAAACATGAAAAAAAAAAACAGTTTAAAAGCATTTTAAAAATTAGACATTCTGAGAACATTCAGAAACAACGATTATATAAATGTTAACATTTTTGTTAGCTCGGATAACATTGCATACGTTGGGATCTACTGTAGATCTCTTCAAATTCTCAGTGTTTTGGATGCATTTGAGAGTTTGATTTTGGGTTTTATTAGCAGGACTTGGCCTATATCCCCATTCTGCTAGCCTCATTAGCAGACTGAAGCACTAGCAGTTTATTGGAGATAAACATAATAACTGTCTCCAATGAGCGTAATTTATTGCAATGAGATTCGTGGGCAAAAACAATATATATCTGTCGTGCACTCATAAAACGCTTACGTTTTACCCTAAAAAAAAGCTCTGTAGGCTACTGTTTTAGCATTTGTCACAGACTTAGTGACTGCTTTGACTCATTCAGGAAGCATCTCTCTCTGTTAGGCAGGATAAAGCTGTTGTTATTCCTCCCTCAGGCAGCGCGGTCTTACAGTTAATAGTGAATCTATGATTCAGCGCTCATCATGCCTAAGGAGTGATATTATGCTTCATTCTCTCACTCTCTTTGTCTTTCTGTTAATGTTTTTCACTGTTTACTCAGATTCAGACAACGGCAGTGACATTGAGAGCACAACAACTTGCTTCCGTGGACGTGGAGAGGATTATCGTGGAACGGTTGGCATCACCCCTGAGGGAGTGACCTGTCAGAGATGGGATGCCCAGTTTCCCCATCAACACTCTTATACTCCACAGAATTACCGTTGCAAGTATGAAAATGCTCCTAAAACATATGCATGAAGTAGTGATGTATAGTTCAAATATTGACTGGACTTTCTTGCTTCATGCACACGTAAAGCCTTTTTACCAATTTACAGAATATCATAGGAAGTTTTGCATGGGCAAGCACAGTCAAAAAATAAAATAAAATGAACATGCAAAACAAAATATTCAATACTGACTGATAAATATTCATTATCAACCTAAATACAAAAATGACAGAATATAGAATATATAATATATGCAAGTAACCAGTTCTGATGGCCAGTTTCCCCATCGACACTCTTATACTGCAAAGAATTACCATTGTAATTAAGAAAATGCTCCTTAAACATATGCATTAAGTATTGATGTTTATTGATGTAGACTGGACTTCCTTGCTTTATGCACAGCCAAACTTTATATTGAAAGACATTTAGTACATTTAGGCATCACAACAGAATGTTAAAAATATCATTATATAAAATATAGTTTATGTTTAAAAAAACTGCAGATAATTCTTCAAAACCTGTAGTTTTTAAGATCAGTCTCAGCATATGTTCTGTAACACCAGCATGTGTGATGTGTATATGTTATACCCCTGAAAAAAGGGAAGATGATTAAGCACATTCACTCGACGATGTTTCTCCACCGCAAACTTTATGTGTAATGGAGAAATACCGCGAGCTCTCCCCCTAGTGTTCAACAAGCAGTGTTGCCAACTTCTTTCGATGGAAAGTAGCTAAAGCCAGTTTGAAAAGTCGCTAGATGTCGCTAGATGATGTCACACGCTAATTAGCATATTCATGACGTCATCACGTCATATTGCCTTTCACATTTGTTTGTCTCTCTGTGCTCATACTGTATTTTAATGCAGCTAAATTCCCAATAAAACTGTTTTCCTTTATATATTTCACTGTTTCTGTTGTCAGTCAACGGGATAAATATGAAACAGTGACTGAAACGCAGCACTTTAAGAATATATAACCAGCTCTCCCTTCCAAGAAGTTAGTCACAAAAATCCTAATTTATAATTGAGCCGTCGTCTGATGAAATCAAATAATATACACAAGATTAGACAAGACAAAGACAATTCCTGTTCTGTGATTTCGGCTATATTTGCATGTAAAATTAGAGAAGCAACATAATATCTATTTTAACTGAACGCGCTGCTCCTCTCAGCCGCTCGCTGAACATAGCAGATGCAGAGAAAGAGGTGCGTGCGCGCTGACCTCGCGCCGTTGCGGCATTACCAGCGATCACAGAGACTCGCTAAGGTTTGTCCAAGAAGTCGCTAGATTTGTCGCTAGTCGCTTTTTTGGAAAAAAGTCGCTAGGGGGGTCTGAAAAGTCGCTAAATCTAGCGACAAAGTCGCTAAGTTGGCAACACTGTCAACAAGGCCTGACTAATAGATTGCACACCTTATTGTGCCAAACTAATTGATCACCGATTAACTAAAATTATTATTTAGATAACTTATCTGCATTTTATAAACATTTTTAAACACATTCAACATATCCTGACTATAGAACACTTCCCATATTTTACATATTTTACTTTTCGATTTACTTATTGAAATATAATTATACATATACAGTATTTTTCACTCTGTCACATATATATGATTATGGAGTATCCAATCTGCACTGCAGGGATCTCCGGGAGAACTACTGTAGGAATCCTGACGGTCGTCATCTCCCATGGTGCTTCACGACTGACCCCAATGTACGAGTGGCATTCTGCACTAACATCCCTCGCTGTGGCGATACAGTATCTGAACCTGAAGGTAAGAGTCATTCGCGTTATATTTTTTTCTGGTATTCATTCGAAAGTTTGGCATTCCATGGTACTATCATTAAATTTTTGATTCTCATGCCCACAGAGAAACCATTTAGACCTCATTGCTCTTCATAACAAATCCAATTTATTATATAGCATATGTTCTTAAATAATGGTAAAACAATACATATACCAATTTTTTCATGTCATCAGTGTCTATTTGATGCACACAGTCAGGCATTGGGAAATACACTGTCTTACACAGGGCTACTGTGTTTTGAATTCAGTGAGGCTACCATGGAAAGGCATTGCCTTATTGGGTAGCTAATGTTCAAGAGTGTCATGTGTTCTTCTCAACCGTATTTGTCACACACAAGATCACATTGTTGTACTTTTATTCAGGCCATGAATTCTTACAGACTAATCTGAGCTCAGGATCAATAATATACAGATAATTCTATGTAAAATATCAGCATCCTTGATTTTTAGAAAACCCAGGGAGAAATTTACTATTTTATTGAAATCCAAGGCATTTTGATACTTTTGAATGCATTTGAACATTTCAGTGCACACCGAAATTAATTGTTTCAAATATTAACCATCTGGTAAAAGCATTGTGGCAGCTGTAGCTTATTGGTAGAGTATTTCAAGCCATGCCCTTGACCGGAGACATTTAACCCTCATGAAGTTCTGTGACATGTCTGACCCTGGCTTTGCCTCCTCTCTGTCTAGATGTGTATTTCTGTACTGTGAGCGAAAATTCCAGTACACCAGGCGAGTTTACAGACAGCGACCGTAAAACCTATTACACTTATTTGCTTTTCAGAAACATGTTTATAATCTTCTGGCTTGATCTTGTTTTCCATGATGTTATGGCTGGCATTCTTCCAACTGTGTTTCTCTGGCTGGGTAAAAAGAGAAGACTATAACTTTTGAAGTAGTTTCTTCTTTGCATATCAAAACGACCCTCAAAAAACTTCCTTGACTTTGTTCTTATTAATCCTCCCCAGCAAGACATAATATCTATATAATTTCTTTTCATGATACTCAAGAATGTCGTAGCTCTTTCTCCCTTCTTTTCACTCTCTTTCATTTGCTCTTTCTTGGCTGTCTTGGCATTGGTATACGGTGGTCCCTGCAGTCCGATCTCCACGGCCACTAATGGGGGCTGTTTGAAACATGTGCAGGGAGCAGGAGCTGCAGTGTGGGAATGAGACAGCATGAGTCAAGCATTAATCACTGCTGACAGCTTCGTGTGACTGGCAGGGCCCAGGAGATGCTTCATAGAAGGACTCGCACAAGCGCTGATGTTAAGATCGATTTAGCTGGTGTTCCAATTGAGGCCGTTGGGATGATCGTTCGACTATTGTGGTGCGCTGGGAGCCCTGCTGTGTTTCCATAAGCAGTGTGTTTCCACAAACCTGCTGTGTTTCTTTAAGCACTTCGACTTGCAGAGTTTGCTAATCATTTTGAGGCATTTAAGTTAACAGCATTGATTAAAAGCAAAGTTCTCACTGGGATCATTAAAACATCTATATTTAATCATGTTGCATTGCATTCATCTTTCACTTTGTGCATATTGTGCATATATTTAGAGGTTTCCAAGCGTATTATTGCTTCTACTTAGGCTTAGTGAGTTCGGAAAACTTGAACTTAAACTTTGGCACAATAACTTTTTTTTATCAAAAGTGCACCTGAAAAGCCTTATAAACTGTATGTTTTATTTTTCTGTATGTACCGGTAATTGATTTATCCTATTTGCTTATGACATATTTTGTGTGTTTACATTTTTTTTTTTTTTGCCATGAAAATAGCCTGCTTCCGTGGCATAGAATCATTTAAAGCTAAATATAATTTTTTTTTCTTTTAAATGACAGAAGAACATAAAAAAATTACTAAAACTTAAACTAAATTCTAAAGGAAACTGAATATCTAAAAATTAAAGCTAATTCAAAATATTAATAAATACCATAATAGAATAAAAAAATAAATAAATAAACACAGGCAACTGGTTGAGGAAAAGTGTGCTATTACTTTCAAAGCAATTGTATGTACAGTTTTTCCCTGAAAAATTATAAAATTAAATTTTAATGAGGGACCAGACCCATATCTATGTAAGTAAGTAACTAACAAAATATCATAGTGAGTTTTGCATCGGCAAGCACACATTTTCCTTAGAAAATTATCCATAGAAAATGTTGTTGTTTACTATTATTGCACAACCCCTTCATAATATCTGCTTTAGTTTGAAAATATAAAATAATATGTTTTTTGGCTATGTTGTTTCAGAGTGTTATATGGGCATTGGTGACGCATACAATGGAAAACGGGCAAAAACACGCTCTGGCATCCCTTGTGCTCCACGGAAAGACCACAGAGAAAGGTAAGAGCTGTCCATCCATGTCTAGACTGCAAAATAAATGTCTGTGTGTATTAATTTCAGGGTAAATATTAGATTTTTTTAATCACTTGAGCTTTAAACAACTGAATAAATAACATGCACAGATTCAGAGACGAGAAACTGATTGTTTATAGTCCTTCAGTATGGACACACATTTAGTTTTCTCTATGAATTTTCCATAGTCTAGTATTAAGCAGAACCCATCATTTATATCGGTATAGCGCATAGATTCAGTCATGGACATTCACTCAGTTTCCATGGAAACCAAACTAGGTCCACATCTTGCTATGCAGGATCTCAAGGACAATCCCATGATGCCTTTGTGCCGCTTTGCAAGGTGAACAAACTCCATTTAGTCATTAGGTTCAAGGGTCAATCACAGCAAGTTGTCATTAAATTGGTGAGAGTGAATAAATGGGACAGATGCTTTGTGAAATATCTCATGTTTTTTAAAATATATGTAAGCATATGGGGCTATCAAATATGCATTCACAGTTACTTACAGCCATACTGGGCTGTTAAATAGCAAGGGTTTATATTTTTTCCTGCCAGGTGTGGTCTGTTTCCTCTAATGCAGTTATGGTTTTGCCTGCGTTTAATGTGCATTGGCACATTATCAGTAAGCGTGCGTGTGTAAGTCTCAGAGGAGTCAAGCAATCGTTTCCGCAAAAGGTCTGTGTTGTTTCTTCCATCCACACTCACCCTGAGATGTGTGGCGTTAAATAACTTCCCTGTTTTATGAACAAGTTCCAGGTCAAAGGTCGACCTTTCCAGAACCCCGCCAGCTCATTGATGCAAAGCTCAGGGATTGTCAGGTTGCGTTTGTCTTCGTTGAGAAAATAAGACCCTCACGGTTTTCTGAGGAAGAAAAACACGTTTTAGTACAGGACCCCCATTCTGAAGAGCTCTAATTGATGGTAAACGTGGAGCAGTTGGAGTGACTCAATTCCCTAAAAATTGCAGGCAGGCCAACCCAGCTGGAATGGGATTCTTTAGAGCCACCCTCTGACCCCTTTCCTCACCCTAACCCTTCTCCGTGAACACATCAAAGCCAATCAGCTCCTTTATTTGGCCTGCAGCCTGTGAGCCGCCACGGCCGGGTTCCAAAGGTCACTGCCGGACGGGCATTAGGTGTAGATTGTTTACATTGTATGGACCCTAGAGTAGCACGGCTAGAAAATCATTGGTGTCATGCATGTGCTCTTCATTGTAGCACTTTTGGTCTCTGGTGACCGTTTTTTAGAATTGTAGCATCTGTGGATCTTCCTGAATCTGAGTGATAATGTGGAAAAGCTTGGGGAAACATGTCATGAGTAATGCACAAGCTAAATACTTCACCTTGCCTCCTGAGAGGAGCTCCACACAGCTGGGGCTTAAGATGAACTTATGAGAAGAAGATGTTTCTTTGGACCCTTCTCTTAAATGGATTTAGATGTATTGTTTTGTTACAAACACTGGACGGTTTGATTCGTGTTAAACGACCCTGGATTTGCCTGAATGATGCACCTGTTTTGAATGTTTATGTTAATATGCTAATTTTCACTCTGCTTTTAAAGCTGCACATCTTCTGTTGTAATGATGAGATTTGTTTTTGTTCTCAGTAATGAAAGAAATGTGGACTTGCTGATGGCTGAACAGGCGGGGAACTTCTGCAGAAACCCGGACAAGGACAAACATGGCCCGTGGTGTTATACCAACAGCTCATCTATCCCCTGGGATTACTGCTCTCTCAAACCCTGTGAGTGAGCAGCATGTTGTCTGTGCTAACATTACAACCTGATTGAGACCTTTGGGTTCACTAAAATGCTACTTGAAACATGAAGAGTCTAATACAAGCTGAGGAATATGGGGCTAATGTAAACCACTGAACCCAAAAAGTGAAACGCTAAAAAGATATTACCTAAAATAAACTAAAATTCAGTATTTTATTAATTTAGAACATCACCATACAATAACCAGAGGTGCATAGTTAGAGCAGAACATAAAAGTATAAAAAAGAAACTATAAAAAATGTAAAAGGCTACATTTTGAAAATCTAATTAATATTTTTTAATTAAACACTTTCATTTGTGACTACAAACCACTGCAAAGTTGCAAATGATCCTAATATAAGTTATTTGTTTAAACTGGTTACTTTTATTAAATTAATTGAACCAGTTTGTCTCTGAAATGCAGCTAAACAATTAGTTTAGAACCATCGTGAATTAAAATCACCAATGTCTCAATCAGTCAGACAACTAATTCACTGATTTGATTGTAGTAAGAAAGAAAAGTCTCTTATGAGAAAGAAAAATAGCTTATGCTCAACAAGACTGCATTTATTTGCTTTATATGATTCAAATTTACTTTTTTTTAAATAATATTTTAAAATATAATTTATTCCTGTGATGGCAAAGCTGAATTTTCTGTAGCCATTACTGAAGTTTTCAGTGTCTTTAGAAATCATTCTAATATGCTGATTTCATGCTCAAGAATCATTTCTTATCATTATTAATGTTGAAAACTATGAAAGTCTGTTTCCGCCACTGAATAAAAAATATAAAAGGTAATTACGAGTTTACATCCTGCAATTCGGACTTTTTTCTTCTCAGAATTGCATGATATAAACTCGCAATTCTAAATTGTATTCTCAAAATTGCGTGATATAATCTCACAATTGTAAGTTATAAAGTCAGAATAGCAAGACATAAACTTATGATTCTGACTTTTTTTCTTGCAATTGTGAGATTACATCTCACAGTTTAGAATTTTTCTCTCAGAATTTTGAGATATAACCTCGCAATTGCAAGTTATAACATCCACTTCTGAGGAGAAAAATAATTGTGAATTTATATCACGCATTTCTGAGAAAAAAGTCAGAATTGCGAGATGTAAACTTTTTATTCAGTGGCAGAAACAGGCTTCCATAGAAAACAGATGTGCTGCTTAATATTTTCTGAATTTTTTAACTTTTTTTTTAACATTATAAATGTCTTTACTGCCACTTTTTATCACTTTAATGTGCTCTTGCTGATAAATGTTTAGTTTATTAAAAAAAAAAAAAAAAGTACTAAAGTAATGGTTCACTCATTCACTGAATCATTTGAAGTGCTTCTGTAGTTAAGAACTCAATTGTTCGTAGCCTTTAACAGCTGTCACACACTTGTGTCGGAAATTTTATACTTAAGTACAAGTAACGTCACTAACTTTCATTTGAGCCCATCTATCCTTACTTATATTAAAGTATGACTGTTGATTTCTTTATACATTACAGACAATAACCATATTTTTGACCATTATGTACCCACATATTCTGCTTTCCTGTTGATTTACACTCTCATCATTGTGAGACTTGTGTTGAGCATGTAGGCCATGTGTTATGAATCTACATACGGCACATCAATCACTCACACACACATGAGCACACTTTCCACAGAGGTTTCAGTTTAATTAAAGAGTGTAAAGTCCAGGTGGCTCGGACTGTCAGCACTCCCTCTGTCTCTGTCACACACACACTCGCATGTATAAGTTAAGATTCAGTGCTGCGAAGGTCTAACTGGTCCCACATGCTGGACCAAGACTAGTCCTATGCTAAAGACCTCACACACACTTTCACTCAAATTATACTCTAAACAGCCATCACTGGTGACCACATCTTTTTTTCATTTCTCATGCCTATTCATTGCTTAGAACAAAAATAATCTTTCTTTCCTTTTCCTTCCTTTTTAGGTGAGCCCTCACATAACAATCTGCCACAAAAAGGTAATCATGTCTTTCAAGTTTTGTTAAGATGTGCAGATTTCCAGCTGATTTTCTTTTGCTTGAGATTACATTAGAAAGATTATTTCAAAAACACATTTGTGCATTTGTGTGTTTTTCTGTGTTCTGATAAACTTCTGCCTCACCGCTCATTTTGTCTTTTCGTTTCTCTTTACAGATGAGGGTACAAAGACCTCTTGTTTTGTTCACAAGCAGGTGAGAATCGTCGGTGGTGGGCCTGTCCGTATTGAAGAAGGCAGCTGGATGGTCAGCATACAGAGAGGGTAAGCAATTTGCAAAATATGTAGATAACATTGTTAAATAATATCATTAACCAACATTATTTGTAGCGCACTAAGAATTGGTAACTCAACACTTACCCATGTGTATTTATTGAAAGGTGAAGAATTACCAGTATATAATTTTAGTAAGACTTCATTGACAATAAAGCATATTTATTTGGAATTTCCTGCTATATATATATATATATATATATATATATATATATATATATATATGTATGTGTGGCTTTAATAAAAAAAAAACAAAAACAAACATATATATATATATATATATATATATATATATATATATATACACTATGCACAATATGCATCACTATTACTGTTACTTTTGTTACAAACACTTAATCTTACGTATTATCCTCCACCAAACTACTTACTTGTTAGCATTATATATTTACTGACTTATTAACATGTGATACTATTAGGTGTTGTTAATATGTTTACAGTTAAGTTGGAGTAATTTTACAGGGTGTTTGCATTTCCCCACTTTCTTTATATCAAGCAAGAAGTATACACATTGTCTGTGTTCCTAAAAACCCATCGCAGGCAGATTGACTGTAAAATTCCCTCCAAATAAAGTGCAGTTGTCCATGAAGTCAGTGTTCAGAGAGCTCCTCAGAAGTAAAGCCCTGCGCTGTCATGTTTTATAATGTGAGAGAGTCATGTTGGAGATGCGTCACTGTCTCATGTCTCTCGGTCTCTTCAGGAGCACTCACTGGTGTGGAGGTTCTCTGGTCAGGGAGGAGTGGGTGCTGACAGACAGACAGTGCTTCTCGTCATGGTAATTATCTCCAGCCTTGCTGCACAGTCACCATCATGCCCTGGCCGTGACCTCTGGATTCTCAGGGTCACAGGGTCAATGATCAGCAGACTTCCATGATTTGTCTTGAGCATGTAACCCAACAAATCAAAGCTGCGGATGTTTTAGAACATGCATCTTATAGCATGAAACATCCATATATCTACATATCCACAAAAAGGATATAGAGGTCATATCACGAGGAATCAAATTTAGCTTGAACTTTTGAGATAAGAAGATTCATTTTACTACAAAAACATTTTGTAGCATCCTTCCTAGTCTAAAAAAAAAAACCATTTTAAGACCATTTGTAAAATCAAAGCTACAAAAATAATCTATTCTGAACTTTTTAATTGCAAAGAAGCTGAAAACGTATTTTGGACTTGCAAACATGCCGTTTTCTAGTATATCTGATGCACCTCATTATAAAAAGCTGTTAGCATGAAAGACATTGTAGCAAAAAAAATGTCCCATTTAATGTTAAGGATCAGAGAAAGAGTAGAAAATGGTCATAACAAACTAAATTAGTGGCACACACACACACACACACACACGAATTCATGAATATTTATGCTCAAAACTTGAAATCATACTTTTATGATATGCTTTCCCCCCCTAGTGTGCCTGACCTATCAGAGTACATAGTTTGGCTTGGTATATCCCATTTGAATGAGTCGGATGAGAATGACTTCCACAGACAGGAGAGGAGAATCTCGCACGTCATCTGTGGCCCGGAAGGCTCTAGTCTCGCCATGCTCCGACTGACTCAGTAAGAACTGCCAATTAATCAATATGTATATTATTAATATATTCCATCTCTGATCCTATTACTTTGTTGTTGATGATGAAATGACCTCTCTGTTCCTCTTTCACATAGACCTGCACTCCCAAGAGAGCGTGTCAGAGTTATTCAGCTGCCCGTGGCGGACTGCAGCATTCAGGAGCACACCATATGCTCTGTGTACGGCTGGGGTGAGACCAAAGGTGGGTTCAACTTAAGAGCCAGTCATCAGAGACTCCCCACCATCTGACAGCTTTACAGGCACATGACATTGCTGTCTTGCTTCCAGCCTAACACAACAACCACCCAGTGGCTTCAACTGACTATGAAGTTTGGTTATTTTGATTTGCATGAATTCATTACCCAAACGTGTGTGTACACCAAGGAACAGCACTTGAATACATTTTAAAAATGAGAGCAGGGTAGGAAATTACCCAGGGCTTGGGGGGGGGAGTCACAAAAATGCTCCAAATATTTAAAATGTGAGAGCAAAAAAAAGTTCTAGTTTTGTTATGAGGCAACATTAACAAACAGCTTCCAAAATAATTCATGTTGATGATGAAAGCATTTTGGAAGCTTTTTGCGGTTTGGAACTACATAGCGTAATAGTGTGAGAGCAGGAGGGAAGGCACACAAATCTGAGTTCATTCTCAAGTAAATGTGCCAAATATAGTCTCTAATAGAGTGTTTTCTGGCTTTCTCAGGCACTGGACATGAGGGAACGTTGAAAAGAGTTCATCTGCCCATAGTGAGCAATGAACGATGCCAGCAGCTTCACGAAGGGAGAATTCTGATTACCAGTTCAAAACTGTGTGCTGGTGGCAGGAAAGATGAAGGAGTGTGTGAGGTGAGTTTATTCACTAGATTCATTCTCTGCAGAATGAGCTACCATTCAAAGGTTTGGGGTCAGTAAGAGTTTCATTTTTTATTTTTTTTGGTCAGAAATTAATCATTTCAAAGTGCCCCTATTATGGGTTATGAAAGGTTCATATTTTGGTTTTGAGAGTCCCCAACAACAGGTTGACATGCATGCAAGGTCAAAAAATACTTTCATTTTCTTATAATATGCATTTATTTTTACCTTATTTGCTCAACGACTCCCAAACGATTCCTCAATGATTCATTTTTCCAAACCCCTCCTTTGCATGACGCTAATCTGCGATTGGTCCGATTAGTCGATTTCATTTAAAGCAGAGTGCAGTGCTGCTTTGTGTACAACCGTAACCGGGGAAACAGCTATTTTTGCTCCAACAGCTGCACCTAGTGGCAACAAGTGGGCGGGCAATATGCTAATGTTTCATTTTGATGTCAACATGAAACGGCTTAAGATTAGTTTTAAAAATGACTCGTTTCAGTGATTCAGAGTCGACTCTTTCTTTTGAGACACAATAACTTTATCCATGGTGCACTTTCAGATTTAAAACTTTGTAGGATGTTTTCATTCACTTAGAGCTGTGTTACACACTGCATGAAAGGTAATTTTCAAAAATCCATAATAGGGGCACTTTAATGCAAGAATTCATTGCATTGCCAGTAGAGACGTCTACATTGTTTTTTTTTTTTTTTTAAATCTATTTAAAATAAAAGTGGTTCTTTTGCATGTTCTATTAATAAAAGAATCCTACACAAAAAGTATCTTGGTTTTATGCAAAAAATATTTCAAATATTATATATATATATGCAACAAAACTGTTATAAACATCAATAATAATAAGAAATGTAACTTTATATATATATATATATATATATATATATATATATATATATATATATATATATATATATATATATATATATATATATTTATTTTATTTTATTTTATTTTATTTTTTTGTATGACACTGAAGACTGGAGTAGTGCTGAAAATTCAGCTTGGCATTACAGAAATATATATTTTTTTCTATATTACATTTTAAAATATATTCAAATAGAAAACATTTTTGATCAAATAAATACTTCTTGAGAAATACTTTTAAAAATCTTCTGACCACAAACTTTTGAATGGCTACTTATTTAAATCGCTGACATATTGAGACAAAAAAAATCATATTTTTTATTTAACTGAAATAAGGGTTTTGGTTGCACTTTTACCTTTGTTATACTTTATATGAAATTATAAATATTAATTTTTGCCCTTTTGTTTTTTGTATTTTTCTTGCTCACAGAAAGACTATGGCAGCCCTCTAGTATGCCAAGAGAGTAACAGTAAAGTCATTGTCGGCGTGAGCATAAACAGCAGAGGATGTGCCCGACGCAACCGACCGGCCATTTTCGTGAACGTGGCCTTCTATACTGGATGGATTCATAAAGTGTTCAGAAATTATCCAAACTCAGAACTAAACAACTGATGGAGAATAAGCAGGATTGAACCTACGATCTGAGAACATAAATTCTGAATCTCCATAAATCCGACAGTTCATTTCTTGATTTAAGGATCACCTGAACAGATCTTGTTGAAAAAGTTATTGGGAACTTTCCTAGCTTGGCCGAGAAACATATATTCAGAAACTACTCAAAGAGCTAGAACTGCGGCTGAAACTGTTGCTCTGAATTCAAGCAATTTGTACACCTAATAATGCCAGAACCGCAGAGCAAGGCGCTGGGAGACAGAGTCTCTAAAGTCTAAATTCACAACTAGCCATACGGAAAGATAAAGACTACTGGACCGAAGTGCGGACAAGCAGCCAGAATCTGTTTCAAGAATCAATAGCAATTCCTGGCCACCAACCAAAAACCTCAAGTCCTCGAAGAGAAATCTTGCTGCAGTGCGCTACAAAGCATTCGTATGTACATTCATCCCACACATTACCCATCAAACTAACAATCTGGACTTCAGTTGGGATATTGGATTCAGAGACCTAACCCAAGTTTGAGTCTGGATTCAGACCAGGACTTGATATATGGATACAAACTCTCAGATCCCAACAGGAATCTGCCGTTCCCTCCTTTAGAAGCGTTCAAAGCTGACCGATGTACACATTTCGTCCGCTCCTCATCGAGAAAGAGGGCTGTTATGATTACAAGTGCTTGTTGATATAAAACGCTCATTAACAGTGTCATTCAAAAAGCCCCTCGATAAAGTATTAGCTGTTAGCTGTTAGCTAAATGTAGAACATCTTATGGGTAAAAGTATACACAGAAGGCTTTTTTGCGTTTGTGCTCCTGATAATACTTGAAAACACACATGAGAGAGGTCACTGTGTCCCTCAATAACACCTCCTCGTGTCGCCATTACAGATTGTGGTTTGGTCAGCATAGGTGTTTATATAGTCAGAGGTGTTCCATCCATTTCCAGTGTTGATATTTTGTCCGCAAGCCTGAACAGAGATGACATGACCTGCTTGTAGTGACATGCAGCAAAAAATCGTAGTTGTCATAACATATCAGCATCTGAGGTTCCCATACACTCTGTTTGGTTTAGAGCAGAATTCAGAGGAGGATTTGGAAATGTGTGTTGTAAATACTGTGGTCATGGGAGTGGGGTAATCACTCCCAGTTCTTTCGTAGGTCTCATAGACCTTTATAAGAGGTTGGCCTCCTCCATTCCAGTGTCCTCATTGGGTGGTTTTATATATTTGTAAATATATCTGTATTAATTCCAAATGCACATTTTGTCAGTTGTGAAACGAGTGTGATATTTTATGTTCGTGTGTGTATGCGAGGGTGTGTACTGCTGCAAAGATGCATTGAGGCCGAAACGTGCATCTCTGCAGGACAGAGAGCAAAGCGAGCGCACATCTTGTGTTCTTGTAGACATCGGCATAAAGGGGAAATTTACCGATTAATTTAGCTGTTTTTCAGATCAGAGCCGGTGTAAGATAAATCCGAGTGATTTTCTCTCTTGTGTGGTCTTGGATCACTCATTCCGCGAGCGCCTCGTTCCCTCGCGCTGGCCTGCCTCCAAAAACAATCAGCTTGGGAAATTACCTCCAAAAATCATGTCGGCTTAAACAAATAGTTCTCTGAGTGATGGCTCGTAAGTGTTTGTATTCCAGCCACTCCCGATGCTAATTATGTTGGTTAAAATGAAGGATGAGTTTAATTTGTAAGAGTCCTGAGGCACAAGTCCTTATGTAAGGACGTTGTTGAACACATTGAGATTAGTGTTACTAAAGTACAAGACAAGGCAAAAGAGCCCTTCAGTGTTACCTCATTTGGCTTTAACATTTATCAAAACAAATGTTTTCATGTAGTAGAGGTCTTTTTTTTTTTTTTTACTTTGGAACAATATGAAACCTGTGTTTGAGGAAACCTAGAAGCTGCTGGATGATAAAGCGGCTTGTTCTGAACTTTTTGGGAAGACACATTGAGGGGCAGTACTTTGGTGTGAAACCTGCATCGCATAATCAAATTTAATGAGGCGATTAAGTCATTGTCATTATTTTCAGTGCAAGCATACCTCCTTTACGTATATGCAAATTAGGCTAATTATGGAGTGTGTATTATTCACAAAACCCACCAATATTTGCCTGCCACAATTCACGTTCCGGTATTGGAGCATTTTCTAGAGATGTTTGTGTACATTCTCTATTGAACATGGCAGTGCAGATTTAGTTTGCACTGTTACTTCATTTACATAATGCCTTTTTGAATCAGGAGCTAAATCTTGTAAAAAAAAAAAAAAAAAAGAAAAGAAAAAGTGCTTTGTTAAATCATAATTATGACATAAAAATTAAAAAACTAAATTATGACAAAAAACATCATGATTATGAGATCAACAGCCATAATTTTAATTCAAATGATATCATTTTAGTTCAAATGACATAATGTATAATTATGAGATAGAATAAGTGATTAAGTCATTCATGAGATAAAAATCATAATTTTGAGAAAAAATTCATTGACATAAAAATGTAAAATTATGACAAGAGTCATTACTGAAATAATTGACTAAAAAGATGTAATTATAACATAAAAGTCATAATTATGAGATAGTTGATCATATTTCAAATTTGAGATACCCTAAATTATGACAGGAAATGTATTTTTTTTTTTTTTTTTTTTTGATGACAGTCAGTTATGACAGGCATAATTATGAGATAAATCATTATGACACAGAAAGTCATAATTATGAGAACATCTTATATTTTATAGTGATATTTTATAAAATATAAAGATATATTTTAGATAAATTGACATAAAAAGTAAATTATGCCAAAAAGTTGAAACTGACAGTCAGTATCATATCAGATCAAGTTGAAATGGACATAAAAAATGTAATTATGACAGTCAAAACTATGACATAAAAAAGTCATAATTATGATATAAAAATTCAAAATTATGATTTTTTTTTGTCAATTTCAGTTTGTTTTTGACTGATGACTTTTATCTCGTATTAACTTTTTATGTTATAATGTTGATTTTTCTCATAATCTTGACTTTTTTTTATATATATCATAAGTCCTAAGTATGTATCATAAGTATGATTCACCAAAGCATCTTATACTTTATGTGGCAGAAATGGGCTTTACATTAGGCAGCGCATGAAAAAAAAAAAGCATGCACACTTCAACTCTCAAATTCTCCCCTTAGTGTCTGAAAAGAGTTCATGTTTTTTCGATCGATTGCTCTTCTCTCTGATGTTTGTATGTGAGAAAGACGGCGGGTGAATGTATAGTGAGCTGCTACGGACAATGTAAAGTTGTAAAATGTTGTCTTTGTACAGTGTGTTTAATATCTCACCTATTCATGTACAGTAATATTCATACTCAATGTATTATTCGCCTCCTATACCAACAACACTATTTATCAACTTTGCCTGTGTTTGTGTTTATTAAAATATAAATATATATATATATATATATATATATATATGTGCCTTTACTTCAGCATATCTGGCAAGTATCTCTCGAATAGCAATAAAAAAGATGAAGAACGCAAGAAAAGAATAGTAATAATAAAGAAAGTTTGCCCACACGTCACTGAAAGTGGAAGGATCTTGCTGACTTGATAGACGGAAATGTTTGTGTATGTCTCCCAAGTGCTTTAGATATGAGATTTTGTTCATCATTTAGCAGATGCCCTGTCATCAAAACCATTTTACAGTATACTGAATCCACAGATGGTCCAGAACAGCCTGGGGTAAAGCACACCAAACTGAGATTTGTTTTACCCTTGAGTTTTATAACACACAAATACAAAAATTCAAATCCTTTCTCACACAGAAAAGTATTTTAAGAGTCTGTGTTGACCCTCTCTCTTTGTCCATTTACTATCACTTCAATGTGAAATTCTGCTGCCCTCTTCTGGAGGGTTATCTTCAACAGGATAAGTAGGACTCTAAAAATGATTTTCTTTAACTCTGCCTGATCTGTTTACATTTTCAGCAGTGCTTCATAATGCATCATTTGCAATCAGAATTATACCTCACTGTGTGACTTGTTAATGAACTAAATGATCCAAGGCCTAAGTACCAGAATATCACAGAGACTCTTTTTTGACTTGGACAAGTAGACAACTACCCAGAAAAAAAGAAAGAAAGACACCATTTAGAATACTTAAACAACCATATAGGAATGCCCTGGCAATTGCATCATGGTTGTAAGTTCTGCATGGATTATTCATTTTAAGAAAATGTAAAAATCGAGTTTATGTTTGACTTTCAAAGTCTCCCCTGCTGAAAAATAACAGCTAAAACCAGCCGGTTTAGCTGGTCATCTAGTCTTGTCAAAGCTGGTCAGCAGTCTGGTTTTAGAAGGGTTTTGACCACTTGTTTAGCTGTGTTTTGTTTTGTTTTCTCCCAGCAGGGTCACACAAATGACATAAAAAACGTACTTTTCTAAAAAAAAATAATAATTTTCCAACCAGTAGAGGGCAGTGTTGTTTGACACCCTGTGGTTCTGCTTGATGGGAAAACGTTATTGGTTTTCATTTGGACTTACTTATCATTATCATTTGAAGTTTAAGAATCCAAAGACACTTTTTATTATTTTATGTTATGTTCTTTTATTTTACTTTAGCCGATTTTATACTAAAGCAGAGTAGTGCGTTTCTATAAAGATAAATGCCTCCGTTCACTTGAGCATCCTGGGCTGAAGCCAAAATGTGATTGTTTCAGTAAAACACATTAACTGAATCCATTCATATTCCGTTTACTACACACATAAGTGTGTGCAAACAAACACATTAGTGATATGATGCATTGTGATAAATGTTGTTTATCGGTTCATTTTATAACTTCAGACGTTTAGCTTGCTGTCAAAGAAGAATACAGAACCACAATTACAGGGAAGGGGTTATTTTAGGAGTTTATTTTGAGGTGCTGAATGTACCATTTCCTGAGAGTTAAGGCCAACAGCACTCGGGGGTCGAATAAAAACACTTTTAAAAGCGCTGACCTGTTTCCTCAGCCTGTTTGCTCATAAAACGAAGGTGTTAAGCACTGTTTTTATGGAGAGGGACGGGCCGGTTTAGGTGGAAAGTGGCTTTCGGGAAGACACTGTCCACAGGGAAGCGGCAATAGATTAGAGAGGTGTGCAGTCACCTTGTGTTCAGCACATCCAGGCCCATTTTCCCGAGTTAACCTGGGGCTTTACAGGCCTTCGGGGCTGGACACTGCAGGGAAAGCGGCAAAGCTAATTAGCAGAACAGCGGCACGGCGGGACAAAGCGGTGTCTCCGTCAGAGGGTGTAGTGACAGTCTGCGACCGCTGGGTGGCGTTGATGCCACACCAATGATGAGACGGTTCCAACTTATCCGCTAATGTAATAAAGGTATCTGAATGATTAGTTTTGAACAGCTTGGTTCCTCTCTCTCTCTCTTTGTTAAACCCAAGCAATTTATGTATCCAGCCAGCCAGCAGTGGAAAGGAGTGATGTACTTTGATCTCTCTGTCCTCCGTTCAGTGCGAACTGCGAAGGTTGACGCTGTGTTTGTTATGCCGAGGCTCTGTAGTGTGAGTCGTGTTGGCCTTGGCTGGGTTTTAATCAGCGGTCTGAGCTCAGGGACAGCAGCCAGTACCCTGCAGGGGTGGCATTGCTAAAATTGAAGGTGGACAGATGAGTTAAATACAAGCTACACAGCTCAGCTGGATCACATAGGACAAGAGCTCTTCACACAAGGACGAGGAGCTCAGCTCGAATATAGCAGATCCGATCCATGTAGTGGCATCCGGCACCAGTGCTTTGCTCTCAGGATATACAGCAGACTATAAGTCAAATATCTTTGATGTTATTTTTGTGAAATATGATAATTTAAAAGAAGTGTTTTCTATTTGCATATGATGGCAAAGCTGAATAGTCAGCAGCAGCCTAGGCTACTCAACTTCAATGTCACATGATCCTTCAGAAATCATTCTAACACTATATATATATATATATATATATATATATATATATATATATATATATATATATATATATATAATGAATCAGAAAACAGATTTACCTCCAATTATGTGGCATATTTTGAGTGAGACGGGATAATCATTGAGAAAATGAATGTAAAGTGGGAATTGGTTTAATCCATTGGCTGCCTGGATTATGATTGGCAGGTGGTTTAATGAAAAGGTTTGAAAAATAATAGAATACGGTGATGTTTCCAAAGAGGAAAATATTCTTTTTCAAAATATCATCTTCTGCGTTCCACAGAAGTAAGAAAGTCATACAGTTTTGAAACAGCATGAGAGCAAGTTAAATTATTCATTATTCAACAATTATTGTATTCATTGTTTGGGTGAACAATCCCTTTAATAAAGTAAATATGGTCCATTTTGATGTTACATTGAGTATGAATGCATTCTAATTACTAATTTTAGGCAAAACCAATGACATCATAGTTCTCGTCATCATGCCCATTAACATTGCTCACATAATACCATTATGTATCATAATTGTCATTGTAATTAAAGTGATAATCATCATTATCACCGTTGTCACTGACACCATATTGTGCTCTTCCGCCGTATATAATGTCCTTGCAGTCCTAATGGAAAGTAGAGGACGGAGATTCTAGTTCCTGATTGGCTGGCAGCTGGCAGTGAGATGCAGTTCAGATAATGAATCAATCTCATTGTCCATATTTTCTTTTGTGCTTTAATAATCTCCTGACACTCGCTGTAGTCAGTGTCATATATTAGCTGATTAGTCCGAGACAATGTGTCATTGTCTCAAGAAGATCATAAATTGCGGCCCACTGCATGTGTCGCAGCGTGTGGCCCTGTGATCGTACGGCAAATCAACTAAAGTCATTAGTCCAGCATGGAAGACTCCAAGCAAACTCTGGAATCTACTGGCACCTTTGATTCCATGAAGAACCTTTAACATCCATGGAAAACTTTCCACTGCACAAAAAGTGGTTTCTAATGAAAAAAAAAAAAAAAATAGTTTCATTAGGTTATTAAAATGTTCTTCAAAGAAAATAATGGTTGTTTTAAGAGCTGTTCACTGAAATATTATTTTGGGGAACCCAAAACAGCTGTTCTATGGCTGCAAAACCCAGTTTTGGAAACTTTTATTTTTAAGAGTGTCAGATTATACAAAAAATGTAGAAGTTTATGTTCTTTCTTTTCTTCTCTGTACAAAGGTGCTCTCTTTACAACATAACACATTGATGTTTTGAGGAAGTATTAGACTTTAGTCAGTGTATATGCCAGCTCAGTTGCAGGTGGTATTGGAGGGAGGAGCTTTCTCAGTCTAGAGAGAATTTGATTGGACAAACATCAGTGCAGTGCAGGATGAGTCATCAATATTTTTGGCCAGTTTTCCCTGAGATGTGCTAAAAGTGAATTTTGTCAGCATTTAGGAGTGCACAATCACAGGGCTTTTCAAACCTTTTGATTACCAAGGAGCCCCAAATGCAGGTGCATCACAATAAATTAGAATGTCGTGGAAAAGTTCATTTATTTCAGTAATTCAACTCAAATTGTGAAACTCACACAGACTAAAGTAGTTTAAGTCTTTGGTTCTTTTAATTGTGATGATTTTGGCTCACATTTAATAAAAACCCACAATTCACTCTCTCAACAAATTAGAATACTTCATTTAAAAAAAAAAAAAAAAAAAAAAACATTTTTAGTGAATTGTTGGCCTTCTGGAAAGTATGTTCATTTACTGTATATGTACTCAATACTTGGTAGGGG
Organism: Acrossocheilus fasciatus; assembly: GCA_036784905.1. Classification (NCBI taxonomy): domain Eukaryota; kingdom Metazoa; phylum Chordata; class Actinopteri; order Cypriniformes; family Cyprinidae; genus Acrossocheilus; species Acrossocheilus fasciatus. The sequence goes on from CM071955.1 coordinate 6,440,851, forward strand.
CTCCTTTTGCTTTAATTACTGCCTCAATTCGGCGTGGCATGGAGGTGATCAGTTTGTGGCACTGCTGAGGTGGTTTGGAAGCCCAGGTTTCTTTGACAGTGGCCTTCAGCTCATCTGCTTTTTTTGGTCTCTTGTTTCTCATTTTCCTCTTGACAATACCCCATAGATTCTCTCTGGGGTTCAGGTCTGGTGAGTTTGCTGGCCAGTCAAGCACACCAACACCATGGTCATTTAACCAACTTTTGGTGCTTTTGGCAGTGTGGGCAGGTGCCAAATCCTGCTGGAAAATGAAATCAGCATCTTTAAAAAGCTGGTCAGCAGAAGGAAGCATGAAGTGCTCCAACATTTCTTGGTAAACAGGTGCAGTGATTTTGGTTTTCAAAAAACTCAATAGACCAACATCAGCAGATGACATTGCACCCCAAATCATCACAGACTGTGGAAACTTAACACTGGACTTCAAACAACTTGGGCTATGAGCTTCTCCACCTTTCCTCCAGACTCTAGGACCTTGGTTTTGGACTTTGGACCAGAGAACTTTGGACCACTGGACAACACTCCAGATCTTCTTCTCCTTAGCCCAGGTAAGATGCCTCTGACGTTGTCTGTGGTTCAGGAGAGGACAACTGTAGCCAAATTCCTTGACACGTCTGTGTGTGGTGGCTCTTGATGCCTTGACCCCAGCCTCAGTCCATTCCTTGTGAAGTTCACCCAAATTCTTGAATCGATTTTGCTTGACAATCCTCATAAGGCTGCGGTTTTCTCGGTTGGTTGTGCATCTTTTTCTTCCACACTTTTTCGTTCCACTCAACTTTCTGTTGACTGGATGCTAACATGACTGGATGCAGCACTCTGTGAACAGCTAGCTTCTTTGGCAATGAATGTTTGTGGCTTACCCTCCTTGTGAAGGGTGTCAATGATTGTCTTCTGGACAACTGTCAGATCAGCAGTCTTCCCCATGATTGTGTAGCCTAGTGAACCAAACTGAGAGACCATTTTGAAGGCTCAGGAAACCTTTGCAGGTGTTTTGAGTTGATTAGCTGATTGGCATGTCACCATATTCTAATTTGTTGAGATAGTGAATTGGTGGGTTTTTGTTAAATGTGAGCCAAAATAATACACAAGTTTCACAATTTGAGTTGAATTACTGAAATAAATGAACTTTTCCTCGACATTCTAATTCATTGAGATGCACCTGTATGTGACCCAGGACCATAAACCCAGTCATAAGGGTCAATTTTTCAAAACTGAGATTTATACGTCATCTGAAAGCTAAATAAATTAGCTTTCCATTGATGTATGGTTTGTTATGAAAGGGCAATATTTGGCCGAGATACAAAAATCTGCAATCTAAGGGTGCAAACAAAATCAAAATATTGAGAAAATCACCTTTAAAGTTATCCAAGTGAAGTTCTTAGCAATGCATATTACTAATCAAAAATTAAGTTTTGATATATTTACAGTAGGAAATTTACAAAATATCTTCATGGAAGAAAAATCAATAATTTTGACCTATACAATGTATTTTTGGCTATTGCTACAAATATACCCCATCGACTTAAGACTGGTTTTGTGGTCCAGTGTCACATATGATCTTCTTTTGAAGGACCCTTTAAAAATAGCAAAATAGCAAGGTCGATATTATATTATATTATTTTGGAAGCCCAGTTCCACCATGGAATAAAAATATATTCCCTCATATATAAACTCAAAATTGCAAAATGTATACTCAGAATTCTGAAAAGAAAAAAAAAAGATTGCAATTACCCTTTTTATTATTTTTTATCCTGTGGTGGAAACAAATTTTCATATATTTCCAAAATTATATAATTGGTTTTATGTTTTAATTTTACTGAATCTAAAACAAATTATTAAAATATTATCTGAAAATAATCTTTATTTCTTTATTTAGTAGCCATCTTTTTTTCTATCCATTATTCATTTTAGTTAATAATCATTTCAAATGCATGTTTTAAAATTGATTTTTACTGCTATACATACGTTCTACATAAGTTCAGATCCCCTGTAGTGTCCATTTGCATTGTAATCTTACTATGGCTAAAACCCATACCTGCTGTTTGGTTAGTTATGTTATGTATGCTTTCAAGCCAAGCTGAAAGTATATAATTTGCCTCTTTAGTGTATATTATTATGGGAAACACTTTTCAGAATATTCTTGCACCGTGGGGCTGAATGATCGACTCGCAAAGTCGACTACACATTCGCTCAACATATTGAACGATTGTACTTTCATCCCTCACAGTCTCATGTTCGTTCACGTCAAATTGAATATGCCGTCTGGTCTGTCTACAGTCTGGCTTGGCATAAATATAACACGCTTTGCTCCTCAGTTCCTCGTACGATACATTCTCCTTTAAGACATTAGTGCCCTTTCTTCCAATTTCCCATCATCCCACACTGGGAGTCGACATGCAGGCTTTGCCTTCCAGCTGAAGTCGGTGAGAATTCACTCCTCGGTCTCTGTTTGCTTCTGCCTGTCCGATGCTCTGAGGTGTAAAATAATAACAGATATGTGCCGTCTAAGGTTGAAAACATCCACGTTGATATCGAGCGGAGGAAAATCAATATGTGTCGAGCACGACTATCTCAACCCGCGACCCCGGGCTGGCTTTTGAAGGTGTTGTGGGCACAAGGTGGAGGATGAATGTCAGTCAGCAATCGGTCGTCATGGAGACTCAAGGGCCAGGTGGCAGGTGTCCTAAGGTCATCACGCAGCCAATCAGGGCTTAATGATGTGTGAATGAGACTGACCGAGTCATCGCTCTATTAGCACAGAGAAAGGATCCGCTGGATCCGCTGCATCAACATGTGGAAAATGGCAGTCAACTGTGGAAATGAATGTTTTAACCAAATGTAGACATCTGTAGTCCGGCTTTATGAATACACCGTGGCACCAATATAGCAGGGAATTCATCTGTCAGACATGTTGAAATGCCAGCTGTTATGAATGTCCTGTGGCCTGAATCATAATTTATGACCTGTCAGTCTGTGCAGCTGAGTAGAATGTATTGCTGCGAAGACGTATAAACCAAAATGGCAGCCTAGGTAGAAATGGTTTTAAAATGAACGCAAGATTGTATGAATAAACGTTTATCTTTAATGTTTATCACAATTTGGAATCATGGGTGAATAAAATCTGGAATACTTCTATTAAGTATTAGAAGTAAGTAGCCTACTACAGTAAGTGGCATATTACCACAACCTTGAATTGATTATGATATCATGATAAAAGACATATGGCACATCTGGCATACTATAGGTCACAGTACACTGAAAAAAGAAAAAAAATGGTGTAGAAATAATTTTCACTCAGAAATTTCTAGTAAATTTCACAAACAAGTACAAAGAAGCAGCCAGTAACACGTTGAACTAAAGGTGAAATTTTGAAGTGGAAAAACTGAAGTAGTATTTTCTGGTAAAATGTACTCCGTTTTATTTACAACTTCAAAAAATATTTTTGCAGTGTACGCCAACAGCCTATATGCACATGGATTTTCGCTAAGAAACAATGTGTCTAAAACTTTACTGTATATATATATATATATATATATACAGGTGCATCTCAATAAATTAGAATGTCGTGGAAAAGTTCATTTATTTCACTAATTCAACTCAAATTGTGAAACTCGTGTATTAAATAAATTCAATGCACACACACTAAAGTGGTTGAAGTCTTTGGTTCTTTTAATTGTAATGATTTGGGCTCATATTTAACAAAAACCCACCAATTCACTATCTCAACCAATTAGAATACTTCGGAAGACCAATAAAAAAAAAAAAAAAAAACATTTTTAGTGAATCGTTGGCCTTCTGGAAAGTAAGTTCATTTACTGTATATGTACTCAATACTTGGTAGAGGCTCCTTTTGCTTTAATTACTGCCTCAATTTGGCGTGGCATGGAGGTGATCAGTTTGTGGCACTGCTGAGGTGGTATGGAAGCCCAGGTTTCTTTGACAGTGGCCTTCAGGTCATCTGCATTGTTGGGTCTGGTGTCTCTCATCTTCCTCTTGACAATACGCCATATATTCTCTATGGGGTTCAGGTCTGGTGAGTTTGCTGGCCAATGAAGCACAGTAACACCATGGTCATTGAACCAGCTTTTGGTACCTTTGGCAGTGTGGGCAGGTGCCAAGTCCTGCTGGAAAATGAAATCAGCATCTCCATAAAGCTTGTCAGCAGAAGGAAGCATGAAGTGCTCTAAAATTTCCTGGTAAATGGCTGTGTTGATTGTGGACTTCAGAAAACACAATGGACCAACACCAGCAGATGACATGGCAGCCCAAATCATCACAGACTGTGGAAACTTCACACTGGACTTCAAGCAACATGGGCTATGAGCTTCTCCACCCTTCCTCCAGACTCTAGGACCTTGGTTTTGGACTTTGGACCAGAGAACTTTGGACCACTGGACAACAGTCCAGTTCTTCTTCTCCTTAGCCAAGGTAAGACGCCTCTGACGTTGTCTGTGGTTCAGGAGAGGACAACTGTAGCCAAATTCCTTGGCACATTCTGTGCCTCTCCACTCTTCCTTCAGACTCTGGGATCTTGATTTCCAAATGAAATGCAAAATTTACTTTCATCTGAAAAGAGGACTTTGGACCACTGAGCAACAGTCCAGTTATTTTTCTCCACAGCCCAGGTAAGACGCTTCTGACGTTGTCTCTGGTTCAGAAGTGGCTTGGTAGCCCTTTTCCTGAAGACGTCTGAGCGTGGTGACTCTTGATCAGGCCCGGTGCCAGGACGTTATTCTTATATGCGCAATGACAAAACAGACATGGGCACCTGCGCGCACACATAAAAAAAAAAAATTAAAAAAAAGTTAATAGTTTTTTAAAGTAAAGTTTTAAAGATATGTTTTAAAAGCTTGCTGCATGAATTAAAAATAACTTTTATAAAATTGTAGGCTAAGGCCAAGTCACATTTTATTATTACATTCATGAATAGCCTAATGTAAAATGCTGGTAAATAAAGCTAAATGTTTACTTGCGTTATAAATACAGATAAACATTTCTAAAAGTTTTTTTAGTTGTTCTCACTTGATGATAAATCCTTTAAATTTAACGGTATTCAGAAAACTAATGAAAAATAGTAGGCTATAAGCAGCTAGTTAAACTAATCCTTTAAATTTTAAGGTATTCAGGACAGAGCAACATAAATACCAGAAAATATGCACAGCTATACAATTAAAGGACAAAGTTTTATATATGCCATTATAATTTGTGATTTTCTGATTGTATACAATTATAAAATAAAACTCAAATAATAATCGGGCCTGTTTTAGGCTTTTCCATTTTTTTTTATATTTAAGAGGGTGTGTGAGGGACCGAGCCAAAGCATAAAGGAGCATAGCAAAATAAGGTTTCAAAAAAATGTATTATTTTACTCAATCAAACAAAAAGTTCACATTTGAAAAGAAAATAAACTAACTTTTCACAAATCAAACAACTAGGCCTTTAAAGAAATAATCAACAAACAAAGACTTGTGCTAACCAAACTGAACTCACTCCAAATGACACAACAGAACCACATTTATACAATTGGACTAGTCCACATTACTCACAAAAGGGGGGAAACAAGAAACCACAAACTACAGAGTACAATAACAAACAACAAACCTCTTAAATACTTGAAAGAAATTTTAAACATGCATCTCAAATAAAACCACACAAAATACTATTCAAGAAACAGAATTAAACCAACAGTCTTAAATTTAAACTATATTGGTCCTCCCCCTGCTTCATCTGTCCGTTGGTGCCGGCCGGCAGAACTAAAGAGCGGTGGAAGCAGCACGACGGTCCTTTAGATACCCAGAACCCAACGCCAAAAGCTCAAGAACCTCCACAACTCGCCACAATGCCCACGGCAACCTCAACTCAAAGAAACGGTATTAGTAAACAAAATACACAGAACAGGAAACTAAATTGTGTGCACTCCAATTAGCTACCATGTACTGTGATTTAATAAAGTGTTGAGATGACAGATAACCAGAATTTGTGTCTTATTTGAAATACAAAATCAAGAATGTGATTTAAAAGGTTGTTATCAGTCAGATTTAACTCAATCAAAATCAATATGAAAATAAAAATGTATACACTGACATGTGTACGCCCGTAAGCACACATTACCATTCTCTAGTGTGTGGCCACCTCGTGGGCCATCACACAGTGTCACGGTGATGAGAAAAATGACTCGCCATCTCCTCATTGTACGTGCCTTTAGAGGAAAATGCATCTTTACGGATTACATAATGAAAGGGTTTTTGCTTTCGATTTGAATTATTTCATTTTAAAATGGTAATTTAAAGCTTTCTATAGATATATTTATCATATCTGTGAGTCAGTTTCGCTGAGTTTCGGTTCATCATTGTGAAGCGCTCCTGTTCAAGACCGGCAGAAAGCGCATCCTCTGTTTTCCTGTTTTGTTGATATTGAGAATGCAAATAAAAGTAGACCCTTTAAAGTTCCGAATGATGTATTTCTCTTACCATAATGAGCAAAAATTATGGTGTAGGCCTGTTTTAAGTTGTTTCTGCTGTAAGAAAAAAATGCAAGTGATCGTGCTGGCACTTCCATGTCCTGCAGAACGCGCTTCAGCTTACACTCTCAACACAAACTGTTGGATATGCGTCTAACAGCGCACATTTATATAGGTTAAACATTTAAACTAACATTGGGATATGCTTGAACTGTTTATTTATTTTAGGCAAGTTGTGATGATTTGATACGACTAAATTAATCAAACACAGGCTATGATTAACTCACTGCTGCCACTGACTGCTTGGTCCTTGCTTAAAAAAATGCATTTAACGAACAAAAAATGCTCCATTCGTTTTTCTAAATTAACTTTATGAAAAAAAAAAAAAAAAAAAAAAAAGACAGGCTCAGGTAATTCTGATAAGTGCGGAAGAAATCCTGCAGGCGCCCCTGATTGCATTAATATAACTAGAATTTTTACAAGAGTTTGTTACCATTTTAAAGCACGACATGAAATACGGTGAGTCTGGTAAATCGTTAATTAGAGGTCATCAGAGCTTGTGCAGCCAGCAGCGCCAGAGAAACTGCGTTCACCGTAATCAGTGTCTGCTCGAATCGCTCTTGCTGTGGCCTGCTTTGATGACACACACTGCTTGAAGTCAGACGCTGATCGATCTGCGCAAATCAAAATGCATCATATGCGCTCAGACGGTGCGCGCATGCTCCTCAAAATAATTATCTATATTCCCAATCTAAATAATTAAAGTTGGTTAAGAAAACTGGGGTGGGGGGGCACAAATTATTTCTGGGGGGGCAATGCCCCCCTTTGCCCCCCCGTAGCGCCGGGCCTGCTCTTGATGCACTGACTCCAGCTTCAGTCCACTCCTTGTGAAGCTTTCACAAGTGTTTGAATCAGCTTTGCTTGACAGTATTCTCAAGCTTGCAGTCATCCCTGTTGCTTGTGCACCTTTTCCTACCCAAATTCTTCCTTCCAGTCAACTTTGCATTTAATATGCTTTGATACAGCACTCTGTAAACAGCCACACCTTTCAGTAATGAGTTTCTGTGACTTACCCTCTTTGTGGAGGGCGCCAATGTTTGTCTTCTGGATCATTGCCAAGTCAGCAGTCTTCTCCATTATTGTGGTTTCAAAGAACAAAAGATACCTGTAATTTATAGTGTAGGGATGGTCATTAATTGAAACTCAAATGTAAATATTATAATATTTTGAGATACTGATTTTTGACTTTCATCAAAATTAAAACAAAAACTTTTGAAATGTTTTACTTTACATGCAATGAATCTACAATATATGAAAGTTTCACTTTTTTAAATAATTTACAAGAAAAAAAACTTTCACGATATTCTAATTTATTGAGATGTATATATATAGTGACAGGAGGAGCCAACGACAGACACAGTGGGTGTGGCGTCAGGCCTCGGAGGCTTTTATTAAACAAAAAGTCAATAAAATAGTGTCCAGGGCGAAGCAGTGTCCAACAAAACAGGGGGATCTGGTGTCCTCGTCGTGCTTCGGGGCTCGTGAAGGAGGGCAGTGTTCTGGAAGGGAAGAGTCCAGGCAAGGGGCGGAGTCTGGTGGCCGCACGCGCTCCCGCTCTGGTCCGGGGCGCGAGGGGCGGCGACTTCTCTTGAGCGGCGGCTCTTCCTCATCCTTCCTCATCCTTTGGCGGGACTTTAGACGGCCCGGCCTCCTGGCCCGTCGGCCGTAATACGGGTGCGGCTCTCACGCTGACTCTGGAGGTTCCGCGGCTCACATCCTTGGCGGCGCGACGTCCCTCAACGCACCCTTCCTGGACCCACGAGGACACCAGCGTGCAAGCACGGGGGAAGAGACCGATCTCTCGAGGAGAGGCGCGCTCGGCATTTAACGGCGGCGGTGATGAGGCTTCATTCAGTCCAGCTGTGCCTCATCACACGCCGCCAGCCCACGTTGATCCCACGCCCCTCCTCTCATCCACCCACTGATGATAATGAGGGGGAGGGCCACCGATCCGTCACAATATATATATATATATAATCCATTATGCTTAAAATGTTCCATGCAAAAACGTGTCTAAATTTTTTAACCTTCGTTGTAGCTACATTTGATTCCAAGAAGATGCATGTAATGTAGCTGTATTTAGTGCTAATTAATTATGTTATTTCTAAGAACTGCTGATTTATTAACAGTTCTGTAAAAAAGGAAAAGAGTCAAAGAACAAAGAAAGAGTCAAATACCTCCCATAATTCCTCTGGTTAATCATGTGACCTTACACCCCCAAGGGTCAGACCACTAAATATTCATATCTAGCTTAGAATAATGCATTTTTTATTTTAATTAATTAATTTATTTATTATGGTGAGCAAATATATTTGACTCTTAAATCTTATGAAGGTAGGTTTTTGTCCTGTGTCAAAGTTTTAATATCTTCAAATTCTTGACCTTTCTTTTTGGCACTGTGTACTTTGAAACTTTCTTATTCACTGTAAACATCAATGCAGGCTATCTTTAGTCGAATCAAAGAACTCAGTAGCCCTAAAATATGTAACTTTTGCCAGTGTTCTGAAGAGGAGCATGAAATATAATAATGCCTTCTTGTGCTCTTATTTCAAAGCTTTTAAATGAAATTCAGAATGAAGAAGACAATAATGGCGATACCACCAAGGACAGGAAGGACAGGTAAATGAATATAATGTTAAATGTATAGGACAATGGCAGACAGCTTGCAATCTAATCTTTTTATGTTGTCTTTAAACACCTGTACAGCTATCAGATGGACACAAATGAAGGTCTTCTCGACAAGAAACAGTAAATGACACTGTAAATAAAATTAACTGTCCTTGTGCCTCAGCTGTCAGCAATAGAATGTAGCTTCTGACAATACAGAAGGTGAAAATGACAGATGAGCAATTATGAATGCAAAACACTGAAAGATTACATAGCAGTCTTTAAATAATACTGTCCAGTCCTTTTAATGTTCTTTAGAAATTAACATAGAAACCAAATGTATGTGCAATGGCATTTCTTTTTAGGTATGAAGTGGAAAAGAAACACTCTCTTAAATCCATTTAAACTTCACTGCCCTTCAACTTTTTCTCTGATCTCATAGACCAGTGTCTCTTCAAGGCTTTTTCAGAGCTGTACAGTATGTATGTGTGTCTGCCAGCAGTCTGTTGAAGCATGACCAGCTAAACTAGTTGAGTTAATTACCCGTTGTATATGGTTTCCATACACCTCATTAGATGCATTAGGAAAAAAGGTATGATGGCACTCAACAGTTGAAGGATTCATGAAATTAAACTTCACCCTATCTGTTTTCCAAAATGTATGTTGTAGATCTTTTGTGCAGGCCTAAATGTTTAATAAAAAAAAATTTAAAAAGACTTTGTAATATTTAACCCAAATAACGCCCCCCATCACCGCCACCGTTTTCTTTTTGATACGTTAACCTTCTGGTGCTCCTCATTTGGGAGTCACACTTGTGATCTTCACGGTCAAAAGTGACCAGACACCTGAAATGTAACTTTTTTTCACCCCAGTAAAATTAATGTAATATATTTTTTGTTCAATAATGTTTTTTTATTTTGTATTTTGAGATCATTTCATAATTAATATTTATGCAATAATTATGATGAATTTCTGCCCATTGAAAATAATAAAAGATTTAAAATATATATATATATTTATATTAATTTTCAATAAATGCAATATTTCATGTTAAAATAGAGTCAATGCCTTTAAAATCCAATTTTTGAAGACGGATTAGTGCCATCTGGTGGGAGTAAAATAAGAAAAGCATCTGCAATTCCATGGTTTAGCCCATAGATTCCTATATAGCTCTATATAAAAGGCCTATAAATTCTCTAATTGTTTTTAGACATAAATACTTATTTTTATTAAGTTGAGGGTTTGGATATACATTTAGACATTCTCAAAGACAGCTTTTTGCAAAGGTTTAGATTTTTATTTTTATTTTTTATTTTTGGTTTAAAATGTTGATTTGAAGCGTCAGTTTTTGAATTATTATTACTGCAGTCCAACCTGAACACAGAGAAAGCATTGTGTTACACAACACATTACAATTCTATAAAAAATTAACACAAATGAACAGAAATGTTTTATCAGAGCTTAATCCTGCTGGGTTTGATCTGATTTCAACCTCTTATTTCAGTTTTCTGACTTGTTCTGGCTGTATGGTTATAGCCATACCAATTCATTTGAGTGTGTATAATTGTGTATGTTTGTGTGTGTTTAAGTGAGTGCATCTATTTTGCACTCTTGATGTTTTAGAGTCAGCAGAAACATATGTTTGCTGTCCACTTTTTTTTTACTGCATTGCATGTTGAATTATTGCTTTTATTTTACATATACAGTATACTGTGTTTCAGTCACACCAGTTCATAGGTGTGTGCGTGTATAAGTGGGTTGGTATTTGTGCTTACAAAAATGACGGAAGATGTAACTCGGGGAAGAAGAATTGTTAAATAAATTATGGTATTTTTTTATTTCTTTGCGCACAAAAAGTATTCTTGTAGCCTCGCAAAACTGAAGTTGAGCCACTGATGTCACTTGGACTGTTTTACCGATGTCCTTACTACTTTTCTGGACCTGGGAACATTACAGTTGCGTTGCTGTCTATGGAGGGTCAGAAAGCTCTCAGATTTCATCAAAAACATCTTAATTTGTGTTCCGAAGAAGAACGAAGGTCTTACGGGTTTGGAACGACACAAGGGTGAGTAATTAATGACAGAATTTTCATTTTGGGGTCAACTTACCCTTTAAATCATTATAGTGAATCAAGTTGTTTTGAATGGCCCCTCGCTCATATTTAGCACTGGAAAGTCCTTATTTGATTCCAGTGAACAGGGTTCTTCAAATGGTTTGTATGAGTGAACAGATTCAAAACAACAGTGCGCTAATCCAAGTCCCTTTATGGCATTTTTTTTTTTTATTCTATCCGAATATTTAGCCTGACTGCAACTGTTCACAAACTCAAGTTTTAGACCTATTTACTATGCATTCTAGTCTTCACTGTTCTATTTAGCATGAATGTATGTGTTAATTAATTCAAAACCCTCATTCTCTTTGCAGAAAATACAGCTCTGATTAAATGATAAAATCTGGTGTTTATTTATTAATATATAGGCCTACATATAATTGAAAGCAAGCTGTGCTATATTTATTCTATGAATTAATATAATATAAATTATATATATATATATATATATATTTATATTTATTTATTTTATTAATTTATATTATATATTAAATAATATTATATTTAATTTATATACTGTCCTTTTAAGAAGCTTCAAAGTAGCTTTTTGTTTAATGTATATAGTTAATTAATTTTTCAAAGAGTAATTCTGACTACTTTAAATGAGCTTGTAGCTTTGCATTCTACAGTATCCAACTGGTATGCAGTTACAAAACAAAGCCGAATTTATGTCAGCTGGAATTGTTGCCTAATCTTGAGGAGCTGACAGAAAAATATGTCTTGGCTCATTAGGATTCTAAGCTCAAAGAGAATATTTTGGTATTACGGAAAGGGCCCCATCTCATTAAGCATTTTTATATGACGTTATTAGCCCGCACCAATTCTCTCAGCACTGATTTGTCCCCTTGCTGCCCCACTATGAGCTCTAATCACCCACAGTCTCTAAACACTGAGCTCCAACGCCAGCGCCTGGCTGTCCGAATGCCAACCTTGCTCTCCTGCTCTGAAGGGAGCACTTACTCAGCTATAATTATGGTAAGAGTCCTACAGCATTGCTCTCTTCCATGCTCTCCAGCAGAGGCCTCAGGGCACAGCGAAGTCAGATTGTTCGGAAACAGCGAGGAGATGCAGAATTCCCGCCTGGATCGCCGGTGAGAGGCTAACTAACTCTGACAGTCGTGGGGTCATCTCTGAGGCCTGGCCGTCAGCTGGTGCCACACCTAATGCAACCTGAACACTATGGGAACGGGAGAGTAGACTGCAGAAATTCACTCTCTCGCTGTCATCAGCATGCATGGACAAGTGTGGGAGAGTTTATGCATGAACGTGGGATTGGTAACTATAAAACGAGTGTGTGTACATGTGTGTGAGTTTGGCCATCTCCTATATGAGCGGGCTGTAACCAATTCATCAGACAAGGAGCTAATGCAGCTGTATAGATGGCCCGTGGCATTGTGTGACATGAAGGACATGAGAGATACTGGCTCTGTTTTCATAACTAGACATTGAGGGTATATTCACCCTTGGTTCAGGCGCCTGAGAGCCATACACATTAATATATTGATGTAAACTCTAACCCCAGGAAACAAACTGAAAACATCTTTAGAGGTTTGTTTTAAAGCCTGCAATGCAGTTCATATAACTGTATGGAAAGCACGCAATATTCGCTTTATTTTCTAGTATGTTTCATGCTGAATATGTTTGGGTGTTGTCATGCAAAGCTAACTATGACATGCAGAGATGAGGTGCTTATTTTTATTTCTATGGAGATGGCAGGAGGAGCATCGTAAACTGCTCATTGACTCTCTAAGGTCTTCCTTCGGTGTTCTGCGCAAATGAAGGCTTGCAATGACGCGTGAAATTACAACAAAAATATAACACTTTTGTATTCCATAAATGAATGTAGGCTGAGGCTGTTAGTAGATTAAAAATTAATCACGATTGATCTTTTTTGTAGTTAACATGATTAATCTAATGTGATGATATTTTGTATTAAAATATTGTGTTCTATTAATGCTTTTGATCTACTATGATCACCAATGTTGCATTTATTTGATCAAAACACAGTAAAAACTGTAATATTGTGAAATATTATTACAATTTAATGGAATTGTTTTCTTTTTGAATATATTTTAAAATGTAATTTATTCCTATATTGGCAAAGCAGAATTTTCATTGTCACATAATCATTCAGAAATTAATTTGCTAATATGTTGATTTCTACATTTATTACATATGTAGAAAATGTTTTGGGTGATTTCTAGGATATGCTAAGAATTTTTCAGTGACTCAGGTTGCCTTGTTATGCCAGTATAAATAAGTGAGTCATTTGAATCATTCATTCAACTGATTTGTTCAAAAATTATGATTCATTCGGGAGCAAAACAAGCGACTTTCACTTAACAAGTGTCTTTGTGAGTCATTTGAAAAAAAAGTGTCTTTGTGAGTCATTTGAAAAAAAAGTAGATGTTGCCAGACGTTTTTCTTAGTCTATACACCCAAATTCATCAAAGGATTTTAAGGCCACCTCAGTGAAGTTGGCACCCCATAAAAAGAAATAATCACCAAAACTATGGCATTCGTTTGTGCTGATTTGTGCCGCAAAAACGATCGTTTGTGCTGGTTTGGTTTTTGAGATATTAAACATTCTTTTTTTTTACGGTGTGATGTCACTCTCCACCCCATGTTGCCCAAATCGCTCCAAACCAGCGATGTTTGTTTGTGCTCGATTTGTGCCCGTTTGTGCTGTTAAAACATTTTCAAATTTATATGCCATTATCTATAGGCTATATGTAACTGTACTGCATTTAACAGCTAATATTATTATATTATAATATTATGTTAATTTTTTTTCTGTCCCCATTACAAACGATTATTTATCGCACTGCATAAGAAAGCAAAAAGGACATAACGGACTGCAGAACCAACTTTACGGAGGTTTTCAGGCCACAGAAACTAAGCAAGATCAATCTAACTTTTTAATGTTTTTGTCTACAAGGGCTTGCTGTCAGGAAAGTCAAGGAAACCGACTACAATTAATCTGCCTTTCGACAAGCTTTGTGCCTCTTTAATTGAGCCTGGGACCTGAAGAGCTACAGTAGATACAAAAAGCATCTTGTGTTCAGCTAAGTTGTGAATTGGTTTATTTCAGATATATTTGCACTGACCTTCAGCATGTCTTAATCATAAGGTGTATTGTGTAAAGAAATGTTTTCTACCCAGAAACACATGCACTGAGCCTCCCATTCAAGAAAAGTCATTGCGTTCAAGAGCACTTTATGTAATATCATCTCATTACATCCACTCTTATGAAGTAGATTTTTCCAAGCAAGGTTTACAAACACATGCATTTATCATTTTCAGATGAAGAGCTGAGTCATGAGCTGTATACCACTGACCCATTGTGACTATCTCTCTCACAACCTGTTTCGTCTGAATGACAGTTGCATCACCCAGCATACATCTGCTGTATAGCTGTATCACTGCTGGAGCTGACATCAGCAGCGCCTGTAATCATTGGACGAGGCGTTCGCTTTCCAGATGAAGTTGGCTCAGAAATGCATAATGCGCTTATAGGGAGGAAAGGCGAGATTAGCCCACCTCTTTCACAACATCTTTGATTTCAGCATGGCAACATGTGTGATGGTGCGTTTAACATGTATAATCACATGTCTAAGCTGAAATTGCATGCATGCAGATGCTTTTTATGTGGCGGTTGTTGCATTATGTATTAGCAAGTAATTCCAGGGTGTAACAATACTTCACGGATGCAAAACATGGCACTGATTCTTCAAGAGAAGAAATCATTAGTTGATTTGAATTTGGAGCGGATTTACTTCAACTGGGTTTTTACATTTACATTTTTTCATTAAAAAAAGTGGTGCTTTCAGTGTTTGCCAACACAGTGTGATGCTGTTTTTATGTATATTTTGTAGGTGATTGCAAATGTGTTGTTTGTCATTACTGGCCTGTGCATTAGTGGTGACAATTTTCATTGATTCTTTCTGCAGGTTACATTGTTACGCCAGTAGGGGGTGAAAAGTGACTGTTTGTGACGGAGTCGTTTGATTGATTCCTTGAACCGATTCTTTCAAAATTGCTGATTTTTTTTCTAGAAACGTAACAACTTCTTTAATGAGTGAGTAATTTCCTTGATTCATAGGAACGAAGCCTAATGAGTGAGCCATTCGAATTATTCACTGAATCATTCAGGAACGAAACAGAGCATACGAAGATGCACATCGGTCAGTTCTTTTGTGGCTTTGTTTGGATATTTACGTTGGCGGAGAAACAATGTCACACTCACATCTGTGCTACCCCCCCCCCCCCCTCAAATATCAGCTTGCTTAATTATCTGCAGTATGGAACAATAGCATTTTTGCTATGAATAAGATAAATAATAACTGCCTTAAACAAATTTAATGTAAACTGCTTTGTTGAATAGTGAGTGCACTGTGGCTGTATGAATAAGCCAGTAACCTGTTTGTTTACTCTTGAACACGCATGCGCATTAACTTGACCCAGATAGCACACATATGTCTGCAAGATGTCTGTTAAAGATCTCTTGAGCATCTGCTGTCTACAAACGTCTGACAGACATCTTTCAGATGTCAGTTTTACATACATTCTAAATCATAAACATCTTAAAGACATCTAATAGACATCTATTTGACATCTAAAAGGAAACGTCCTACAGACGTATCGCAGATGAGCAAACACTTTTAAAAATACGTCTTGCAGATGTAAATGCGAGCTGTACGTGTGCTATCAACAACCTGGAAAATATAGGTACAACTTGTGATCCCAATGTTGTCAGATATGATAACGAACAGATATGGAGATTTCAATCCGACAGAAGCTGCTCTTGGATGACGGGATAGGCTTATAGATCTTAGGTAGCGCCATATGTAATTTTTGACGAAGCTCTGAGGAATACAACTTCTTGCTGCCTAATTTTCATGTCTGTATACTTAAATCTAAACAATATTAATAGTGATGCTTTCCCTCACAGTCACACTGGATCTCAATAATAGGCCACAAATAAGCTTTACTCTGTATGGACGTTTCCTGTATCTCAGAGCTGTGATGGTTTAACTACAGCTGCCAGGAATGAGAGTTTTATGAAGTCTCTATAGAGCTCCAGGAAGGAGAGAAGCCAACAAACCTAAATTACTCCTTTGTTAATCCCTCTGCCCGTCTGTCATACACCCCTAGTGATTTGAGAAACAAAAGCTCCAAAGCAACCGCAGCCATTTCCAATCCTGTGTCAGGTTTCAAACACACCTGCAGCAACTTATAATATTGCGTTTCACGCTAATCACATTTGTCATCTTTTCCCCAGCACTTTGTTCTGTGACTGAGCCACTAGCTTCGCTCATCACCGGATGTGTGAGAGAGACATTGTTTTGCGGTCATTGTACCTTATGTGAGTTTTAGAAGAAGATATTGAATAAGTCTAATGGGTGCTAACAAACGCTCAAGTGTATTACTGCAGTAAAACTATACACCTCTGCTGCTTGGAAATGCTCTTAGAGATATCTGAGCGATTGATCAAATGCTTTTAACAGAGCAGAGCAGCGATAAGTATGGACTGAAATCATATTAAAGCATCAGTGTTCTTACTCTTGAATGCTTTTTCTGATGCCCATTTCAGTCACAATATACTGCATGAGGACATGCACAATATTATCTGCCATATCGTTATGGGAAGGCTGCATATATAATGCATTATAAAGTAGTACATAATCAGTGTTGGAGTGTAACTCAAAGAACCCTGCTAACTTAAAGGAAAATTTTCTGAAAATGTGTGCACCCTCAGGCCATCTAAGATGTAGATGAGTTTGCCTTCATCTGAACAGATTTGGAGAGATTTAGCACTAAATTACTTGCTCACCAATGGATCCTCTGCAGTGAATGGGTGCCATCCGATTGAGAGTCCAAACAGCTGCTAGTAAAAACATCACAATAATCCACGGCATGACTCCAGTCTATCAGTTAATGTCTTGTGAAGTGAAAATCCATGTGTTTGTAGAAAACAAATCCACAATTAAGGTGTCTTAACTTCTTTAACTTTAAAGAAGTCCATAATCCATAATAACACACAAGTCCATTCCCGGTTGTCGTTTCACATCAAAATCCACTGACATGTTTGAAGTTAAAAATGACTTAATGATGGATTTGTTTATTGAAAACATGCAGCTTTTCACTTTATAAGATGTTAATTGACGGACTGGAGTCAGGTGGATTACTTGTAGATTATTGTTATGTTTTTATCAGCTGTTTGGACTCTCATTCTTGCGGCACCCATTTAGTGCAATTAAAGCTACATTTTTCCAAATCGGTTCTGATGAATGAACAAACTCTACGTCTACATTTCGGATGACTGCAGTTTTTAACTATATCTTTAAAAACAGCTCCATTAAAAAACAAACAAACAAAAAAGCACAGTAGTTAATGGTAATTTATAAGACAATCAGTATTGTAACTACCTTTAAATGTCGGTAGTTTGAGAAAATATCAGTGTAAATTCCTTAACACTGTGCCTAATGTGCCTTATAATACACATTGCACTCCATTATATTTTCTCATAAATAATGGATGTTGATGAAAATTTGATATAAATAAAAATGTTGTTGTTGCTAATAATTTAATTTGAATATTAATAGAGGACATGGAAGCCAGTTGAAATGAGTGACGTTTATGTGCCAGTCTCTTTGATTGACAGAGGAATGTTTACATGAGGCATTTTTCTTTGATCTTCAGCCTCTTAAAGATGTTTTCCGTTCCTCTGCTCATCGAAGCGTGAGCAGCACATTTTCAGCCAATGAATGCAAAGCGTGTATGTGTGTAATCAAGTCTGTCAAGTATCTCAGCATCCTTCTCAGCTTGAATCGCACGAAAACAACATCACTAAAATCAGACACTAATCAAGGCCTCAAAAACCAGATGAGGTAATCCTCCAGTGAGTGGCTGTCTTGAATCACCCTTTTCCAGAATATCAAAGCATCAAATGAGTGGTTTTATGCCATAATTATTCTGTTGTTTGGATTCATCGGACCTTATCTGTTTCACTGTTGTATTGCTGCATTTCTCATGATATACTGTGTGCTTGTGCTGTAGTCAGGGTTGGGGAGTAACAGCATACATCACATGAGAACATTTTCTTACACAGTGCCATATTCTCACGGAGTGCCAGTTATGCTTGTCTGTATGTTTATGTTTTGTTTTTGTTTTTTTTATACATATAACATGCAATATAGTTAATGCATATATTATGTAATGTGTAGTGAAAGACATTTTAAAAGTAACCTTCCTAACTCTGGCTGTAGTATTGTAGCCATGGCTTTGTGAAGTTTTTGTAATCACGTAATCCTAAAGAATTATCCAAATGGATTCTTATTTGATTCAAATCCGGTAAGACTTTAGAATACTGTTCTGTCGCTAATGAATAACTACACAGGAAAATTGGCTAATGCACTATTAACATTGTAGTAACTACTATTAACTAACAAGAAACTCTGATTAATGATTTATTAAGTAATAGCGCTAAGTTGGTAGTTCACTATTAGCTAACCAATAACTACAATTTTTTTCATATATCCTGAGAACTCCTAAGAACTACTTTATACAGGTTCATAATTAATGTGAATTATGCATAATGAATAATTAATTCTAAAATGAAGATCATGGTAACCAACTAGTAATGACTCAAGTATTACCAAATCCTTCTAAATGAACTACTAATTACTTGGATCAGTATTCTAAAGTGAAAATCACCATAACTTCCTAATATTGACTGATGTCATTGTGAGCTTTTGAGATATATGTAAGGTTTTAGATAGTAATGACTCATGTGTTACTACATCCTTCTGAAGAAACTACTAATTATTTAGATCGGTATTCTAAAGTGAAGATCACGGTAACCCAGTAGTAATGATTTGAGTGTTACCAGATCTAGCAAAATGAATTACTAACCAGGACCTAACAAAAACCTCAAAAGTTTACAATGACTTCAGTCATTATTAGGGAGTTATCACGATCTTCACTTTAGAATACTGATCCAAAAAATGACTAATTCCTTCTGAAGAATTTGGTAATACTTGAGTCATTACTAGTGGGTTACCATGACCTTTACTTTAGAATGAATTATACATTATGTGTTATTCATATTAATTATCAACCTGTATACAGTAGTTCTTAGTAACTAGTTCTTGGGGAGGTATGAAAAAAATAATAGTTTGATTAGCTAATAGTGAACTACCACATTCGACTAAGCACTATTACTTACTAATTCATTAATCAGAGTTGCTTGTTAGTTACTAGTAGTTACTAGAGAGCTAATATTGCATTACTCATGTGTTCTTGTGTAGTTATTCATTAATGATGGAATAGTATTCTAAAGTGTTACCTCAAATCAATGATATTGTGTATTCTTCAACAGAACACTATTTGAATTGGAATATCATCTTCCTAGGGGGCAGTTAAAGTAAAACAGGGGGGCTCATAAAATGTATATTTTTAATTGCTTATATTATAGTGTTCTAAAGAGGCACTTTCCTTTTGGGAACAGGGTAATTAGTTGTTAGTTGTTATTAAAAAAACAACAACAAAAAAACAAACAAAAAAACATTACTTGAAATAAAATAAATGTTAACTACAATACATTTTATACAGCAAAACAACAAAAGCAAATAAAAATGACAAACACAAAACAAAATTACTAAAGCTTTAACTAAACAAAATTAAATAAGAAAATATAAAAATCAAATCTGACTGAAAATACAAAAACTATAATAGTATCTTAATGATGCTAAAATAACACTGATCGGGAGTCATTAGTTGTTTTGGAACTGTGTGTTTTATTTTTATTTACTTTTAATTTGAATCTAACAACATTTGTCCGACATATTCAGGTTACATTTAAACATAGTTAAATAAAAGATAAACATAATAATAAAAAATATTATATTATTTTATGATTATATTAGTTTATTAGATTATTTAAAACAGTTTGTTATTATTATTATTATTATTACTATTATTAAATGTTTTCTTAATTGTTACATTTTCATGACAGTACATCCCCTAAATTTTCACTACTGTTATACGTCTGGGCATTTATACATGACTACATAAATAGGCTTCATTTCTTTAAAATATAAATGTTTAAAAAAAAAAATCGAAATATTATTTAAAATGTATTTCATATATATATATATATATATATATTTTTTTTTTTTAAATCAGAATACTCTACAATTTCTGTATCACACTTTTGGGATTTTTCGGCTAGGGCTGATAGGAATAAATCTGAATTCAACATCAGACAGCTCAGGTAGACAGGGAAAATAAGTGTAGATGATCTTCCCTTGCCTGTGAGCGCGTGACCTTTGCCGAGCTCCAAATGCACTCGGTAATGCACCAATACCTTGTCAGCCCTTACAAACCATCACTCTTTCAATCACATCTCTTTCTCAAATCACATTCCCTCTCCCAAAAACACACAGCGAGGACAAACGCAGCGGCTCCTGCACTCGGCGGTGTGCCCAGACTTTAGATGCCGCTCTAGATTACCAGAGCTGCAGATCTTCCCGAGTCTGGGGAGGTGAAGCCTGACGATGCGACCTGTCACGGTACTTCTTTTTTCATCACGTCCCTCCAGGCTCCAGATCGATGGCTGCACTAAGTCACTGTGGCGATTGCCGGGTGGATATTGATCATTTATTATTTAATCTAAGCCTCATGCAGAGGACAGACGGGGAGAGTGTGTGGGATGAGACACCGCAGAGGGCCTGATATCGCTTCCAGTTACAGTAAACACACAACTAATGGACTTTATCACCATTAATAGCGCTCAGACCAGACATGATTTTAGTAATGAGTGTGTCCTCAGTGTTAATCAGCGATAGGGAATGGTTAGTCTGTTTAACGGTCATGCAGCACGATAAGCTGACCAGGACCGACGTGGAACTTATTACACGGCTACTCAACGAATAAATAAATTTGTAGACATTAAATATTGATTCGAGTTCATTTTACCTGGTATTTTTGTATTATCTTAAAGCTTCCGCTGAGAAAACAGTCTATTAATGTATAAACAAACACCAACCAGACGCACACTGCAACAGTATTACAATAATGTAGGGAAGTTCTCTGAGTTAATTTTCAGTACAGTTGATAGGTCTAAATGGCGCAACGATTAGAATCAAGTATTCCAGAGCCAAGTACGGGGCCATTCACAAGTACAGAGCAGTCATTTAAAAATGTCAGATGCTGGATAGTATAAGGGTCCGTGCACACAGAAAGCGTTTTTTTATTCCAATGCGCTACTTCACCAGTGTTTTTCTATGTAAACACACGACACGCTAGACGAATATGTATGACCATAGCACTTGCGTCTTTTGCAGAGTATCGCACATGAGCACTGTGGTTTTAAGTTCCAAAACTGAATCAGTCAGAAGACCCTGGAGGCGGGGCAAGAGTTGCAAGCTTTTTTTTTTTTACATTAGCAAGTTGGTAGGGCAACTGTTTTATTTGATGGCAACATGGCGGAGGAGGCACTTATAGTGGCTGTGTCTGTATACCCTGAATTACAGTATATAACAATGGTCGGCAACAGGCGGTTTTGGCCCGCACCCGCAGCCAGATTATTTTGATAGTGGCTGGTTCTGAAATAGATCTGTCATGACAGCAACAGTTACTCACAATCAGAGTATGTGAGTGGAGCGGTGTGATTTTGACTGGAGTGAGGAACGGATTTTTTAAAAGCCGAAACGTCATGGTTTTCGCTCGCTCCAAGAGCGCTCTACCACCGCTCCATCACGAGTACAATTCATGCCAACGGCCCGTAATATAACCGCATACTTAACAGGAATTCACATGTTAAACATATTTAGCTAGCTTAATAGAGAAGGATCGCTCAAATCAGAAAGAATGTGAAGGCTGTGATAGTTTTCATGGAATTTGTTTGTTACTTCTAGATACTGAATATTTTCAGCTGAAAGCATGATTTAAACAAGTTATACAACACTTATCCACACGCAATAATGCAATGTAAACAAATGTAATCTTACAGTGCTACTTCATCTGTATCCGATTTCGAATGAGCAGAAATCTGTAAGAAATGCATCGATCCATACGTAAAATAACTGACGAAACAAAATTTGCACTGCAAAAAGCAGCAATTATACCTATTAATGCTGACAACCATGTTATTAGTTTGTCATGTGGTAGGAAAAAAGTTTGCACACTAGTCTTCCAATAAGCTACTTTGAAACTCTCCCGTTATTTTATTTATTTTATTTTTTAATATACGTTATGAACAGAACTGTGATATTTCAAACCTACTGAAATACTTTAGACGCGGAGCGGTGTTTCTAAAATCAGTGAGCGAGGGGTGGAGCGGGAAATGGTGAACCTGGAGTGGAGCTGGATTGGAGTGATTATTAAATGTTCGGAGCGCGGAGGGGAAATTGTTGGCGCTCCACTCCGCTCACATACTCTGCTGGACACCGCCACAAATGTGGCTTTTTGTTAATGACTTTCGTACTACAGGATTTAACACAGAGTAACAGCTCACTACCAGTTACAAAAGACACTGTAACAGTCTCTCAGGCAATTCTAGTTGCATTTTTTATCAATTAATTTATTAAATTATCTTTTGACTATGTTCTGGCCCGCTAGCTAGTGGCAAAAATTATTTTTTGGCCCGATGCCAAACTTACTTGCCGACCCCTGGTATATAACATTTCTTTAAGCGATTATCATAACAGAGTGTCTATTTACACTAAGTGCAAATAGCCCGCCTTGTTGGCAGAGGCTATTTACACTAACTCCGCCCACCAACGTGTGATTGGGATAGTCAACACTGAAAAAAGACACTCCTCTAACATCAGTTTCAGTGGTGTAGATGGTAAGGCTGGTAAAGTATGTGCTTTTTGACACGATAGACCCAAGTTCGAACCCGCCTTTTGCCTAACTTTTTTTCACCCTTTTCAAATCTCATATTGCATCGGAAAGGCATTTATTTATAAAAATACAAATGAAGGAAATAATCAAAAAGTTGAAAATAAAGTATCGGGTAGGGTTAGGGTAGGTGTAGGGAGGGTTTTATTGTCCCAATAAGGTGGCATCCATTTAATAATTTAAATTAAAACTATAATTTACACTCAATACGTTATTATTGCGTGCTGTTTTATAATGTACTACAATACTGAGGTGTAGATAATTGCCACTATTTGCAATAAGTAGTATAAATAGCAAAAAATCATGCTATTTTAACATAGTGTAAATACAATCTATAGCTATTTGCACTGTGTAAATAGCATATTGTTAAAAAATACTGCTATTTTCACTTAGTGTAAATAGAATCCATTGCTATTTGCACTTAGTGTAAATAGCATCTATCGCTATTTACACTTAGTGCAAATAGGCGCTGCCTTTCATAACCTGTTTCTTAAAAACAAAAGCCTGGAGAGAAATATTTCCGTTATTGCATCATGTCTCAAAAGCGCATCTCGAGACCATAGCGCTCTGTGCTGTTGTTTTTTTAAACCATTACCAATCGATGCTTCTTGTGTTTTTAGGCACAAAATGTGAACTGTGTTGAGCTGATAGCCTTGTGGACAGCGTGCCGACATAAAGTGCCATAGCGCTTCAGGTGTCCCGAGTTTGAATCCTGGCTTGAGGACCTCTCCTGATCCTTCTTCTTGTCTCCTCTACACTGTCCTGTCATAATAAAGGCAAAACCCGCCAAAAAAAAAAAAAAAAATACTGAACTGGCCCTAATGAAAAAAGCAATTTTTGCTTAATATAACTTGAGCGATTTGTTTTTAGAACACTGTGTCATGTGCGAGATGCTGAAAAAGATGTGAGGATCAAACGCAATGACCAGACACATCATCCACCACATATTTTCACAGAAAAACAATGAAAAAGCAGCGTAATGGAATGTAAGACCACGTTCTGTGTGAACATCACCTAAGAACCTCAGCTGCTTGCATTTGCTTTTTCAACAAACATCAAGAGAGATCGCGCAAGCACCAATTTTTAAGGGGGCTGACAGACTAATTGCAGATTTTATAGGGACTTAAAAGGGGGCTGCAGTGCCTGTATCACCAATGAAGATTTTATCAGCGTTCTCAAAGCACGGCATGTTCTTGATGTGTTGCACCATGGAGAGACGGTGTAATGAAGTTCAGTAGTTAATGAATTCTTTAGATGTTTCTCAAAGAACGCCTCATGCTTTGAGAACAGCATTTTTCTGTATCATATTCTGCATGTATGACTAATACTTTCTAGTTGCCCAGAAAATGACTCGATTAGTCAGCGATTCAGTGTTTTATGTAATGAATCAATGGTCTTTGCAGTTTCGGAAGTTCCACAGCTTTTTATATCATCCAGTTTATATTTATATGTTTATATATCTCTCTACAGAAATCATGTTAATAAGAAGAAAATAGACAAACATCACGATCCGTGACTATTTAATACAGATTCAACAGGTTGAAATATTAGTGTTGTACTGTACATGACATGCTACAATGGTGTGCTCTGACTGGCATGTAAAGTTATTAAACAGCATTTATTTAGTTTTTATGTGTTGTTTAAGGACAGATTTATCTAAAATAGATGATACCAACATAATAAGCAAAGCATGTTCTTGTGGAGACGGAGAGAGAATTCATTCGTCTGTAGGGGGCTTCATTAAAGCATCACTGTAGGCTTTAATCTTTTGTGAAATACAGCACATTGATTTGTGCACAAGGTCTTGTAAGGAAAAACCAATGAGCCAAGACTAATGATCTTACGTGATCATTGACTTCATCACTGTAACTTTTGACTGTGTTCGTCTTGTCCCGTTCCCTGCCGTTTCACTGCGTGAGACTGGTTGTTGGAGTGACTGTGTTGTTGATCAGGTTCCAGTGCTCCTGTAGGGACGTGCGTGTTCAGTACGTCACCTTGTCTCCTGTCTCCCCGAGGGCCCAGAGAGATGGCGCATATGGCCGTCCTGCTCTCCCCGCTGTCAGACTGGAGCACCGCTCCCTCTATCATCACCTCGCTCGTCTTCTTTAGTCTCTAATCCGCTGTCAAAACTCACCGTCCTCTTTCTGCTCTGATGCCTCAGGCCATCAAACATTCATACTGTACTTTGAGAAGCAATCTACTGACCTTTTCTTGTCAAACTTACCTGTCTTGGAAACTTGTAGCCATTAAACATTTTTTTGTTGTCGTTTTTTAGTTATAGTTTTGTTCTTTTGGCCTTAATCGGACAAAACAGTATTGGCCAGATGCATACAAGTAAAGTTTTAAGTGGTTCAGTCTCTACAGTCTCTATTTCCAAACAGTTTCTAAATCCAAATGGATATTGTGTATGTTTTAATAAGAATAAGAATAAGAATAAGAATAAGAATAAGAATAAGAATAAGAATAAGAATAAGAATAAGAATAATAGCGAGCGATATAATATGTATACAGTATATAATATATATATATAAGCAAAGCATGTTCTTTTGGAGACGGAGAGTGAATTCATTCATCTGTATGAGCTTCATTAAAGCATAACTGTAGACTTTAATCTTTTATGAAATACAGCACATTGATTTGTGATTTTGTGATATAAGTTACAAAAAAAGATAAATTATGATACATATGTGTGTTTATTTTATTTTTATTTAGCCTACTGCTTATCTTCTGTACGGTTGTGAGTTTATTAACCAGTTAATTATTGTTACTTTTTTTGGAATAATTAAATAATTTGCATTTATATGCATATATACAGTGTATATATATATATATATATATATATATATATATATATATATATATATATATATATATACACACATATACATATATATATATATATATGAAGAGATGAAGTGCTATCTGAAATTTTCCTGATAAAAATGCTAATTTTAGAAGAAAATTTCAGATGGCACTTAGAGGCTTTTGCATCTGAACTCTTCATATATATATATATATATATATATATATATATATATATATATATATATATATATATATATAGTATATATACTGTAGATCATATGATTGACTATTCAGTAATTATAAAATTAAATTATATAAAATTATTAATAATACTAATGATTAATAATGATGACGATTTAGATTTTTTTGCATTTTATTAGAAAGGATAGTGGAGAGGTTTTTATTAGATAGAATATAAGCAGGCAGGAATTCAAATGAAATACTGCTGCTTTATTTATTCATCCGGAGCCTGATGGAAATTTGAAGGGACTGCAAAGCACAAAAAGTTGCTTACACGCACCTTTGCTCTTACCTTTATTTCTGCACTGATAATATCTTTAAAATACAGGAGTTTCATTCTAAGCATCCTGACCCTTGCAAAAGAGCAGAATGTTTTCCCAGGTGGCTTGACAGATTCAATTTTTCAGGTTCTTTTGTATATTCTCAAATGTTACTCTTTGTATTTTGTTTCGTGTAATCTTAACGGAAATGTTCTTCACCTTTCTCTTTTTTTAGAGCATCTCTCTCTCTCTCTCTCTTCTTTCATGGCTGGGGGGTTTGTCTCTTACTGTGTAAATATTTATCTATGGGATCTGGAGCTTTTGGTGCCCCTCCCTCCCTCTCTTTTCTCCCTCCTGCAGTGGAGCCCCCGTGTCTGAAGCTGTGCATATGAATTCTTCCTCCTCCGGCACTGCTGTATCTGTCTCCATTTTATGCGCACCACTCAGAGGGATGTACCCACCCCGTTCTTTCTTCCTCCTCTTCCTTTTTTCTTCCTATCCCTACAGAAAATGGGCAAACTCCAGGCCCTGTCGAATTCCACGCACATCAGTGGGGCCTTTGGGATGTCGGGCCACCCTTCACTACCTTCCTACCTCCGTATTTTCATCTCGAAGTGTCCCATTGGGGACGCGTCCTCTCTCTCTGGCTCAGTGCTGTACTATTCTTGGAAAAACCTCAGCAACTGCAGGGACTTGTCATTTGCTGTAGGGGGCCGCGTGTCCTGGGGTGCGTAATCGCTTCGGTAGTGCTGTACGCATCCTCTTTGAGGCCCTTCCCACATTGTTTGGTACGAGTGTAGCTGCTATTTATGGTGGGGTGTCTGTTGGGGCTGGTGAGAGTTGTTGATTGACTAGTGCGGTAATTTGAGGAGTATTTGTAGGGCAGGAGAGTTGCTCTTTTCCTGAGAGAAAGAGAGAGAGAGATAAAACAGGAAAGAGTAGCACACGAATGGGGCAGAGAGAAAGAGTGATGTTGAATGCGAAACAACGTTACGTGAAATGTATGAATTTGTTACATGCTTCCTCCTCTGCAGATGCACAGACCTTAGTTGACAGAAGTAAATGGGGCAATGCAATAAATGTTCAAATTTTACAGTATAGCCAGAGGGCCGGAATACCCTGTAAGTTTCTCATGATATGTGCAGAGATACAAGAAAATGAGTTTTAACAGAGAAAAATCCAAAGGATTTAGAATGGATTATAAATGCATCCATTAAGTAGACTTTATTATTAATAATTATTGTTAAATTGCAATAGGTGATTATTATTTAACATTATCATCAATTGAGTAATTAATCAGTAAAGAAAAATAATTGTTGTTAATAATTATTGTTTTAATAATAATTTCTATTATTTTAAAATATTAAAAAAAATATTAATATCAGAAACGCTGGTTTGTTTATTATTATTATTATTATTATTATTTATTTTATTTTTTTTTTTGGAAAGGCATTGGACCTTGGAATAAGTCTTTAAATGTTCCTCACGCATTCAAATTTAAATCCAGATTTGATTTTTGCTTTGCTTGTTTTGTTCATTTATTTTTTAATCTAAAAAACTGCTGAAAAGCTGGAGGACGAATAACCACAAAATATGTTTACACGCACCTTTGCTCTTACAATTTCAAATGCTGTTGATAGAGCTTAATTCAAATTGAACCCGGAACATTTCTTCAGATGAGCTCTGTACTAAATGTTTCTATATACATTACAGAAATGCTTATCTCTTTTTATTGGCTTATTCTGTTAGATTTGGAGTTAGCTATCTTTGCTGTCCTCCTTTTCATTTGTGCATGTGATTAACGCAGGCTTTACACAGATGCTGACCTTTCAGTAGTAAATGTAAATGGATTCCATTGAGCAGTCGGAAAGAAGGGGGGGGGGGGGGGGGAGCTTTTTAATTAGTGTCTGTACACCTTTACTTTATTCATACCTCTGTGAAATACATTTTCTATCCTGAAACCCTGTTTACAGCTACATTTTTTTTTTGTGTGAGCAAGGTTAAAGGGAAGGTCACACTAGATGTAGTGTTCCATTTACCTTTATTCATATGCATATGAAAGCAGGAGACTGGAAACGCAAGCATATGCAGCACAGATAGAAAATGACCTATTCAACCCTATAAAGCCTAATGCAACAGATTTGATGCACAAATTTTAATGACTCTAAATTTTCAACATGATCTAAAATTTGCTGAAAACCCTGTTCTGTACAGTCTTCTACAAACATTGTCTAATTAATAGTTACTTAGTATACTTTTAACAATAGTATAATTTTTTTTTAGCAAGTATAATTGTAAAAATTTCTGGTCATGGTTCACGTGTATTTTTGCTGTGAAATCTTTACTGGTTTTTAAAGTGACAATTATATCGCTTACAATAATTCAAGATGTACAGCTACTGGACTGAAGCACAACTTAGGATTACTTGATTAGCCATATATTATTTTTTAGAAATATCATTGGGTCACACTTTATATTAGGTGGCCTTAACTACTATGTACTTACATCAAAAAATAAGTACAATGTACTTACTGTGTTCATACTGTGTTGCAAAACACTATTGCGGCTATTGAGGTGGGATACGGGTGAGGTTAGGGACAGGTTTGGTGGTATGGGTTGGTTTAAGGATGGGTCAACAGTGTAATTATAAATGTAATAACAGAAATTAATTACAGATGTAATTACTTATCCCTTTAAGACATTCTATTGACGTTAAGTAATGTTGCACCTACTTTTCTACTGACTCTCATTAGAGTGTTAGTAATGTATTAGTTGACTAGTTGACTGGTAGGGTTGGGGTTAGATTAAGTTGACACGTTCTTGCAAAGTTATATAGTCAGTAGAGTATCTGTTGGGAGACCAACACAATAAGGAGTTAGTAAATATGAAGCAGACAGTCTACTGATAGTCTTATGAGAGACTCTTATGTTGACATGTAGTTGCATTACTTAGTGTCAACAGAATGTTCAAAAGGGACCATCAAAATAAAGTCTTACCGGTATTTAAAAAAATTTATATGTACAATGTAAAATATGTATGTACACAATAAGTGCATTGTACCAAATGATTAACTTAAATGTAAGTACATAGAAGTTAAGGCCACCTAATATAAAGTGGGACCTATCATTGTAATATGTGACTATCAAATATGATACGTCAGGCTTTCATCACTGTATTACATTTCATTATATGTTTTGTGTGATATTATTGTGCAATATGTATTGAGAGTGACAAGTATGCATTTTATGTAGTCTGGTACTATTATAAAGATCGATTTACATTTTTTGGCCATTTAAATACCAGCAACTGATTCAAATGGCGCATTTTGCTCAGTTTGGGCCTCTGAATAATAGGTGTTTTTTCACCCTCAAGTATAAGCTCTGTATTCTCACATTAAACTATATGACCCATATCAAATATGATACTCAAGAGAAATCACATATGCACTCTTTCCCCATTTCATTTTCATGTTATTTTATCCATTTGTTCAGACTATTATTTCATATGTCAGACTTCACAGGGATACAATTCCACATAAATTGCATTTTACTGGAGCATATACTATTTCATTTGAGAATTCAGATTTTATTAGTAATGCTAGTAATGTTCAACAGCAATCACAACACACTTAATTCTGCATAGCATTAACAACCATTCTGAACACCTCAGCAACTA
Source organism: Acrossocheilus fasciatus (assembly GCA_036784905.1). Taxonomy (NCBI): domain Eukaryota; kingdom Metazoa; phylum Chordata; class Actinopteri; order Cypriniformes; family Cyprinidae; genus Acrossocheilus; species Acrossocheilus fasciatus. Next base: position 6,471,008 of record CM071955.1, read on the forward strand.
CATAGCAATAAAAATGTAAACATTCTGAAAATGTAAAAATCCACTTATAATTAATCATATCATGTTACCTGAATTCATTACTGGGTTTAAAATAATTTTAGACATGCTTAAAATATAATGTGACCACCCCTGAAGTTTTAATTCCCAGTGAATCAGTCCTCATGACCCGAGATCTATTTTTTGTCTCTCTCATTCTCTCTCTTTCTCTTCTCCTCTTTTCCCTCTCTCTCTCTCTCTCTCTCTCTCTCTCTCTCTCTCTGTTCTCCTATGGGCCTCTGCAAACACAGGCACAGGATGCTGTATGCTAATTTCAGATTTAATGATTAATTAGTTGCTGGCCTGCTTTTCTGCAAGGACGGCCACAGATAAAAACCCTTACTTTGTTTTCAGAGTGCGAATGGTGTTTGCATGGAATCATACATGCGAAATGAGCTTCTCGCACACACGGAAAAAACGAGAGAAACGCTGAAATTTGGATGTCCCATGAGCATACACAAAACTCTGATGAAGGCGCTGTGACTGTGTGTGTGCTGCAGTTATTATGTAAGCAGCTCAAATGGCCCTGGCATCTCTAAGAGAATGAGCGTGAAGTGCAGTTGTCCTCTTAAAGCCTGTGACATAGTCAAGCACTCTTCTGAGAGCGTTTGGAGTATATGCTATCGCCCGCCTCCCTTCCCCATCACATCTGCCCTGCTAACTAGCGCACATCAAAACAGAAAACCCAGTCAACCACAGCAAAAAAAAAAAAAAACCCAAAAAAACAGAACGTCCCAAATGATGACATTTGACAAGGATGAGGGTTAAATTGGATAGTGGCTACAGAGGAAAGTTGTTCTTCGAATGGTTCACAATACTGTGGAAGCCTGTTTCTGCCACAGAATAAAATAAAATAAGAGAATTGGGACTTTTTATCGCAGAATTTTAATTACTCGCAATTCTCAGTTTATATCTCACAATATGTACTTTTTTCTTGCAATTCTGAGAAGAAAAAAAAAACACATTTATTTTTTATTTCATGGCAGTAACAAAGAACAGAATTGTGAGATGTAAACTATGACATGTATACACTCACAATTGAGGTGTAAACTCACAGCTGTGGCAAAAAAATAAAAACTAAACCCAGATGTAAATCCTGAAATTAAATTAAATTCTGAAAAATAAATAAATAAATAACATGAATTGTGAGATATAAACACAGAATTCTGAGGGAAAAAAAAAAGAATTACAATCTGAATTGAGGAAAAAAAGTTAGAACTGTGAGATATCAACTTGGAATTGCGAGAAAAAGAACCACTTTTTTTTCAGAATTATGAAAAACAAAGTCTGAATGTGAGATAAAAAGTCACAACATTTTTAAATATTTTATTTCATAGTGAAAAAAAAAACAGAATTGAGGTGAAAACTAAAGATTCTGAAGAAAAAGAAAAAAAGCAGAATTGCAAGATGTAAACTCAGAATTGAGAGAAAAGGGTTAGAATCTTGAGTTTTTATCTTGCAATACTGACTTTTTCAGAACTGTGAGAAACAATTTTTTTTTTTTTTAATTCCATGGCAGAAACAAGCATCCATACAATACTGTATTAAAAGTCTAGAAATATACTGTACAATCCTTGTTCATTTTAACAAAATTACCCTGGGTGCATGCTTACCAGTAACCCCACTGTAGCTCTCAAATCTAATTCATGCTTGAGTGCAATTATAAAAATAATGGAGAAATATATTTTGGTTCATATAGCTGGGTTGTATGACCAAAATTCAAAATGCAGTATGAAAACTTGTACATACTGCATACCACAGTGTTTTAGAAATTCAACCCCAAAATGTTTTATTATATTATATAACCACGCAGTGATGTCTATTTTCAATTATCTAATGACTTAAATGCTTTAAAAATATATTCAAAATTTTTTGATTATTTATAACAGATGAATGACAAGTCTGGCATCAGTGCATGAACAGATGCTTCATATTATATAACACTTGGGTTAAAAACAAGACTCAAAACAGTAATAGATTTTAAGGATGAGCCGTTTGAGGCCGTTGTAAAATGGCCAAACTGACATGGCAATAATGCCTACAGCAGATGTGAGTGGTACATCACAATACATCAACACAAAGAGAGATTGTCACCCACAATGTTATTAATGAAGCATAGCTGCTGCGTTATGATTAGAAACCTCAGAAAGGTCATCTGATGCACACAGCATCCTAAATTTCCTTTGCATCACAGATATGCTCTGGCAAAGTTTAGGATCTGTAAGATTTTTGAATGATTTTGAAAGAAGTCTCTTGTGCTGTTTATTTGATCGATAATGCAGTTAAACGGTAATATTGTAAAATATTATTACAATTTAAAATAACTGTTTCTATTTGAATATATTTTAAAATGTAATTTATTCATGCGATTCCAGTCTTAATTGTCTCGTGATTCTTTAGAAATCTTTCTAATTCTAAACATTTCTTATCACTGCTGAAAACAGTTGTTCTGCTTAATGTTTTTGTGGAAACTGTGTTTTTTCAGGTTTGTTTGATGAATATACAAAGCTTAAAATAATATTTATTTGAAATATATTGTATTTATTGTTACTTCTGACACATTTAATGAGTCCTTGCTGAATAAAAATATGAATATTCTTTTAAAAATGATTTAATTCTTTTAAAAAAAGAAAAACTAAAATTGAACAGTGGTGTATGTATCAATTGTTCTCAAAGGCAAGATTTCTTTTCTGGCAGAGAGACAATGGGAGCCAATAAAAATCAAAAGAGCTGGTGCACAGAAAACTAGATAACTGAACTGGACCATATTTTAGCACTGTTCATTTTACTATGGGATGTTTTACTGGTTTTATTGTTATGAAGAAAATAACATTGTAGTCGTGTGCAGTGATCCGGCAGCATCCAATCAGCAATATTTTAAAAAGACTTAAATCATTCCCTCCTTCCATGTCCTCTGTAAACTTCTCAGGACTGAGGAGATCTATAATATCTGGAGTAAGCAATTGGTTAGCAATTTTCCCATATAGTTGCTCTTTTTTTTTTTTTTTTTTTTAAGCTAAACACCTGAGCGTAAATTCTGTGTGATTAATCTGAATCTTCAGAAAAAATGACACAATGATGCTAATTGGCCAATACCACTACTTTGTTTCAGATAATCCTAAAAAAAAAAAAAAAAAAAGAGAGAGAAATGTTTCTTGAGCAGCAAATCAGCATATTAAAATGATTTCTGAAGGATCATGTGACACTGAAGACTGGAGTATTGATGCTGAAAATACAGCTGTGCATCACATAAATAAATTATATTTTAAAATATATGAAAATAGACTTAGTTATTTTGAAATTCATAATATTTCACAATATTGCTTTTTTTATAGTTTTATTTTTGATCAAACAGATGCATCCTTGGTGAGCATAAGAGAATGTTTCAAAAACCTTAAAAAATTCTTCCTAAGCCCATGCTTTTTTTTTTTTTTCTTTTCTTTTTTTTTTCTTTTTAGAATATATGCTTAATTTGCATTGCCCATCAAATAAGAACAATGCTTTTTAGAACCATATGATGTGTTTACAACATCTATGAGCAGAAGCTAACAAGACCTTAACCCCTTAACACCGACCTGCAGTACCACATGTCCATCAGGCAGCCAATAAGAGTCTTGCAAAGATGACGTGACATTATACTTGTACCAACTTCCTTTTGTTTTTGTGTAAACCAAACAGTTTGTGGATTAATTGATTTTCCAATGCAGATGTCATGAAAAGGAATCCTACTACATGAAGAAACAGTACAGGCCTGCAGTTGAGGTGATGGCTGTCCTTGGTGTGGTGTAAATTTTATCATGTCTTTTGATGTGTTTTGCATTGCAGGTTAAAGTTGGGATAGGATGCTGCCGTTTTGGCTTGCATTGTGATAATGGGAGTAATTTGCAAACACTGCAAATGTGTTCTTGGCGTGTAGATTTATGTTATGCTCAAATGCAATGCTTGTTTTTGTTTCACAGGTTGCTCTATATCATGATGATTGCTCATTTTTATTATTTGGTCAGAAATACAATTATTTCACAGGTTGCTCTATATCATTATTATTGCTTATTTTCTTTGTTCAGGGTCAAAAAGTCATGTTTCTGTCTCCCTAAGCAGGTTTTGTTTCTAGTAATTGCTTTCATTTTAATGACATTTCTAATTTTTAACATTTTGATCCTCCATGGTTGTTATATCAAGCTGTCTAATGCAATATCTGTTTTTTGGCATTATTAATATATTTTCCTAGATTTATTTAAACAGGATTAGATCATCACTCATACATATTGCAAGTAGAATTTAATTATATGAGATTTTATGGGTAATTAATACAAATGCAGATGAAAAGGTGCAGTGAAAATTAAAATAATGTATTTAATTTATCCACAATTTCCTCCCAGGCGTCTCCCTTTTCTTGTTTTGCTAGCTTTAGCAGTCTATACATTTGCTAGTATACATCCTGATGTTGTTCATAGCTTTATAAAATGAGTTCTTGTTTAGCAAGTGTGAAAAATTGCACTCGTTCCTGTGACAACACTCACTATGATATTTGAAGAACTTAAATGACCAGATAAAGGTAAGAAGATGGTGTTAATTTGCATTAGTTAAGTAGCATACAAAAAAAAAAAAAAAAAACGGGGCCCAGGTTTAAATGCGACTTAAAATAGAGGTAATCTTGCATAACCAGATCTTACATAAATAAATCAACCAATCAAAATTAGACCAGACATGTGGCAGATACTGAAGGTGTTTTTCAGTTTTGTGTGCAATATGCATCAGACGGTTATGACGGGTGGAGAGTTTGAGCAGGTTGCAGAAACACATGCAACTTCTGTCTCTGCTGTGTTAGGTGGCAGTAATTGTGAAATCGCATACATGCACAGGAAAGCAGCAGATGGAAATTATATGATTACATGGCAGTACTGAGTAGAAAAAAATATTAATATTTGAAAAACTACATCTTTTAGCTCTTTCAAAACTTTCAAGGTCTCTATGAAACAAACAAAACATCTCTCTCGTACCCCAGCTGTAAAGTGGCACATTGGCAAACGTGTTTTGACGGTGCTGTACGTGCTGAGCATGTTCAGGAAACAAAACAGCATGAAAAAAGGAGTGTGTTGTTTATGAATTCTTAGGGCTGAAAAACACCCATCTGTCTGTAAAAAACCTCCTCCACACCTCTCTGTACTTTGTCCCACTGTAAGCACCTTTTGTTTGGCCTGATATTTTGACAGTTGTACAATGTGCTCTGTCTCTGGAGGTCTGGAGATGCCTTTCCTGCTCAAAAATGCCATGATAACCTCTTTGGCCACTGACCTCCGATATGGAGGAGAGTGTTGTGTGTGTGTGTGTGTGTGTGTGTGTGTGTGTGTGTGTGTGTCTGTGTGTGTGTGTGTGTCACTATGAGTAACTATTGCACTGGTGGCTGACGTTAAAATGCACTGGAATTTGATTTAATTCAAATTCAATTGCATCAATAAATCAATAAATAGTTACACTGTAAAAAAAAAAAAGTTGAGCCAACTTAAAATTTTAAGGCAACCGGCTTCAGCAGATTTTTGCTTAAAACTTGTCGTTTTAAGTTTATACAACAAAATTTTGAGAATCTCCCACAAAAATAAGTTGAGCAAACTCAAAAATCTGCTGAAGCTGGTAAAAAAATTTTTTTAAGTTCGCTCACCTTTTTTTTTTTTTACAGTGTTACGGAAGGTATGAACATCTAAGGAATAAGCATACTATGTTTATTTTTTCCCAGTACGTGCAATGTGCACAGTACACGTTTACTCAAATTACCTACTATATTTGCCAAAATGTGCAGTATACAACAACATGCACTCAATTTTACCTTCCATTTCCATTTGACATATGAACCAGAAGTATTATTAGCCATTTTAACTTATACAGTACTGATATACTGCCAAGAACCAGGAGCACTTTAAATTATCATATTAAAAATGCTTAATAACTGTATTTCTAAGATAACTGGGCTCCACTCATTTGGCATCATGTGATGACAAATGTGGCATATACATACATGCATACATACATACATACATACATACATACATATACAGTATATGACGAGTTCATTTGCAAAAACAGAATCCGTTTTTAATAATTTTCAAAAATCATGTTTTTCATTGTGCATTCCTATTATTCTCAATCAAACTGCAGCTGGGTTATTTTGATTAGGTTAAAAATAACTAAAAAATATAGCTAACTAAAACAACACAATAAAAACATGATAACATAATGATAATAATAATATAATAATAATAATAATAATAATAATAATAATAATAATAATAAAAACATGATTTTTGAAAACAAAACAAAAAACAAAGTTGTAAATAAAAACTATATATATTGTTGGGTAACACTTTACAATAAGGTGTCATTTATTAACATTAGTTACTGTGTTAACTAACATGAACAAACAATGAACAACGCATTTATTACTTTGTTAATGTTAGTTAATGAAAATACAGTTGTTCATTGATAGTTCATATTAGTTCACAGTACATTAACTAATGTTACCAAACACATCTTGTGATTTTAATAATGCATTAGTAAATGCTGAAATTAACTAAGATTAATAAATGATGTAGAAGTATTGTTCATTCTTAGTTCATGTTTACTAATGCTAACTAATGAACCTTATTGTAAAGTGTTGGTAACACTTTATTTCGATAGTCCACTTTAGACATTCTACTAACAGTAAGTAACTTTACAACTACATGTCAACTAGCAGTCATTAGAGTATTAGTAGACTGTCTGCTTAATATCTTCTAATACTTTATTTTGATGGGTCCACAATGTACAACATACTGACTATCAGAAACTTTTCAAGTATATGTCAACTTATTCTACTAACGCTAAACCTACCCTACTGAAGGTTAGTAAACATGTAGTTGCAAATTGATGAGAATTAGTTGACATGTAGTTACAAAGTTACTTATAGTTAGTAGAATGTCTAAAGTGGACTATCGAAATAAAGTATAACCAAAGTGTTACCTATTATTGTATATTTTACAAGAAAAGTTTTTTTTTTTCTAGTGTATGCAGTAAATATGTATATTTTTCAAATTTAAATAACAAACCATTCATTCGTTCATTCGTTCATTCATTGCAGAGTACAGTGTATGCACAGTGTGAAATACAGTAAGTAGAAAGATAGTATTCCATTCTAAACATAGTTCAAGTGTCCTTGAATGTACAGTAGAGGCAGTAGGTTCAAAGGTGAATGGTCAGGTGGTAATCAGGTTGAGGTTTCTGCATGTTGTCCCATTTTTCAGCATGTAGCCGTGGGGCAGCAGTGATTGGACTGAGAATGGCTCTTAGTCACGCCCCTTAATTCAAATATACAGCCACCCACTGTTCCTCTGTGTGCATGAATATGAATTAATATTCCATGCTTCAGCAGTCTGTGCGTCCTTGAGGAGATTTTCTTTTACCTGAACCTCCTTATTTTTCAATTACATAAACATGCATAGAAACCATTATTGTAATATTCTCATTCATTGAATCAACATTCAAAGCTTCCCTTCGGCTGAGAAACTGAGCTTTCAGATACCCAGTAAGTGAGAGAGGCAATTTACAGTCTAAAGCTGAAAATAAACATTATGACTGCTTTCACTCCACGGCTTCAAAGATCTGAACATTAAAGGCAATTTGCAATGTAAGGAGAGTTTTAGAATTGTAAAATAAGACCCTGGTACAAATTTCATGCATTAAAGATAATATTTCAATAGAATAGTTCACTCAAAAAGCATGATTCTGTATAACCTTGTTTTTTTCTTATATATATATATATATATATATATATATATATATATATATATATATATATATATATATATATATAAAACTTGTCCATATGACCTTCTTGCTTAATAATAACAATAATAACAATAATAATAATAATAACAATAAATAACTTTTTATTAAAATATGTAATAGTTTATTTAATTTATTTGCAATTAGAATATCATCCAAGCTTTGTGTGTAAGGAAAAAAGAAAGTTATGGAGTAAAAGTATTCCTTAAATATTTGAAAAAAATCTTATATTTGACTCATATTAAATTTTGACTTTACAATATTTGGTCTTAAGTCATGAGTAGCATAGTTTATGTTCATGGTGCTTTATGATAATTTTTCTGTTTGACAGCTTCTAGTCACCATCCACTTTTATTGCTTAAAAACAGTCAGCTTTCTGCTAAACTTATTTTGTGTTTCACAGAAGAAAGATTTACACATTAGAAGAAAAGATATACAGTTTAGAAACAATATAAACATTTAGCAAATGACAGTATTAGCATTTTTAGGTGAACTATTTCTTTAACAGCATTACCGAAGTCTTAGCATTTACCAAATTCATCCTTATGCATTGCAATGCTTACATAAACATTAATATTGCAAGGCGAGCTAGCGAGAGAGAGAGAGAGAGAGAGAGAGAGAGAGAGAGAGAGAGAGAGATTGTGTGTCTTTATGTGATGTGGTGAGGGCTGATGGGTAATTATGGCTGTGCTGAGTGAGGGGACTCCCGTACTCTGAAATACAGAAGCGCTCTCACTCTTCTGTAATCCAGACGCCACACGCCTGATTTCATAAGTTGCGGTTTTGGTAATGTGCTTCAACCCCACATAGTGAAATGGAGAAATATCGTAATAATCCACTTATCAGGAAAGAGCACATTCCGATAATCCTGCCTGCTAAAATGGGCCGCTGTTCTTACTACGACAGTGTTAGCTGTTGCCCCAAGTCCTTCCTGGGATGCTTTATGATGGAGCTGCCACGTGCAAAATGTAGACGTGTCTCTTTAAGAGCAATCTGCTCCATGGCTGATATGTGCCATGGAGTAAGAGTTCAGAAGATTCCGTACACATAGACAGTTTAAAATGCATGTATATTTTTCTGTCTCTTGGTAGATTTGTGTTACTAAGCAAGCTCTTCCTGCTCTGAGACAACTGTGTGTTTATGAATAAGGTTTGAATGGAGGAGGTTTATTTTATTGCTGAGACTCGTGGGTTTGCGGTTCTTGTAAGTGATTACTCATGGAACTCTCTCCAGTGTTTCCTCTGCAGACCACCTCTGATGCAATACAGAATAATCTTTGCACACTGAATTAAGGTCATTATTGTTCTCGGCTTAGCTGGTTTTGTTGCTGGATTACTGACTTGGTGTGCTGTGCAGTGGATTTCTCAATTGGGAGACCAGGAGAATGTGGTGCTGATGTGGGGTTGAAGTGTGTTTATGGCACATCGGAAAATCATCCATATCACAGGAATTATCCTGATGCATTTGCAACCCGGAAAAGCATAGCATCTTCTTGATCAATATGGCTATTTACTGTGGATTTGGCTCTGTCTTTATGGTCTATATTATAGACAGTGTAAAGACAGAACATGCTACTTGTTAAAAAATTAATGAAAGACGTTTTAATGCTCATTGGGGCAATCACCTTCTTGGCAAAAACCTTGTGCTCTTAACTAGTGGTTGGGTTTTCCACAGCCGATGGCGATATCTAAAGAGCAGCATGGCTGATTTAATGCTGATATATGTGTAATGCAATTTAAGTCAAGATACTATACAGGTGTACATACATACATACTTTTCCCACTTGATTAATCACAGTACATTAAGACAACTGTTTTGTATTACAAGTTTTCTAAAATATAATGTTTAAATATGCAAATGAGACATTATCTAATTAAATATGCACTAATTTGCAAAAAGTTCTAGAATATAAATCTGAACATTGGATAATGCCAGGTTCAAAATTCATGTTTTATATCATTTACATCTTAAAGGTATTTATAGCTGGGATTTTGGATATGTCTTTTTATCACTCCATAAATCAGAAAATACTGTCAACAGCTTTTAAATAAATAAATAAAATGAACTTTGTGTGTGTGTGTGTGTGTGTGTGTGTGTGTGTGTGTGTGTGTGTGTGTGTGCGTGTGCGTGTGCGTGTGCGTGTGTGTGTGTGTGTGTGTGAATTTCTGGCTCAGAGGAGAAAACTGAGTGTGTGAAATGATTTAATTTATTTATTCAGTAATTTTTACTGTTCTAAAATAACACTTAACTGTATATTTTGGATGTTTTCTTTCTACTAGTCTGATGGTATCGACATCCAAAATCTCATATTTGACGTACCTGAAAAATAGGTTTTACTTTTACTAAAAAAATGTATGTTTTAATGATAGATAGATCTAAAAAAATTTCCAGCCATCTCCTTTTTTTTTTTCTGCTCCCTTCTAAACATTGTCAGATAATCATGCTGATGATGCTGTTTTTGTCCTATTTTATCTATGATTCAATGTTGTTTAAGCTTGACAAAAACAAATTTAGTTGATTTCTGTCTTTCCCTATTCAGATATCTGAATCTGTACACATTACTGGAAATAGCCACCCAGGGGCATTACTAAGATGTGAGTGACTTGCTAAAAAAAAGACTTTGTCTGTATCTGTGAGTGTGTGTGTGCATGGAGCTACATGGAATGATTTGATTCACACTGACGGGTTATGACCTTGTAAACTGGCCTGTAGTCAAAAATCTCATAGAAAACAGACAGACTTCCATTAACTGATGCTAACTCATCTTGCGACTGCACTAAACTCTATTTTCTTTATAATTTATATTTACATGCTGTATAATTGTGGGAAACAGCACTGTCTGTCTGTTTATCTGTTTTCCCTATATATCTGTGTACTGTAATCGAGCAGCCAAAGCCGAGAAGCAGTGAGAGAATATAACAGCTAATTGGAAGTGGTTACATATTGAGAGTTCAATTGAACGAGTGTTTTCTGGAAACAGCCTGGGGCCAGACAGAGGCAAAAGGAGCAGAGCTGGGGGGTCGAGCTGCACAACAATCAGCACACACACACAATCAAGCCCCTGAGTGAAATAGGAGAGAGGTTTTATTTTTTCTTCTAGGAGTTTTATTTGTAGTTTTCAAAGAGTCTTGGGGCTGTTTGCACTGATGATGGACAGGATGAGAGAAAAGTTTGTTCTTGCTTTGATGTTTAAAAGGAAATTGTGAGTAGACTCTGTGACTCTGAGTGCTGATACTACTGTGCAATTAGTTGACATGCATTTATTAGCTTTTATTAGTGTTACTATAAAGTCCCAAACCACTATTATAATTGGGACTAATACGTTAAAAGTACAGGTATAGTATACTGCTTCAGCTTTATATCACAGCTATGAGCTGTAACAACATTTCCATGCAAGCAGGACTTTCGCACACCCACAGATGCTGTAATGACTATAATGATATCAGATGCCATGCTTTCGGCATGACGTGTACAGATAGATTATATATTATGCAGTGGGTGACATGTCTCTATTGTGGATTTGCATGTGTCAGACCTGCTTTAACAGATGATTCCCATCCTCTCGCCCCCCTCAGCGCTGTCCTGCTGACCCAATGGCTCTCTCATCTCTCCTCGAGGGCAAACATGGACTTATAAATGTGCCATATCCTTCCCAGCAGCCAAAGTTAGTCTCATAGACATGATGTCTTTGTGGGCTCCTGACCTGAGATGACCTTCCCCGTCTTCCTCTATCTGTCTCTGCTCATTTTCCTCCCGTATGTCCTGCTTTCCGCATGAAATCTGTCACATGTTTGTCTTAGAGGTCGCTGGGTTTGTATTGGTGTTACTGAGTCACCAAGGCAACCCAGGGACACGTCTGCAGTCCCTCATCCTCCAGCGCAGACCTTTATTTCTTGTCACAGGCGCGCTCTATTTCAGGGCAGAGACTTGAACAGCCCTGATTCACTGTATTGATCGCTCAGAACCAAAGGCTGTTCTATAAACTCTCTTTTGTCCCACTGACCAGGTTGCCAGCAGTCTGAATCTCTTCTCTGACAGACTCTCTGACTTATGCAGCACGGCTGAACATTTATGCTAATGTAGTCAGGCCCCCGTGAAAACCGCAGGCTGTCCTGCTAAAACGTCCTCCATGTACTTACAAGGTGAAACTGGGGATGTCATTTAGCTGAGAGGGAAGAAAATATTTAAAATTTAAAGTATGAAATTTGGAAATGTGAAATATTTAAAGCAAACAAAACCGTGAAATGTACAGTGCTTGTTGGAGGGGCTCGAGTTAATAACAATTTTAGACTGTTTTGCTTACAAACTAATGACTTTGTGATGTTAGCTTCATTTTATTCTGTAACACAGGAAAAATGTGAGATTTATAATCACGTCTTAATTGGACGAGTAGGTGATTTCGGAGAGGCTAGCAATAGCAAGATTGCTTTGAAAGCATAATATCCCACCCTCCCTGCAAATCACTCTCCAAAGTGTGTGTTTCTCCTCTCTGCCCCAACTTTCTGAAACGCGACAGTTTTTTCAAAGCTCAGTTCTGAAATGCACGGTGTGCTCTGATTGGCTAGCTATCTAGTACATTTTGATTGGCCGAATACCTCAAGTGTGTGTGGGGGCGTGTTTGAATGAGGCGTTTTAGGAAGGCGTGGTTGAGTCTTAACTTTTAGAAAGAATATCACTTTGGGTTTGAGACTTTAATCTTTGCGACTTTACGGATCTTATCTATACATGAACAGCTTATAACACTCCAAAGAGAAAGGAAAACATTAAATCGCGTCATATGACCCTTTTAACAGGATTTTTTTTTTTTTTTTAAAGTACGGTTGAATGATTAAGCTTGAGAATTGCAGTTGGCACTCTGTTATTTGAAATGTTTAGTTATCTGTTTTCTTTTTATTACTAATTTATGTTGTTATTTTTCCACAATTTGTGTTTTTATTTTATTAAATATTGATTTTGCAACAGTGTAAAAAAAATGCTTTTTAATACTTTAAAAAAAAAGGTAATGGGACACCTAAAGTGCTCCTTATTCGTGGAAAGTGCTAGTTATTTTTCAGATATTAATATTTATCAGTAAATGAGGATCTGTTGAATATCTAAAAAAAAAAAAAAAAAGATGAAAACTTCTCTTTGACATTAGTTTATTCAAAATGTGCAAACATTTACTGCAATTAGGTTATTTTAGAGCTTTCTCAGAGTTAGTTTATGTTAAAATTTCTGCCATTATCTTAACATTTGCAAATCTTAGTATTTGCATTTGTTTAATAAGTTCTTAAAACATATTTTTGGGGGGCAGGAGTGTTTATGGAAGACTGAGAAAGATTAGGTTAATGGAAGGTTTAGAAATGTGTGTTCTTTTAATGATTTATTCATTTTAAACCAAAACTGAATCTGGTGTGCGTGGTGTTCAGATCAGTTAGACTTTGGGCACAGCCAGGTTGTGAGCTACGTTCTGGGTCGTGGCATTGAAGTATCATTCTGCTCCAGGCTTTGAGCCAACACTAACTCTTTCCTAAGTTTGTCATGTCTCTCTCTCTCTGAATGATAAATGAATCAGACATACTATACCAACTTAAATCCATTATGTTAGTGCTTTGCTGTGGTTTTATTCTCCATTTCCCCCTGTTTTGCTTTCAGACTTCTTGTAGTCTGCAGGTTCCTTTATCTTTGCTTGCTTGTGTAACTCATCTATCAGAGCTTTGCAACATTTACCTTTTCCTTCGATCACAGATGTGATCAACCAAATAGCAAACAACAGACACCATGACATGACTGGAGCACATTTAACTCGAAAAACAACTCATGATAAATTGTATGTGCTGTTCCTCATTTGTAAGTATAGCTTTGTATAATAATAACAAAGTTTGGATAATAACAATAACAATTACAATTAGTAATTTGTTTAACACAGACATTGGGCTTTGTGTTGGCTTTTCTGCTTTCCATCTGTCTCTTTTTGGGCCATGATTTTTTTTTTTTTCCCTGGCAGAATCTCTTCTTCTGTCACTGTCTGATTGCAGGCTGTACGTCATACTCATGTTTTTGGTGACTAAAGTGTATCTTTTATATATATATATTTTATAAGGAATAGTTATTTACATTCAGAGCGTCATCTCTTCCTTGGGAATGGTTGTTTGTCTTTGTGTCATTTTGGCATCTGAATTATAGCAAATTCTAATTTATAGATTTGATTTAGCAGTCATAAAGAAACATCTCCACAACTATGAATACAGCTGCCAAATTAAACTTGATTAAACTCTAAAGCATTTCACAAACTTCCCTTTTGAGGACTGAGGGACAGCTTGTCTCATAAATAAAGAAAGGAACATCAAACTGTTGGACCCCTGAATTACAGTTACGCTGCTTCTCTTTATGTGTGTATATCGTGGTAGGATTTGTAGTGTTTCTCTCTTCCTGATTGGTCTGTCAGAATAATTTCTGAGCTGCTTTACTGTTGCCACTTCTTTGTATTGGTACTTTAACACAATAGAATATCAAACATGTTTTGTTTCTTCAGTGATATGAAAACATTTTTAGCACCGGACTCCCACACACAGATGTTTCTAACAGTTGGAGCTGACCAGAGAGGGAGTAGACAAATGAATAATCATGAAATCACAGAATAATGGACACATATTGATATTTTTGAACAATTAGTAGTGCTTGCAAAGTCGAGATACGGATAATCATGCTGTTTTGCACAGTTTTCATGTAAAACTGTGCTTGATCTGTGTCTATTTCTCTCCCGATTCAGACAAGAAAGCTTTATATTTGAAGAAAGCAGTAGTATGAATAGAGGACTCTAATTTTAGCTGGAAGCAACATTTCAATGATAATTTTTTTTTTTTTTTTTGCAAACATGCTGCTTTTCACAAGACATTAATAGATGGACTGGATTCGTGTGGATTACTTGTGGATTATTTTCATTTTTCAGTGACCTATTCCTTTAATATCAAAGATGGAAATTTAAATGTATGTTCTCCTAAGCTACATAGATTTATGAGGTTCATCAAAGAATGTACTTGAAGACAACATGAAATAAAAATTCATTTTACTTGAACAAAAGTTAAAGTAAAAAGAATACATGTGATTCTAAAGAGGAAAACAAAAGTTTCCTCATAATCCTTCATAAAAATGTAACAAATATGTTGCCTTTGAAATTACTTTTTGGCTGATGTAACCAAAGCCAATAATATCTTAGCCTACTTTTGACAAACCAATCTAAACCTGATGGGGGGGGGGGGGGGGCATGCTCCATCTTTTATTATTTCCCACTGAATGTTTTGTGTCACTTGGAAAATTAAATGTTGAAAGTCAACATGAAATCATAGTCTGTTTACTTTCAAAATACTTGTTTCTGGTTTTATTGGATGACCAACCATTGTACATTATTCCAAATAAATAAGGTTTTCTTTGTAATATTTAATCAAAATTAACTTGCTCCATATTTAAAGCACCTTTTTTCATTCAAGTCACAAATCTTATTTTTCATACTTTCTCCTTCATTCACCTGTTACCTGTTTCATGACGTGTTCAAGCGCAGAAGTATTTAGAAATAGTGAAGGAATGTATTTAATCTTCTAATAAACTGTGAGTACAAAAGTATCTCTCTCGTACTCTCATGCGAACGGAGTAACACGGTCACGCTCGTTGTAATTAGCACCCTTTGAGTAATGGGCTGATTCAGCCTGGAGGTGTTGTGCCAAATCAGCACTCAGATAAGTTTCAGCTCCTTCAGGAACGTCTGTTTGTAACGGCTTGCCAACAAACACACACACACACACACACACACACACACACACACACACACACACACACACACACACACACACACACACACACACACACACACACACACACACACACACACACACAAGCCCTGTTCCTGCCCTTTAGTAGTGCTGAAAGTGTAATGATTTTGTTGTGAAGCGCACACCCTGTGTGTGTGTGTGTGTGTGTGTGTGTGTGTGTGTGTGTGTGTGTGTGTGTGTGTGTGTGTGTGTGTGTGTGTGTATGGACTGTATCCATAAATACGCTTGGGGACTGCAGAATATATATTAGCAGTAGAACAAGAAAAGATCAGAGCATCCAAAACCTAACCTAATGTGCACTGTCAGTAAAACCACAAGCTCTTGATCTCAAGTCGCTTGTATCTGTGGAAGAAATGGATAGAGCGTGTGAGGGCTTTGCATAACTGAGTTTACTAGGGCTGTCATTTAATTGAGTGTGATTAATTTTTTTAAAAAGTGTGGTAAAAAATGAACGTAATTAATCATGGCAGTTGACCCATGCAAGCAATTGAAGCTTGAAGTACAACCAACATTTTAAAAAATATATTGCATACTACATATTCTGAACAGTGTTTAAATCTTTAAAGCCAGTAAAATTAATTCTAATCTAAAAATAAATAAATAAATAAATAAATATATATATATATATATATATATATATATATATATATATATATATATATATATATATATATAAAACTACCAGTGCAGTTATATTTTTAAGATGCAATGAAAACAAATCTAAAAAGAAATAGTTAATATAAATTTTACTTGCATGGGCCATGGATTTGTTTCTTTATCAGAACAGATTTGGAGTAATTTAGCATTACATCACTTGTTCACCGATACATCCTATGCAGTGAATAGGTGCCGTCAGAATGAAAGACTGAGACTTGAGATTTTTTCAGTTAAAAACATAAGAACTTTCATTTTTGGGTGAACTGTCCCTTTAAGTATTTTTAACACCATCATATTAAAGACTTTGAATACACTGCAAAAACATTTTTATTTTTATTTTATTTTTTTTATGTTTACATCTGCTACAGTATTTAAATGAACTTATTTTTCAGCAAATGCTGATATTCGATTAATTTAATAGCAGTTGATTAATTTGCAAATGGTATAAAATTGTTTTGATTAAAATTTCTACTCTATTGACAGCCCTAGACTTAGACCTAGACACATCGCTCAAAACACAGACAAAAGTGATTTGTGTTTTCGCGCTCAGGATGTGTACAGGTGTGCGTTGCTCTCTGTAATTGCATTTGTGTTCCAGTGCTTTGTTGACTGAGTAAACGTCCTTCAGATGCAGGATTGGCAGCTACGTCCTTGTGACAGTAAAGACACGTTAATCCTTTGTGCGACGAAAGAAATTGAGATTCCTCCCTTTGCTGTTTGTTTGTTTTTGATATTCTCTCAGAGTCCAGCTCATTTGCAAGCTTTGAAAAATCATCATCTTTATTGATGTCCAGACTGCAGTCAGAGACCACGTACATTTCTATAAATAAACAAAGCCAATGTTTTCAGATCGTTATTTGAATAACTGTATGGATGTCGTTGCGGAGTGTGGTAATTGCATTCTCTCCTCGAACTTTCTTTCATGTGTTCTTCATTCAAGAATTCTTAATATTGAGTCATTAAGAATACTAAATAATGAACAACATTTTGGTTTCCTAAAAGAACATACAGATGAGATTGTAGATATTCCAAAGAAATTTGCCAGTGGCACACCTAAGACTACAAATTAACAAAACAAAGTTTGGATAAAGTGTATACAATACAATTTAAGCTAAATTAGTTGCAGGAAATTTCCCAGGCACTTTGTAATTTTTTTCATTAAAGTTTTTTTTTTTTTTTTTCCCCTATCCCAGCTTAATGTCGACAGACAAATCCAAAGTTCGGTCATGAAACTCTAGATGGCTAGGTCTAACTCTATCTGACATAATGACATCATTATTGCATGGCACAGCTGATTGGTTCTTTTTGTATCAGCAGCCAATAGGGCAGCACGATTAATCAAATGTCATGTGCATCTTGTCAGTAAAACTGGTTCTGTGATCAGTAGTAAATCTTCATACCTGCGTCCCAATGTGCATACTATCCATCCTAAATTCTATGTGATATTAGTCATTTTCAAAAATATTTAGGGCAGATAGGGTGGATAGTATGCACATTGGGATGCAAGGCATTGCGTGTTTTCAGATGGAGCAGCATTTACCACACAGAGCCGTAGTTCACTGACAAGCTATGCAAAACCACATTCATAATCGCAGACGATTTAATCATGCGAAAATGAAATCGTTCTACAATAATGAAAGCTGTTTGCATAGCTTCTCAGTGAACTACGGCTCTGTGTGGTAAATGCTGCTCCATCTTGAAAGCATGTGAAAATACCACATTTAATAACATGTTTTTACTCCAAACTCACTTCATAACGTCAGTCGAGTGTTTGAAATATATCCTTCTGTGGGATGATGTGCCTTCTTACACATAATAAAGGGCGCAACATATTTCATAGTATTCTAAGCAGTGATAAAAGCTATGTCGGTTAGCATTGCATTATTATATACTTTATTATAATGAAAATTATAATAATAATTAGAATAAAAACTCAGATTAATCATATATTGTCATAGTCCTGTGTTTATTAGTCGCGTTGAATCAATGGATGCTGTTAAATCTTCTGTTTATTCAGCTACCGCTATAGGGATTTCCTGGATTTCTTCTGCGGGGAGTATTTGGAGTTTCCGCATGAGAGCGCCCTCTGACCTTGGGATGGAAATTTACTACTGATCACAGAACCGTGCTTCACTGACAAGATGCGCATGACAGTCTCAGCTTTTGCCTTATCGCGATTGCGATTTCATTTCGATTTATTGTTTAGCCCTAGCAGCCAGTGAGCTTGCTGCTCAACATTCAAACACTTGATTAGTGCTTGCTGTAGCTGTTGCAGTGTGCTTCAGAAACCCTCCATCTTCCCCAGCTCCACCTGACTAGATCTGCTATGAGGTAAATCTATGTAGTTATGTATGGGAGCTATTTCATATATGAGCTCACAGCAGCATGTCTGTGGATGTATCGACAATAGCAAATCTTGGTACTTGCTCTGCTGCAGCAGCAGCAGCAACGTAGCAGATCTATTCTGCCAAGACCAAGCACATTAATATTGTCATGTACATTACCATGCTAAACCCTCTGAGATTTGTCATGACAGAACTATAAATACTGTAAGCCATTCACTGGATAATTTCCCCCAAAAGGTTACAAGTTGCAAATTGTAATTGATTTCTAAGACGTGATTTGTACAATTTGGAATAAAAATAGTATACATGAAGCTGCATGCCTTTAACCCGACCTCTGTAACTAAACCTCAGTGGAAAATGAGCAGGTTGTACGAAAACTTATGACTGAGATTGTTTATATGATGAAAATGAAGCTAAATTAATAGCAGGAAAAAGTGAAAGACAAAATCAAAATATTTAATATGCAAACAAGTAAGAAATATGGCCACATTTATCAATATTGCTGTTAGTTTTAAATGCTGCATACAATGTCTTTGTAGGGAGCAAATTTATTTCCTTATAAAATTAATTCTGAGGCCAAAACTCAGCAACTCTCCCAAAGACAGATGCCATGCAATAAAGCCGTGAAACTAATCTGGAGAAGAGATCTCCAAAGACAACAAAAGATCTCCAAAGAGAACAAAAGATCTTCAAAGAGAACAAACAACACCACCCTGACCAAACTTATCTCCTTGATCGTTTACGACCCTCTCTGCCCTCTCTGTCTCTCCTCCCTCACTCTTCTTCCCCAAAAGCAAGAATATCCATATGTCATATTTTGTCAATGTTGTTTTTTCCCTTTCATGTTTGGTATCATTTTAAAGGTCTCTGTGCGACTGGTAAATTGGTCTCAATTTCACATAGTCACTTATATTATGAAAAATATTGAAAACCTGAGTGAATTCTGTACTTCTGTTGTGGGCGGTCTCCTTTTAAAATCTGATAAACATTGCTCTACACCAGGTGTGACCATTTGGGGCACGAGAGCAGCTCCTACAGAGGCTTCTCTTTCCCCATACACAGATGTAATAAATGTTTATGGCCCTTTTGTTCTGGTAGTATTTAAGGGAAAGTTGCAAATCAGTCACGGTGATTCTGTAGGCAGATCAGGCTCTAGTGTGGAGTGTATTTCATATGCTCCATACTATGTATCTTCTTCTTGAAGTCAGGTATACATTTTTACTCTTAGATTCATCTTTAAACAGCTGATGTTATGTATTTTCTTATTTTTGAATTGGCTTCTTATTGTTTAATTATATAATTGGCATGACACGTTTTTACCTGACTAATAATAAATTGTTATATTTGATTTATTCTGATCTCTTCTGAAATCATTTTTTCAAGTAGATTAATGTAGTGGTATTTCCGCAAATCTGCGTTCAGGACAGATCATACCAAGCACCAACTGATGAACCATGGGGTTCATCCATTGGTTGTCCATGAGGGAGACTTTGGATTTCACTTAAAGGTATTATAACCACTCTGCACCCTCTGAGTAAGTTCAGAACTGACGAGTTTGTGCCCGTGCGTTCACTGATGGTCAAGTGAATTGCTAAGCGATACCTGGTCCCTAATGAACGAAGAATTGAAAGTATGGGATTTTTAGAATAATCAAATATCTAAATTAATACAATCGATGTCTGTGATCAATTTTTAATTATAAATATTGTCTAAATTTAATTATCACTTGAAATTGGAGTCAGATCAAGCACGGAGCTAGACTAAAATTGAAACTAAATTCAGAAGCGCAAGTAAAAGACTAAACATTAAACCTTCGACCAGGCCGCTGGATTCCGCTGTTTGGACTAGCGGGTGGATCCTTACATCTATATACACTATATATATATATATATATATATATAGACAGAGAGAGAGAGAGAGAGAGAGAGACAGAGAGACAGAAATGATCCACTAAACATACATATACTGTATGTATAGTAGTAGGCCTTCTTCAGTCATTGCTGACTATGGAAGAGTGTGTGTGTGTGTGTGTGTGTGTGTGTGTATACGCACATACACACGCACATACATACATACATTTTTTTTTTTTTACTCCCTAGATGAATCTTGTTAGGTTCATATATGGTACTGGACAATCATCAGTGCTTATATATGTCTAGAAATTAAAAACATAACACATCACATCAATCATACAATGATTTATATGCACACATTTTTCAAACATTTCAAACATACATAGACATACATTTTTCAGTTTTTTTTTTATTTTGGTTTCAAAACATCTACAAATTCTTTCAGGTTTTTTGCTTTAAATAAAGCTGAAATAATTAACAAATCTATAGCGTAAATCAATATAAAAAAAGGTTGAGAAAAACATGCAAAGTAGTGCATCACTATCCCTTCATTTGAGATTTAACAGAAGGTATACAGCTCGTATGGTGACACAGGAGGAAAAAAAAAACAAGTATAAAGGAGAATACAATTGTGTGCTATAATTGTTGAACTTCTAATAGTTTTGTCCTCTTAGATGTTTTAATAGCACTAAAAGTTTAGTCTGTACATTAAGCATTTCAGGCTAAATTAACAGAAAACAGTTTCAAACAAACCCTCACCAGAACATTTGAGGAGTATCAGTACACTGCTGTTTTGCAAGCCCTCGATGCTTTGGATGTCTCTCAGTTTTGTTAAATGAATTCTGGACCTCATTGTGCATAAATAAGTTCAGCTTTCCAGCGCTAGGCTGCAGGATACACGGCTGGCTGACTAACCCTTAAGGCCGAGGGTGGTTTCCATGCCAACGGGGGCCTCGGCATAGGCAAAGCCAAGGTCACAGCGCCTGGAGGAATGGTAGATTAAATTGTGCAGTGGTCAGCGCTTTAATTCAATTAATCTGTGTGGAATGGATGGGCGTATGTGTGTGTGACGAGGGATAGGACTTAAGGTTACGAGGGCACACAGCGGGGCTCTCCAACATTGGACGGATACATATTTTGCCCATCGACTCTTTGGCCCCAAATCCCGTGCAGACATCATGACCTGCTCACAGCCCGTAATTAAAAAAGCCTGAATACATACAGCCTGAAAATGCATTACACATGGCTATTGTGTAACAATATAAATTACTATTAGTGCTAATGTGGTTAAAGTGACAGAATAAGACGGCACACAAAAGAAATATTGGCGTTTTGGGTTTATTATGGCTCGGGAGAAACATTACAGCTACCGTATTTAATGAGATTTGTGCGTTTCCTAAGCTGTTTTTCCATTCCGACTGTTTTAGAGGACTTGCGAGCACTTTGGGGGCTCATCGTAAACCACAATGTCATAACTGCTAGTTTTATTACTCATTTTGTTAAATAAAAGCAGAGATATTTACCTTGTTAAATCCAACAGGAGGCGTTTGCTTTGATAAGTAAAGCTCTCATTTGCCACCGGGCCTTTTGAGGGACTTCAATGAGAATCCGAACGTACGCCGCTCGTCTTTTCGACTCCCCGTTCGTGCTGATGCAATCGCGGGCCAAATTGCTTCATTTGAAACGGGTTTAATCTTTCCTCTCGCATTACCATCAGATTCGCCTGATAACGTTTGGTCATTGTCGATTTGGACACGGCCCCCGTAAATTAGGTCATACCTTGTTTGCTGCACGTCTCTCTGTCTGGCTGACAAATTGATTTATTTCCTTTTGTAGCTGACGTGGGCTGCCAGATGGCTTGTAACGGACGCTTCACCTGAACTGGGGCTTCTCGTAACCAGAGCGGAATGGTTGAGGCACGAGTGGGGGCCGGACCCTGGGCGAGGCCCTTGAACGGATGCATTAGGACTGAATGAAATGCTGATGGAGATGGAGGTTGAGCTGACTGACAGCCTTGGCCCAGTCGTGCCGCCTCTCTGGTGAAGTACCAGCACTGTCAAGTGGAAAATAGAACACACACTCGAGAGCGTCTGCTTTTAAGCGGCACCGCCGGAACGCCGGGAGTTTCAGCAGTGCAGGGGCTGTGCAGAAATGTGTGCTTGAGTGCTAGGTTTTTTTTTTAACAGACTGTATCGCACCTCTCATCTGAAAACATTGTATATAATAGGGATTCGGCTTGGAGGTGCATGTCATCCTGGAGAACAGGTTCAAAATACAACTCCTCCTCAGTCTTTTTACCGCTCATATTTCGGTTACAGATTGCTTACGTGAGCGATTTCTGAGATAACATTCTGTGCAGCAGTCTTCAAAGTTGTAGTAGAGTTCACACGCTGTTGTTGCTGATATAGATTTTTTAAATGACTTGCTGGAAAACTTCTGATTTGTCAGTCACAGCATTCTGTGGTCAGATAATTCTGTATGACCTCTAAACCGTATACCTGACATATAACTGGTTTACTACATATCTGTGCTAGTTTTGTGTCTCTGCAGCCTCTTTGAGTCTATTTGAGTTGAAAATGATCATTTTCATGTATTTTAATGCCAAAATTTAATTTATAAAAACTTTAAATTGTCACAAAAAAAGTCACAAAAAATAAATAAATAAATAAAATAACTGCTTTCTATTTGAATATATTTTAAAATGTAATTTTATTATTATTATTATTATTCCTGTGATTTCAAAGCTGAATTTTTAGCATCATTACTCCAGTCACATGATCCTTCAGTAATCATTCTAATATTCTGATTTGCTGCTCAAAAAACATTTATTATTATTATTATTATATTGAAAACAGCTGAGTAGAATTTTGTCAGGTTTTTTAATGAATAGAAAGTTCAGAAGAACAGCATTTATCTGAAATATAAATTTTTGTAACATTATAAATGTCTTTATCTTTTGATCAATTTAAAGAATCCTTGCTAAATAAAAGTTTTAATTTCTATCATTTCTTTGTTGTAATAGTTGAAATAATATTTCACAATATTACTGTTTTTTTTTTTTTTTTAAACAGGCAAGCGTAGATACTTTCAAAAACATAAAAAAGAAAATTTACCAACCCCAAACTTTTGAATGTCAGTACACATATAAGCAACACATTTATATTTATTTTGTGTACTATATTTGAGAGTGCTGTTTACAGAACAATGCTGTATATAGATATCTTGATTTATTGCTTTTGTCCCTACTTCCATATTCTGTGTCACTGACACACATGAAAACATCTGAAGGCAATTGAGGCTCCTCTACAGAATCCTCCAAAATGAGGTCAAAGTGTTACTGGAGCAGCATTTTGTTTCTGTTGGAATACTGGGTTGGCGTGTGAGCTGCTTTTACATCTTAGATGTTACATTCTGAACTGACTTTCATGTTGGAAGAACTCTTTCCCTTTTTTTTTTTTTTTTTGTGAGATTGCAGGTTGGCAGGTGTCCTGTGTTTGGTGTCGTGCAGCTGAAGGTGAACAATCCAGGCACTTCATTAGAGTGTCTCAGGGTCTGATTGTTTTAAAGGTCAGGTAAAGAGGGAAGCCTCGCAGGGTTGGTTGATCTCTCGCTTTCTTCCTTTCTGATCTGAGGTGTTGCCATGGAAAAATCTTCTCGCAGACACTCCTGGGCAAAGGTCAGACCTGAATCACTGACTGTTATCATACCTGAGATGAGCTCTTAAAAAAAACACCTGCAGAGACGGAGCGTGATGTGCCGCTTGTACTTCAAATTAGAATTCCACCCTCACACTTATGGTTGGCAAAATTATAAACCCACACCATGAGTCTGATTCTGCCATAAGACGTCTTGGTTTCTATTAAAAACATCCAATTTTAAAAACTGCTTCCATTACTTTTTTTTTTTGGAGGAAATGTAGACAAAGATTTCATCTTGGTTTCTGTTAAAAATATCATGTTATGAATACCAATTTTTAATATTAAAATGAATGAATAATTGTGATATTTTTGCCCTAAGTTTGGCAAAATTTAAAAAGGGATATATAGCTTTTTTTTTAAGGAAAACTAGAAATAAGTCAGTATTAAAAATATAAAACTATAATGACTACTAATTTGCCATCAAATGTTTTTTTGTTTTTTTTCCTGCATACATTATTATTGTTAGTAGTAGTAGTAGTAGTAGTAGTACTAGTAGTAGTATTATGGTTGAGAATATAAGGATAAAGAAAAAGAAACCTTTTTGGTTTCTCTGCAAGATGTGAGATATTAGCATTATTTTATTGCTTATTGCAGTATCTTATCTTAATGGAAATGTTCTTGAGTCTCTCTTTCTCTATTTTTATTTTCAGGCCATGGATATTCAGGTTTCAAGAAGAACTTCAGTTTCTTCTGTGTTATACACCATTATCCTCAATGTGACCTTCTGTTCCTCATACACTCCTGTTTAATGACAAGACTAGCTAGGTTTTTTTTCTTCCCTTTTCTCCTTGCTCTTGTTTCAGAGTTGTTAAATAGCCTGGCTGATGTGATTTGGCCCGTGGCACGTGTGTTCGCCCCGCTCTGAGACGTGCCGGTTACTGCAGTGCAGAGGACCTGCCATCAGTTACGCACAACTTTAAACCCGTTTCCCAGGCAACCAACATGCCTGCAAATCGACGGCAACTTCCCTCGACAAGTCCCTTTGTTAGTGGAGTCACGATTGTAGAGAGAAGGGGCCAAGAAGGAAAAAAAAACAAAACAAATGTGAAACATTAAAATGGGATGCGATTCATAGGTGAGGTCTCAAACTCAAGAGATGTATTGGTGACAGATGGGTCATCAGAGAGTGATGACTGAAACTGTGTTATACAGTACATTCAAACCCTGACTGAAACGGCGACTTTTCACAGAGAATCACAGCACTGGATCTTTGTGAGATGTTTCTAAGAGCCTCAAAAGAGTAATTGACTCAAAAATGAAATGCTGTCATTATTTCCACCCTTTTGTTGTTCCTTATGCGGTTTTGTCATAGAACACAAAAGAAATCGAAGCATCTTCGTGCAACTCGTTTTAGCTCTTAAAAAAGAACACAAAAGCACCATAAGTGTAGTCCATATGAAGTATGAGCCATTTTTTAAGTCTTCTGAAGTCATAAAATAGATTTGTGTGGTGAACAAAACAACATTTACATTTTTATTCACTGTTAAGCTTCCTTTCATTACCTAATTCAGTCACTGAGTTGAAATCGGCAACTGAATCAGTCTCATTCACAAATGAATGATTCTTTTCAGTGTGTTTGTTTCGATTAACCAGGAGATCTGGTTCACAAAACAGCCTCATTCAGACCAGTCTGACTTGCTGTTTAAATGCATTTTATTTCAGGAACTCGTATTTATATTATGTCACATTAATGCATTAGTCTGACTGAATCTATCTAGTCCAATATCAGACTAACAGCTTGGACAGGCAGAAAGAGATTGTAGCTGGACTATTCAGAAAACTGCTGTAGCTTGATTATAATTGCACTTGTGAACTAACTTGGTCACCATGAAATTAAAATGGACTATTCTTTTTTTTTTTTTTTTTTTTAATAGAATACTGCAGTGTTAATTATACATGAATTAATTGGACATAATATTTATTTGTTTTGTAATTACAGATGCATTCATGCAATAATCACTCTCCTCCAGCAGCCTGTCACTCACATGAGATCGATTCAGTAAATTCAGTCAATTCCTGATTGACAAAATCAAGTGCCGTCCTACTTTTAAATTGTTATTATAATCCCCCCCCCCCTCATTTGCGAAGCTTTTTCACTTGAATATCCAGATCATCCCAACTTTAATGGTCTTTGCCTGAAGATTATTAGCAAATATTAATGACTTAAATTTCTTCACATAAGTTATAATAAACTTACATTTATTATATTCTCAACTGTGATCATTGCTCTTGATAAACTGTTTGTACTTCTCATTTTTTGACTCAGTTTGGATGTCTGCTAAATGTCAAAATATATAGTATAATATAGTATTATACATATAGTATAAATTTAAAGCATAGCATGCAAGTTACAGATTTTTATGATGTTTTTATTTTACCACTTTGTAATTTGACAAGTATTATAGACTGATATGGAAAACGGAACCATGAAGATTCTTCAAAATTCTCCTTTTGGTTCATGATTTAAAAAAAGAGAGAGAGAGAGTGAGTCAGTAATGACTGAATTTAAATTTTCAGCTGATTTATTCCAAATAATTCCTTTGTTTCTTAAAATAACAGCACACAAACACTCTTGCTTTTTCCCCCCTCTTTGCATTGGTGTGGCCTGAGAGGGTGCAAGCTTTGCCCTGCTACTGTAGTGTTGCTTTGTGCAGTAAGCGCTGACTCACTGTTTGCTTGTTCAGTGGGAGGTTTTCGGTTCTGTGTGGGGGAAGGCCAGAGATCGGGTCTCCAAGGGGGGAGGCGGATGATGTGGTCTTACGCAATCAAACACCGCCTCTCACTCCTCACCAACTTTAGTGAACATTATCAACATCGTCCACAGTTAGCCGCGGGGCAAGTGTTGTTTCCAGGCTTATGCTATCTGGGTGGGTTTGTACAAATACAATATTAATATCCAATACCCACAGTGTCTCCCTCAGCTGTACTCTAGAATGTCAAAGTTTTACACTTCATGTTCCTGAAGTTCAGAAACTCACAAATCACAAGTAGATGGGTCACAGATGAACGTGAATCTGGAAACATTTTATGATGTTGGTTTATTGGTTGTTAGTTTCATGGTATTTTGAAAATGAAATGAGTGGTGCTAATAATGCTCTATTATTATTATTTTTTTAAATAATGTGCCACTTACATTCAACAGATAGTGTTGACAGAAGAAAATATGAGATAAAACAAACAAACAAAAAAAGACTTGTACCTATTGCAAGTGCAGTGCAGTACTGGGTGAGCTGCCGAGCAAATTTACTTTGTCAGAAAAGACATTTGTATTGAGCTGTTTATGTGACGTAAGCATAACAAATTATTATTATACAAATCACGCGCTATGGTAAAAGCATTTTGAGATCCATACCATAGTATCCTGCAGGGAATTGCTTGAAAATAAGTCTTTATTAATCTGTAATCTGCCCCAGTAATTGTAACTTGTGTGAAAAGGAATAAAAGCTGTTTAGGCTTTCCCAGAGTTTTGCAAAAAAAATAATTTTTCCTAGCAGCCTGGGTTGGTAATATGGCTTCAGCTTCCTCTCACCTGGAGAGTACAGCTCGCTTTGCATCAGTCCTCCTAATGTGATCCTAAATTAACATCTTGCGTTTCAGTCCTCAGCCGAAAAGAGAACTGTAAGCTCTGGAGGAGTTCCTCGTGCACATTACCGGATTTGGCCTGGTTTTCAGGTGGTTAATTATATAATTTTAATTGCGCAATCTGCTTTTTCCACTTTCTTTGTCTTTCCCCCTTCTGCCTCTCATTTCCGGAGTCGTTCAGTGGCATATTGCTCAAGGATACGCAGTGATGCAAGACTGGGGAAATCTATGTTCCCAGACTAAGGTCGACTTGAAGACGCAGTGCACCTGGGTGATAAGGGGAAGGCTTCTGACAGCCCCTGGTGCGGACTTCATGCCGGCTTCGCGGTTCAGAGTGAATGTTTCCGTAGTGCCAGGTGGCGCCCGAGGTCACTGTTTCCACAAAGGCACTGATGATGCCACCTCTGGTCTGAAGCAGAAGGAAATGAACTCCAGCCAGTGGGGAGACTCGACTCTGATTTGCCTCCTGCTGAAGCATTACACCCTCCAGCGTGATGTGCTCTGCCTTTATATAACCCTGGTCCTTAGACGGTCGCACTCAAACAAAATCGACTGACTCTCACGAGGGGATACGGCACAGAAAGGGCTCTCCCTTTGGTTTGTGTGAGAACTGTGTCACTTGTTTAAAAGAGATTGCAAAATCGTGACTCGTTTTAATCCGAAGGCAGGGAGGGAATATTTAACTGCTCCATGCTTGCTTCTTTGTATGACTCTAGTGTATTTGGCTCCTTTTCAGAATCTCTCTCTTTTTCACCCGCTGCAGATTTCATTTCTTTCAGGGCTAAAGCTGTTCCATTTTCCCATTAAGTTTCCTCTTTGTACGCTCAATTGTCAGCTCGTTCAACTTCTTACCTACCTGCGCACTGTGAAATGCATTGCCCCAAGAAATGCAGATTAATTTACAATGAGATTTGTATTTCAAACCATGACAATGAAGGCATTAGCCTTTTAGCTGGGTGCTATTATACAAGCCTATGGCATACTAAACTTACTCATTCACTGGTTTATGCTGTTTAAGAGAGAAGGTGCTGTGCACGTGTGCAAATGAATATGCATATGTCTATATTCATTGCATCTGAGGAAATAATGAGCATCAGAATGAGAGCAGACGAGCAAGTTAGCGTGCGTCATTATGCATGTGTTTCGACCTACTCGCTTCTTATGAAATTGCAACAGGATGCAACCGTTTACTGAGCTGCTTTCATCAGTACAAATTTACTCATCTCTGAGAGCCTGGTCTCATTTCACATGCCTTTTGTCGCTGAATCAAAATGGATGCCTGGAGCTAAATGTAAAACCACACTGGTTCCATTCCCACACATTTCATTTCAGTAAGCGCTCTTATAAGTGGATTAGCTCAATATATACATACCCAAACCCCAAGACAGAGAATTTAGTATTTCACACCGTCTTAACAGAAGACCCACCAAGTACCGTAAGTTAATGCTAATGAGATTATTTACAAATGACATGATTTTCATCTGTCATTTTAAACCTCAAGGTCAGTGATTGACAGAGAATTTTCTTTTACAGCCTTTTCTAATTATCATTTGTTGCATCGTAAGCTACATTGTTAGCTTTAGGCTATACATTTTGAAAAGGGGCATTATGTTGATGTTTTTACCAGGCGGTGTACAGAATGCTTGCTAATTGCTTACTGTAGTCTGTGCAGTATATGCTTTACGCTGCCTACTTCTTTTAAATCGTATGCCAAACAGTATAACACATGTAAGGATTAATGTACAACCAGTCCTGATGTGAATCAAAGAGGTCTTGCGTCACCCTGAAATGACTGGCTGACTGTAGATTACCTCAATTACACAGCTACTTACCAAATAAATAAATAAATGGATATTAAATATTGATTTGAGCTGAATTATTTTACTACGCGAGAAGAAAGGGTCCAGGGAGTGGTACAAGAGACATGAAACTAGCACAGTTTACTGTGTACAATTTATGAGTGCCAGTCAGTTTATTGCATTATGATTATTTTTTTGGGAAGCTACATGAAGCCCTGACAAAAATACAGTTAAATGATTAATGCCGAAACACTCATCCTGACAGGAAATCAAACCTTTTTGTTATTGCTAGTCAGAGGCAAACAAGTCTAAGTCATTTACCTAGTCTAAGCGATGGGAAAGCTGTTTGGCTGGGCCTGACGTTATTTTACATAACCTCTGAAAAGCTCTTAAATCATAAATATCCACCATGACTGACTTTTTCCTCATTCACCGTCCTTCTCTTAAGATTTTACCCCATTTCAGAGGGAATTCAGAAATGCCGGGTTCAATTTAGCACACTCGTTTTGTGTCTCTCTTCTTCCTCTCCTGAGATCCGGAGACACCATCTCAAAAGTCTGTTAAGAGTCCTGCATTTGTGATGGAAATCAGATTTCCCACCAAGAAAACTAGTTTGCAGATGTTTACCATTTAAATGCTAATTTGTGGGTCTACAAAATGCTGACAGTCTGTGGAGAAGTCTGACTCTGAGTGAGTTGTTTTGGGTTTATGGCTGATCTGCTGTCAGATTGAAATTACACAGGAAGGATAATTTAGTTTTTCCCTCAATTATTTTCAAACAGGTTTGACCCCGAACACTCCTCTCATCTTCTTTTGGTTAGTCCCATCCAAAACTCACGCTAAAAAGCATTAATAATTATTTTTGTGGTTGATTAAAATATTTGCTTGCTTAGATGAATATGACTGAATCTAAAACATTTTGAAAATTCTTGAAGTGCATCCAAATTCTAGTGCATCCAAAAATGAAAGAAGAAAAAAAAAAAAAAGAAATTGTTGAAAATTTACTCACCCTCAGGCCATTTGAGATGTAGATGGGTTTGTTTCTTCATTAGAACAGATTTGGAGAAATGTAACATTACTCACCAATGCATCTTCTGCAGTGAATGGGTGCCGTCAGAATG
This sequence comes from Acrossocheilus fasciatus, assembly GCA_036784905.1. Taxonomy (NCBI): domain Eukaryota; kingdom Metazoa; phylum Chordata; class Actinopteri; order Cypriniformes; family Cyprinidae; genus Acrossocheilus; species Acrossocheilus fasciatus. The sequence goes on from CM071955.1 coordinate 6,501,722, forward strand.
AGAGTCCAAACAGCTGATAAAAACATCACAATAATCCACAAGTAGTCCCAATGACTCCAGTCTATCAATTAACGCCTTGTGAAGTGAAAAGCTGCATGTTTGTAATAAACAAATCCATCATAAATTTGTTGTTAAAATATCCATTATCCATTCTCCTTTGAAAAAGCACTGTTAATAAGTTCAAAACAGTTCTAAACAAATGTGTCGATAAACATTTTTTTTTCTCCTACTGGTGGAAGCATTATTATAGATTATGGATTATGGACTGGTTTTTTGGCCAGAAACAAAAGTTTAAAATGCCTGAATGATAGATGGAACCCATCCACTGCAAAGGACCCATTGGTGAGAAAGTGATGTAATGCTAAATTTCTCCAAATCTGTTCCTAAGAAGAAACAAACTTATCTACATCTTGGATGACCTAAGAGTGAGTACATTGTCATGTCTGGGTGAGCTATTTTTTGTGTTGTTTTCTTAATCTTCAGATGTTTTATAATTGAACAGAGGCAGCCTGTTCAAGAGCCTCTGTTTTGGATGGTCTGAAGTGTCTTGCCAAACTGAAAGAAAATTGCATGTATATCCAATAAAAAACAAGTTTTGTCCTCTTTTCTCAATGAAGAAGAGGAATGCAGCCATAGACCCCCATGGCTGGTTAGGGAATAATGTTGGAGCCGATTGTTTATGGCAGGATTTATTGGAGCTGGTTATTGGATGTGTTTTATTGATGGCTCTGTTCAGGGAATCCCAGATAATGAATGATTTATGCACACTTACATAATTCAGTTTTTCACACATGCTGAAACTTCACATCAGATGCAGCGTCTGCGTATACTCACTGTAAAAAGTGTTTTTGCTCCGGCTATGGTCTAACTCCTTTATGTATCAAAAGCTGATGAAAAATGATGCCACATGACACAGAGACTGAATCAAACCGGCCCTGAATTCCATTTTCTTCTGGCTTTCATTATGTGTTCTGTCCTCTCTATCTTTCTCAACACTGGAGTTGAAGGAAGGGTTCAGCCAAAAATGAAAATTCTGTCATCATTGACTCACTTTCGAGTTGTTCCAAACCCGTATAACTTTCTTTCACCCATTTTCTGAATGGTCATTAAATGCTTTTTTTCTGTGAAACAGAGCATGATCAGAGTCTGTCAAGCCCCAAAAAGCTGAACAATGGAGCACCATAAACTCCACATGACTTTCTAGTTTTCTGAAGTATGTGTATAGACCGTATGTGAAAGAGAAACTAGTGCCGCAGCCATTTTTAGAATTTGCCTTTGAACTTCCATTTTTGATGAAAGATTTTAAAACGAGGGGTTCATGCATAAATTTATACGATCTTCATGCAGTGTTGAAAAGGAGCGGGGCTACATATGTATGTGTATGTATACTGTATATGTGTGTATGGTTTTTCATGAAGATATTAAGCACCACGTTTTTAACAATGAATATAATAAGAAATGTTTCTTTAGCACCAAGAGAGCATATTAGAAAGATTACTGAAGGATCATGTGACACTGAAAATTGCAGTAATTGTACAATTTGAAATCTATTCAAATAGAAAGCAGTTATTTAAATTGTTTTTGCTGTGTTTTTGATCAAATAAATGTAGAAATCTTACCAACACCACACTTTTAAACAAAGTGTGTTTATAAATAACACTTTTATTTGTACTGTGCATTTAAATATTTCTGTGCTGGCATGATAATATCTTTGAATGATCTTTTTTTGGAGGCTTTTCTCTGCAAATAATGATATGCGGTTATTTTTTTGTTATTTCAGTGAATAAATAATCATGTCGTGTAATGAATTAGATACATTTTGTAATCAATTGACAGCCTTCAGGAAAACATCGAGATTGCATTCATCCCTTTTTTAATCAAAGCACGAAGAGAAAAAATAATGTTGTACAATTAGCATTTTGATTGAAATTGTGGATAGAAATGTTTGAACTTCCTGCATGCTTTACTAATGCACTGTTTGATTTAACAATATAAACATTTGTAGACTGTTTACATCTATTAACAGTGTCTGACACCCGTAAAATGTATGTCACATCCGTCACCATCTTCCTCCACGTTGTAGTTACGAATGTTTTTACTCCAAACTTCCCTTTTACATCCTGCGTTCTCACTGTATGTTTCCTCTTGAGGAAGACTAGCTTTGCCAGGAGACTGGTTATCGCAGCGTGTTTGATTTGTCTGTCTCTTATCTGAACATAACGATAAGGAAAGGCATCCACCAGAATGCAGGATATATCAGGACAGGCTGAAAGACTGCTTTTCCTCTTTTCCAGTCCGTCTTCGTAAACGCTATCCGACAACGTGAATACCAATCGGCTGTGTTATAAGGAACCGCCAGTTTTGTATCTGTTTTGTTCGGTTAAATCAGCATACGTGTTATTCCTGTGATTAATTTGTGCAAAGCAGCTCTACTTTCTTCACCGTTACGCCCCTGCAGCACTTGAGAAAAGTGCTGGAGAAAATCACTGCATGTTCCACCCTCTAAGCAGGCAATTGTGCATTAATGCGTCGGTTTCAGTCTCTGGGACGGATCGCCCTTCACCTTTTCGTGTCTGTAAATGCCTGAGCGTGTAAGATAGTGAAAGAATCCTAATTCAACGAGCAGCCAAGGTGACAGATTAAAGGAGCCATCTGCATGAACTGGAGAACTCTACAAATGATTATGTGACATTGATGTAGGACCATTCACAAGAGAGAGAACAATTATTTCAGATTATATTGACTGAATGTGATTGGGTTTATATTCTCTCTGTCATGTTGTATTGGGTATTGGAAGCAATATTTCTGGTAGGACCACCGTTGTTGAGGATTTTCTCTTTTTTTTTTGTAATTTTTTGCTCTGTTGGTTCTGTTGTGATGCTTAATCGAACCTGAATCAAGTGTATGAACTGTACAGCAGGCTATGCAGCCTAGAAAGCAACTATCTCTGATTTCTATTGATTTATTGATTGGTTATTCAAGTCATGTGATGCAAATAATATACATAGTATGTGGCAATATGTTGTATACAGGGTTATTGTTGTTAAGCAAAACTAAAACCATAAAAAGCATTTGTTACTTGAAATAAATTAAACCTTAATTGAAAAAAAAAAATCATCTAGTTGATTGAGGCTACTAAAATAACGGTAACACTTTACAATAAGGTTCCATAAACTAACAATGAAAATACTTCTAAAGCATCTATAAATCTTAGTTAATACATAGTTGTATCTATTAATGTTAGTAAATGGACCTGAGCTAACATGGACTAACAATGAGCAGCTGTATTTAATAAACCAACGTTAACAAAGATTAATAAATACCGTAACAAATGTATTGTTCATTGTTAGTTAATGCATTAATTAAAGTTTACAAATGGAACCTAAAGTGTTACCAAAATAACTAAAACTAAAATAAAATATTAAAGCTGTTTAGACATATTAAAAAACAAAGCACACAACAAATAACATTAAAATGAAACCTAAAAAAAACAATGCTGCATAATAATAATAGTTTGCACTGATAATGTTTTTAGATGGGAATTGTTTATTTATTTTATTTTTCCGAATTTATTCAAATAGCACAATCATAGAATGATGGCGGATTGACCAGTTTGATACAATTTATTTTAGCATACTTAGTATATTCTTACTATATGTATATTAACTAATTATACACTATGTATTTGTACTTTATATCTTTCTCACTCTTTCTCTCTCTCTCTCTCTCTGTTTGTTTGTACACTAAAGTACATACTAGCATCTGTTGTAGCCACACTCAAATTTTTATGAACGTAGCTAAAAATTGTGTTGGTTAAGAATATATCTGAAATAAATACGATGGAGGATAGGGTTATTATTATTTCTCATCATCATTCTTGGCCTGACCTAGTCAGAAAGACTCGTGCATATCATCACATCTTTGTTACACCATAAAATCTAACAATTGTCTTGTTAATCTGTATTGAGGACAAGCGGTAAATCACATTAGTAAATTGTGATCTTGCGACTGAATGAGAGCAAGATCAAATTTATCATTGCAGTTTATCACGAAAATGTCATTGTTATGACTGTCACGACAATGGAAGTGAAAAGCACATACTCGTCTTTTGTAAATGGGCAATTTTGTGTAATTAGGACGTGAGCTTGGCACTGGAAAAGTATCAGTGCTAGCACAAAGTACTTGAAAATTTAGATTGAAAAATGATCCAATTACACAGGGCATACAGAGTTCATTCTGGAGCATTATGATCACCGAAAGTTCTCACTTTGTGTCAGTTTAGCGAGTGTGTAAATGCTGGGTGCCAGCCTGAAGGCATCCCTGTCAAAATCTCTCTCCGGGTTCAACACATCTCAGCCATTAGCTTCAGCACCATACATTCAGCCTGTGACGGCCCACAGATGGCTCCTAATTAGCAGGGAAATTAAAAGCGGTAGATAGAGGCTGGAAAAAAGGCCCATGGCCGCATTGGAGGGTCTTTCTGAGGACCCTGGGAATGGTCATTCAGCTAATGCATCATTTATGTGGAGGATGGTGTGAACACATTGGCTGTAGGAGCCTCTCTGATGTCTCAGAGCAAGAGACTCTGCATGCATGCAGTATGTACTACCGTAGTTGTGAATAGCAGGATTTATTCCTGCTACAGTGTAAAACTACTGCACTTGTCTTTAGAGTCAGTCCAGAATATTCTGATTCTGTCATCATTTCTGGCCATTTTATGTTAAGTCCTGTAAAGCCATGTGATCACTTTATGGACAACTGAAATTTAGTTTGTTAGAACTGAATATGTGTGTGTGTGTGTGTGTGTGTGTGTGTGTGTGTGTGTGTATACAGTGCCCTCCACTAATATTGGCACCCTTGATAAATATTAGCAAAGGCAGTTGTGAAAATAAATCTGCATCGTTTATCCTTTTGAACTTTCACTCAAAAAATTCACAAAATTCTGATCTATCATTGAAGTAAAACTGAAAGTGGGGAGAAAATCTCATGATGAAATAAATGTTTTTCTTTAATGAATGTTGGCCACAATTATTGGCACCCCTAGAAATTCTTATGAGTAAAATATCTCTGAAGTATATTCCCACTCATATTTACATTTTTTAGCACACCAGGGTGACTAGGAGCATGAAATTGTCCAACCATGACTTCCTGTTCCACAGGATTATAAATATGAGGAACACAAAGGCCAAATTCCCTTAATCATCCATCACAAGGAGTAAAACCTAAGAATATAGTTCTGATGTGCAGAACATGATTGTTGAGCATCACAAAATAGAAAGTGGCTGTAAGAAAAGAGTTAAAGCATTGAAAATCCCCATTTCCTCCATCAGGGCTAATAATTAAGAGGTTCCAATCAACTAAAGATGTTAAAAATCTGCCTGAAAGAGCACGTCTATATCGTCCTAATGCACCGTGAGGAGGAGAGTTTGAGTGGCCAAAACCTAAACTAAACAGAAACAGAAACCTAATATATATATATATATATAGATAGATAGATAGATATAGATATAGATAGATAGATAGATAGATAGATAGATAGATAGATAGATAGATAGATAGATAGATAGATAGATAGATAGATAGATAGATAGATATAGATATATAGATATATATATCAAACATCCCCTACATCAGCACATGTTGTTCTGGAGGGTTTCAAGAAAAAACCTCCAGCAAATTCAGTTGTCAGACACGACTGGAACTTCAAATGGCACTGGCTTCTATGGTCAAATGAAACTGAAAAAAGAGCTTTTTGGCAGCAAACCCACCAGATGAGTTTAATACAAACAGGGATAGAAAAGTACCCCATGTCCACGGTTAAATATACTGCTGGATCTTTAATGTTGTGGGCCTGTTTTTCTGCCAGAGGTCCTGCACATCTTGTTCAGATGCATGGCATCATGGATTCTATCAAATACCAACAGATAAAAAAATCAAAACCTGTCTCCCTCTGTTAGAAATCTTATAATGGGTCGTGTTTGGATCTTCCACCAGGACAACAATCCAAAACAAGCATCAAAATAAACACAAAAATGAGTTACTGAGTACAAAATGAATCTTTTACCATGGCTGTCCCAGTCTTCTGACCTGAACCCTTCAGATAATGAGTGAGGTGAACTGAAGAGAAGTACTAACATGGAGCTGTGAATCTGAAGGATCTGGAGAGATTCTGTATGAAGAAAACGGTCTCTGATCTCTTATCAGGTGTTCTCCAAACTCTTCAGGCATTATAGGAGAAAACTCAGAGCTGTTAAAAGGACGGAAAAGGACGTTGCAATAATTGGGTGCCAATAATTGTGGCCAACATAAACTAGAGAAATCCTTTATTTCACAATGAGAAATAAAGGATTGAAAAACTAGCACCTTTTATATGCTAAATATATATATATATATATATATATATATATATATATATATATATTTAGCATATAAAAGGTGCTAGTTTTTCATTAGTGATAAATTAAATCACACATATATATATATATATAAATTAAATTATTTTATAATTATATTTATATAATTCATATGCAGTATGAATAAAAATATTTTAATTTAATTACTTAACTATGCCAACCATTTGTTTTTAAAATATTTAGCATATAAAATGTTTTTTTTTATTACTAATAAATAAAAAAAATATTTTATGTATGTATATTTTGAATGAAATCAGACATTAAAACCTTTAGTTAATTACTTGACTATGCCAACAATTAGTTTTCAAAATATTTAGCATATCAAATGTTTTTATTACTAATAAATACATAAAATAGTTATATTTTGTACAAATAAAAATATTATTTATTTGAAACTAGAACCTTTAGTTCTAAATAATTAGACTTAAATATGCCAACTATTTGTTTTTAAAATATTTAGCCTATAAAATGTTATTTTTCATTACTAAATGAACAAACAAACAAATAACAATAAAACATTGATATTGTGTGTGTGTGTGTGTGTGTGTGTGTGTGTGTGTTCAAACAATTAGACAGTCTTAAGTATGCCAACTGTTTTAAACATATTTAGCATATAAAATGTGTTAGTTTTTTACTGATTTATTTATTTACCTAACTTTGCCAACCATTTGTTTTTAGTTTTAGAATAATTGTAAGCATTTTAATGCTTTTAAAGAAAACTTTTAAAACATCTCCCATTTGAAAACAACAACAACTACAAAAATAGTAGATAGTAAACAAAGCACACTAAGCAGATTAATCTGTTATTTTACACTTCCTGAGATCAGTGTGTACATCGCCTTGGTAATGAGTCCATCACCGTGTCAGAATCTTGACAACCGTCCATCGCTAGTGACCTTGATGCTGTCGCACAGACCGGACAACTGTTATAAATCAATCAGAGCTGATGTATTCATCTATTACACCTGTCAGGCTGCACATCCACGCTCACCGCGCATGAAAAAGCAGATGTGAGTTATGACACTGCAGTTTAGGGAAGCATAGATCAAGACGATGACACAGGTGACGCTTGCAAGTGTGCTTTGAAGGTAGAAAATAAAAGAAAAAGGAAATGTGCTTTGTCACACCAATGTCTTGGCGGGGTTGGTGATATTATTCTGTACTTGAGCTCATGCAGTCATATTCCAACCACTAATACTTAAAAGAACTTAAGGCAGAACTTTGCAGATTGAATCATCCTTAGCCTGAAAATTTTGTAGGCGTTTGTTTGGCAAGGCGAGGGTCATATGCATTTTTCAAGTAATTCAAAGCATTGTCACTGAATCAAATTGTCATTGAATAAGCAGTAAATTAGACTTGGCTTACTTAGCTGACAAATGTACATTTTTGACGCTGTTTCCTCAAAGTACAAATAAAAAATAAATGATTCATTTTGAGTCAGAGATAACCTGCAGTTCTTTGAACCAATGAGTCATCTGAGTTGATTTAATTGTGAATAAATGAGTTGTCCAGCTGATTCTTTTCATGATTCAGACTAATGACTCCTGTGTTGTATTGCATGCTTTTTTTGCATTGTTTAAAAGTATTCAAATATGTACCTTTATTGCATAACTAAAAACAAATATATTTCATGTCTGAAAGGTGATGGTGATTCTTCTCGATTCCTCCATCTTGTTACCTTGATTGCTTTAAAGTTTCAAATATTCAAATTACACACCAGTAATTGCTCACTAAGATATATGCGATACTTCTAATTATTTCTAAATCAATTAATTCATTTGAGGTTGATGAGTCTGAAGTTTTTGCATGGTTGCGTTTATGGACTGTAATGAAGAACCTGAAATTAATGTCAGTCAATTACCTGTCAAATATTTCAATCTGTGAGCTATTTAAAGACTGTAGTCTGATGTATCTGACCTGCAAGCCCTGATAACTCTTGCATAGGATTCTACATGAAAGAGTCAGAATTGTCAAGTGATCCGTTTTCCCTTTGAACATTGCAGACTGACACCTTTACACCTGACATTAACATGCAGTTTTAGTGATAGGATAGCACTTTGACCGCATTAAAAACTACACAATGCACATTATATGTGTTATGATCTAATTGTGATTACTGAAGCCACATTGGAGCAGATTGGGGTCGATCTGTTCCGCAGCATTAGATGTAAATGGCAATGCTTTTTTCCTGTACACATGTAACTATTTCTAAATAATATACAATACATGTTGCACTACAATGAATTCTCTGTTATTTTATTAGACTATATTGAAAGTTTTTGTAGATGCTCTTTAAAACTATTTTGTAGATGTGCTTTAAAAATACTTTTTTTTTTTTTTTTTTACAAGTTTACAATTTTTTGAAAGGAGTCCCTTATGCTCACCAAGACTGCATTTATTTGATAAAAATACCGTAAAAAACTGTAATATTGTGAATATATATTTTTGTATATATGATTAAAACTTTTACATTATTTCTTTCCCCACTTTTTTACTTCTGTTCCCCTTTAGAATCCTTTAATTTTACTAAAGTAGATTGATGCAATAGACAATTACCTTAGTTTTATCTCTCAGAATGATGGAAAGCATTTAGAATTTTTTTTTTTTTTTGTGGTGATTTCCATTTTTCACAGAAAATGCAACTGGTGTGAAGTGTATATTCTGCTAACATACACTCTCTTCACCTCTGTTGCCACGATTAAAAAAATAAATACAATTATAAGTTGTCCTAGTCATCTAAAAAAAAAAAAATAATAAAATAAATAACAGATTTTTACATGAATGACTGAAAGGAAGAACAAATTATCTACCTGGAATGGACACATTGCTAACGTTTTTCTTCCAAGACTGACCGAATCACCCTCCATTAGGCCTGATTCAAAAATCTCTATAATAGAGGTGATACAATATTAAAATATACTTACTGTTCCTTTGCTTGTCTCTGCACTCAGATTTAAGTTTGTCTTCTATAGCAGCTGATCTGAAAAACAATAAATGTTAATATTCCACACACACACACACACACACACACACACACACACACACACACACACACACACACACACACACACACACACACACACACACACAAAAGCAAATGATGATTGATGATTGTTTTTTTTTGTTTTGTTTGTTTTTTTTTTAAGAATGAGAACAATATACCAGCCTGGTAGGTAATATAGTCAAAAACCTTCCCAGCCTCAGCAGTTTCAGATGTACTGTATACTCTCTTATAAGCAACCCTTCTTTCAATTTGATCTTTGTTCTTATCTGTAATGAGAAATATATATTAGAAAATAAAGGCGATAAGATTGTCAAGCTTGAACAAATATAAACACCCATCAACGAACACTACCACAGTTGGGTGATCAGCTCAAGACAAAGTAATTGTATGTTCATAATCATGGTTTTTCAAAGACCATTAACCTCATTACAATGAAGCCAACTTGTTCAGTAAATCAGAAATACATACACAACTTCATTTTGCAATTTTTTTTTTTTAAATACTTTTTTTTTTCTGCCAATGCATTTGTCAAAAACACGACTGGTACAGACAAATAACATTAATTAAATTTCAAAACTTACCTGAAGTCAGTCACAGTGAGGTTCCAAAAGCCAGAGGTCATACACGCTTGCAGAAGCTGGTCAAAATAAGAACATACCGCTATATTTTCGAATTAATTTCATAGTTCCCCCAATACAATTCGAATTCTGTCATCACTCACCCTTAAGCTGCTCCAAACCATCTAAGAATTTCGTTCATCTTCGAAAGAAAAGCGAAGATATTTTAATGAAAACTTTATGTCCCTCCGATGAAAGACGATTCACCAAAGATGTTCACAACATTTCAAAAAGTTCATTGCAAGACAAAAAAAATGACTTGCGTGGGTTCCTCCAAGTGCTCTAAAGAGACACGATCGCTATATATAATATAGCTGTTTAAATTTAGACTTATATTCACATTCACATCATATTTGATTTACGAAGCTGGCGGTGCGAGCTCATTACCATAGTAACCAATCAGAGCCATTCAGTGGCTCTGGAACCAATCAGGTTTAGTCAATGTATTATTTAAATTTAAACACAAGTTTTTTTTTTGTTTTTTTTTAAGCATTTCAGATATGATGTTGAAATCCTTGTGGGAATTTCAGCTTATTACAATTAATGTATCATGTAATGGACAACAGCCTAATCAACCAAAGTAAAAAAAAAAAAAAAGTAAAACTGAACAACATATTTTAAGAATTGCAATGCTTAATAATAGTTGACAAACGTTTGTACATTGTAAATGTTAAAAAATGTTTTTTTGTTTTGTTTTTCAAATATTGTACTTTTCCAAATATTAAAATACATAAATATTTAAAATATATTGCAGTAGGCCTGCACATGGTTATAAATTACATTTAAAAACCCACTAAAAGTGTAATCATTTTGTTATGTTCTCACACAAAGTAAGAGTAACATAAGTGTGTTTTCTGTAAATACACTAAAACTTCACAAAGTATGCTTAAGTTTAGTATATTCCTTAAAAGTGTAACTAAGCATATATTTATTACCAAAGTATTTCTAGTATACTTTTTAGAAGTACATTAAAAGTATGCTTGTGTTTAGCATATTCCTTAGAAGTATAACTAATCATATACAAAAGTACTTCAAGTATACTTTTTAGAAATATATTAAAATGCAATTCAGTATATTTTTAATGCACTTCAAATAAGCATGTTGGGAATACAAATGTATTATAAACATACTGCTTGAATTTCAAGTATATTTTTAATACATTTAATACTACATGTTTTCCACCTGGGATAGGCTATAATGAACCCTTTGGCCTGAAACAGTCTCTCAGCTTATTTTGAAATCAAAAGAAATTTAGTTTATCATTTAAACTTGAGTATTCCACAGAGATCCTCACTCCTTCCAAGAAATCTATCCCATGAAAAGCGTTAAAGGGAATTAGGAGGCACATGGTAAAATCGCTAGACTAAACTTTTCTATTTCATTCTAAGCTTTTTATTTTTAAAGGGTTTTCTTATGCCATTTTAGGGCTTGTTCACATTTAGCAGGCTCGACTTGATTAAAATGAGCTCTGGTGCGATTGTTAGTGCGATTTATTTGAATGAGCATGAACACTGCCATCTGCATCCTTGCAGTGCACCAAACAAGCAGACTGTGAGCCACCTTTTTTTGACCTGCTTCCAAACAGACTCTGGTGCAGTTCACCTGAAATATGAAGACAACCAAACTAAAAAACCCACCCTTAAACTTTTTTTTTTCTTTTTGCTGCACATGTGCATTTTTGCTCAAATATTTCCCTACACCCTGTGTGTGTGGTATGAAGCCCTCAAGGCTTTTAACACATACATAAACGGTCCTTCCTGACATGTTAACATTTTGGCATTTAAATAAACCAAATGCTCAAGGCATATTACTACAAGCATCTGTGGATATTGGCTGACTGTTTTATAAGGTTCAGGATCGGTTTCATGATGGGTGGTAAAAACCTTTTTATACGGGGGAAAAAGGAAGAAAATGCTAAGCCACAGCTGTGTAATTATCTAAAATGTCCTTAAACCGACATTTCTGAGAGGGTGTTCAGAATCGATTTAAATCTCATCCAGGCGAGAGAAAGGCAGAGCGTCACAGCACATTATGGAGCTTTTATGTGGTCTTTGATGCAGCTTTGCGTATACGTAATTTGGTGTCACACTGGAAAGGAGGAGACCTCTGACTGTGACCGAAACCGTCAGCGGTCCTAAAGGAAAGGGTACGAGGGGATCGCTTACACGCGCTGGAATGCCGTTTATGCTTGCATTCCGGTGGGAGACCAACGCAGGTCCTACCATCGAACCCAGACGTGGTTCCTCCTCTCGGTTGCGCTTCCGGCACCGTTTTATTGAAGGAAGTCCATTTCAGCAAGTCAAGCTTATCTACCACGACTCATTGTTTTGATTAGAATATGATTGAAGGATAGGGATGACAGTACGGAGATAAGGAAAGGAATAACCCAGAAGAAATTATGATGGAGGATGCTGAGAGAGAGATTTTTATATGCATGGAACTAGAAGGAAGGAAAGGGTTGAATGGATGACCAAATGAAGAGAGATAAAAGAGACATAAAGAGCAGTGCTTTGGGCTTTTGTAGACACTGTGGCCACATGGTCTTTGTTGAACAAAACTGAATAATGCTCTATTCATTAGGGATAATGTATTCCAGTAGCAGGTCTTGCTCCAGCACTTGAAAGACTTGAAGTTAAACACATTCCCATTGGTTCTCTGAAGACAAGGCTTGGGTTCACATTAACATATTTCAGAAAATAGTTTATTTAAGGTCAAATCTAATTTCATCACTCTTTTTCTGTAGTTTATAAGTCATATACTCTAGATGGTGATAAAATATGAAATATGTTCATTCTTGCTGATGTTTAATGTCCTAAGTTTCTGAAACCTCACTTCTTTCATGTTTAATATTTATGAAGTCAGTCAGAAGACAGCCATTCTAATAGAACACTAGGGAAACTTTTTTTGTAAATTTGCTTATCATGATTTTGTGAAGGCTTTTATTTTCCTTTTTTATTTTATTATTTATTTTATTTTTAAATATTTTATATTGGATTCATTATTCTATTAATATTTATTTAATAGTTTCATTATTTAATTTAATTATTTTATTTTGCATTTTTATAATTAGTTATTTTTATAACCTCTTTTATAGTGTATTTATTTTTAATTGAATGTAATTATTTTTATTTTATTTATAATATATTTTATATTCAATGTATTATTCTATTCTAATATTTATTTTAATTTAATTCAGTAATCTCCTAATTTTATTTTATTTTTATAATTCAATTATATTTTATAATCTCTTTTATACTGCATTTTATTTTATAAAAATATATTTTTTATATTTTATTTACTTGTTTATTGTATTGTTAATATATTTTATATTCAATTCATTATTCTATTCTAATATTTATTTTAATTTAATTCAGTAATTGCATCATTTAATTATTTTGTTTTTATATTTTTATAATTCAATTATTTTTATTATCCCTTATACTGCTTTTTATTTGATTTGTTTTGATTCTTCATGTGTTAAAGCATGTGGTGCTATGCTAACTTCAGTGAGAACAAAATACCACTTGGGTAGCTACACATAGTTGTAATAATCACAGCTCATAAAGAAAGTCATCTTGTACACACACAAAATACAAATCAACAAATACAATTATAATTTTTTTTCCCCCTGTGAGTTGTCAAACTCTGCTGGCTCACACTTCAGTGTTGTGCTGCAGAGTATTAATCAATACTTCATATGTTCATTTCCATTTACACTTTTGATTGACTCTCGCCTGTGAGAGCCAGACTCATCCAGAGGCACTCTGGAGCTAAGCCTGAATGAGCTGGAGCGGACTGGATCTGAACAGGGCCTGGTCTAAACGGGGTGTGTGTGTGCCCAGGCTGCGTCTCTGCATCCTGCCTGGTGCCAGCACCCCATAATGCACTTTTTATAGGCGCCTCCTGATTTCCTGGATGGAGTGAGTATCTCTGTGGAATATCAATGACTCTGTGCTGAAACGGCGCAGTCAGTGGGGATGGACCACACCGGCCCATAGAATGTGTATGGAGTACAGAGGTGCATGCTAGTCTATGAATGTTTCATAATCTCTGTACTCTTAATCTTATATATGTGGTTGTCCTCCAAGGTGTTTTATTCATTTCATGAAAAGAACATACAGTCTTTTCAAAATGAGACTTTAATGTTGCTGCCATGAGTGTTTTTTTACAAACCTGAGGGTGTGTATTGATAAAATAAATGTATGCTTTTTACTTTGACATAGGGATGTATGTTGAATGTGTAAGTCTGAGATGGCAGAACTAAGAAGCAAAATATTTCTGCAAGTCTGTGTGAGCTATACCCAGCGGAGATGGCACCATGAATAGCAATTTTTTAGCAGGCCAGAGGTTCCTCTCAATCAAACTCGACTCTTTCCCATCGCTACGTATGGAGGATTTAGGTTTGAGTCTGTTCAAACGATCCTTCTCTTTTCCTCTCCCAACCAAAACCCTCTTATTATTTAACAGATGTGATTTAAATCGCTTGGGTTAATTGAAACTGGTCAGAAAGTGTCACAAATTCGCAGTCCTTAGCACAACTCCTGTTTATCATAAATGATTTACATAGCCATTTAATGGTTTATTTAGTTATAATTTAAACTCTGATGTTTAGTAGAAATAAGCCATTCGGTGTATTGACAAATTTTATTAGCATCAAATCTCAACAAGTGAAGTATTACTTAAGGCAAGACACTATACAGGAAGAAAAAAAGAAGAAAATTTTTTGTCCGTTTTGAAATTTTGCCTGTTTGGGTTTTCATAACATGTTTATTAAGACTACTGAAATGAAAACCTGAAAAATACACTTCTGTCAGGACCACTATCGTCAAAATGATAGACACTTAGCATACAGTTTGGTTTGGCGGTATGGTTCTGTTCTGGGCAAAACTCCCTGTCCATCCATGCAGCCTGTCATGAATGAGCAGGGAGAGCAACAATAATAACCCCCCTAGGGTTAACAGAACAGAACAAAGCAGATATGATTAATGTATTTAATGATATTTAGGTGTAACACATTACTCAAGATAAAGGAGTCTGATTCAACAAGGAAGAACAGAAAGCCACATCCTGCAGGAGGAGCTGGGGATGGAGGAGGATAATTTGCTCCTGAGCAAGCAAAAAGCTGCTGAATAATACTGAATAGAGTTTATATAGGAATGCCGTGATAGGTGTCATATTCCTATAGGTTGATGTGATCAGATGAGAGTCAGCTGATGCAAGCTTGACTCACGTGACCTGCCAGAAGTAACGCTATATGCTTAATTAAGTTTCTTCTGTTTTATTGCACTTTATGTATTTGTGCCTGTAGTTTTCAGTTACAATACATATTAATACATGTTATTCACATACACTGAGCCAGAAATCTCCACAATTGCGCTTGCATGCACCAAACATTTTAAAAATATATAGGTTCTTGCAGAGGGGTTTGTTCATATGTTCACCTGGTTTTATGCAATATTTTATTCCTAAAACATGGTGAGTTTTTGGCTCTTGACAGCATTTTCTGATTTGCATTGAGATCTAGTATTTGCATATCGCCTGCATATCAGAATATTTTTGAGCAAGTGAAAAAAAAAACTCTTGCATAAGTGTATGTAAAATAAAATAATTGTATGCAGACATTAATTTTATTTCATTAAAAGGGGTGTGTTAAAGTGTTAAGTATGAAAGTATTAATCAAGAATAAATATTTTAACCATTTGGTGGACCTAATTTAATCGCATATTGTTAAATTAGATTTGAAGTGTTCTTTACAGTGAGGGTTTGAGAACAGAGCCATGCTCGTGCTGGGTGGAAAGTGGGCACTTGTAATTCAATGATGTGTTGGTGTGCTGGGGACTAAAGCTGGCCAAGCCTGCAGGAAGTGAATTATAACCTCTCAATTAAATCTGGGCATCTATGAAATATTGAATTGGAAACTCTTGAAGATTCCAGTCACGCCGTGGTGCTGCATAAAAGCTGACTGACTGCCTCCCAGGGCCTGTCAGAGGCAAGGCTGGGGCTGATCAGCTTGGTTTTTGCACGCACGCACACGCACACACACACACACACGCACACGCACACGCACACACACACACACACGCACGAGAGAGAGAGTAACTTATACAAGCTTATACAAGAAAATCTCTCTTTCTCTCCCTCACTCATTTCAAGTGTCATTCTTCTGTGCATGTTTTTATCCTTAGCTCTAAAGATAAACTAAGTACTAAGATGTCTGTGTTTAATTTTAGTCTTACAAGGTCCTGTCCTGTTGTGCTGGAATGTATCGGTAAGTACTCTTGCCTATATATATATATATATATATATATGTATGTATGCATGTGTATATATATATATATATATATATATATATATATATATAATGTATGTATGTATGTATATATATATATATGTATATAAATTATATTGCTTGCTCTTTTTTTTATATTGCAGAGGCTTGAGTGTAGAAAAAAACTCACGCAGAGCTTTAGCTGTTGATTCATAGATATTAAAGCTTTAAGAATTTCACCCCATCTGTGAAGGTATGAATTATTTATCTTGCAATGTAAATGTGGCATATCACCAGAATACTCAGGCACACCGGGGACCAATTGTATAGAAAGTGTCTCCTTCAAACAGCTTTTAAATGACTCCTGGACAATATGGTGTAGGAAAACCAGCGAGTTATAAAAGCATCTAAAAGAAGATTTCCGGGCATAAATACTTTCCTTGCATAGTGACATGAAAGGCAGCGTCATCCCTTGAGATTCCTTGTTTAAAATGCGTGTAGATCTTAGTGGTTTGTCAATACTCGCAGACCATCTGTGGCGGGAAAACATGCCGAGATGTTGGGTTGATCTCCAGGGTGCTGCTCCTCCTGTTAGGGCTTATAGTCTTGTACAAGCCATACATTAAACAAGCCTGTCCTCCTCTGAACAGCCTCTCATGGCTCTTCAATGTAAGCTTTGCAATAAAGGAATCACTGTGTGTTTTGCTAGGAGGCTGTGTTGGCTGCACACATTGATGCCATAATGCTTCAATGGCCGGTTTTATGATCGTCCATCAGCGTGGGCCAATGGAGCGTGTAACGTGGGTGTGATCCCCGCGGTATCTTGCTCAAACATTCTGCCTGGTGAAATTCTTTCACTCCATTCGGCACGTGCCTCCACCGGGGCTCTCTGCTCATGCTCGCACCTGCAATTTGCATCTTTTTGTGCTTCTCATTAGCTGCCGCTATCGCATTAAGCGGGCATTGTGAACGCAGAGCTGTAAAATCTGACAGCATATTGTTCATTCAGGTTTTGTATCCCAACCCAACCATGATCTGCTACGCATTTGAAATAAATTGTTTGTCTTAAATTATCCTTACTGTGTTATAAGACATAAATACATAAATAAGGGGGGGGGGGGCATATATTACATATAAACATAATATACACACAAATATACGCATATATATGTCACTGGTAAATATATAAAGTTTTATCACTTTTTTAATCAATTTAACTTCCTTTCTGAATAAAAGTATTAATTTCTTGAAAAACTTCTCTGACCCCAAACTTTTGAACTTTTTAGTGTATATTGTTACAAATGACTTCTATTTTTGAATAAGTGCTGCTCTTTTTAAATATTTAATATAAAGAATCCTGAAAAGGCATCAGTTTCCAAAAAAAATAAGTGTATATGTATATGTATGTATATATATATATACATGTATATGTATATATATATATATATATATATGTATATATATATATATATATGTATGTATATGTATATATATATACATACATATATATATATACGATTTTGGTATAACAGGGAAAAAAAAAGAAATCTACTATGCTCAGTTTCTTTTCATTTATTTTGAACAGACAGTAGTGCAAATTACAATTTTTTTCCACCTACATGTGAAAATACTAAATATTATTTCATGTTATATATATATATATATATATATATATATATATATATATATATATATATATATATATATATATATATATATATATATATATATATATAATCTGTTTTGTTTTCATTGTGAGTGTACACAAATAAAAGCAGACCTTTATACAGTGATTATTAATAAGACAATACGTGTTTAAAGTTGATTCTGAAGGAAACAGTTGAAGTGATCGTGCTGGAGCGCTTGCACACACACACACACACACACACAAAAAACACAAATATAATTTGTAAAATATACAAATAAAATATAAAAGCAAAGTATTTTTTTTTTTTTTTTACATATTAAAATATTGTTTTATTGCAAAAGCACATAACTCCAACAGTCGTTTTTTTGGAAAAAGCAGATAACTCCACATTTCATTGCGCTAGCATGTTTCTAGCATGTTGCTAGCATGATTAGCAAGTGACAAGCATATGTTTGCTAACATGATTAACAAAGTGACTAGCATGTTGCTAGCATGTTGTTAGCATGATTAGCAAGTTACTAGCATGTTGCTAGCATTATTAGCAAGTGATTACCATGATTAACAATTAATGCCGTTAGCATGTTTCTAGTAAGATTAGTATGTTACTAGCATGATTAACACGTGACTAGCATGTTGCAAGCATGTTTCTAGCATGATTAACAAGTGACTAACATGTCGCTAGCATGATTAGCATGTTGCTAGCATTCTTCTAGCATGATTAACATATGACTAGCATGTTTCTAGCATGATTACCATGTGACTAGCATGTTGTTAGCATGATTAGCGAGTGACTAGCATGTTTCTAGCATGATTAGCATGTTACTAGCATGATGCTAGCATGCTTAGCAAGTGACTAGCATGCTTCTAACATGATTAGCATGATTATCATGTTTGCTAGCATGATTAGCAAGTGACTAGCATGTTGCTAGCATGTTTCTAGCATGATTAACAAGTGACTAACATGTCGCTAGCATGATTAGCATGTTGCTAGCATTCTTCTAGCATGATTAACATATGACTAGCATGTTTCTAGCATGATTACCATGTGACTAGCATGTTGTTAGCATGATTAGCGAGTGACTAGCATGTTGTTAGCATGCTTAGCAAGTGACTAGCATGCTTCTAACATGATTAGCATGTCGCTAGGATAGATAGATTAGAAATATTAGATGAGTTTGAATGAGTTTGAATGGATTAGAAATAATACATAGAAGGGAAGTCTGATTGAGTCTAAAGGGCTTCAGTTTGTTTACATTTGAATTTTGACAGTTGGAGTTTGAATAGTCTTGGCTCATCTGAACATTCCGTCAATGTAAGTCTGTGGGATTTTTATGATTTTTAATCTTCATTTTTATGAAAACTATGGCCATGTACACACAGCAAGTTTCAGGAGTGACAACCGCATTTAAATGCGGGAGTGAGTCCCGTAAATTATCGTTCCATGTGTGTAAGGAACAAGACTCACTCCCGAACCTGCCATGAATGGCAGCGTGGTTACCATAGCAACGTTGTGGCGTCTTGGAGAGAATGGATGATGCCCGGATTTTTGCAAACTCTGGATTGTTCAGAAAAGCAGAGGATGGCACTCTGTTTCCATCCATCCCAACAAAATACATTGCAGGAGTCGACACCCCCCTATTAATTTTAGCTGATCCAACATACCCCCTTCTCAACTGGATACAAAAGCCGTATTCAGACAATGGCCACCTGACGGATGCTTAGAGGCACTTTAATTTTAAATTGAGTCAAAGCAGGATGGCAGTCAAGATGGGTTTTGGTAGGCTCAAAAGAAGGTGGAGGAGCCTTGAATACTGTACTGAGCACACGATCAAGGCAATCTGTCGTGTGGTGGTAGCTTGCGTTATTCTGCACAATTTCTGTGAATGCGCAGGTGAAACTATACCTGTTGAAGACAGCGTGACAGAAATACACCAACGGCACCTCGATGAAGTTGAGCCAGAGTCTAGAGAGGAAGCGCAAACCATCCGACTCACACTGATGTAACACTTCATGGTACAAAAAAAATAAAAAAATCGCCAGAAACGCTACAGTTGCAAAGTGTAATTTCTGCGACACGTGCGACCATTTTGATGCCCCACACTCTTCAGACCTGCCCCACACTCGCTATTGGTTGAGTCAAAACTTAAAACATGGGACTTATAAAATTAACACATTTAAAAAATTATTTTTAAAGCACATTACCGTAAAACCAATATCAACAAATACATAACACGTTTAAAATCCAGCACTGCTTTTAAACATTTTTATTTTAATTATTCATGTGAAACCAACCATTTTAACTGCACACTGCATAAATGGACACAAAACCTTTGTAAACGTATTTGTTAACATTTAAATTTAATTTAACTTTTACTGCAAATACCAAAAGCTTTTTTAATATAAAATGTTGAATTGTTTGTTAATTATTTTAATGATAAATATGTAAACGTAAATTGGATTTACCAGCATATCTGGCACTCGGTTTAGAGCTTGGTCCTTGTTTGACAGTCTCTCCTACAAAGCAAAATAAAATGTAGACAGAAAGGTTTTGATCCATGCGACTAGTATATAATAGTGGGTTCTTCATATATAAAAACAAAATTTTAAAGATTTAGATGTTCTTATGAATTGTTAAAAACTTAACTATAAATAGTTATCGCTGTAGATTAAGGCATAGAAAATCACAAAATGCCATTAATACACACACACACACACACACACACACACACACACACACACACACACACACACACACACACACACACACACACACACACACTACCAGTCAAATGTTTTTGAGCATTAATATTTTTAATGTAATTCATAATAATAATCAGAAATGTTTCTTGAGCACCAAATCAGCATGATTTCTGAAGGTTCATGTGACCCTGAAGACTGGAATAATGATGCTGAAAATTAAACTTTGAAATCACAGGAATAAATTATATTTTAAAATATATTCAAATAGAAAGCAGTTATTTTAAATAGTAAAATATTTCACAATATTACTGCTTTTGTTGTACTTTGGATCAAATAAATACAGGCTTGGTGAGCACAAGAGAATTCTTTAGAAAACATTAAAAATCTTACTGGTAGTGTACACACATACACAATTTGTCAACTAATCTAAAGTGAAAACAATTTATTGTTAATTATTTGTTAAAGCATTAAAAACATTATCTAACTCATGGTTTCCAACCATGTTCCTGCAGACCCCCCAACACTGCATATTTTGTATCTCTCTTTTGTCTGACACCCATTTCAGGTCTTGGAGTCTCTACTAATAAGCTGATGATCTGAATCAGGTGTGTTTGATTAAGGAGACATGGAAAACATGCAGTGTTAAGGGGCCTCCAGAAATATGGTTGGGAACCACTGATCTAACTCTTTACATACGAGCTGAATAAACAATAATAATTGTGTTAATTGCATGAAGAACTCCCTTTTTATATAAAGCCCATTAATATATCAACAACACAGAGACTACAATATTGCCCATTTAAACAAAGCTGCTGCTTGGAGTTTAATTATTCATTATTACATGATTACAGTAATTATTATGTTTCTAGCACCTTATATTTTTGGCAATTGTTCTTTTAACCCTAAAATATGGAGTGTGTAGCTTTCTATTTCTTCAACAACCATGTCGGAAGGTGTATCAAAGCCATGTTCCAGGATGATGATGGCAAGATTCATCGGGGTTAAACCTGTGAAAGGGTGGTTTCAGAGAGAATGAACAATCATTTTCACACATGAATTGGTACTTCTGAGTCCTGACCTTAACCTCAGTGAAAGTCTTTGGGATGTGCTGGAGGAGATTTTACACAGTGCCTGACCCTTGCAATGTCAATACAAGATCTTGACCAAAAATTGATGCACCTCTTAATGGAAATAACATCACTACAGTTCTTTCAACAACCCAAAGACTTTCACTGAGGTCAGGACACAGAGTGCCAATTCATACGTGAAAATAATTCTTCATGCTCCCTCACAACTATTCTTTTTTTAAAGTTTGATTCTGATTAAACTTGCCATTGTCATCCTGGAATATGGTCATGGTACGTCACCTGACATGGTTGTTTAAAACAATTATAAGTTACACACTCCATCCTAGTCTATAACATGCTAGAAACTTAATAATCACTGTAATAATGATCCAATCATAGACTCTTAAGTATTTGAATATTACAATGCAAGCAGCAACTTAATTATTTATTTATTTTTTGGCAGACAGTGTATAAACTATGAATTAACTATAAACTAAACAGTTTGCAAATTGAATGCTTGTTAAAGTGTTACCCAGTGTTGTTCATGTCATACATTTAAACACTGACACATTTACTATAATTTTATTTAACAAATAAATAAAACTGTTCAATGTATGATCTTTTAGTCCAATGTTGCAAAAAAGCAGACTAGTACAATTTTAATTGGACAAAAGTGTGTACATGACACCTTAAAAAGTCAAATTACTGCTTTTATTTTCTTGTAATCTAACTTGTAAAGTGTGTGTGAATGTAAACTTCCTGACAGGTGTGTTGAGGCAAGCTGAAGCTAAACTCTGCAGGACACCGGCCCTCTAGGACCGAGTTTGGGAACCCCTGGTTAACATGCACATTAAATTTTTAGATTTCAATTAAAAAAAAAAACAACTAAATTTAGTTATATTAACTTCATTTTAAATAAAATATAAAGATGTAAAACCTTTAACTGACATCACGTTTTATTTTAAAACTCTAAAAGACCTCTGAGAAGACTCAGACCTAAAAATTGTGCATGCTAAATTACCTAGCTATCATATGCAATGTGTGTGTTTTCATAAATGTGTGAGTTCATTACAAGATAGTTTTACCTTTAACTACTCTCTTCTCCCGACACAAGATAAACACACACACGATTTATGACAGTCCAACTCATTCTCGAAAAAAGACAGACTACCTCTTACAGTTATGAAGCACTTGTCACCATACCATAGTTTCATGCTAGAAGATGCCGAATAATGAAACAACTATGACCATGTTCACACAGCAGCCGAATACGGTTGTCAATCCTGTATTTGAGTCCTTAATACTGTTACGTTCACACACAGTACGGCTATTTACGGGCGTGACAACCGCATTCTGTAACCGAACTCACACCAGTAAATTTTCAGGACTCACAATAACCGCATTCTCGGAACACACGCGCCGTGTGAACGGAACAGGACTGGACAACTAGTTGTCTGTCACGTCATACAGCGCGCGAGAGAGCCGCTCTGCCGCACAAACGCGCGTCTACCGTGTGTTGCGTGTTTTCATGTGTGTTTTCGGTAACTTACAGTAACGGAGAAATGAGCTGCGTGTCATCTGAGAAGGTTTAGGTCCAGTCAGTTTTCCACTGGAGCCGCTCCCCTCAGTTTTGTGTTCTGCGCGAGATTCAAATGCCCTGCTCTCCACCCAAATTTAAAACCTGCTGTCAGTTAATGAAGATTTGATGAAGAACTCGCGGCTCGATTGGACACTTGTCGTGTCAGAAAGTGATAAGACTTTGAGTTTTATGGACGTCGCCATCTTTGATTTTACGTTGGTCACTGTCGCTATGGTTACTGGTAAGGAATACGGGCTTGACTCCCATAGCAGGTTCAAACAGACAGTATTCCAAACACAACTGTAAGCTGCTGTGTGAACGAGACATTTCGAGACTCACACCTGTAAAGAAAATGCTGTTGTCAATCCCAAAAACTGACAGTGTGAACGTAGTCTATCTTACCTGAATTCACCTCAGGGGCTGAACATCCGACTGTGCACTCCTCCACAGTCGACCCTTCAAGAGCGAAGTAGTAAGATAAATAAGAAAAGAAAACATTTTTCGAGACTAATATTATATAGCAAAACAAATAACGTGAACTTGCCACCAGCACTTTCCTCATCGCTCTCGGGCGAAGAACAGTCTTAGCTGGTGACGGCAACATCGCCGGATGAATCAAACACAAATGTTGGTCGGCTGCTGGGGTTGTCCCGCAGAATCCTGTCCATATCCTCAAAAAACCTGAATGTTTTCCTCTCCCTCTCAGAACGATTGTTGTGATCGATATATTTTTTATACTCAGTCTTCAGTGCCTTCAACTTAATTCTGCACTGTTTAGCACTTCTAAATACACCATTCACGTAAATTTGTTTGGCTATTTCTTCAAAAAAACAATTTATTTCTTTTCGTGCTGTCCATTTTTTTCTGAATACCTTTGTCGGCCCATACGGCAATCAATAATTTTGTCTCCTGGTAGGTCCACAATACACCTCTCTCCGCCATCCTGTCAGATCTGAGGTAAACACTTGATGCATGTTGGTGCGCTTGTCGTGATGTCATCATTAATAACTAGTTGTTCAGTTCGGTTCTGTACACACTGCGTAGAATTTCTGTAAATGCTATTGTCACTACCTGTATTTTTCGGGAGTTAATGCGGTTATGGAATACGGTTGTCACTCCCGTATTGTAGTGAATTATGTGTGTACAGAACGCGATTAAGGAGTAAAAGGTGAACTGACAACCAAATTTAGCTGTAGTGTGTACGTGGTATCAGTCTGAAGAGCTGGGCTGAGTTTGGTGATTCTAGCTTGAAAGCTCTAGGAGGAGATGTGTTCAGAAATTTAGTCTAAGAAGAAGAAGAAGAAGAAAAAGCTTAAGTAGCAGATCAGTTGGTTGGCTTTCTCAAGCCAACCTAATTATATTTTAAAGAGGTGGGTAGAGTACCCAAAAACTGTACTCAAGTAAAAGTAAAAGTACTTTGAGTAAATGTTTCTATAAGTAAGTAATAGTCTGAATAGTTACTTGAGTAAGGGTAAAAAAGTATTGGATAAAAAAAACTACTCAAGTAGTTAGCTACTAGTTACTTTGGATCATACTGTATATCTATAGTCTATTTTTATTTAGATATACAGATAAAATTTATGTAATGTGTGTGTGTGTGTGTGTGTGTGTGTGTGTGTGTATATATATAGAATGGAAACTGCTCACATGACTGCTACCGAACATCTGAACATAACGAAACAAATGCACATTGATGGATCTTCTTCTGTCTGTTTTGCAAAATGTAAATAAATGTATATTGTGAAAATAGGCAATCCTCCTGTAACAGGTTGTGCGCCGCTGCGCAGATCTAACGCGGGTTTGGCGGGTGTTCAATTCATACTATGTGACAGCTTATTTACTGTATAAATTATACATTGTATTTAACGTATATAAGGTACATGTGCAACAAACTGGTAATGTCATAGTGGTATCGTGTACTGTAATCGAATGTAGCCTATCTATACCTGTGGAACCGTAGACAGCACATGCGGTGTTCATCTAATATAGATCTTCATAGCTAGCAAACAATAGCCTTTGCAGATTTGCTTTCAATTGACTGTAGATCCAAAGCCACGTCTTCAACGCTCTTTCTGTTACAACTCGGGTGAGAACCGCTTCAGACGACTCAGTGCGTGCAGCAGGGAACTGAACAAATCATTCAAACTGATTCGTGAACCTATTCACTGGTTTGATCAAGCCTTCGAACAGAATTGACTCAAAAGAATGAATCATTTGCGAATGGGCATCGCTCATTGACCAGAGAAAAGTAGACGCCGTGTTTGGAATAAGTTGAAGCATTTTTAACTTGTATTGCATTAAGATAAAGTAACGAGAGGAGCGTTGCCCACAGTAACGAAGTAAAAGTACTGTTTCTTCACTAAAAATATAGTAAAATTACCCATCATTAATTATACTCTAAAAGTATTAGTTACCCAAAAAATTACTCACGTAAATGTAACGAAGTAAATGTAACTCGTTACTACCCACCTCTGACTTTAAAATATAGTAAAATAGAAAACTGTTATTTTAACTTGTGATATTTCACAATATTAGCCTACTGTTTTTACTGCATTTTTGATCAAATATATTCTTCATTGAGATTATTAATGTTCTTTACAGTGCATCTATCTTTTTTCCCCATTTCTTATTTCCTTTGTCTCTCACTTCTTCTTCCTTTAAACGGGGAACAGACTGTGGTGATGTGGAGAGCAGTTTTGGGTCATATGATGATGGAAGTTTGAGGCTAAATAATTCAGATCCTAGTTAGAGAAACCTCAGTAGCTGAAGGAGATGTTGACATTGAGAAAACTGGCAGACATTCACATGCGTCCACAGACACAGACACACACTCACACTCACACACACACACGTGTGCTCACATATGCCGGCTGGGTTAGTTTACGGGTTAATGCATTGACATTACACCTACTGATATGAACCATGCTTAACTTTGAGTCAGCATTATGCCTCGTAGTGTTTGTTTATGTGTGAGGAGCGTGCTGGTTTGATTTCGCTCCAAGAACACTTTCTGATTCCTCTCAGAAATGCCTGAAACAATAAGGGATGCCTCATTTCGCATACAGCTCACAGCTCCTGTCTCTTCCTTGAGGAAAATGAATTGTGAGCATTCATACAGTGGCCTCAAGTATTTGGAAATGTTGATGCATTATGGAAAACTCAAGACATGGGATTCTCCAAACCTTCCTACTTGAACATAGCCTCTGGAATGACATCATTGTGAGATACCTGGTTTTTAAAATAGATTTGACTTTGACTTTTTTTCCAAGATAGCGGGAGCTAATGTGACGCTTCATTATTTTCAGTTGGAGGTGGGATAATTCTGAGTTCCATTTTAAGGGTTGGATGTGAAATTTCCCAGACTTCAGACTTTGAATTTGGCAAAACATTAAATGTGGCAATAAGCCACACTTAAAATGCATTAATGTTATTGCATTCTATCCAAAATTTAATACAAAGTGTAATTTAAAAAATAAAATAAAAAATATAGCGTAAACACACAGTTTGCATGTTTCAAACTGATAATAAAATACATGAATGTATAATACTCGTCATGGAATTAAAATTTACCATAACTTTTCACTATCAATATCTATTTTTTACCAATTTCCATTTTATTGATCTTACTTTGAATGAGTCATCTATGCATTTTTTTTAATTAGTCACATTTAAAAAAAGAAAAAAAAAAAGAAGAAAAAGTGACCATAAATTCTAATCAAAATGTAATAGCTTGATCTTTCAGAACTCTCTCTGGTGATATATACTGGACTGTACAATTATACAGTCCATTTTTGAGTGCCACATTTCAAAAACCACTCAACAACCGATGAATAAAACCCACTGTGTTACTGCATTGCATCCCCCAAATATATTTTCTTTGATATTGCATCACAATATCAAAGAAAATATTTGAGGCTACTTCCATTCCATCAAGACTTTAGGATAAGGTGAATATAATATGGACACTCTCTGGTTGTCAAATGTTAATGCAACATGCACAGTGAATGGGTGCCATCGGAATGACAGTTCAAAGACCTGATAAAAGCATCTTAATAATTCACAAGTAATCCAGAAAAAAACTTTTTTCTAAGAAACCAGTTCAACTAGGCATAACTTTAAACCATTTGAAATGAAGAACTTCTTGATGAATTTGTTAAATGAAAAAGCTGTTTGTAAGAAACAAGATGTTAACTGATGGAGTGGAGTGGTGTTGATTATTCTGATGTTTTTATCATCCTTTTGGACTCTCATTCTGACGGCACCCATTCACTGAAGAGGATCCACTGATGAGCAGGTGATGTAATGCTAAATTTCTCCAAATCTTAAGAGTGCAGGGAAAAAACGCATCTGCTTATTAGATGGCCTGCATGAAGGTGAGTATATTTTCAGCAAATTTTCATTTTTACATTAACTATTCCTTTAAGTATCCATATATGATACTGGTTTGCTGTATATCTCACTACTCAACTCAAGGGTGGCTTCTCAAGTCCAATATATTTATCCACATATTTGCATTTGTTCTTTTTGGTGTCTTTTCTCACACCTGGCTGGTCTGGTGTGTTGCACACAAACAGGGCCGTATGTAAATTCAAGAGTCTCATGAGTATTAGCTC
Organism: Acrossocheilus fasciatus; assembly: GCA_036784905.1. Taxonomy (NCBI): domain Eukaryota; kingdom Metazoa; phylum Chordata; class Actinopteri; order Cypriniformes; family Cyprinidae; genus Acrossocheilus; species Acrossocheilus fasciatus. The sequence goes on from CM071955.1 coordinate 6,529,631, forward strand.
AAGGTCGTGGCGCTCACCCTGCCACTTGGCCGAGCCGCATCGCTCAAAGTTTCCACTCCTCAGAATGTTTAATTATTATTAGACTGTTGCTTATTTGACAGTGTGTCAAATCAGCTTAATTAATACTGGCCATCTGCGGTAGTTAATGGCGACCTCAGATTTGTGTGCTTATGGTGAGGGAAAAAGAGTGCAATAAAAGAACCCATACAGTGGATCAACCCTTCATTATCTGCTGCTATTACCAGCTGTGGGAGCCTCGGGCCGTGTAGATCTCTGTACCTCATTGGGAACGCACACCTGTCACGCTAATTTGGACGAAAAAGAATGGGGTGAAAACCACAGGTGAAGGGAGACGCTGTGAAAAAGACAGCCATTATTACCTAGACTCGAGGTCTGCTTAGAGCAGAGCCTGCCTTAGGGAGAAAGAGAGAGCTACTGATCGCCAACATATCCACCCCCTCCATCACTAAATTGTGATGTGCATCCGCGCTGATGCCATTCTCTTGATGTTCAAAATAAGTCGGAATCTTATTACGGAGGGTGAATGCCTTGGGACACTTGAAACTGGTTTCAAATAAGTTACGAGTGAGAAATAGCTGTTGCTTGAAAGGGTGCGACCCAAATGCAGAATTCTAAGTCTGCTAAAATATCCCCTCTCCCTTTTAGTATAGTACTTGTAGGCTGAAAGGAAATCTATGGGCAGATGGAACCCTTACTTCAAGGTGTTGCCTAGAGATGAGGACGGAGACGATGAGCTGTCTCGATAAAAATATCGCAGGAAAATCTGACTCAACATGGAGCGGTGCTTGAAGGCAGCATCATTCTGGATAGGGGAGATTTGTTTAGGTATAGACTACTTCAGCCAAATTCAGGAATGTTTATTTTCTTCATTTACTCAGTCTTATGTTGTTCCAAACATATGATTTGCTTTCTCCTGTAGAACAACAAAGGAGATGATTTGTAGAATTTCAGGGCTGCTCCTTTCCAAGGGTTGTTGTCAAGCAGCATAAAATTAGTTTTACTTATTAAAAAAATTTGCCGTCGCTAAGATTTTTTCTTCTTCAGCTTATCATCAGCATATTAGAATGATTTCTGAAGAATCATGTGACACTGAAGACTGGAGAAAATCCCTGCTGAAAATTAATTCTTGCCATTACAGAAATAAATATTTTTTTTAAAATGACAGCCCAGAATTTGATCAGTTTTCTGCCCCCTAGATTCTTCAAAATGTTATCCTTTTGTGTTCCACAGAAGAAAGTAGGGACAATATCGCTTGATATTTTATATGTAATCTTTTATGCTCATATCCCATATGTTTTCAATGTAAATTATGTTTGTCATTATTTAGCTCTCAACTTTAATTCAGCACTAATAATTTAATATTACTGCAAAATATTTTTATGCTGTACATTATAATGTTTGTGATAGTCATTTAAAACTTTTGATTTTATTTTTTGTTGTTTGTTTATTTATTCATTTTATTTACTTGCAATAATGTACATTTTTATATTATTAATTTAAAAAATAAATTAAAATGTGTTTATTTCCTATATTTTTATATTTAAATTGCCTTTGCTATCGTCTAATGCTCATTTAAAAATATTTATTAACACTGTTAAATGTAATCTTTAGCCAGCCTCAAAATATACATGTCATACTATGTTATAATATTGTGGTATTTAAATTTACAATTTAAAACTTTTTTTTTTTGCCATCATCTAACACTCATTTAAAAATATTTATTAACACCGATAAATGTCATTTTTAGCCAGTCTCAAAATCAATATACATTTTTCATACTGTGCATTATAATGCTGTGATACCTACATTTACCTGTATATTTAAAAATATATATATTTATTTTTTTTCCATCATAACACTCCATTAAAAATATTTAACAATACTGCTAAATGTAATCTTTAGCTGGTTCATAATAAATATACATTTTTCATACTGTGCATTATAATGCACAGTATAATGCTGTGATACCTAAATTTACTTTTTTAAATCAGTTATTGGTTATTAATAAAAAAAAAAAAAAAGAATAACTTATCAATATCGGGCAGTTTTTTTATTATCAGTGCAAACCTAGACGAAATTAAGTTGTATGCATTTGAAACGGCATGAGAGTGATTAAATGAAGACAGATTTCTCATTTCTGGGTGAACTATCCCTTTTAATGACTGATGTTTTTACTTGTTTCTATTCTATTCAAGCCTCAGTCAACTTATTTTCTTTCTGTGTAGCAATTCAATCTTTTCAACACTTCACCAGCGGGCCGACAAAATGCTTTAACACTTTAAGCTGCTGATGAGAGTATGTTAGCGACTTGTTCTGTTTGCCCTCCGTTCAAGGCGAACACTCACACACACACACACACACACACACACACACACACACACACACACATAGTCACACATCGGTTATAGAACGAGTGACTTAGACATAGATGACATTTCCCCAATTTCACACTAAGCTGCCTGTATGAAGGCAAGCGAGCAGAAACACAGCTGAGTGTGAATATGCCAAAAAAGAAGGAAGACCAGGGTCAGGTACAAGAGAAAATGTCATTAGAAATGTCTGAGTGTGTGTGAAGCACGCAGACAACACGCGCGTGTGTGTGTGTGTGTGTGTGTGTGTGTGTGTGTGTGTGTGTGTGTGTGTGTGTGTGTGTGTGTGTACGTGTGTGATGTGGTGCAGTAAGCCATGTTATCTTCCAGAGTTAATCACCTTGTGCTTCTAGCCTGACTGCAGCCGTATCCATTCCCCTGTAATTCAGTCAATGTGAAATTGGCTGACTGTGGTGGTGTGTGTGCTCTAAAACATCACACACTCTGTCCTCAGGTTCTCTAACCCACTTTGGCCGTTGGACTGCTCGATTCTGTCTGTTCAAGTCTTTCAGAACCATCTGCCCTTGAGCCATCCAGTCAGTCCATGCAACAAGAGGCTCTAAGCAAGTCCAAACGAGTCCATTCACTCGAGCCTCAAGTGTCTGTGAATGAGCAGGGAATCTGAACACTTTTTTCAGGTTCAGCAACACTGACAACGTGAATTGGAAAGGGTCTGTGGAGTTACGAAAACACTATCCAGGTCACGTTGTACTGCATTTCTAAGCAATAAGGTACAATAAGTGCTATATTGTGAATGGCTAAAAGACATTGCTCGATGAATGCTTGAAACCCCTTTAGACATGACTCTATTTAAAACAGCCTTGAGAGCATTATTGCTTTAATGTGGTCACTGCAAAATAAAAAATATTTTTTATTTTACAAAAAAACAAAACAAATAAAGCAAATAAATAATAATAAAAAAAAAAAATCATCAAAATTCATTATTGGCTCACCTTCATATCTTTAGAAACCAATATATGACTTTCTTCACAAGAGGACATTTAGCAGAAGGTGAGCATAAGAAAAGCATCACAAAAACATTTTACGATTTTTTACCTACCCCAGAACTTTTGAACAGTCTGTTTTGGGTGACATTTTGGACTTTTTATTTTTTTTTACTTTTTTTCACAGTGTTGAACATGACTATAACACATAATTTCCAGTGAATAATGACTTTCAATGATTTTCTTATGCATGTCATTCGTCAATTGTATTGTTTAGTTTTGGTTTAGTGCTTGCTATTTTTGAAACTTTTTTTTGATATTATAATTTTTTTGATATAGTGTGTTTATGCTGTTTTGATATATGGCAGAGAGCAGGTCAGACGTTGTGCTAAACGTCTCTCCAAAATAAAGTCAGTCAGGTTAGGAACAACATGAGAATTTGACTAGAATGTTCAATTATTGAGTGAACTATCCCTTTAAGTGGTATACGGTTATATACTGTACCCAGTAGCTAAGTGATCAGGTTTTTCATGTCATAGCTGTTGTTGTCTTTCATATTATCACTGCTACAGTATATTGACAAATAAGCATCCAGGATTGGACCTAACCATTTGATAAACCATATTACAAATGCCAGTGTAGCTCCTCATAATCTACACATGCAACAATACTGTAATTATGGAGTAGTTTGTGCAGCTGCACACATGAACACAAGTGTAGCCAGCATGCACAAATGCCATCAAATCTTACTTGAAATCCCACAGTTTATGGAGATGCGATGCATTTTAAATGTTATGCGTCATTAGATGAGGAAATCATCCTGACAATTATTGTTAATGTAGAAAAGATGTGCACATCTATTTGCATGAGCAAAATGTGTTGAAGTTGATGTAGTGTTACGCATAATGTGATCTACACAAGTTCTTTGTTGCTTTTAGAACATCCTTGTCAACCAGTCAGAACCCTAATCCTGAAATCAAAGGGCAGTGATTGGCTCTTTGGAATGTTTTATGCCCTACTTATGTGAATCACTATGCATATACAGTAGTTAAGCGTTGCATTTTAAATGTAAATTTAATGCACATATACTCATATGTATAATTGTATTATATTTAGATTAATTATAAACGTGACCATCTGCCATACTGGCACTCTTGACACAAGCTGTGCAAAAGGTCAACAAACTATATTTACTTTTCTTTGCACTGATTTGGTGACAGTACTAAACCTGTTCAAACAGGACCTTGCGAGAGGTTCACTTAACTTGAAGTGGCGGCATACATATGCATAGTTACTCACTCCCATCACTGTACATCATATCACAACATGGATTTGCGGGATTATTTTTACTGCTGCACCCCCACGTCCTCTTTGCATTTTCACCTCATTTGGTTTTAACAAGATCATAATCACGGCCATGGCCCGCACACAGTCCTGTCGTAAAGCGGGTGGCGGATGGTTTTATGAGCGGAGGGGCTTTACTGATGGAAGGCATCTGTGGAACATCTGTGGAAGGTGCTGAGTCGACGCTCCTGTCACACCGGTCACACACGTGGAGTGTAATCCACTGGAAAACCTCTCACCCTGAACACCCTGCTGCTGTCAAGTGCACATCACTCTGAGACGGACTCCCATGTTCCTGCCGCATCGTTCATCTGATGTGAGTCCATGTAGACAGATGAGGAGGACATTCTTGACTGTTAGGAACTCAAACTCTAGATTCTGAAAATCTTTGTCTTTTGGGGGATTTTATGTTTGAATGAAATTGATGCAACTCAAGCACAGACTAGCATTCTAAATGACTGCAATTAAATGTCTATAGGGATAGTTCATCCAAAAATGTATTATAATTGAAATCGTCCAAGCTCCAAAGCACCATAAAAATAGTCCATATGCTTATAAAGTATTCCAATAAATCTCAGTTTAAAATTTGTCAATATGTAAGTTATGTATGCTATTTTTGTGTCTTTAATCTTATTCATGTTTGCACAAATTTCATTCTGATGTGACTAAACTGGTCCAATGAGAAGTTTGTAATTCATACAAGTTGGCAAAATTATACAAATGTGTACAAATACAAACACAGACTTTGGGTTTTAAGTGTAAAGCTTCAACCCTTAAACCTATCCATGATTACAAAACCTTTTTTAGTGATATAAGTTGCACAAAATCCAAAGGTTTTCGCAGTGCAGTAGAAATTATTGCAAGTTTCTATGAGAGAGTGTTATCAGTGTCAAAATATTCACACGTTTTCAGAGAAGTTTTTGCAAGTATTGTGAGTTGAAGGTGAGAAACAATATTTTTTTTTAAATATTGGGTGGGTTTAAAAGCATCTGAGATTTTAAGGTTGGTTGCTAGATACAGTCTTTTCATATCTGACAGTTTAAGACTGATTTATGACCATCAATCCCAGCCATCTGATAGATTTGTTAAAGTTCAAAATTTAAGTCATTACATTTTGATTATAGTCTTGCTTTGTCAGTCTAATATCAATAATACTTGGACAGATTTAAATCTGACATTTCTAATTCTATCCCGTGAGATTCATACTAGATGGCAAAATTGTAAAATTTGTACAAATATGTACAACACCAACACACTTTGGCTTGTACGTAAAGCCTCATTGATGCAGGTTGCCCAGTATCAAACAGTTCTGTAGTATTGTGTAAATTATCTCAAATTTCCATGAAAGTGTGCTATGCATGTTAAAATATTCTCAAAAAGGTCTTGCAAGTATCCCGATTTGAATCTTCAAAAATCAATATTTTCAGTGAGTTAAAAACCATCTGAGATTTACTGCGTGATTGTTAGATACGATCCTTCCATAATAAGGTGTTTATCTGACAGTTTAAGACTGATTTATGACCTTCGATCCCCACACAGGAGCCTATCTGGCCATTAGTAGTCATCCTTTTCCATTCACAGAAACTCCCTGTGGCGGAAACAACCTTGCACGTCTCTTGCACTCCATGCTCGCGTTATGAATACTTGATGCACTTGACGGAGGGGTCCATTGTAAATACATAGCACTTTCTTGGGTAATTCTATCATAGATGCAAAGAAAACAGGTGGGCAGATGGAACCAGTCTAGCACAATTATTCTCTACAGGACCCTTTACACAATCTAATACAAACTTATCAGAGTCTGCACACATTGTTCTACACAAAGTCCTCTAAATCACGTTACATGGGGACTAATACAGTCAAGATCATTTCCAGTGTTCTCCCAAAAGATGCACGTTCGCACTTACTATAGCTAGACACCTTATGTTCCGTTCGTAGCCACAGGAAACTGATCCATGCGCCAAGGCGTGTGGCTTGACACGGCCGCGTGTTGCAGGGGTTTAGAGTCAGGGACTCTGACGTTATGGGCTTTTTAATGAGAGTCGAGATGCAGGCAGAGAGGCCACGAGTGTGATGGAGTAATCCACTGCTGAATTATTCATAGCAACATGTGAAATGAAACATGGCCGAGATTAGCGCTTTTCTGCTCATCACTCCCATCCCCTGTGGACTCTGCAAACCGCCACCACGGACGAGATTTAACTCACTTTCTCCGAAGGCGCACCGGATCACACGGATGAGCGTATTCGGTTGCTTGTCATTATGCAGGTTTACGTGAGCGTTTGATAGAATCTGATTGAGTTTGATTGCATGAGTCTAATTCCCTCAGATACAAGATACAGTGTATCTTGCTAATGCTAATTTATTTAAAAAGGAGAAATACCTTAAAGGGCAGCTATTATGCAAAATTCACTTTTACATGTTGTTTGAACATAAATGTGTGTTGGCAGTGTGTGTACAAATGATAAGAAATCCACCTGCACCTTCTTTAAAAAAAAATAAATAAATAAAAAATCTCCATAAATCATAAGCTGTGACTCAGAACGAGCTGTTTGCAGTAATTGTAAAATGTGACATCACATTTTACAAGCCCCGCCCATGACTGTTGACAGACACTGCCATATTAGCAGAGACCCCATCCTGAGTGAGCCATGCACAATCCACCATGTTTATCTTCACGCTAAAGCATTTAAAAGCAGCATTCAAGTAAGAAATGACTTCTTATTAAAGCTATAGAAGTTATTCAGTCCAGAGCAGTGAGTGATTTTCTACTTTTATTTGATTGTTTGGGTCATATTAACAGCATAGACAGCAGTATAGGTACTGTATATTACACTGCTGTCACTTAATACACAGATCTAATGTAAACATGCAATTTCTTTCCCAGCTGTTTACCTTCACAGACATAACCGTTTGTTTTTGTAACTTATGTTTTTAAGATAAACTTGTACTTAAACTTGTACTTGACAGTTTAAGCGCAATGAGATATGAAAGAGAACTCAGTTTAGTACTCACATGCCGAGTGACAGCAGCTTTCTTTGCGCGTGCTTCGGATGTATGCACTCAGAAAACCCTATATCAGAAGTTTAAACTGATATGGCTTTAAAGCACATGATTTCAGTGCGATAGACATGATAATCAAAACAAAACAGATGTTTTTTTGGCAGAGGATCTGAGATATGAGCTGTAAAGGCACAGCCCTATTCTGGAAAAGGGGGCAGGGAGCTGCAGCTCATTTGCATTTAAAGAGACATGCACGAAAACAGCCTGTTTCTGCTTCCACTCAAAATCTGCATTTTCAGAATTATATAATACATGATCTGTGGGGTATTTTGAGCTGAAACTTCAAAGACACATTCTGGAGACACCTGAGACTTGGATTACATCTTGTAAAAAGTGGCATAATAGGTGCCCTTTAATGGATGCTCTCAATATTTCTAAAAAGCTGCATGCAAATTTTAAAGACGTGATCTTTTAATCCTTAACTTTGTACTCCGAGAAAGATAACAAACATGATTGAATGTTGTGTGTGACTGAATATGTTCAAGGTTTTTGCCAGGAGAGAGGCAGTAAATTGTTTGCCAGATGAAATGAGTCACTCCAAATGTCATCGCGGATGCCACTGAATCTGAGCCCTGCAAATTGCTGCACCTTCCTGAAACGCGCAGCCTGGCAGATTTTGTTTACATCTATTAAGATGATGGTTATCTAATGGCATATGAACAGCTGGGGGTTAATAGCTGCTGGAGAATTGACTTGAATAAGCAGGGCACATCTCAGTGGTCTGGGGAATTAGCAGCACGTAGAACAACGCTTTTACAAATTCATGATCTTTGCTGAGATGGTGTACAGATGTGTGATACCTTGTCTAGGAAAGTTTTTGGCTGCTCAGACGTCCACTGTCCATGCTGTATTTTTTAGTACATCATATTTCTGACCTCTTCTTGGGAGTTTGAATTTTTTGGTGCCAGAGGCGATTCTGGAGGGCAGCGCTTAGAAAGACTAGTCACAACTTTCCTGCAGCCAGACAGAGAGTCACCTATAGAGAGCCTTCAAATGCATAACTCGGACATATCAAACGTATTTTGTGTGGTATTCACCCCATGGTGTGGACTGAAATCACAAACACATCGCACTAACACAGTAAAGACACTAAGAACTTTCTCTTTCGGTGTCTACCTCTTTTAATCTCTAACCCTTTCTATAAACTTCCCTCTAAATCTTGGTTAACAGTTTGCAACTTCATGCTACTAACTTGCCATCATAAAATAGGAGGAATAAAATTTATAAATGGGACAAAATTTGTAAAAAAAATGTCTGTACTGTAATCTGTTACGCCAACTGAGAAAAAAAATGTGTAATTAAATTACAGTTACTTATGACAACGTTAATGATTACAAAGGGGGGTTACATTTTAATATTTTCACACACATACACAATTTTTTTATTGATTCTTTTCCTAAAATGTATTGATTGCTCTAAAATATGAGGAGTTTAGGACACATGCTTATTTGATAACTTTTTTATTTCCTATATGGGTTTATGTATATGCTTTAATTTTTAGGATGAACTGTTTTTCCAAAGCATTGTTAGATGCCAGTGTTTCCTGTCATATACAAAGATTTGATTTCAAAAACAGTATCATGGCTATTAAACTTCATCTTATGATTTTAAATCTTTATATAATCTCCCAACGATCTCAAAGTAAAAAGAGGTGTTAAAGTTTAAATTTGTGGTGGCTATGCTTTAAAATTAATTTTTTATAATCTTAATTCAAGTGACGAAGGATTTTGAAAGACTCACAGTAATCAGTGTTGAGTACTGCAAGGTTAACCCTGCCTGCTTTAAATGTTTCAAAATGATTAACAGTTGAAAACATTCATTAGAAATTTAGAAAGGTAAATGTAACCAGTTACATTAATGTAATAAAGCAATTTAAATAGTTACACTACTCATTGCATTTTAAATAGGGTAACTTGTAATCTGTAGCCTATTACATTTCCAAAGTAACCTTCCCAATTATTTAGGATCAAATGCAATTGTGCATGCATTTTATAAATGAGGCCCCTAGGCTGTTAACCACAAGGTAACACAATTAAACACTGATTGGGTTGGTTCATAAGTTGTTTATTATTTTTTAACCCCAAGTTCGGTTCAGATTTGAAGCCCCCCATTGGATTCAGGTTATTCATTCAGAGCCACCTTAATGGCTATTTTCACACATTATGTGCAGCACACAGGGATGTCAATGTGGTCTTTTGCATTCCTGTGAAAATTATAACTATGAAGCACTAATTTGTGCATAACAAATGCTGGATACATAATTATCAAATAGCTGTTTTTTATTTTCATGTTGTGTCAACATAAGACTGTAAGCAAAATGTTTATTCTATAGTCTTGATTAGCTAGCTGGCATTTCTATGTGATAAATGAACCGGAAGCAGTATCAGTTAGATTATATATATATATATATATATATATATATATATATATATATATATATATATATATATATATATATATATATATATATATATATATACTCACACACTTAGGTGCACTTAACACTTAATAAAAAAAAAAAAAAATTCATCATGTAGCATGAAAGTAAAAAAAAAAAAAATAGTAACAACATAAAATTAATAAACATATCCCCCTCAAAGTAAGTTTAAGTACTTGGACTCGTCTCAACACTACTTAACGTTTTTTTTTGTTTGAAATTTTACCCAAAACTGGACAAAAAGTAAATGACACTTGCTGTAATATCAGTTATCTGAAAACTGAAAATGCAGGCTACTTTTTTGAAGTGCTTTGTTGCTGTTGCATTATGTGTTGTTTCACATACAATTTTTTTTCCTTTTTTTTTTTTTGTATTTATTTATTTTTGAATATAAATGGCTCCATACTGTGCGGTATACAAATTTGCATTTGGTATTACATGCTATAGGTTATGCATTGGAGCATGTGTGCTAACAGCTAAGCGATGGGTCTGAAAGTGTAATATAAGTTTTGCCATTTTACAATAATGCAATGCTTTCAGAAAACCTATACTTTTTTTTTTTTTAGAACCTATACGTTTTTCCTGGTGTTTTTTTCTGCTTTTGACCTGTTTAATTAATGCAAACCTCTTTCTGTTAAGCACCATAATGTATATACTTACATTAATTGGTTAGATTCGTATAGATTCATGTGGTTAATGTGGTGATTGAAATCTCTTCTGCTGTTAAACAAGCTTAACCACAAAGGAGATGTGCCTGTACTTTCAGATGGAGTTGTCATGTACTGTTCAGGCTGGTTCACACTGACCCAATAAATAACAACATTCTAAATTTGGCTGTTGGATTTAGAATGTTGAGTTATTTTCACACTGTGTCAGCAGCATTAAAACACAATGACACAAACACACACACAAAAACCCAACAACAGTTGAAATTTATTGGGTTACTTAATATTCCACAGGTCTTGGTTAAATGAACCTGGTATATCTGCAATACGCTGCTATATACATCTCTAGTTTTGATATACAATATGGCAGAGTTCATGAGGAAGTCAGGCTGTCCGGGGCTTAATTAACCCAGCCATAAAGGACAGCTCGTTGCCGTGGTGAATGTCATTGAGGCCTCCGCTGCTGAAGTTCCCAAAGGGATCAGGGCTAATTGCAAATACAACCTTAGCATGGGACATTGCCTTGAGGAGACATGGAAGTAGCGCTATACGCCTGTTAATGAAGCTACGGAGAACGGCGTCGCTCGGAAACTGCCGTTCGCTTCGTGATTGGATGGCTGCAATTCAGCGGCTTCAATCATTTCGCTGATATATGCAGTATTCACCTAGATGATAATTAGATCTGTTTTAGAGAAGCGGTTAACGAAGTTACTGGAGCGTGAGAGTGCATGTGTGCAAACGAGTGTAATCTGATTTTATGAAATGATAGATAAAAATAAAAAAGATTTATTGAAAATTTTAAGTAAATAATAAAAATTGTAAGTAAATAATAAAACTGGGACATGTTTTGCTGGATCAGTTTAGACGGCTTAGTCTCCCGTACTGTCTCACACACACATAAAATACATTCACTCCCACACAAACATAAAAATCGGCTGCGTCGAGGAAAACAAACACCCGTCTTAAGAGGTCATGTTGATTCAGTCAGTTTTCGAACGTGTCGTGTGCACCGCCGTGGCCTCTGTGGGTGCAGTAGTGTTACTCTCCCGGGGCCCCAAATGTGAGGATTAAGCTAAATGAGTTTGTCAGGTTCACTGTTTCAATCCCCTCTACTCAACAAAAGAAAAGGCACTTTTGGGATTTTAATATCCTTTGCTCTGCAATCCTGCTTTCTTGCAGCCAGCAGTTTATGAGGCTTATTCCTCCCCCTTTGCAGTGGTGAGATTAGTATGAGGCGAAGAAAGCGGTGTTTGAATTCTAAAAGCTGTAGGGTAAAATGGATTCCCCCTTTTTGATTTCTATCTTTCTGTTTTAATCAATCTTTTCTACTTTTTTTCCACCCATTTCCTTTGCTCTTTCTTTTTCCCCAGATGATTTTTTTTATTGATCTGATGACATTCACAAAAGCAGCTCACCTTAACACTGTATGTAGAGAGTAAAGCATAATTTGAACGACGTGGTGAGTGTAACACTTTAAAGAGAAAAAAACCCTCACATTTTATCACACACACACACACACACACACACAGAGAGAGAGAGAGAGAGCAAATCAATAGAGTACATGTGTCATCCATATAACAGTGATGTGTATTGGCCTTTTGATTTGCGCTCTGTTGTGAGTGTCAGCCACACTGTTTTTGCCCTGAGAGCTGCTATATTCGCTCCATCTTTCCATTTTTATGACCACCCAGCTGCTCTGATTCTTTCTGAATATCTCGTTCCAATTCATCCATCTTCTAGTCAGTCACCAATTTCATCTTAATTCATTTTCAATCAGTTTATAATTTCAAGAAGTAGATAAGCTTTGGAGCAGATTTAGAGAAATTTAACGTTATATCACTTGCCCACCAATGGATCCTCTGCAGTGAATGGGTGCCGTCAGAATGAGAGTTCAAACAGCTGATAAAAGCATCACGATCATCCACAATACAATTTTGGATGATAAATTAATATCTTGTGAAGTGAAAAGCTGAATATTTGTAAGAAACAATTCCATCATGAAGAGGTTTTTAACTTGTATTGTTGCTTCTAGCTGAAATATGAGTCCTCTATCCATAATATTGCTTTCTCCAGTGAAAAAGTTGTCTTGTCTGAATCAGCAGAGAAACCTGCGCAGATTAAGGACTGTTTATGAGTAAAATCCGTCCAAAGCATTCACTTCAGAGGATCCATTAGTGAGCAAATGATGTAATTTCTCCAAATCTGTTCCAATGAAGAAACAAACTCATCTACATATTGGATGGCCTGAGGATAAGTACAATTTTATTTTTGAGTGAAATATTTTGCTCTTTGATGTATTAGCTTTGATATCTTATTTTTTATTTACAATTATTTGATTTAATTTTATTTGATTCTGAATGCCAAAAGGTGGGACATTCTTACAAAAACTGTACCAGAAAATGTTTTTACTTCCAGTAGTATATGCCGAATGCCACTTGAGGTCATTTCATATAGAATTAAATAAAACAGTAGGTTACATATTGTGTATACGACACAGTAAGCAGTATGCTAGTACTCCATTCTGTAGGCTATGCATTCGAGCATGTGAGCAGCTGCTAAGCAGTGCTTCTGACAGGATAATATTTCAATGTTTTGCCACAGTAAAATGATGCAATGCTTTGATAAAACCTACTTAAGTTTCTCCACTTTTCTGGGATTTAAAGATGATGCTGGTGCTTTTTGTCAGCTTTGATATGTATAATTTATCTAAACTGCTTTGTGATAAGCCCTGAGATGAGATGTGTGCAGTGTACATGAATTAGTTAGACGGGTCCTCAAGAGATCTGACTCAGGATCTCTGCTATGTTGAAAGCGGTAAGAACTGTGACATGTTGAGCAAACACTGAATCCCTGGCCTTGGTGCAGGGCAGGGGTTGGGTTCTCCCTCATATTTCATGTTTAGCTTCAGATTTTCACTCTATCCCTTCCATATCTCTTTGTCTGTCTGCCATATTGACACAGATGTAGAATTTATAACATGTTATGTTCTGAGGTCTGGGAGTTGTGGGGAGGTTATCTATAAAGCCGTGTCAGAAAACTGAAAATTAAGTTGTAGTGAATGTTAAATTGTTCTTTTGAGTCACAACAATGGTTTGAATTAATGCAAATCAAACTCAACTGCAGAAGTAAAGATTGTCATTGTAATTATGACTTATAATACAGTCTGTTTTTATGTGAACCTATGTTGAATGACTTCTGAAAACTTGAAATAAGCACTGAAGACATATGAACTTCTTTTTTGGTGCTTTTGCATTCCTTTGATGTTCTAAGGAGAGAGTGAAGGAATAAGGACAAATGGAAGGCTGCTAGTTGATGAAGCTGATGCATGAGAGCTGATTGGAATCAGGTCTTGTAAAAAAAAAAAATCAGCCATTGCATTAGAATATTAGAATGACAGCCATTGATACAGAAATATACAGTGCATATACAGTTAATTGCAGACCACAGATGTTCCATTATATAATGAATGTTTCCCACTGATACGTTGAATTCCCCCTGATACAATTCTAATAGTTCTCACATTAATTAATTCTTCTGTTGTGTATATCATTAACGCCCACAGCATATGAGTGTGGAATCACAGTATCACCTTCTATGGTGTTCATTGATAATGTGACACATTTTGTAGGAGTAGCTAGCCTGTACTAAATTTGATTAAATAAATCTGTTCATAGACCACAAATAATTTAATCTACTATATTTGAAAGCACAGCCATTTAAGAATCAAGCACTTTTGCACAAATTCATTTTTGTATTTTGTGATAATAGACACCCAGCTGTCAATGTCGATAACAACCCACATGTAACGAAAGTGACAATATGAGAGCCTTTTAAGTCAATGAAGTGCTTAGGCAAGTGTTTAATTTCTTAAAATAAATCTTGGATAGCAAACTAGCTAAATGATGTCTGGTATTTTATATTAGAGTTATTATTTGATTTGTCTTAATCAAAGCACAATTTGTAAAGCTTTTGGAGCAACCAGGATGATTATGATTATGATTATGATTATGATTAAAAAAAAAAAAAAAAGCTTGGAATGGCGTTTGTGGCTTCCAGAAAAAGACAAAATAAAACAACTTTGTAGATCAAGATGTTATGTATCAGAATTTTGTTATGCATCTCTTAGCCATCCGCACATTTTAACCAGAAAAAAAGAAAGAAAGAAAATATATAAATAAATTTGAAGTTAAGAAAAGGATTGCAATATTTGAATTTGAGTGGGTCAAATTAAAATGACATGAAACGTAGAAAAAAAAAACAATTTCAACATTTTTAAATCCAGATGGATAGAAACTGTCTGTTTCTGCTATATATTTTAACAAACTACTAATAATAAATAATATAGCTACATATGTAATGAGAACAAATATTCAAATAATATTAATTAATATTAAACTTATAAAGTTTGAGATTTAAGATGGAAAAACAATGGAAGTTTTATCCATATTTGGAGGACTCTCGCTTCATGAATGCTTTTCCATTGCTTGCATCTTGAATGACAGCAGGTTAGAGCAGGTCAAATGAAACTCCTAACCCATTATGGCTACAACTAGTCTATGTCTGAAGTGTCACATGGGCTTAATGTGTATATAGGAGCAATATGATTCCTCAGCAGCAAATGGTCGAGTAAGCATTTTATCACTTTCACATGATTCTTATTAAACACATGTAGTCACTTTGGATCAAACATAAAACCCACTTGCACACTTGTCATCCAGCAGACTGCTGTGAATTGTGCAAGTTGATATGTTTGAGCAGAGGAGACGCCAACCTCGAAGGTGGCACTCCTTCATAACTCCTCAAATGTATCACAACTGGAAACCTTGAGAGGACCTTGAAAAATCCCTCTCTTTTCATCTATATTTCATAAAGCCTTGTCAGATGGAATTATGGTATGTTAGTATGTTCTTGTGAAAAATTCCAGGAATTTATTGGTGTGGTTTTCCTCTGCCTTGTGGATGTTTATCCTCCACTGGTTTGCATTTGGTCACTTAGCCGTTTGTTTTTGTCCTAAAAGCTTCATAAACAACGAGAGGATTGAACTTTAAGTAAACAAGCAAACAAGTCCTGTATTTCCAGGCAAGATAATCACGTAGGAGGCTGCAGAGGCTGGTACCCCTGAATAAACACTCCTCATCCCTTCTCGGTTTGAGTCATGCCACCAATGCAACACCCACACGAGCACACTCGCGTTCTTTCTGGCGGCCGTCAAATCTCGTACCTTGATCTTAGGTGGCTGGTTCTGTAAAACGTACCATCTTGCGAAGTGACGACACTGTTAAAAGCATCTAGCAGACACAACCAAATCGCGCTAAATTAAACATGTTTCATTTTCTCCTAAATGGAATCAGACAGGCTTTTAATTTGTCGGTCTGTCAGGGAGCATCGCCACATCCATCCATTACGGCTCTGCCTGTCCTCAAACAGAAATCGATAGGAGGAAATTCTAGCTGTCAGATTGTCTTTAAAAATGTAGGAAGGCAGCTCATTCCAGTTATCACTTCAGAATGAAAGCAGAACAATGTTGTTACATCCCTCAACAGAAAAAAAAACTGTGTTACAGATATATGATTAAACTCTCGGTGGGCATCTGTCTGCTGTCTGGATGTTCCTGGGGCACAGAGATACGGCCCTGCATTTTCTTTATCTGATGGGTCGATGGTGATATTTCCCATGCAACATTCTCTGTGCCTCAGCCTTTTGTTTTCTTGCACGGGGGTCGAGCAAAATATGTGAAAATAACAAATTCTAAATGATTACTTGCCATTTAGTTCAAAACAATTTACAAGGCCACATTGTTTATCTGGAATCTAGTTAATGAGTTGCTTGATCCCAAATAACCGGAGTGCTACCAGTTTACTGTACATCCTACACCCTTTCTGTGTTTATTTTGATCGGATGTCGTGCTTAATGAAACCTCTCTTTCTAAGAATGCCAAGAAGGGAGCGTGTTTTTGTTTGAGAATGACACAATAACTTGTAGTACAAGCTCAATTAGAGCATGCTTGACTGATCGCATAGACTGTGTAAATGAAAAATCCGATCCTCAGCTTAATGCATTTGGATAGGATGAAGCATAAATTATTTGATCTGCTATATCAAAATAAAGAAATGTAGGCATTAGGTTAAACCTGCTGCTGCTTCTGTTTTTTGAGAACTGTCAAATTGTTTATTATATATGAGTTTTAGTTGAATATATATATATATATATATATAAACAATAATCTTTTACAGTGTTTATAATGCCTAATGCATTACCTAATAACAAATTGAACCTAATTATGTTTTATGTTAAAATGTTTTATTTTATTAATATGAATGTATATGAACAATCAATTTTTACAGTTTATTAATAATCCCTAAGTGCATTATCTAATAACAAATTAAATGCTATCATTATTTTTTACATGTTAAAATATTTATTAATGTAGATGAACAATCAACTTTTACAGTGTTTATTAATGATACCCTAATGCATAACGCAATAACAAATTGAACCATATTCTAAAGTGTTTCACTCCTGCACATTTCAGAAGTGTGTCTTGCTGTTGCGTCAAATGGAATCACTTTTTAAAATGTATTGTCTCGTTTAATAGATTTAATAGTGCTGAGGCTCACTCAGAGTAATACAAATTATGAGTTTGGCCTCGTCTATTGCAATAGCATTTTATTTTATAGTTTTAAAAAAAGCAATTTGACAGTTCGCAAAAATGTTTTCCCTCCACCCCAGGATTTTTACTTTTAGAAATCTCGACATTATTATCCAGTCAAACTTGCAATTGATTCGAACTATAGTTGGAGCAAAGCACATATTATTCACCCCTTTTTCTTCTACTGCCAAATCATGAGAGCTAATCTTTATAACCTAGTAGAGGCCTCACCACTGTAATAACGCCAAACCAGCACGCCACTCACTCGTGGCCAAGATGACCGTCAGAGCCCAGAACCATTGAAAGAAAAGCCCAGCACAACACAGACACTTCATTAACTGATAAGAATCTGGTGAGCTCTCTTCTCTAAGGTCCGTCTCCCTCCTCATCTCTATCTATCAGTCTACAGAAAGCTAACGTATCAGTCAGCAGAAGGAGGAGGGTGAGGGGAAAATGCGATCCTCAAATCTGTCAGGATAATTGTGCGACTGATAAGTCTCCCATGGAGAATCCATCAAAAATGAGCCTTCCTCCATAGTGGGTCTCACACTGTGCTAGTGTTGACGCAGGAAGTCAATAATGTCAATTAGCGTAATAAAAAAGATGAGGGAAAAAAGGAAGAAAGTGATAAGCCTAATGACGAAAGGATGTTGTTGCTCGGATTGGCACATGCTATTCCCATTAAAGATCAGATACTGCATTGTTTTTAAGTCTAGACCTGAATTGAGAAATTGTGGTTTTACATTAGTTGGAATGATTTGGAAAAGACAGGAAACTCTTAGCTTCAACATCAACAGCTTTATAAGGCTTATTTGCTTCTTGAAATAAAATTCAGTTGATCTTGATCCTGGCATTATCATGAAAAAAAAAAAAGATTGCCATTTCGGCCATATAACCAAGCCATAAAAAGCCATGTCACATCAACCAACTCAGAACGAGTCCTACAGGCATTAAAGATTAAATTTACAAGCCTCATCATCCACAGATACAACACCGCAGTGTGCTATAAAGCCTCTTTCCTCTGAATAATGTAAAAACATAAGGACATGTAATGGTCTATGGGTGTTTTTGCGTGTGTATCATTGCAGAGCTTTGGTGTGGGTGTTTGCTCTGGCCTGGCTCTGTTCTCCGAGGGCAGTAAATTGCTGTGTGTGAGGGAGGTAAAGGAAGGGTTACTGCAACCACAGATCTGCAGATGCCCTTGCCCCTGATTACAGCTTGCCCCAAACTCTTTCCCCCTTGCTAAAAATGTACAGCATAATGGCACATTAGTGTCCATTGGAGCCTAAAAATTCTCCTACTTTGCATGACACCAAGAGAAAATAGCTTAATTATCTGTTGCAATATATTCGACACATGCTGAGTTTATGATGAATGTTGTGGTAAAAAATAATCTCTTTAACATTTCAATGCAACCTCTTGCCAGAATAAAGCTGCTGACATTAAGCAAAATGATACTGAAAATGAGATTTTCTTTTTTTAGGAATTGTAAATAAATTTGTAAATTTATTTAGAATTATACAAGCCCTCATGAAGGTTGAATGTTCCATCAGAAAACAACCTAAATCCTAACCCTTAAATGCCTCTCTTCTAACTCTCTCTCTCAGCCTCTAATTTGGTGGATGTCGCAGGTTAAGCAGATCAATAAAGGATTGTATTAAATGCTGCACTCAACCCTCTTAACATATGCTTCAAATGAAGCACACTAATTCCTGAGCTTTGAACGAGGCACGTCGTAACTTTACTATAAATGAGCAGAGATCATGTTTCAAATAACATTCCATCATTAAGCACTACATCAGGAAACAAGGCTGATGAGTTTTTGTGTGCATCTATGAGTGTGTGTGTGTGTGTGTGTGTGTGCGCACAAGCCTATCACATATCTATTCAGAATTAGGATGTCACCACATTCCTGTAGCCAGATATTTGACCATGTGACAGTTCATTGCAGTGTAATTCACTGTATCAGTGAAATCAATTTTCAGAGACAGAAAAGTTGGCTGCTTTCTATAACCTCTTATATGGTTATCAGAATTGCATAATTAAGTAAATTCCCTGCAGTTGAAAAAAAGACAAAAGGAAGGAGTTTAGTTTAGAGAAATACAAACCAAATGTTTTCTTTTTTATTGTTGTAACCTCTGTAGACTCCTCATAAAAATAGTGCTGCTCAAAATAAGGACAAAGAAAATTGCTGTTGGAACGATCTCAATAAAGGAAAGTCCATAATTCACACATTCATTTGAATCCCTTTCTCAATAAAGAAAATGTGAAACCATGTTAATGTGAACCTGCAGCAAACCATCCAGTCACTGCAACCGTCTCGTAAGTCTCTCAAACTAACATCCAGTTGAGCCCTTGCGCTACTAATCTGAGGCAACTGTTGTAATGCGTTTACTAAATTAGCCCTAAAAGCCACTCAAATCATAATTAACGCAGTACAGGATCTGAAAGAAACAAGAAAAAAGCAATCGAAATCCAACTCATGAAACTGGATGGAAAAACCACAGGATAGTCAATTCAATTTGTCAAAAAACCAAGAGGAACATCAGAGTAATAGTCAGAAGGTTAAACTCAAAAAGCAAGCAGGATGTCTGTTCTGGAAACGTACTGTTAAACGCTTGCTGCAAAACGATGGCGCAGCCCAAAAAACCATTTGGCTGAGAGCTGCAGAACAGCAGACTCTGTAAATCCAGCTGCTCCATTCTCTCTTGGTGTCCATTCTGTGTTTTGCAATATTTTGTCTCCTATCTCTTAAGCCAGTCTCATTTATTGCAAGTATAACATTTGGCACAATACAAATTCTTGGTGCTTTTAGAAGATAAGCCTTTAAAGATCAATCAGTGGACAGTTACTTAGAAAGTTCTCTGTATAAATGGGACTTTACTGCATCATATACAGCATGGTCTAAAAATCACAGGTTGCCCCTTTTCAAACAAATCTGTCTTCGTTTGCAATGTCATATCAGCATCATCACATTTTCCCATCTTAAATAGGAGTTACAAGTTAGAAAATAGTTTAAATTCATTTTCACTTTTATATAATCTGTTTCTTGTATCATCCCATAGTGGATTAATTTATATATTTATATTAATATATTTATGTATAAGCATGTACAAGAAAACCAGTCTCATTTTTGCACTGGGTACAAAAGTAATTGCTGTCTTTTCTGTTGTGCATTCTATTGCATGTTTTCATGATGAACCGAATAAAAGACAGAGCAGGAGAAGGCAGTAGGAGTGTTATATCTGTGTTTCCTGTACCTTCTCCTTTGTGTGAGTTTTGATCAGGTAGGGTTCAGGGATGGTGCTGATGGTTGTGGGGCGGGGACGGTGCATGGAGTTACCGACGTTGTTCTCTGTCCAGGGAGCAGAGTGCGTTGGTCTGTAGGAGCTGCAGCTGGGTTTGTAGGTGTTGTTGTGATCTCCCAGGCTTGGTAACATCATTCCACTTTCACATGGTATACTTGTCCCTGCACGGGTGGTAGGAACATTCTCATCCACCGGAACGCCCTCTATAGTGCTAACAGCTGCCACCGTGCTCCTATGCTGGTGCCGTTTACGTAGCTTGTAGAAAGCTATGAGCATAACGGCAGCAAGCAGGGTGACTGCCACAAAGCAGCCAATGATGATCTTGGTTGTCTTCATGACCTCGTCAAGACTGGCAGGTGGGCGCGTCGTTCCGCGTACAGTCGGCACCGAGACCTGTCGAGGAGTTTGAAGTAAAACGGTCGGCGTAGAGATAAAAACAGGCTGAAAGACGGAGGGGGAGGCGGTTACCGTCTTTGGCTTGATCACTTCCTGTGAGGTGGGCTCCACTTCCTCCACTGTCACCGTGGTGAAGTAACTCAGGTTAGAAGTGTTGAGTTCAGCTGCAGTCACATTCAGGTAGGCTGAAGCATTGGAGTTGCCAGCCATGTTGGTGACCATGCAGGTGTACACACCTGTATCTGCTGGCAGCACATTGGAGAAGTTTAGCGTCCCGTCATTGAGCACTGATATCCGTGGGTGATTAGAGCCATGGGTCAAAACTGTTCCATTAGGCAGGAGCCACCTGACTGACGACATGGGGGCTGTGCGACATTTTAGCTCAGCTACACGTTCAGCGGAGATGTTAAGATCCCTTGGGGCGTCCAGGATGAAAGGTGCAGAGCACTGAAAAGTGCTCTGGTCCACCTCCACCAGGTAGCGTCCGCGCAGGTAAGCAGGGGTGTGGCAGCGTCCACAGCAGGTGGAATTAGTGGGAATGTACTCCCTCAGCCACCAGGCCAGCCACACGACATCACAGTCACACCGCCAGGGGTTGTGGTGCAAATGGAGTTCCACCAGGTAACTCAAGGGCGCGAAAAGGTCATGGGGCAAAGAGCTAAGGTTATTATGAGCCAGGTTGAGCTCAACCAAGGCTGTGACATCATCAAACGCATTTCTCTCTATGGTGGTGATCCGAGAGTTCATAATCCACAGCTTTTTCAGGGATTTCAAACCCCTGAAGGACCCAGGTTTTATCTCTGGGAAGTAGTTCTCAGACATCTCTAGCTCCTCCAGCCCTACCAAAGGGGTCAGGACTGGCATCTCCCGCAGGTTACACATTCCAAGGTTTAAGTATTTCAAGTTGTATAATCCCTCAAAAGCTCCCTCAGAAATATACTCCAGCTTCTTTGACTCTCCCAGATCCAGACGCATTAGAGAGGGAACGCGGTTGAATGCGTAGGAAGGTATGCTTTCGATAGGGTTGTTCCTGAGCCATAATTCCCGCAGTTTAGATAAGTACTCAAAAGCGCCACTTGGGATCACTGTCAATCGGTTGTCGAACAGCTCCAGTGTGTTGAGGCTGTTGAGGCCGCTGAAGGCCCCCACCTCGATCTGCCGAATAGAGTTCCTACCCAGTTGTAGCACCTCCAGGTGACGAAGGTGTTGAAAGGTGCCAGCTTCAATTGTCTCTATGCTGTTCTCCATCAGGTTTAAATGCCGTGTGGTGGCAGGAATGCCTGGGGGCACTCGAACCAGGCTGCGCCTGGTGCACACCACCTTAACGAACTGGTTACCACAGGAGCAAACACCAGGGCAGGTCAGTGGTCCAGAGGGGGTGGCGCACACACTCCACGATCGCACCATGAGGTAGACTGCACAGAGCAGGGCTGCATTCCAGGCACGGTGCACAGTTACCTGCCACAAGAGACTCATGATGTGGCGCGTTCATAATTCAACATCACGTGGGGATTCGGCTGGGGTACGGAGAACAGTGGCCCTACCCTGGTTTGAGCAAGACTCTGCATCTGTTTGCCATCGACAGTGCAGGATGGTGCTGCGTTAAACACAGAGAGGGAAAGAGAAGGAGAGATGGGGGGGGGGGGGCAGAGAAAAAGATGAGTGGAGAAGGGAAAAAGCTGACCTACAGAATAAATATGTTGAAATAGAAGGCACCTACCTCATTAGCTCAGAGTTGTCCTTAGAATAATCCTTTATTTTGAAGAAAACCCCCAGCACCATTCACGCATGTTCCCCACTAAGATCACTGCACAGCATTTTCAGCTATTTCTCCTACAAAAGTAAAGTGGATCGTGAACTGATTTGACAAAATGGCCACTATTAATTCCAGAGAGAAGCGGCATTCAGTGAAACTGGTTCAAGAGGTAAGGCCCAGTCAGCTAAGCAGGTGCACAGATCCAGTCAGCTTGGAAAAGATCTCCTCTCAGCTCCCCCATTGATTGTCCTTGGAAGGCGACGCTGAATACCACTGAACAATTTTCACAAGACTCCATTGCCGAAGTACATGCACATTAAGCCAAGAAAAATATAAAAAGAGAAAAAGGAGAAAACAGAAGAGGGAAAATATCCCAAAGTCTTCTCAGATTTGCCTTTCCCCTTAGCAGTAGATTAAGCCGTATTTTTTTTTTTTTTTAGTTTGCCATCGTCCACCCCCCACGACACTTGTTCAGCTGATTAGCCTTGCATTGATGAATCCAAAAAGGCTAACAAACGTACACTGCGGTCATTCCGTCTTGCTTTTTTAACTCACTCCGCTCTCCTGTCTGTCGCTGTAGCAGCTGCGGACTGCCGCGTGCACAGTTAGCAATAATCCATCAATTTCTCCAGAGGGGGGCTCGGGGGTGGTGTTGCGGGAGCAGAAGGGGGGAGGGGGGAAGGAGGACGGGGGGAGCAGCAGCAACAGCAGCGCAGCAGTGGTGAAGCTCTCTCCCTATCCGCCGATCGTTGCTCCTCGTGCTCTCTCTCTCTCACTCTTTCTCTGTCTGGCTTCCTCTCTCTCCTTCTTCTCAGAGTCAGGAAAAAAAAAAAAAAAGGATTGATGCCTCCGTGTGACGTGTGGCTAATTTCAGAGAGATACCTTGCAGAGGATTCCGTAGTTTGCCCTTCCTCCCCCCCCCTTGTGGATCCTGCGGTATTCCTTTATTTTCCCTTGTCTTGAGGTAGTAAGTTGTGGCAGTTCGCCTGCTCTGGCTGTGAGGCTGCGGGTTGACAGCGGTTCTGCAGTGGGAGGTGGGCAGCAGAAAAGCACGCGAGGGGGAGAGAGAGAGAGAGACACGCAAACAAGCTCGCGCACACGCGCGGCAGAGAAGACCGTCAACGGCGACAGTGGCAAGAGCAGCGGTCCTCACCTCCAGCGCTCACCCTCCTCTCTGTATTTCTCTCTGTGTGACTGGGTTGCAGGCGGCAGAGTCTTTCTCCTCCTTTTGTCCTTCAGTGGAAACGTGAATGTACTGCTGACGCATCCCGCTCAGAGCAGTGCATTGGTTTGATGCAGTGTTCTTGTGTATTAACACATTCTCCCCCTCCTTGCCGAGTGTATTGCCTCTCTCTCTCAGACGCTCACACACCAATACACTCTCCAAGTCTTCCTGATTCACTTTTCACTGTTTTTTTCCCTTCTCATTCTTTAACTCTTTTTGTCTACACTTACCTCCTTTCTTTCTATCCTCATTATTTTATTTCTCCTTCACCTCTTTCTAAACTTTCCTTTCACGCTGTCTTGTGGACATACTCTTTCCAATTCTTTCCTCGCATTTTCATTACTAATCTCTTTTGCTCTCATTTTTCCTATCCTTCTGACATTCTTGTTCCTCTCACAGCCTTTCTGTAGTATGTAATGATGTTTCAAAGGCATCATTTAAAATTTTTATTTGATAACTATGGAATGTAAGAGATGCTTCTTGGAATTACAGTTGTGTAAAGTACATGTGCATTAAGAATGCATCTTCATACTTTCATTTGAGTACTCCAGATGAAAACAGACAAGCAAATGAAGACTGGAATGAAGCTATAGCAGGCTATCAAGGATCACTGGTGTGACACCATCTTTGTGTGAATGCTGACTCTGCTTGCATTAGCTGGCCAGTCTTAAGGGACACCAGAAAAGCACAGACTAGTGAGAAAGAAGCAGAAAAAGCTTAATGAGAAGAGTGTGGTTTGGTGAGACAATGAAGCAGCTTAAGTGGGTAAGGTAAGGAAAGAAATAAGGTAGAGATGTGTGCTAAAATTACAAACCTTGAAGGAGAGAATTGCACATTCCCCTGCCTCAGTGTATTTGGTAAATGGCATTTCCATAATTTAGAATGTAGAATTTCTTAGTAACACAGCACTGTAAAAAAGTAACTTTTTACAGCACTGTAAAAAAGTAAAGGTAACTTAAAATGTGCATCATTTAGTTACATCAAGATTCAAATCAAATATAAAGTAAAATAGGTACTGACACCTATCAGTGTGGATGTATTATTGCATAAGCTAATGTTTTCAGTTACTGATGCCATTGTTTTCCATTTATTCCACCCACAAAAGTGTCTAGTAATAGTTTACTGATATATTATTGTATAATAGTTTTAAGTAGTATTGGGCTGGGCATGTGATCTCAAAATATCTGCCCCCATGAGACAACCAGTTCCATATAAATCGAATCAGCTTTAATTAGGATTTTTTTCATGTTATGTGAGTGTAC
This sequence comes from Acrossocheilus fasciatus, assembly GCA_036784905.1. NCBI lineage: Eukaryota > Metazoa > Chordata > Actinopteri > Cypriniformes > Cyprinidae > Acrossocheilus > Acrossocheilus fasciatus. The sequence goes on from CM071955.1 coordinate 6,555,070, forward strand.
ATGATTTTAAACACATTTTCATCAGTCCATTTTCTTTGTGCAAAACTTTTTTTAATGAGGAAAAAAATGTTATACTATTGTTCCTGTCTTCAAACATTTGCTCATTTGAGTCTTAGTAGTAATTAAAGTGCTAATCTGTTATGTTTTCACTTTCATGCAGAAGCATTTATTATTCACAAATTCTAAGCAAATAAATCTCACTTGAAATAAAACTGCACAAACGTCCCCAAGCGAACTCGCACTCGCACTCGCATTTTTCTCCAGTGGTTTTATATGAAGAGGCTTTAGACCACTGAACTGGCCTTCTGTGCTTCTGTCATCTGGAGAATGAGCAGCGGAGCTAGGTGACATCACACAAGAGACAGCTCTCTCAGGGGTCTTAACACCTCAGGAGCCCAGCTGAGATCAGTCAGGACCACTGCTGCTCACATCAGCACACCCATGTTAGCCAGACCTTACATTCCCACTCCATGCTCATCCACCGCAAATGTGAACTGTTTGGACATGGAGTATAAATTTATACAGTTGTACGGTCAAGCGCTGACTTTATTCATCCGTCCAACCAAATCACTTTTCATAACACTGTCCAGCACTTCCCATCTCCATCATAGCCTCCAGAGGAAGTGACATTTTTAAATCCTCTGCACCAGACCGAAACACTTTAAACTGCACCTTTTAGTCCAGAACCAGTGATGGGAAGCACTTTCGCCTTCATTTGTTATGGTTGCCGAGTAGAGCTGCCAAAAGCACAGAATGGTACTTTTGGACGGTGTCTTATCATCTGTTACAGAGTTAGATGGAGAGTCATAGCACTGTTGGCTGAAGCACCATGGAGCTTTTGCACACCAGGGAGCTGTATGAATTACCCTAGTCTGGGTGTATGGCCAATGCTTTGACCCCCCTATTTAACAACTCACCAGTGTAGGTAATTGATGTCCATGGTGCAGATCCCAGTGCTAATATCATTATAGAGGTCGTATGCATGGAAAGGTCAGGATGGAGCATGTGATTCTTCTACGATTCGCTCCACTTCACAGCGAGCTGCTGAGTTTATTGGAGGTGTCAAACGCCTACCATACAGCAAAGCAGCAAGGCAGGAAAGCTACACTTGCTGAAGAAACTTAAACAGAGAGGTATTGCTAATGAATGTACAGGGCGATTGCATTTTCCTTTCCTGCCTGACTACTACTAATCTGCCATTTATCTTTTAGAGTAAGCAATATTTGCTATGTTATCAATTCATTCTATCTGCAATAACACAAAACTGGTGTAAAAATATGAATGAATAGCTTTCATATTGTGCTAGTTCTGTTAGGGCTTGTTTATAACACATTTAAAAATAGCATTTTTATGGTCGTTCAATTATTTCATCATTTCTTCACTCTGGCTTATTTGTGATTAAATAAACTTTGTTGTAATTGCCCTCAGTTTGAAGTACTGAGAGAGCTAGCCGTACATGGGAAAAAAAAAAAAAAATAGAGATATTTTAGTACCTAAAATTAAGATTTCATTTTTTTTTTTTTTTAACCCAACACAATGCTTATTAGGAAAATAAACTAGCTAAAAACGTTATTTTCAGTGTCATATGAAATTGTAAAACAGCAAGGCTCTCTCAGGGGATTTGTGATCAAATATTTCCTCCTTCACAGAGATATCATCACAGTTGAAAGCCTTCAAGTGTTTTTTTTTTTCTTTTCTTTTCTTTTTTTTTTTGCTCCCCTAAAAAGTAGTGGTATTAATTTGGGTTGTTAATTTAATGTGATTCACGATCATTAATAAATCTTTAAAAAATAACAAGTTATAAAATGAATGCATTTAATTATGCCCCTTGACTTGTACATAAATTCTATAATAAGAGATGTTAATTTGGCAGCTTTTCTTCAGATATTCAATATGCAGCTAATTGTGATTCAAGTGATTAAACAATCAGCATATCAGGTAATTAATTTGATTAAAATTTTTAATCAATTGACAATCACAATATTACTGTATGCACCACAAAATGAATACATTAGCCTGGCTGCAATGACCGCAGTAACAAAAAACGTCATGCATGCATTTGAATATTGTTTTGATTGTATGTTTTTAACATTGATTTCAAATAAACAGGGTGATTTAGATCAGCGATGTGCCTCTGGGTTGATAAGTAGCATTCTGCTGGTACTTGAAATAGTTTTGAGTTTGTGTTGCCTATAGAAACCCACTTTATTTTGTAATATGTTTCCGTTTCATTTTTTTAAGGATATACAATTTGCATATTGTGTGCAGTGCAATTGTGTTTGACACTCGTAACAGAATATATGTATACAGTGTATTGTTGCTTAAAGGAAAACTGTTATTTATTTAAATATATAGTTGGAATAATAAATATGTAGTGTAAAAATAACTTAATAAAAATAATGTTTCCAGGTTATAGATGAGCTCTGGAGACTGTGTGTGTGTGTGTGTGTTTGAGAATATGAGCGTGGTTTTGTTTGGTGACCTGGTTGTGGGTAACTGGTAACAAGCATAATCTGGAGGGGGTGGAGGGGTAGATAGATGAAGGGTAGCAGTCGAAATGGGCCCATGTCGATATCGTTCCCTCTGTTCCACATCCCTAGATCCCCATCTCCTGTGCAGATTGAATATGTGGCATGCTGCGTCCCAGTTTCTGTGGCAGTCATATTTGGCGGTCACTGTGAAGGGTGTTAGTGAGCCACAGCGACCGAGGGGAGTGGTTTGCGGTGACGGCACAGTGCAGTCAGCCTGAATATCGGTCAAACTCTGCCTCCGTAACATTTAATGGTACTCGTCGTATACACACTTCATTACGGTAATTACTGCAGAGTGCTGATCATAAGACATGTTGTGCTTTCCGATTGGGAGGGGAAGAGGTTCTGTTGAAAGCGTTGAGAGTGAATGAATGAATTGGCTCTTGGCTACGAGGCTGTGGTTCCTCTCTGCTTAGCATAGCATGTTAGCAAAGTGCTGCTCTCAGGACTTTGGTTTCAGTAGGATCGATCTGGGCTTTAATGATGAAATCCCTTTTTGCTCTCCTCACCCTCCATTTTTTGGAAGGGGGAGGTTGGTTTGATTTATTAGCTGTCTAAATTTGCTCACCCTCATCGACCCAGCTCACGATGTCATGTAGAGATGTGGGTGTTGCTGAAAGGTGAGGGTCGACACTACTTTATCTCTCTATTTGCCCTATGATCAGTGCTGCTTGACTTACAATGAGCAGTGATGCCAGTGTCTGTTTTTACATCCAATGCACCCAACTGGCCGTTGTCCAGATCTTTTATAATTCAGCTCAGCTTTATCAGAAAATTTGATTTTCTGATTTGACCGTCTAAGAGTAATGGGATATGAAATTACTAATATTTTCTTTTAATTAGTTTTCTAAAGGTGAGCTTGTTTCTGTGTTTGTTTGTTTCCGTGTTTGTTTTAAAGGGTTGTATCATGAGGAATCAAGTCTCCCTTGATCTTTTGAGATAAAAGAGATTGATGTACTATGAAAACATACTGTAACTTTCAGAACACAAAACTTGTTGAAGAGTATTTATTGAAAGTGGCCTGCCAGTACAACTTCAAATTTAGGAATGGACTCTTAATTCATGTCTCTTATGGTCACCAAAAATACAGCAAAAGGAGGAAAACTGTGAAATATTATTGCAATTTAAAAGAACTGTTTTCTATTTGAATATATTTTAAAAAGTAATTTATTCCTGTGATGGGAAAGCTGAATTTCCAGCAGTCATTTCTCCAATTCTCAGTGTCACATAATCCTTCAGAAATTGTTATATCATGCCAATTTAAGAAACAAGAAACATTTCTAATTACCGTCAGTGTTGAAAACCATTGTGCTGCTTAATACTTTTGTAGAAACCGTGATGCATTTTTCAAACAAAGTTTGTCTTGATAGATTTTGAATTGCATAAAGTTTTACTAACAATATTAGCTGACCTAGTAGCAATAAAATGAATAATAATAAATATTACACATGTATTGTTTGATACATTTAAATCAATGATTTTGCTAACACTAACTTACTAAATATCAGTAAAATGAGTTAAAGCTGTTATTTCACTTCCAGCTATAAGATTTCAACATTTCCATATCACATTTAGGCCCACTTAAAAGTGCACAATGCAACTTGATGTATTGCACGGAATTACAGTTGAGTGAATTCTGAATTAGCTCTTTAACAAATGTCTGGTTTTCTCAAATATCCTTAATCTGCACTCTCAAAATCTGCTTGCAGCAGTTGCCTGCACGACTCATTTAACATAAAAACCCTTTGTTTCAAACAGAATTATTCATTCAGACACAGTGGGAGTGCAGCTTAAGATTTCAGCAAAATCTATAAGTCTATGAGCTTGTTCTTAGCGGTGCCACTTTATCTTGCTTTTGTTTTCGTCCCCGAGTACTCAAGCCTGGCTAATCGTATTTGCGATTCTGATTTCTTCAGTGATTGATTTTGCATGTCTGAATTAAAACTCACTTCCTGCTTCCTGTTGATTAATGCTGTGTTTGCGGAACAGATTTAGTTGGTCTTGTTGTTCGTATACAGACTAATGTTCTTAATTATTTGGGGACCTCATTTGGTGTGGCGTGGCTTCGCACAGATGATTAAGGGCTCCTGCACATCAGAGTAAACTCTTGACGGGGCATTTGATGGATAGGAATGGCAAAAATGCATTTTGAGAGACTGGAAAAAACCAGGTCACTTTTAAATCAAGTTGGGATACAGAAAATTGGATTTCCAAAAGCACAACCGGACACGGCTCTATAGGGCTCTCATTGCTTAATCTCATTGGATGCCTACTTTTAAATGTTTTGCAGATTTAAAAATGTTTTAACTTTGGTTCAGATTATTTTCTCAAACCTTTTTGTCCTTGTCCCATTCTAATCAATGGATTTGCTTTCTTCTCTGATGCAGTGTTGACTCTAATATGTAGACACCCTAAGGCTGAGTTCATAAGAAAAGAGCAGAACTCTTGGTTAGTTGTTGCTGCATATTCGCTGTAATTAGTCCCAAGAGCTGGTGGCAATACCAATAGCAGGATGATGGTGGTGGTGATTTATCGACCATTTATGGTTCCTCTACTGCTAACCATCCATTTCTTGTAAGGAAAGCATGTTTATATTAAACAATCAATGATACGCTGCTAATTGGAAACACACTTGTGCATTTGTTTCCATTTACTGTATGTTTTTGCTACTTCTGCATGTTATTCTGGGTAAACTGTACACTCCTACAGCACTGACTCAGATGATTCAGTGGCTAAAATGGCTTTAAAAATATATTTTAGCAGTCATGCTAATATCATTTGCATTAAAAGTGACATCAAGTTTGTAGAATCAGTTTTTGAAATGCAGTTTCAACATTGGTGTAGTTTTTATGGTACTACATCCAAACCAAGATATTGTTTTAAAACCATACATTTTTAGTCAAAATATGTCAAATATAAGGAAATATTAAATGATATTTCTTTGTTAACATTATATTTTCTTAGAAGAAATGATCATTCTTGTCCTTATCCAAACAAGGAATGCACTCTTTATAGTCAGTCTGTTACATCTACATAAAATAAATATATTTTGCAAAGAGGATCAATGTAAGATTTTAACACTAAAGTCTGTCTCAAAGTAAGTCACATGCAAGATGTCAATATTTTGTTTTCCATAAAATTACGTATCTCTGAAGTGAACCTGATAGTCCTTAGTAACTGATTCTTTCAGTTTTGGCTAGTGCAGCATCTACTGCACTTTCTCTCAAGGCCTGTGGAGTGGGTGTTTCTACACTCACTGAATGGCTCTTGGCACCATCAGTGGAGCCCTGTAGATGGGCCTTCACTAAGTCACGAATACAAATAACTTTGCCAGCCACAGTCTCTGGGAGCTTAATGAGGAACTTGCCTGGTATCTCATTCTCACTGTTTTGAGGCCATTGAGCTGGCCTGCTCAGAACTGTCCATTGACTGCCCTCCTGCTTTATCTATATAGTATTTTTTCCCCCTCATATAGGAAATGTAGTCCCTGGGTGCCTAATTATGAAACTCAGAAGGCAAGTTCAGCTTTCCTGAAGCTCGGTGGGAGAATACCTGTCCTGAAGTCTGCAGTCCTGTGTAGGCTGGGTTCAGGTACAGTAGGACTGGAACGGTCTATTGAACATCACAGTGCTGTTTTGTAGATCTTTAGAGGTATGTTGGAATTCTTGCTTAGTTAATAATGTATGATTCTAGATTTGAGTTATAAATTCATTAATGGTATTTCAATTTTCAGATAGGTCTCAAAAGTGATAGAATATAGATCCAAGCAACACTTGGCAATTCATAATTATTTTATGTTTTTTTTTTTAATTAGTGGCTAATTTGTATGAATCATACAATCTTATTCTTACTGTACGTTTTTGTACAATCTGCTTGAGCTTGTTAGTTTTAGGATGGGGTTAAGATGGACCCTCATGCTTTCGTTTTCTAAAAATCATACCTTTTCATATGAATCACAGCATACTGCTTCATATAAAATCACTGTAAAATGTATGCAAATTATCACGGGACTGGGTGGGATCCAAGAATTGGTTCCAATATTATTACTGATATCTTCTATACATTTGCAGACTTGTTAAACATATTGTATGCATAAATATATATTTTTTTAATTCATGAAATCAACGTTATTTAAGGGTAATGTTAATGTTAGAGGTTTAGGCCGTGCAGTAGATCATATGTAAGTTTAATAGCAATGATCTGAGCCATTGCTGTCAATCAAACATGAGCTGTGGAATTCTTCCCCAATAGGACTGTGTGAACTGGGAACCAGAAAAAGCTATGAATCTGCAGCTCATTTTCATTCCAATAGTCTACCCTGCATTTATGTGCAATAGTCTCCAACGTCTTGAGTCTGGTATTCCTGTGTGCCATCGGAAATGAGGGAATCTCCCATGAAACAATCAGCCTCATAGTTTCAAGGATCCTTTTTATATTTCCTCTCCAGTCATATGCAAATGTTACATTTGCATGCAGAACTGAGATTGGCTGTTCGCAATTAACATTCTGGTAATGTCTGAATTCATTATCCTGGTGTTGCTCTGCCAGCAGTTTGCAGTAAAAAGGGACTTTGTCAATGTTTGATGTTTGGTAAAGAGATGTTAATTATAGCTGCACGAGACCCTGATTCTCTCCGACTTTCAACAGGAGCACAAAAGGCTACTGTGAATGATTTCAGACAACAGACTTGTGCTTGTTATTTGGCCATCCTTTAAAGTAGTAAGACACAATCAGCATTTTCAGCTTTACTTCGGTGGGAGGCCATAAATGAATAGTCAAGTAAATTAATTAAACATTGACAGAAGGGGGCCAGAGTTTCTGTTGATATATGCGCCTGGCTCTGCTGCATATGGCTGCATCCATAGTTTCTGTCATAAACTACACGTTTGCAATGAACGTCTCTCTGACATTATATAAACTGGAATAGGAAATAACATGTATGCTAATATACCATGTTGCAAACCTGATAAAGCTTCAGTGTGACGGTGAGAGAGAAAGAAAAGCTGCGAGTTCACGTCATCCATAAAATGTTGCCTGACTCATCTGGGGGGGGGGGGGGGGGTTAATGCAGTTAATGTGATACTTTTAGACTTTGGCACAGACATTGAAACTGATTGGTCCTAGTTTTTGAAATGAATAACCATTGAAATTCAGCGCTCACAGGGGAAGCTGAGGACTTCTGGGAAAGGAAGAGAATTTTATAGTCTCTGTCAGACATCTTTCTGTGTTCCTGTAGCTCAGCTACAGGGCATTTGGATGACGTTAGCAATGTCAGGGTCAAGAGTTCAATTCCCATAGAACTCATAGAGTGATAAAATGTATAGCTTGAATGCACTGTAAGGCACTTTGGATGAAAGCTTCGGCCCAAGGTGTGAAAGTTTGTTGATTTATTTATTTATTTTGACAATGTAGTTTTGACAATAAATCCATTCTAACATAAAATGTCCATGCACTCAAAAAAGTAGCACCTTTACCGTGCTTTTTGGACATGTTCCTATAGAAATATCATATATATATATATTGGGGTTGGTAGAGGGAAAAAAAAAATCTTAAAAAGGATGCATGCATTTACTTAATCAGTAAGTAAAAACCATAGAATATCTAATCTTATTACATTTTAAAATAAAGTTTTAATTTTAATATGCTTATTTGGTGTTTTATTATTATTAATGTTGAAAACAGCTGTGCCACATTAATATACTTGTGGAAAAACTGATTATTATTATTTTATTTTTATTTTTTTTGTCAAGAATCAATGTAAAATTCTTTACTCTAAATTTTGATCAATTTAAAGCATCCTTTCTGAATAAAAGTATTCATTTTTGTACGAAAAACAAAAACAAATTGTACTTCTCCCAAATTTTTGAATGGTTTATTTTATTTTATTTTATTTTATTTTATTTTATTTTATTTTATTTTATTTTATTTTATTTTATTTTATTTTATTAAAGTATCGTATCCTCTCTGATTACAATGTTTTCTATTGATGTCTTTTAAATAAATAGTGCAAAAAAAGTTGAACTCACATTTAGGCGACAAAATGTCACAGTCCTCTCCAAACTGTGATACTTTGGTGTGTTTTTTTTTCTCTCTCTCAAAACAAACGATTAAAAGGAATCCAGCCTTTGAAAGAGCTCAGTGTGTTTGTATGGATGGAGGCCAGCCTGACTCCACTACAGCTACAGAGAAGCTACTGAGGGGCAGTGAGAGTTGAGACAGGTGAAAATATGATTGAGGGCTCAGCGATAAATCCTGTAAACTGGAGGTTCTGACCTGTGGTAATATGTTTCCTATGGCAATGCAATTCTGGATTTCCCCCGAGGTGCTCTGGGCCTCTATGGAAGAAAAGCATTCAGCAGCTTTCTCTAAATTGAAGTCAATAACGGCTCGCCGTTTATTAAGTGTTCTCAGATACTCTGGGCAGCTTCTGGAAGGGCCGCGATTGAGTTTTGAAAATATAGCAGACAAATAGGAATTGATCTATCGCCCCGCAGATGAAAAAGGCAACAAAATACAAATATCAGCTTTGGAGCGGTAATCAAATGTTTCAGCTAGGCTGTTTTGTGAATATATTCGATACAAACCTTTTCATGATCCCTTTTAATATATTTGCCTCTTTCACTTGGATTACAGGATTACAGAAGATTGTATTGGCTCTATACTGACTCATTCCACATACAAGCTTAATGTGTCGAGCTTTTAAGATTCATACAGGGGAGCAGAGCAAGTGTGGAAGGAAATATCTTGTTATTGGGTTACAACCAACCTCATTCAATCTCAACAAAAGTGACAGGCATCAATACTTTTACCTACTGACCCTGTGAAATGTGTTATAGGTACTGAGTTCATCGTTTTCATCAACCGCTTCAGAACATTTCACCCTGTTTTATAAGCGTGAACTGATCCTTGAGTACTGGAACAAAAAACTAATTATTTTGCATTAATCTTTTCAACGTTAATCTCTTAATCTCACAAAATGCTTGTTTTACGACAGCTCAATGTTTTCCAATACCATTAGATTCAAAAATAATGTCAAATATTTATTATAAATTTAGCAAATCTGATATTCATTTCAGTGAATGAATGAATTGAGAATACAAGGTTGTTTCATATCTATTTTCAGCTCTGTTTATTAAATTGTCTCTAAAATTACACAGCATAACGATGTTGATAAATGGATCGTAATTTGCATGTCACACATGTATCAAATGCAGTAGCGATTTCTTTACTATTTGTGTGGTTATGAGATGGAGAATTTAAGCATCACTCGCTGTGATCTTGTTGAACTCTTGACAGTTGAAATATGGAAAGAGGACCTTGAGGATGAAAATAGACTTTGATATTGCGTTGGTGGTATAGTTGTGAGTTTAGCTGCCCTCCAAGAAGTTGACCAAGGTTTGATTTGCAGCCAGAACGTTGCCTTTAGCCTTGTAGCTCAAGCGGTACAGCATGACGCTAGCAATGCCAAGGTTATGGGTTCGATTGCCATCAGTATGCCTTCGAATACAAGCTACTTTGGATGAAATTATCTGCCAGATCCATGAAATGCAAATTAATATCTTATTTTAGAAATGTTTTCACAAATGTGTAACAGTGTATGAACGCTGCGAAACATTATAACGAAAATTGTTTTGTTTTTTGTTTTATTTTATTTTATCAGACGTCTTCCTTCTGTCATGACATTTTAGCTATGAATCTTTAAAATATGCATATTTAAACTTCTGATATTTCATTACTCCTAAGATGTCATTACACATATCGAATTTTTGGAATTACTCGTATATAAAAATCGTGTTTTGTCTCAGGAATCAGCGAATTGCTGTGACAAGCCTCAAATGAATAGAACGTTCTTCCAGTAACTAAATTAGTTCAAATCTGTCTTGGTCTATGATAATGTTCTAAAAACGTTAAAAACAAAACATAAAAGACTGTTATACATTGTTCATGGAATGTTTTTCTGAAATGTTTTAGTTGGGCTTCCGTGAAATATTTTTATATGCTACTATTTTTTTTCAGAATGCTCATAGAACATTCTAAAGTAACATAATATTTGTGAAATGATAAAAAGGAATGTCCCCTTAATATTCGTACATAGCCAAATAAATAATAAAATAAATAAATAAGTAAGTAAACTTAAAAGAGAACATCCAAAGACATCATTTCAAAATAAAACTGGGAACATTACCAAAACATTCTTGGAACATATTATTGTTAGCTGGGTATTCATGATAATGCTGTGGGTAATACTATTAGACATATAGATTTATCATCATTTGCCATCATTTATCATCATAAATTGTTCTTTAATAAAGCTAAAACCTCTAAATCTTCAAGGACAAATACTTTTTAGTTAAAACCTAAAGCTAAAACCTAATGTCCACGTGGTGCAGTTTAAATATATGTAATGTCAAAGAAAGAAGTGCACTTAAAATACTTGGATCATGCACTTAAATAACTGAAAAAAGTGTGGAATGTTGGACATTTCATGCACTCAACTGTCGCAGCTTTAATTACGTATTGGAGGGGGAGGGGCTATCAGACTCCAATTTTGAATGACAAAATAACCTTGTATAATTTATAGTGTATAGTTTAGAGTGTGTCATTTGGCTACTGAGTTATACATTGCTAATTCAACTGAATGCTAACTCTGTTTCAGCCTCTTGTCATATTTTGTCCTGTACCAGTCACTGATGAATGTAATTCTAAGTTAACTGTCTCCTGACAGAGGCCATTAGCCTGATAACTTAATGTTAACATCTCATTTCAACCCGAAGCACATTGGCACGGTTAAATCCCACAGGCCCTCTGCCTAAATGACTGGACAGTTGCATGAGGACTTTGCTGGGTGCTTTGGAGAGGAGGGCGGTACGGGTTTAGCATTGCAATTGGAATCGATTTCCAGACATGGCCCATTACAGGTGGATGCACTTCAGCTATTGAAAGCCAGGATGACATGCTCTCATACACTGCACTAAAGCTTTCTCTCAGGAGACACCAGCTCTGTGACCTAACCTCTTTAAGAGACATGGCTTATATTTGCGTCACATTCAGCTGATGGCTGTTTACGACTGCATGATATATGACAGGAAAGCGTGGCTGTCACAGAGGCATGCCATTAATTATGGACAATGCAGTGACCTTTGAATTTCTCTGCTTATTCCAGGGTGGTTATTAGTTATGTTTTTTTTTTTTTTTTTTAAATGGACAGTCTCCTACATGCCCTATTGCAGTAATGATTTTAGATGCTAATTTCATGGTGTTGAATTATCACTCTATTTGTCTACCATTGTATTTTTGATAAGGTAATTGAGAGATATACAAAAATGTACTGTGATGGTAATACCATGGTACTTTCATATATACCATAGTACTGAAGTTTCATATATAATATATACGTTTGCCCACTGACAAAGAAATGATCAGTCTATAATTTTAATGGTAGGTTTATTTGAACTGTGAGAGACAGAATAACAACAAAAAAATCCAGAAAAACACGTTTCAAGAAAGTTATAAATTGCTTTGCATTTTATTGAGTCAAATAAGTATTTGATCCCCTATCAATCAGCAAGATTTCTGGCTCCCAGGTGTCTTTTATACAGCGCTGAGATTAGGAGCACTCTCTTAAAGGGAGTGCTCCTAATCTCAGTTTGTTACCTGTATAAAAGACAACCTGTCCACAGAAGGAATCAATCAATCAGATTCCAAACTCTCCACCAAGACCAAAGAGCTGTCCAAGGATGTCAGGGAGAAGATTGTAGACCTACACAAGGCTGGAATGGGCTACAAAACCATCGCCAAGCAGCTTGGTGAGAAGGTGACAACAGTTAGTGTGATTTATTCGCAAATGGAAGAAACATAAAATAACTGTCAGTCTCCCTCGGTCTGGGGCTCCATGCAAGATCTCACCTCGTGGAGTTTCAATGATCATGGGAACGGCAAGGAATCAGCTCAGAACTACACAGGAGGATCTTGTCAATGATCTAAAGGCAGCTGGGACCACAGTCACCAAGAAAAAAACTGGTAACACACTACGCCGTGAAGGACTGAAATCCTGCAGCGCCCGCAAGGTCCCCCTGCTCAAGAAAGCACATGTAAATGCCCGTCTAAAGTTTTCCAATGATTCAGAAGAGAACTAGGTGAAAGTATTGTGGTCAGATGAGACCAAAATCCAGCTCTTTGGCATCAACTCAACTCGCTGTGTTTGGAGGAGGAGGAGGAATGCTGCCTATGACCCGAAGAACACCATTCTCACCGTCAAACATGGGGGTGGAAACATTATGCTTTGGGGGTGTTTTTCTGCTAAGGGGACAGGACAACTGCACCGCATCAAAGGGACGATGGACGGGGCCATGTATCGTCATGGCCAGGGCATTGAAAATGGGTCGTGGATGAGTATTCCAGCATGACAATGACCCAAAACACACAGACAAGGCAACAAAGGAGTGGCTCAAGAAGCAGCACATTAAGGTCCTGGAGTGGCCTAGCCAGTCTCCAGACTTTAATCCCATAGAAAATCTGTGGAGGGAGCTGAAGGTTCGAGTTGCCAAACGTCAGCCTCGAAACCATAATGACTTGGAGAGGATCTGCAAAGAGAAGTGGGACAAAATCCCTCCTGAGATGTGTACAAAAGTTGTTACTACAGTGGTACATATCCAAAAAAATATTATGATTATTATTATTTTTTTGTTGTTGTTGTTAAATTACAAAGTACCATGGTTTTGTAGTATGGCATTATTTTGCTCTTGTACTATGGTAGTAACATGGTATTCTTGGAAGTAACCACGGAGTACCATGTTGGAGTACCATCTAAAAACCATGGTACATTAATTTCAGTAAATATGTTTATATTTTTTTACTGAATATCTTTCCAAATGCTATAGTAAAAACCTGTTTAACATAATGTAATTTTACAGTAAAATAAAGTCAAATTTATGTTGTTGATTTTTTTTTTTAAATACAAAATGTGAATTACATTCCCTGTTATTATATTTTATATTCTATGTCATAATTTGGTAAAATTGTACAAGCTGTATATAATGTTAACATTATGAGCTGTAAAATACATATATGCACCCACTCTGCTATACTGGAAACATTTTCATCATATTTTTAAGTGAACTTTTACTATGAACATTTATTCGAGAAATATTATCAAACCCCCCCCCCCCCCCCCCCCACACACACACACAATTTTACTATGTCCTAAAAGCTATGGTACAGTAAATCAATCAATCAACCAATCAATAACTTTGATTATTCAAGATTATTTAAATGTTTTAATGTTATTATTAAAAAAATAAATATCATTTTGGTCTATACTATTTCACATGTAACTCAATGTGTAACTTGCCATAATAAATAAAATATATAATTAAAATTCCCATGGCATCATGTCTAAGATTATTATGTTAGTGTTATTGTCTTTTACTATCTAAGAAGCATAAATGGTGTTGCAGATAAGGTTGCATGGAGACAATTTGACTGTTGGAGTTGAACAAGGCTTTTAGCTCACGATGACATCTCTCTCTCTCTTCTCTCATGTGTGCACATTCTCTCGTTACTCAGCAGAAGGTGGCACTGGGCGTTGTGTGATGCCATGTGCCGCTATGCCTTGTCCAACACTGGCATGATGCCCGCTCCCTCCTCTGCTCCGTTGGCACGTGGAGGAGCTCAAAGCCTCAGGGGAGTGTATGTATGTGTGTGTGTGTGTCTGAATGAGAGAGTGATTCCCTTGTGCATCTGTTAAAACATGCTATATTTATGGCTAAGGGTGTGTGCGTGTGCACATGAGCATATGACAGCCCCATGGCTCTGGATTTTTGAAGATGATAAATGTGGGGTTGTTTCACACCCTGGCCTGTCTGAGCACTATTTAGTGAGCAGAAGATTGTCCCTGACAGGACATCGTCCCCGTCAGCCAGTGTCTCCAGGCTTCAGCACTTACCTTCCCATAGTAACTCCTTAACACAATTACTACTGAATAACAGGTCCTCTTCCTTTTATTAAGACTAATCGCTGCTTATTAATGAGAGGGGCGCAGTGCTCCACCCACGAGTGTCAGAGAAAAATGAGCTAGTAGTTTCAGTCTGACCATTTTTGTTCCAGCAGGCATGTAGTGCAAACTACATCATTACTGCAGAGGTGAAGACATCATGTATCCAATCAGGGAGACTCTGTAATGCAGTACGTAATGCATGTAATGCATCTCCATCACTGAAAATGCAGTATATTGCTGTAGAATTGTAAATGATCACTTTCTAACTTTAAATATATACCTTTTCAATTGTAAGTGCAAAAACATTTATGAGTGAACCTTACAAAAACATGCCCAGGTCATATTTCAACAAAACAAAACATTGAATGAATGAATGAATGAATGAATGAATGAATGAATGAATGAATGAATGAATGAATGAATGAATGAATGAATGAATGAATGAGTATATATATATTTAGAATATTACACTCATTTATTCATTGTTTTAAATTATATTAGTAATTATAAAGACAAAACAAGAAATACTACAATAATGTTTAAATATACATTACCGGTCAAAAGTTTGAAATAACTTTGATTGATTGATTGATTGATTGATTGATTGATTGATTGATTGATTGATTGATTGATTGATTGATTGATTGATTGATTGATTGATTGATTGATTGATTGATTGATTGATTGATTGATTGATTGATTGATTGGTTGATTGATTGGTTGATTGGATGGATTTATTTATTCATTTATCCATTCATTCATTTACATTTCTTAATGATCATGTAACATTAAATATTTGAGTAATGGCTTTATCATCACAGGATATATTTGAGCAAAACTGAGCTTTATCATGACATGAATCGATTACATTTTAAAACATTAAATATAGAAAAAGAATATATATATATATATATATATATATATATTCTGAAGAAATGACACTTTGCTACAATGTAAAGTAGTGAGTGTACAGCTTGTATAACAGTGTACATTTGATGTCCCCTCAAAATAACTCAACACACTGCCATTAATGTCTAAACCGCTGGCCACAAAAGTGAGTACACCCCTAAGTGAAAATGTCCAAATTGGGGCCAAAGTGTCAATATTTTTTGTGGCCACCATTATTTTCCAGCACTGCCTCTTGGGCACGGAGTTCACCAGAGCTTCACAGGTTGCCACTGGAGTCCTCTTCCACTCCTCCATGATGACATCACAGAGCTGGTGGATGTTAGAGACCTTGCGCTCCTCCACCTTCCGTTTGAGGATGCCCCACAGATGCTCAATAGGATTTAGGTCTGGAGACATGCTTGGCCAGTCCATCGCCTCTACCCTCAGCTTCTTTAGCAAGGCAGTGGTCGTCTTGGAGGTGTGTTTGGGGTCGTTATTATGTTGGAATACTGCCCTGCGGCCCTGTCTCCGAAGGGAGGGGATCATGCTCTGCTTCATTTTGTCACAGTACATGTTGGCATTCATGGTTCCCTCAATGAACTGTAGCTCCCCAGTGCCGGCAGCACTCATGCAGCCCCAGACCATGACACTCCCACCACCATGCTTGACTGTAGGCAAGACACACTTGTCTTTGTACTCCTCACCTGGCTGCCGCCACACACGCTTGAGTAATCCAGTAATCCATGTCCTTAGTCTGCTTGTCTTCAGCAAACTGTTTGCAGGCTTTCTTGTGCATCATCTTTACAAGAGGCTTCCTTCTGGGACAACAGCCATGCAGACCAATTTGATGCAGTGTGCGGCGTATGGTCTGAACACTGACAGACTGACCACCCACCCCTTCAACCTCTGCCGCAATGCTGGCAGCACTTATATGTCTATATCCCAAACACAACCTCTGGATATGACGCTGAGCACGTGCACTCAACTTCTTTGGTCGACCATGGTGAGGCCTGTTCTGAGTGGAACCTGTCCTGTTAAACCACTGTATGGTCTTGGCCACCGTGCTGCAGCTCAGTTTCAGGGTATTGGTAATCTTCTTATAGCCTACGCCATCTTTATGTAGAGCAACAATTCTTTTTTTCAGATCCTCAGAGAGTTCTTTGCCATGAGGTGCCATGTTGAACTTCCAGTGACCAGTATGAGAGAGTGAGAACGATAACACCAAATTTAACACACCTGCTCCCCATTCACACCTGAGACCATATAACACTAATGAGTCACATGACACCGGGGAGAGAAAATGGCTAATTGGGCCCAATTTGGACATTTTCACTTAGGGGTGAACTCACTTTTGTGGTCAGCGGTTTAGACATTAATGGCTGTGTGTTGAGTTATTTTGAGGGGGCAGCAAATTGACACTGTTGTACAAGCTGTACACTCACTACTTTACATTGTAGCAAAGTGTCATTTCTTCAGTGTTGTCACATGAAAAGATATAATAAAATATTTACAAAAATGTGAGGGGTGTACTCACTTCTGTGAGATACTGTGTATGTGTGTGTGTGTATATATATATATGTATATATATACATATATATATATATATATATATATATACATATACATATATTTATATTTATATACATACTATATTTACATATATATATATATATATATATATATATATACATATATTTATATTTATATACATACTATATTTACATATATATATATACATTTTGACTGGTAGTCTATTTATTTTAAATTACACTTACATTTATTCATTTGCTTGCAATATAGTCATTTCTGAAATTGGGATGAGAATTTGCTAATAAATAAATCTAAATAAATAAATACACACATACATACTACTAAAAATAAAATACTAAAATAAATAAAAATGTTATGTCCAAATAGTATTAAATAGTTATCACCTTTTTTTTCTTATAATTCAGGGTTGAAGTATGACCTATATGTCCTTGAGAGATTCACCCTTATGCTTAATATTTCATTTGTTTTATTGTTATAGTTTCAGTATGAGAGCATTGTTCCTGAACATTCTCCATAAAGACTAGGCACTGGTGATGATGAAAAATTTGTTGGCAAAAAAATCTAAGTCTGAGTACTATGTAACTGTCATGTAAGTCAGAAAATGGCCTGTCCTAGAAATGAACCGAAGATGTTTCTATGCTCTAGTGGCTACAGAGCAGTTGTACAAGATTTGGCCCGAGTTGTCTGGCACATTCTCTCTAAGTGCCCTTCCCACAAGGTTTTGGTTAGCATACCTTGTTACTAAGGTTACAGCACCCCCTCCTTCACCCCACAATCACAATTTTCCCTTTCTGAATCACATGACGGCTGAGTCACCCTGAGTCAAAACGTGCCACTGTCGAGTCGTACATGTGAAAGCGAAACTGAGAGATAAATTAATCTTAGATTGCCCTGATTTATCCTCCTTTCATTTTTTGGACTTATTTATTTAACTTGAGATTGAATGAAATTCTTTTGAGAGTTTTAACTTCAGTTTGGATTTCAAGGTGCTTCATTTATTCTCCAAAGTGTCTCCTATTTTACTGTAAAATGATAACTCTCACAATGTCCCTTCAGCTACGATCTGAAGGTCATTAAATAATTCCCATTCAGGTTCTGCACTTTCTCTCTGTATGAGATGTGTTACAGGAGTGTGGTTTTTTATTTATTTTCCATCCATTTTAGGATGATCTTTTAAGTCAGTTATGTGGTTTAACTGAAGCATATTGGCATGTTTATGTGATTTGGAATTCATTTTCTCTGCAGCATGTTGTATATTATCGACGTACGTGACATTGTTACATATTTTATGGTTTTTGCAATTACATTTTTTTGTGTAACGTGTTCATTTAAGTGTCTTTGAATCCTTGAGGGTGTTTACAGAACCCTTCTAAACCTTTCAATGTGCCTAATTTGTTCGACAACTGAAAATGACATTTCATTCCTAAATGCGTGTAGCTTTTGCTCGCACATGCTCACACATCCCCGTTTTGTATTCTGGTATGGTCTTTGTGAACGCCGTTTAGTCTAATTAGGCTTCTGCATTCATCAGGAGCGTGTGCGTGTATAAAGGAAGCTTTATCTGAAAGTGGCACATTTCTTAAATGTCTGTGACTGCTCTCTCTCCGCAAGCATTCCCGTGTCTGTAGAGCTTGGCCGTAAAAGCCAATTTGATAAGAGTATCTCATTGAGACTTAATTGGCGAGGCTCAGGTGAGTGTTTGACCCCGGTCCTCGGTTTATCAAGTGATCAAATTTCCTGCCGAAGAGGCAGAAGGTGAAAAGGAGAGCGAGAATGAATGGCCGACATGAGCTTTGGGAAAGCATTTGATTTCTACAGATGACCCATAAGTTTCTAGCCAGTCTTTTCTCCTCATCATACTAGTATTGTGTAGCTGGACAATGAACTCTGGTTGTGCAGCTCATACCTGGATTGTCTATTTAGACTGAAAGTGACCATTCATTCATTCATTTATATTATATAAATATATTGCATTTTATAAAATGTTTTAAAATTTTATATATATATATAAAACTTCAGATGAACAGCATTTCTTTGAAATATATATTTCAACCATTTACAAGTATTTACTGTCACTTTTGATCAATTTAATGCATCATTGAATACTCCTTGTATTAATAATAATAATAATAAAACAACTTACTGAACCCAAAGTTTTGAACAGTGGTAGTATGTGTTTATATAATATTTTATAAACTAATAATATATTTATTTCATATTTTAGATGATTTTAGAGAATCAGTGCTAGTGATGCCAGATTCATAAATTAATTAGCTTTGAAATAATTAACAGATTTGCAAAATGGTCTGAAATTGTGTTCAATTTTTATCCAATTCAGTTGGATTCATTTGGACAGTTGACTCACACACTGAATTGTTTCCAGCAGTTTCTCACACCGAAATGGTAACTGGATATTTTATAAGACAGAAAACGAAAAGAGCATTGGATGAGGTGGATATTTACCTGCACCCCCCCCCCAAAAAAGGCACAAAAGCTATCACTGGGCCGGTACCCTTTCAAAAGCTATTAATATGTATCATTTAGGTACTAATATGTACATTTTAGAGGCCAATGTGTACCTTTAAGGTACCAGTCTGCATCCTTAAGTGGTATATATGGTGCAAAGGTGCACCTTTTGCAAAGGTCCTGCCCCAGTGACAGCTTTTGTACCTTTTTTTTCTTGAAAATGTCTTCTATAGTTTGTCACTGGCAAACTAGCTCTTTATTGCATGTGCATTTTGTGAACAACTCTGTGATGCAGGTAGAGATGATTTATCTCCATTTATATTCAAATATGGGGGCTGTGACCCAATGCTGATAAAAGGCTTGAAACATCCCTGGTTTAAACCTGAGTCTGCCATCCTACAAACATACACAAAGCTTTGACAGTGGCCCCATTTTCAACAGAAAGCATGGCTCTCCTCCCACCAGGGCTCACTACAAAACATTTCAGCTCTCAAATCTCTCTCCTGAGCCCCACCTAACCTCTTTTTGGTTTTTATCTAGCTGTGCTTAATCACAGATTTGGGGTCACAGTCTGACACCAGCTTGCCGATCCGTTAATTGCTTAATTTAAATCATTTGAATTAAAAACCTGGACAGGTTTCACCTGACGTGTTCTTGATGCTGTGAAGAACACAAGCGATGAGTCAGAGGCCCCGTCAGTTAGCAGAGACGCACAAAGCCAAGAGAAAACACATCTCGATAACTGCAGTATAGAGCTGTGAGTGCATCCAGTTGGTAAATCAAAGACCAACATTTGGTTTTAGTGATCACAGGGTTGTAGACATGCTTTCTTCATTGTTATTATGTGGTTTAGGATGTGTATCTTCAGCCGTGACTGGGAGAGAGAGAGAGAGCGGGAAAGAGACAGGTAGATATGTAGCTCATATACTTCCTATCCTCCTCACAGGTATTCATATCTGTCAGAAGCAGGCACTGCAGTGATCTGTGACTCTATTGCGTATGCATAATTCAACAAGTACACTCCATCATAGCAGCTTCACTGTGCTGATGGACACCACCATATGCTTCCATGAATAAGAGAGCAGGAGAATGAGATTTGGGATTGCTACTGATGCCGTTGTGAGTGTAATGATAAAGGATGCAAGGAAATATCAATCTTGCTCAAATCTAAAGTGGGGTCCAAAGTCCACATTTAAAACAAAGGAACATTATGACGTAATACCCCATCCCCCCCCACCCCACCCGAGACCCACCTGTTAGTAATGTTGTTCTTTATTTATTATTATTTTTAAGTTTATTTATTTATTTTTTAAAGTTTATTTAATTAATTAATTAATTATTATTATTATTATTATTATTGCATGTGAAACTGTGCATAATCAAAAATGCAATGTTTAATTGCCTCATCCCTCAATAACAGCCTTTTTTGAAAGACTTAATTACATTTTAACAGGGGAAAACGTAATTTAACTTGTTAAAAAAAGCTTCAATACTCATCCCTGTTGTTGGTCTTCTTTGGAAGAATATCCAGAACAACAGATTCTCATGCATTTTACTTTTATTGTAGTTGTTCTTGTGTTTGCGAACCAGGGTTATTATACTTAACCAAAATTAAAACGGAAATAAAATTAAAACCATTAAAAAAATCCATGTGAATATATAATATATATGTTTTTATATAGTCCAAAGTTCACATTCAAGTCCACTGAGCAGGCAGTTTTGAGTTTGAAAGTTACTATATGCCATTATAGTCAGCCTGTACTGGATCCTGTATAGATTCTCTCTTCCCCTGTCAGGTCTCTCTCTCTCACTCTCAGTCTCTCTCTCTCTCTCTCTCTCTCTCTCTCTCTCTTTCTTTACTGAAGCTTTCTACCTCTTTTTTTTTTTTTTAGTGGCCCAGCCGGAAAAGGCAACAAGCAATGCTTTATCCAGACTCCAGCATTTAAACGTGACAAAAGGGGATACTGATGAATGTCCGCCCCTCCTCCTGCGCTCGTCTCTCCTGCTTCGTTTTTTCCCTCTCGCCCCTTTTTCCCCGCACACCCACGTCCTCTCACGCGCAGCCCTCCCTCTCGCGCTCACACTTCTCTCTCTCTCTGTCAGAGGACAATAGAGCGAGGTGGACAGAAATGGCTCTTTGAGTGACACAGGTTGGCACCTCATTCAGTGTGTGTATAAGAGGCCGCTGGGATGAATGATGCTCTCTCTGTGAGTCCCCTGCTTTGCTCTGACATGCAATTCCACCGGCATCAATATCCATAAACCCAGGCCGATGCTCTTCTAACCTTAACAAATGTTCCTGTTTTTTCCCATGTGGTGCGTATTGTACACTTGTGTGCTCAATCATTTGATTAGGGATGATGAGATTTTAGATATCTCCAACCTTGCTAATGCACTACAACGGCAGTGCTCGAAGTCTCTGTTGGATGTGTACATAAGCCCCATATCTTGTTTCTCTTTTATCTTTGACTTGACTGTCAGATCCAATTAGAATGGCAGGCTATTGAGGATGTTCTCCTTCTTTGTTGGCTGCAGTCTTCTGGAAAGATTTCATGCTCGCTCCTTCTTTTAATCTATCAACATGTCAACAGCTTTTTCCAGGCCGGAGAGAATAGCATAAGCCCCGCCTCTTTCACAACCTCCGTTTGAGTCCGGCCGTCCACGATTTTTTGAGTCTACACATGATAAGTTTAATAGTCTTGTAATGTAATCATATGTTACAGAAATGTCAGCCAAGCAAGAAGCCATAAAATGCAGGAGCCATAATAGAGATTGTGTCAGTTCTGATTCAAAATTATACAGGGAGGTTCAGGGACCATGAAATAAAAGCCATTTCTCTTCACAGACAATCATGTTGAGTTATTTTTACATTAAGGTGCAGAGTTGCTTAATATAACCGAGTTATAAGGTCCAAGGCTATTCGGATGGTATTATCTATTTCTGCATTATCCAGAATGAATGTTGTGCACAATATGCAAATTGTGGTATGTACACAATGACCTAAATGTGCAGAATGAAATACAGTACGCTATACAGAATACTGTATCCCATAATATGCATTGCTGTCAACTTGAACATTTTCAGTATGATGGATAAACTAGAAGTAATATAATTTGTGTTTTTTTCATGGCTGATGTCACAGAAAATATCTTATTCTGAACCCATGGAACTTGATGAAATGTTAAGTGAGTTTTCCATAAAATTGGATTAACAAAAACAGTCATTTATATTTTCAATATTATGACTTAATTCCAATTGCAATACAACAGTCAAGGTGGCATGCACTATGGTCAATCATAATTAATTATAGTAATATCATTTGTTTTTGTTTTATAGCTGATGTCACAGACAAGACAGACAATGTGTCAAGACAATGTGTTTTTTATGTCTTGACACATTGAACTGAACTTCCAGGTGATTTCAACAAAATTGGATTTAAAAAAATGCTAAATCCAAATAATCATTTTTATTTCCAATATTGTGATTGATGGCCAATAGCAATATGACAGTCTTATAGGAATAGTTATATAGTATATATATAGTTATATAGTAATAGTAAAATCTTTTTTTTTTTCTTCACAGCTGATGTTTTAAAAAAATCACTCTTAGCACATTTAACTGAACTGTCAAATTGTTATTTTTTTTTCCACAATTGGATTTAAAAAAATCTAAATAATCATTTTTATTTCCATTTTTTTTTACTGAATGCAGTGAATGAATTGCAACATGACAGTCATGATACAAGGTTGCATGTACTTTAGTTGAAAATCATGAAGAATGTTTTGCTGTTGTTGTTGCTTTACAAGAGAAAATGATCTCTTTCATGACTGTCAAATGATGTTTTTTTCCACAAAATTACATTAAAAAATCTAAATAATACATTTTGTCTCCAGTATTATGACTGAATGCTAATTGCAGTATGTGAGTCATGTGGCAAGGTAGCATATAATAGTTGAAAATCATGAATAGTAATATATACATACATACATACATATATATATATATATATATATATATATATATATATATATATATATATATATATATATATATATATATATATATATATACATATACATATACCGTATATATATATATATATATATATATATTTTTTTTTTTTTTTTTTTTTTTTTTTTTTTTCACAGCTGAAAAAATATATAAATAAATAAACTTTCTTAACCCAGTTAACTGAACCACTTAATTACGCTTTTCCACAAAATTGGATTAAAAAAATTCAAATGAATTTCTATTTTCAGTATTATGGCTACAGTCATGTTACAACAAGGAAGCATGTATGATAGTTGAAAATCATGAACAATTAAAATGTTTGCATTGTAGGTCAAAACGTGTGTCACCACAACCGCCGTTAACAAATATCGGTCTTCATTCTTACAAAATCACGATCGCTGTCTCTCAAATGGAAATTATGCACAATAGGCAAAGTGTAATTTGATATCCATTGATTGGGCAGAGATCTGTTCAGAGGATGAGGGATTGCAGTTATTGGTATTGATTTCAATAACTAGACTGTTACAATCCATTCAATACGGATTCGCTCAATAGAGTGGAGAAATGAACTACGGTTTCTTTCAGTGGTGGATTTTCCTCAGCGCTGTCAGTTAAAGTAAGCCCCTGACAGAGCTCCTGAGGGGTTTTATTGGTAAACCCATTCAGCATGCATGTGTTGGGCAGGAAATGGCCAGTTAGCTCCAGTGCGACTGTGTCGCTTTAAATGACAGCACGGATATATACAAATCATCCCGGTTTAAGTAGCCAATCACGCACTGGTCCTGAGGGACCTGAACCAATCCAATAGCTGACATTAGTATTGATCTCTTTTGCATGGGTCGTCATTCAGACTTTCCTGTTTCCCTGGAGGTTAGTTTGAGCGACTTGTTACACTGAATCACCAGTATAAACACTGAATCATGTTAAGTAGACTCCAACACAGTGGATGATTCAAAGCATTTTATTGAAAATGCAGTATGTTCAGTTCTGTTTAAATCTGAAGGTCACTGGCTATTCCATTTGGAAATCAGTGTCACTGAAGAAGAGAATGATGGATGTAATGAAATATTTTACAGAATTACTTTTTCTATGAATAAGGTCTTTTCACTTCACAAAGCTACTGTATAACTTTTTTTTCTCATTTTTGTGCAAGACATCCCAGATCATTTTATTCATTTTTTTCACTTTCATTATGTGTTAAAACATCATCTGTTCCTCCATTTGGGTTCCACAGAAGACAGCAAGTCATACAGCTTTGCAATGACATGAGTGGATAAATGATGACAGAATTGTCATTTTTAATAAATTATTCCTTCAAAATCTGGATTTCTAACTGGAAGCAGGTGTCTGCGCTTAGGCAGCAGGTCATTTAAATATGCAGGCAGCGGGTGACTGCATTAATATTGCTATGTATGCGTCAATGCATAATATGTGAGGTGCCTGTAGCAACAGAATGTGCTGCAATGATCTGTATGCATGTATAAGTGTTCATCTCTAGCCTGGAGTATTATGGCATGTGTCCACCTGATGGGCAGACATACTGAGACAATTCATGTCTGTCCCTACACTCATGGTTATTATTCACAAGTCTCTTGTGCCACCTGGTTTCATTGATCAAAAATACAGCAAAAACAGTAATGTTGTGAAATAGTATTGCAATTACAGTTCAATTAAATAACTGTTTTCTATTTGAATATATTTTAAAATCAGTCTTCAGTGTCGCATGATCCTTCAGAAATCATTCTAATATGCTGCTCAAGAAATATTTCTTACTGAAAACAGTTGTTGCTTTTATTTTATTTAAAAAGTGTATCTTAAATATACT
Organism: Acrossocheilus fasciatus; assembly: GCA_036784905.1. NCBI lineage: Eukaryota > Metazoa > Chordata > Actinopteri > Cypriniformes > Cyprinidae > Acrossocheilus > Acrossocheilus fasciatus. The sequence continues at coordinate 6,580,337 of CM071955.1, forward strand.
GTATAATACAGTATACAGTTACTCATACCCTGATGAAGCACTAAATGAGTGTTATTTTTATTCATATATAGCCCTCTAATCTGTACACTAGCCTGATCCATTAACAGCCTGTGGTAATCACTGCTCAAAAGTTTGGTTGAGGTGTCAGGAAGGAAGACAGTTGGTGCGACGGCTACAGTAATTTATTAGCTGCTGACGTAGAGAAAGCGTAACACACAGCTGTAAATGTACAGTTAACGTGAAGTGCTGCAGTACTGTTGCCTTTGCTTGCTGTTGAAACTCTCACAGCACTGCGTAAAGATCTCTGCAGTGGATTAGTAGCTACCTTGAAGCATGGCTTTCAGTGGGTGCTTTTTATCTAAATAACAATACAAGGGCAATACCTTTAGGGCAACCTGTAGTTAAAGGAATAGCTCAGCCAAAAATGAAAATTGGCTGAAAATGTACTCACCCTCAGGCCATGCAATATGTAGATGAGGTTTTTTAATCAGAACAGATTTGGAGAAATTTTGTAGTACATCACTTGCTCACCAATGGATCATTTGTAGTGAATGGGTGCCGTCAGAATGTGAGTTTAAACAGCTGATAAAAACATCACAATAATTCACAAGTAAAGCCAGTAATCCGCAAACTGCCTGTTTGTAATAAATAAATCCATCAAGACATTTCTAACTTCAAACCGTTGTTTCTGACTACAGTATGAGTCATCTATCCATAATAATGCTGTCTCCAGTGGAAAAAGTCGCCTTGTCTGAATCAGGAGAGAAATATCTCACAGATCAAACAGCATTTACAAGTGAAACAGTCTTAAAAACAGTTATGCCTCCACAACTCCAACAACAACTTTTAACTCCACAAGACATTAATTGAATGATTGGAGTCTTGTGCATTACTTGTCATGTTTTTATCAGCTGTTTGGACTCTCATTCTGACGGCACCCATTCACTGCAGAGGATCCATTGGTGAGTAAGCGAAGAAATAAATGCGTTTAAATCTTGGATGGCCTGAGGGTGAGTAAATTTCCAGCAAATTTTAATTTTTGGTAGGACTATTCTTTTAAAAGGATTTTGAACATTTTGAAGCTGTTGCATGGCTTCAGAAGTTAGAGTTGGATCCTATAGCCTTGTGGGCAACTCGATTGCGCTTCGGGCGGCCCGAGTTCAAGTCACAACTCGAGGACCTTTCCCAATCCCTCTTTCCACCATTTTTTTTTTTCTGTCTGTCTGTACTGTCCTATCACAACAAAAGAAAAAAGAAAAAAAAGAAGATGATCCAAGCTATATAAATCACATTTATTATACTCTGTTGTCATGTTAGAGCTTGACAGCCTTGAAAACATGACATAAGGTTGAGTAAATAATGACAGACTTGTCATTTTTGAGTGAACTATTCCTTTAACTACTGGACTCCAGGGCATAGTGTGGTTCAGACAACCTTGCATTGTCTTCATTGTTTTCAATGCTTCTGATTCTACATGATCAGAAATGCATAACTAGTCATTGTGATGCTTTAAGGCAATTCCAAGACCACCGTAAAGCTAAAACAATGCACCATGTGTATTGAGTGTTTGGTGTAAAGTCTGTTTTTAATTGAAGCAAATCTACTCTAATCTTCACTAAGGATGGTGGATTAAGTTATTTCAGCACGAAAGCGTGAATAAACAGTTCTGTGATAGGCCTGGAGATGCTTTTCCCTCTCTATTTAAAAATCTATTACGGCAAAAAGCCTTTGTGCTGCACAAGTCCCTCTCTGTTTACTCGCTCATTGTTACATCCAGCAAGAGCAGCATGGAGCCACATCTGCTCTATTGAGATGTTCTTGCAAACCAGAGTGTGCCTGGCTGGGTACGGAACTGGGGGACTTTATTAGGGGAAATGAACGGAACAATATCGTTTAAGTGGTCTGAATAATTTAACCCTGAATGAACTCTGTTATAGTGTGAATGATTATCACTTTAGCCAGGGTACATCGGTCCTCTGTGAGATCATTGATTTCAGTTACAGCGGATCTGGATCTATACTTGCTTGACAAATGACAGCGGTGGAGTGGGTGGAGGGTTATTCTTGGTAACAGAATTCATTTCTGCAAATGTTAAAAAAATTAAAGGAATAGTTCATCCAAAAATGAAAATTCTGTCAAATTTAGTCACAGTTGTTCCAAACCT